>CM057968.1:24031904-24631904 GCA_030142095.1 Rubus idaeus | reverse complement strand
AGTCTTGACTATGAAGTCATCGAGAACTACGCTTATTGGGAAGAGCAGGTTACAATTCTGAGTTCAATTTTTGTATAAATGTTCGAGCTTTGGGATTAATTTGGGTTTGTTTTTGTTGACAACTATAGGCGCAGAGAGGGAGATTCTACGTTGGATACTATGTGGCGGTGAAGTGGTTCTTTGCTTTGCTCATCGGTATCGGTAAGTCTCTAGCTTTTAGTGTCACCCTTAATGGAGTAAAACTTCTTACCTTTTTTCTTTTCTTTTTTGGGGACTGTATTTTCTTTGATTTTAACTGTTCTGAGTTCATTTTGATTGTTTTCAGGCACTGGATTAGCTGCTGTCTTCATCAATATTTCGGTTGAGAACTTTGCAGGCTGGAAATTTGCATTGACATTTGCTATAATACAAAAATCATATGTGGCTGGTTTCGTGGTGTACGTATTAATCAACTTAGTTTTGGTTTTTTCCTCGGTATATATCGTTACACAATTTGCACCGGCAGCAGCTGGGTCTGGTATTCCAGAAATCAAAGGTTATTTAAATGGTAAGGTGGCCTTATAATGTATTTCTTTCTAAGTTTATCAGCCAAGTGCCCTGCTAATTGTTATTCAAATGTTCAGGGGTCGACATTCCTGGTGTCCTACTTTTCAGAACATTGATTGGAAAGGTGTGATGAACTTTCTTGGTTCTGTTATTCTTTCTTTAGAGTGAGCAATGTACTTTAGAATGTAAAATTTTCGGGTAATGGCACAGATATTTGGGAGCATTGGCTCAGTGGGAGGTGGTCTAGCTTTGGGCAAAGAAGGTCCTCTTGTTCATACTGGTGCTTGCATTGCTTCTTTGCTTGGACAAGTAAGCACATACTGCCCTTATGCAGACCTCTAATCATATAATCTACATTCTGCAGCCTAAAGCAACATATTTCCTTATATTTTTTGTTCTTTGGAGGGTTCTTCAACTTCTGGAGTGTGGTAGCAATTGCTTGCACATTTTTGTACTTGCATTATGTTTTAAGATAACTTTTATCACATATGATCCTCTCTGTCAAGCGGAAGTGCTTAACAACGTTTTTTTAGTCACATATACATATATATATATATATATAAATATGTATCTAGTGTTTAAGTAGATTTTTCTTTTTTGGGTTATGTTATTACAGGGTGGCTCTACAAAATACCATCTCCGTTCCAGGTGGCTACAAATTTTTAATAGCGACCGGGACCGCCGTGACCTTGTGAGTAATTTATGCTTTCCAATTTTATTGTCTGAATTCTCAACATGTCACCTGTGTGAATGGACGTTCTATCTTTTGAAACTCGTTTTGGCAACTTCAGCAAACTTATACTTCTAGACTTCTAGTCTCACCCAATAAAAAAATTCTAGTTGTCAAGGTCTCTTGTAAATTTAATCGTAGACATAGTAATGTCCTTTGAGTGTTTTTTTTTTGTGTCTATTTGTTTTGTGTTTTTTTTTCAAATGACTTTAGCTATTTTCCAAATCGTGTAGTTGTTCTAATGTTCTTCATTATCCAATTTATCCCTAATGATATCCAGAATCAAGTACACATATAGACTAAAGTTTTATCAAGAGAAATACATAGTATGCACACTATAACAAACCTGAATTTGGTTGCATGTAATGCAACAAATGTTATTCTCACTTTTTCCTTCTTCCTCATTTTGCATGTGTTATTTTTGAAAAGGTAACCTGTGGATGTGCAGCTGGAGTTTCTGCTGCTTTTAGAGCTCCTGTCGGCGGTGTACTATTTGCACTGGAGGAAGTTACATCTTGGTAATGATGTTTTGTTCTTGTTTATGCAGTGAATGTCTGCATAGGCATTTTTATTATACTTCTCTAGTCATGTGTGCGATTAAATGGCGTGTTTCTTGTAAATTATAATCATATTTATATATAATAGCGCTTATAAACTTAAAAGTTTAAATGTTTAAACTAAGTTTCTTTTAAGCTTCTATATTTTTGTTTTATCAACTTTTATGTTTTCGTGATCTTGAAGGTGGAGGAGTCAACTTATGTGGCGTGTGTTCTTCACTTCTGCTATTGTGGCTGTTGTGGTGCGTACTGCAATGGGATGGTGCAAGAGTGGAAAATGTGGACATTTTGGCTCAGGCGGCTTCATAATATGGGACATATCAGAGTTAAGATCTAAAATTTCTTCATTTTTTCTAGAGAAACCTTCAGTTTTATACTTTTCTTCAGTTTTGAGCCTTTGCTAGCTTTCTAACTGATTATCTTTAGTGGTCAAGAGGACTATTCTTTTGAGGAGTTCTTGCCAATGGCAGTTATTGGAGTCATTGGAGGTTTACTGGGTACGTTATAGGTGCCTGAACTATGTATTTTTCATGCTCTTTTTCTTTTTGTTGTTGCCCCATAAATTTAAGCTTTGCTATCTAATATTTTATTTTATTTTTTATTCAGGAGCCTTGTTTAACCAGCTTACATTTTATATTGCTCACTGGCGCCGAAATTATTTGCACAAGAAAGGGAATCGAGTCAAGGTAGGGTTTTCACTGTAGATATTGTCAATGTATGTTCTTCCACTAGTGCCGTGTCTTGCAGTTAATATCAACTTCTATAATTTCTTTACGCGGAACACCAAAATGCAGATAATTGAAGCGTGTCTCATCTCTCTGATCACGTCAATTATATCCTTTGGTTTACCACTTTTAAGAAAATGCAGTCAATGCCCTGAAGCAGATCCAGATTCTGGTATTGAATGCCCACGGCCTCCAGGAATGTATGGGAACTATGTTAATGTAAGAGTCAACTTATACTTCTCAATTTGTTTTGAGATTGTCTAATGGGATTTACTTTCTGCACTTTCCATTTTGCCGACTCCAAATCATTTTTAAAACATGAATTTAGAGTCTCTTATTAATCCCAAGTTAAGGAACGATCTTGCTTTATTAATATATGAGAAACTTAATGAAGCACCTTTTTTCTTTTGAGTTATGTATAAACTTTTGGTATATTTTTCAGGCAGTTTCAGACTATTCATATCTAAGTCCATGCTATTTCCAGTTTTTTTGCAGTAAGGACAAGGAATACAATGATCTTGCAACTATTTTCTTCAATACTCAGGTTTTGAGAACTTCTGTAAATCAGTATCTTCTTCCTTTAGATTGTAGGGTGTCTCGGTGGTTTTATATAATATTTCTTTCTTCATTTGCAGGATGATGCGATTAGGAATTTGTTTAGCGCGAAAACAATACATGAGTACAGTGCCCAAAGCTTATTGACCTTCCTGGTATTTCTTTTATTTACTTAGCTCAATGCTTCCCTTTTGTGTATATATACTGCTGATACACCAACATGGTTCAATATTTTGTAACCTAAAAATTCTGTATTTAGATCGTGTTAGTTGATCAGGCTCTCTGTTTTGTATGTATTATTTGTTGTTTGGGTACTTCTGGTCTTGTGGTGACAGTCTCACTCCTTAAGAGTGTGTAGTTGCTGTTCCTTATCTGTTCTTTGATTCTTATTCAAGTGCACTCTTCCTAGGCATTCCTTTATCTAATCTTATGCTTTTTTCAATAAAATATAATTGGGTCCTCAAAGTTCGCAGGATAATTTTTTTCTTGGATTTTGTTTTTGTATAATCTTTTCTCCCTAATTTGTTGCAGGTTATGTTTTATACATTAGCAGTTGTGACATTTGGTACTGCTGTTCCAGCTGGTCAATTTGTTCCTGGAATAATGATAGGATCAACATATGGACGTCTTGTAGGCATGTTTGTGGTTAACTTCTACAAGAAGCTCAACATTGAAGAGGGGACGTAAGCATAATATTAGATTTATCAGATGCATTTTACTCTACTAGCAAACCTTTTTCCTTTAGAATTACATTTGCTATATATGCAATGTATTAATGCACTTGCTATTGTGCTTGGTGTTTCTGCCAGATATGCACTACTTGGAGCAGCTTCTTTTCTTGGAGGTTCAATGCGAATAACGGTGTCTATATGTGTCATTATGGTTGAAATCACAAATAATCTGAAATTTTTGCCTCTTATCATGCTTGTTCTTCTTATTTCAAAGGTACATCTTTTGGAATTTTAATTTTTTTTGGTTCTATTAGTAAGATACTGTGGAAATTACTTAGATCTTACACCTTTTCAGGCTGTTGGTGATGCATTTAATGAAGGCCTGTATGAAGAACAGTCGCGGTTAAGGAGCATTCCACAATTAGAATCAAAACCCAAGTACCAAATGCGGAAGATGACAGCAAAGGAGGCCTGTGGAAAAAGGGTGAATTTCTCTTCAATCTGATCTTTTTCTATGATTGCAGACAAGGGCATTTTTGTAGTGAATATTTGGCACGAGTAACCTCTCACACGCATACATGAGAATTGAGCCAATATGTGCAAGTACTATTGTTTACTTGTCAGGAACTTCATACTATTTATTCAAATTCCAATATTCCTACGCTGAGTATGAACCGCCTTAAACCCCAATAATTACAGCCAAATTGACTTGAAAATGAGTATGTTCTTGCCAACAGATATTACTGTAATGGATAAGTGGAATTTAAGGGTTCTCTCTTAATATTTCTGCTTTTAACCTTCCTAATTTGCTCATTGGATGTATTTTTTTTCTATTATTTCTGAGTGCAGTGTACGTGCGGTCCTTTGTAAAACAGTCATTCATAATGCATGGACCTCTTTATTCTTTTACTTTTATTCGTTGTGATAGTTGTCTAACGGTGTTCCTTGTCTTTTTGTGAAGGTGATTTCCTTCCCTCGTGTTGTTAAGGTTGCAGATTTGGTTTCTATTCTGCGGAGCAACATCCACAATGGCTTTCCTGTATGCCATGCTTAAGTTTTCTCCTCTTTGTGTCTGTGTTTGTGTGTCTTGCTGTTGTTTGATATGTAATATTATCTTGCAGGTGATTGATCATTCCAGAAATGGAGAAACACTTGTTATTGGACTAATGCTTCGTAGGTATGGTGTTTTTATTTTTCTATGGTTATGCCTGATTTCTTTTGTTAGGCAAAGAGTGCAACTGTTGAGAATATTTAACTTGGTAGCATTTGGTTTGCGATGCAGTCACTTGCTGGTACTTTTGCAGTCGAAGGTAGATTTCCAGCATAGCCCTTTGCCATGTGATCCCAGAGGATCCAGGTCTATCAGGCAAGTGGAGGCTTGAGATTGATTTCTAGTATGGTTTTTCTCTTTTACTATCATTTTTTTTTGACAGGCTCTCTGTACTTCAGGCACACTTTGAGCGAATTTGTGAAACCTGCTTCCAGTAAAGGATTATCAATACATGATATATATTTGAGTTCAGACGACTTGGAAATGTACATAGATCTTGCCCCCTTTTTAAACCCATCTCCTTACCTTGTCCCTGAGGATATGTCTTTGACAAAGGTGAAAATTTAACTTCCATTCATTCAAGACTTCCTAGTTTCTTATCATGAGATATAGTTTCAGTTCTGTTAAGAGTGAAATCGCTCTTGATGCATATATGTCATATAGCTTACCATGACATATCGCTCTTGATGATGATGCAGGTATATAATCTTTTCCGTCAGCTAGGTCTGAGACATATATTTGTTGTTCCCCGCCCATCTCGTGTGATTGGTTTGATTACCAGAAAGGATTTGTTGATTGAGGTATTTACCATCCTTCTCATAAGACATCTTACCAACAGGGGAACTGTCATTATTGACTTTGATGGTTTGTCTTGCAGGAGAATGAGGAATCTGCTTCAATGGAACTCCAATCGACTAGTGTAAGGTCTCTATTGTACTTTACTCATTTCAAAACTATTTGCTAGATTTGCATTGGATAGTCTGAAATTGATCGGGCAGGCTTGTGACATTTTATATGGCCTGAAATACAAATGTCCTTTTTTTTTGTGAGTGTGCCGTCAGTAAGTGGCACCAAGTGGACAAGTTAGTTGTATACAAGTGATATGTTTGTGGGCTTCAAATTTCTCACACATCCACCATCATGAGAGTAAACAAATTGATTGACCGTAGAACCATTTTGGATTTCAAGTCATAGCTCTTTTGTATGGGTACAATGGTATGTCGACTTGTCGAGTATATGTTTGAGAAATACATGTTGGCAGGCCAGACGAAGAAAGAAGTTCCATTCTTCTAAACGATTTCTTAAATTGGGATGAAACTACATGGCACATGGCATTTATTTGACTTGTGCAATTTCTTGAAGGGGCTTATATCAGTTTGGTTATTCATTTTTTTATATTTGTGATAGCATAATGCACTTCCTATTTCCTATATGCTTTCGTAAGAAATATATTGACTGGGCAATCATTTTTTATCCTAAACACCTCTTCTTGTTGTAGTACTTGCAGAATTTAGTATTTTTGTTGTCAAAACTGCAATTATGTAATCAAAATGTTTGCCCAAACATGGATTATATCTTGTTTAATTTCAACTTGTTAATCTTCTTCGTAATTCTCTAATGGCAGAGCTCAACATCGTGATAAACGAAAGGCCAGGAGAATTGGAGATATGGAGGGCCCTCTACTCACTGGTCTTTTGTCCTGACATCGTGTCCGGCTATGGAAGGAAGACTCGATTCTCTTCTTTTTCCTCCATCACTACCTCTAGGCTTTCCTACTTTCTTTATAGATTTGCGGTAGTTATTTTTTAGAGGTATTTATTTAGGATTAGGCTTCATTAATTATTTCCCCTTGCACCGAGGGTCGAGGGATGACGGACCACACCCATCTGAATTTTTGTAACATGTAACTGGAAGCATAATAGTACATAGCAGATTGATGTGACATAGAAAGTTACAGAATCACATAAACAAAGAAAGATGTAGTTTATTGTACTCTTGATGACTTTAGCTTTGTAGAGCAAAACCTCTGTCCCTATCTAATGTCGTGACACCTGATCGTCCATCTGACAATTCAATCTCTCTTTGTGTGTATTATTATTAGGGTTATTATCACATGTAGTACTTGAATTATATTTTAATTATATATTTGATACCTGAATTTTAATTTTTGTCACAAATAATATCCAAAGTTTTCATTTTTTGTGGTATTTCAACTTCAATTATTGTCACAAGTAGTACTTTGTTAATTTTTATCACAAGTAGTACCCAAAGTTTTTTTTTTTTGGACACGCGCCCTCCCGCTCATATATTTGCGACAAAAATGGCCTAAGGTACCACAAGATATGAAATTGAAAACTTTGGGTACTACTAGTGACAAAATTGAAAACTTTAGGTACTAATTGTGATAAAAATTGAAGTTTAGATACCAAATATATAATTGAGAAATAATGCAGGTATTATATGTGATAAAAATCCTTATTATTATGTATTTTAACACAAGACTAACATTAGTTATCACCCTAAAGGCCATCATAAGGATCATTCATAACTTTTACCCTTTATTTAAGGGTTTTCATCGCCAGCAAGATCTAAATTTTGGTGTACCGAACAGAAAAATATCTAACTCTCAAAGTGATCAATTATGTATCTGAACTTTCAAAAACACATAATTGGGATAATTTTGTTAATTTTTCGTTACTTAACCGTTAATTATGAGTACTTTCCTTGAAAATTGGATTTCTATTGTTTTATGAATTCCAAATGTTTCACCTCTATTCAAATTAAATACGTTTCCATAATTGTGTTCTAAAAGTAATTCTCAAAATGCCTTGCGTTTTTTTAAAGTATAAGTTAGCAATCTATCTTGTATTTTTAAGGATTCGCAGCACTGTAACGTACTTAAATTGAAGATGTGCAATTTGGGGCGTTACAAACACCATTCGATCCGTGGAAAACACCCACGATCTGGCCGTTGGCCACTTGCTTGGAGTAGATTGAACCACTGCCATCGCCACCATCTAAAGGAAATAAGAAAACGAGCCCAACTTCTTAGACTCCAGAAAACAAAAGGAGGACAAACGAAAATAGACTGGTCCAGCCGCACCCGCCGCACTCAAACTCGGCAATTCGTCATTGTTGCAGGGGGGCTGCCGGATAAGCCACAAACCAACCACTTTGTTTTCCAACCCTTGTTCTCTTCGAGTTTACCGGATAGAATTCTTAATATGGCATTAGAGTCTTTGATTATATATAAAATAAAATAAAATAAAATTCTTGTAATTTTAAGTCCTAGCTGCTGACCTTGTATCTTTGTTTACCTTCAATAAATTATTATTTGAAAAAAAAATATATATATATATATATAAAGTCCTAGCTGCTGACCCCATGCTAGGGATGAAAAAAGACCAACAATAAATACATACTAGTCTCATACTCGTGCGATCTACGTGTTATTTGTGAAGGGGAGGGAAAATCATTCATCCACTTCTTCCTTTTTTTTTCTTTTTATATTTATGTTTTTTTTACCATAATAACTATTTTAAATGATTATCATGAACAATTTTATTTTTATTCTGAACGATATTTGTGGCAATCAAAAAATTGGTGAAACTTTTGACACCAAAGCCTTGCGTCTCTATTTATAGTAGTGAAGATATGCTACTTCACAAGTATGACGTCTTCATAAAATTAGATTTGAACCAGGCGCCTCAAAAATGGCATGGGTAGTGTAAAAATTTGGGATGCATTAGTCTGAATTGATCAATGGAGATTCTGAAGTAAAATAATTTCGGGAATTTATTTAAAAGTCTTGTAATCCATATATTTTCTATGTCTCTTTTGATATTTCAAGAATCAAAATTTCACTACTATACCCGCCCAGAAAGAAAACAAAATCATTGAAAACTCAAATGCCCATGAATCCATGATAAAGCAATCAAGAAACTTGAGGGACACTCCTTATTACAACTTCTATTTAACCAGAAACAAAAAAGGCAAGAGTTGCAATTGTTATTAATCCTAGCAACGAAGACTGTCCCTTCAAAAATTTCAGGGAAGCAGCCATATTTGGAGACGGTGCGGGAGTTTTTGCAGCAATTTCTGTAGGAGGGGGTAATGAAGAAGGAGTTGGAGCGGTCGAAGAATTGCGAACGTTGATGTCAACCTTCTGACCGGCTTGGCAGTGACCGGGAACACCGCAAAGAAAGAAGTGGTGGCCTTTGGTCTTAATTGTGATGGAGTCGTTTCCGGTGCTAAAAGATTCTATAGGGACTGAAGCATTACATGACCTGTACATGGCATGTGTAACTCGAAGTACATTGTGAAACTGAGCACCGTATACAAATGCTGGTCCCATGCACCAACAAACAAAAAACCACAATGAGATTCAGTTTTTTGCCTATAATGGCAATAATTCGTGAAAAAAATTATGATGCATTAATGTATCGATAGATGAATAGTAGACCAACTCCCTACAAAGATTATACTAACTCCTTACGGTCTTAGGCTAATTTAATATCAAAATGAGCTAGTCTACTAGTGTATGAAGCCAGTTTATCACTATTTTTATGCATTAATGTACCGTAGAACGACGAACTCTTCATTCATATGAATGTCCCAACAATAAGTAGGACAAATATATAAAATTCAAGGCCAAGAAGCAAAACCATGCTTTTGAACATCACATTAAACTTTGAGGTAACTTAATTAGCCTAATACCAAATACTTGCTTGTTAATTAGCCTAACTTAATTAACGTTACACCAAAACAACAGTCAACGGAACAACCAAATGACAAAGAAGAAAAATGATGTCAAATAGGCTCTATATATCATACCATTCTTCTTCACCTTTTCTCTTTGTGTGACTGCTTTTTTCTTCGCGATCGATCTTTTATTATTCTTTTATTATTCTTTTTTACTTTTGATCCTTAAATCCTTATTGCCTCTTCTTTTCTAGAACCATCGACAGATTCTAATCTCAAATATTCCTAATGTACCCTAATTTCAATAAACATCAATGATAATGCACCAGATATATATATATATATATATATATATATATATTTATTTTTTATTTTTCAAAAGTGGAATATTATATTGTAAGTGGGGATCCAGCTGATCGACCCCCCAACAAACTGAAAAAATATGTATAAGTGGGTTTCCTTGGGTCCATTTGTACGTGAACTTAAAGACACTGCATCATAATGCAGGAGTGCCGCGTGCGACATATATCATTATATCTTCATGGAGAGAGAGACGACAACAAAAGAGAAACTGAAAAAGGATTGAAATAGAAATGAAGAAAACCCAGAAAGAGAAACTGGAAATATATATCACTTCCACTGGACAGTTATAGAGAAATTTGAACAAGAAAACTCGGAACAAAATTGAACTCACTGATAACGTCGCCAACATGGAAAGTCTTAGTAGCAGCCCATTCTTTGTAGTTGATGTTTCCTATGGTGGTCCATCCAGCAGAGTCTCCAACCTTGTATACAGTCGCATTCGAAACCTGCAGCATCACGGCCATCAGCGCCACCACCACAGCGAAGACTCTGCTCACGGAAGCCATGGCTCTATAAACTGAGAGAACTAACCAAAAGATTGGTTAAATTTAATTTGTTTTAGTTGGGATGTGGCAGAGGCTGAGAATGGACTTCCCTTGAGGGAATATATAAAGCTTTTGGAGGAATGACCGGGATGGGAGGTTGGAGGTAGTTGGAAATTGAAGACCCAAAAGGAAAACTGATTAATATTGGGCACTTTGCTTGATTTGTGTTGGCTTAGTCTAATTGAGAAAAGTTGGCAAATCAGTATTTGTGACTTGGGAGTCCACTTAAATAGTGTTTGGTTGCCCTTAATTTCTTAAATAGTGTTTTGGTTCTTTAATATATATTACCTTTGCTTCTTCTTCTTCTTTTTTTGTTTTTTTTTACTAGTTGTTTTGACTTTTGGGCATCTGTTGGGTTAAAGCCTTACAGGGCTTGATTTGTAGGGAAAAGCCGAAAACGGTTTGTAGTAAAATACAACCTTACAATCCAAGAGAAAGAAAATGACTTCTAATCTTATATAGTTTAACATATTCATTTGACAGTGAATGACAACAATCCTCACAATGAATTAGAACACAATCCAATCCTTCAATTATAAGATTAAATTACAATCACCGTCCCATAAATAAACAGTGATAAGTTCGACTCCCCCCTTTTTGTTGATTAAAAATAAATAAATAAATCTCTTTGATCACACGAATTAATGTCAACAATCTCTATAGGTTATAATTTATATCGGTGCAACTGCTCCCTAAACCCCTCTTGCGTTGAAACGTGTAGGTTCGAGGTTTGTAACGCTGCGCCGGAGCATAATAGGTCTGGTCGGTAAAGCGTTTTCCAAACGCTTGATAAGTGTTTCATGTAGCGTTTCTAAAGTGCTTTGTTTACCTTTCCAGCGCAATAAAGCTTTAGTATAGTTATCATAGCGTTTTTCAAGCCTTCGTTTTCATTTTGTGCGCTTTGAAAGCTTTTCCAATTCCATAGCTTTCGTAATGCGTCCAATGGGGGCCTTTTTTTACGCTCTATACATGTCATAGTACTTCCGAAATGTTATAAGTTGTTCTCAGATTTTTTAAATATCAAATGCAATTCATATTTCATTAAATAATCTCAAAATGATTGAATATAATGTAACATTCATAAAATTACATATTTTTACATTGTCTCATGTTGATTGATGATACAAATCATAATCGAACCCGAAGCCTTAGAACAACACTTCTATTACTTATCCTCCAAAGAAGCATACAAAATTTGCATGTGCCTGAACAGACTTTGCCTCTTGTATTTGGCAAAACATTCTTGATGTTGAGGGTCTCATGTCTGTTAAGAACAATCTGCAAAAAGACAACACAAAATAGAATCTAATTCTTTAAAAAAAAATTATAACACCACCATCAATAAAAAAGAAGAGCCCCAGTTCAAATTGCTTCTTTTCATGGAAGCTCTCGGTTATTCACCAAGCTTAAACAAAAATAAAAAGACAAAATAATTGAGAGGCCAAACGGCAGACAATACAAACACCCTTAGACGAGAAAAACAAACCAAACACATTTATAAATAACCCACAAAGCCTAGCAACATTAACTACAACAAACAACAATAGAGTTCTTTAGGAGTTAAAGAGTTCACCACATTATTGGATATTCGGAAGATTAACGGCAAGAGTGATTCAAAAGAATCTGCTAAAACAAGAAAATCAAGCGCCTACCAGGCTGTTAGGGTTGTAACATCAAAGGCAGTTGGTATGTTTGCGTTAGCCTACCTATATGTAACGTCTACACAAAGAAAATAACAATAACAGAGATAAACTTCATTTGCAAAGAGCCAATAGAAACAGTTCACATAAAAAAACCAGGCATCGTAAAATAAAGGTAATTAGTGTAATAATGCAAAACCTCACTCAATCCCTCACAAAATAGCAAATTCAAATCTTCAAGCTGCTTGCAACACTGTCCCACAAAAGCTACACCTTGGTCTCCAACATAGCAAACCTGCTGGGAAAAAGTAAATAGAAAAGTTGCTGCCACATTTAGTGCTTCTTAACTGAAATACAAATTATCAATATGATTCCAGTTAAGAAGTATGTGAAATAAAAGAACCCATTTGACCATAATTCCATTATTCCAAGCATCAAGTATTCAAAAGAAAGAATTGAACTTTAAATGAGACCGAAAGTCCCAATGTGGATGGCATTTCACTACTACAAATATACTATAACTAACATTGCGAAGCTGCAAAGAATTGGAATTAAACTCTAAATAAAATGTAGTTCGTAGGCAATAAAGAATGATACCCAGAAGAGATTAAATTCCAACTAAGCAAGACCAACTCACCTGCAAATCCAATGATTTCAACAATCCACACTTGTCAGCGAGCAATATTAATCCGACACTAGAAACATTAGAGCACCACATTAGGCAACCAAGTTCTAAAATTCAACCAAGCAACTACTTACGAGTTAACAAAATGCAGAATAAAGTCTTAATAATGAATAGGGATTATTCTATTAACTTAGTGTATATATATATATCTATATCATTTTAAAGAATTACATATATCGCAACACATCTGAAGTACATATGCATGAAATGAAAACTATCAAACATATTAATCATACATACATACACGTCAGGAACAAACAGTGATACACTAGTCTGTTCTGATAAAATATATATAGCACTAATCTGCTGCAAATTCATGAAAAAAAACAAACAAACAAGAGAATGAAGTTACCAGTTCTAAGAGAAGGCAATTTGGAAGCAGCTGTTGAACACGATACCCAACTGCCCTTGAACTTCCTAGCAACAATGATGAGAATGTCGTGACTACACACCCAATAATTAATGAATAAAAATTGTGATATTCAGCCAAACTGATCATTGCATTCAATTAACAACATTCACATTCCTCAAAAACAACGTTAGAAATTTTAAAGAACCAATGGTCGTGTGAAATACCAATCTGAGGGCTAAAGCTATTAAGCCCTGTGGCCTCTATGATATTTCTTTCGTAAGTAACAGCTAGCTAGAGCATAACATAGAATTAACTTGAACGGTCAAGGCATCAATGAAGCAGAAAAAAAAAGACAAAACCAAACAAATATAAAATTGTGATCAATGAAGCAAATTGATGAAAGTAAAAACACAGAACCCAAAAGCCCATATCTGAAAGAGCAGTGGATATCAGTTTTCCAGAACGAGAGCAAATATAAGGGTTTCTAGACAGCCATATATAGAGATCGAAGGACGAATTGAAGGATGGGATCCAAGCCAAGCATAGCAATGGGAAGAGTCGACCCCTCCAACCACAAGCTAAAGAGAGCAGCAAAATGACAATAGCCACTGCTCTATTGCAACATAAACTAATCCACAGAAACCCCAATTTCTCTAAATCCACAAGTCTTATTGATCTTAAACCCTAAGAAGCATCGAGAGTAAGGAAGAAATAGAGAAGAAAATCATACCAGAGCTTGGGGTGAGAGAAAAGAGAGGCTCAATCGAGCTTGGCTCGGCGCGATGCACGACGTTGTGATCCGGGCAGAGGTAATTGATCAAGGAGAGAGAAGCAGGAGTGAATCCGAGCTGGGTTTCGAGAGAGAGAGCGGTGGAGAGGACTGGAGCTGCACGGCTTGGATCGACGGCTGTAAAGGAGCTCGTGGTGGTGGGTGATTGCAGTCGGCGAAGTGAGCAAGGGAGCTCGTGAAGAGCGAAGGCAAAACTGGAGGCCCCTTTTTGAGTTTACTCTTTTAGAGTTTTAGTCAAACGCTATGGATGAGGAGGATAGGTGTACCGCGAAAGTGAAAAATTAAACATCCCGCTTGACATAAATAGGGGCCAACTAACCCATATAATCCATAGCGTTTCTTTGTTTTTTTTTTTAATGTCTCAAAAATGACTTTTATAGCATTTATGGGAAAAAGTATTAACTAGTGCTATAAATAAGATTTTTGTATGCTGATATTTAAAATAAAAAATTAAGATAATGTAAGTTTCTGACAAGCACGGAATCAAAAATTGAAATTGGGTGAGCTAAATTTACATTATGTTGGCAAAGAGAATTCTTTTTAAAATTTTGGCAGAGTCTACTATGTTTTAATAAAATATTTCAACTATATAACACTTGTTAAAATATGTTCAATATTCTTTTTTACATCTTCAACAAGATCATGTGCAGAAATATCATCTAAATTCAATAAATAACAAACGAAATATGATAATACAAGCACATTTGGCAAGAAAAATGAGGGGTGAGACGCTATGGTCGACTTGTTGTTGACGTATTATATATATATATATATATATATATATTTTTGAGATGTTGGTTATAATATATGTATATTAAAAAAAATTATCAAAAAATTAGGGTGGGCTGCAGCAAATCCCACAAACCCCCCCTAGTTTCGTGCGTGCCTGTTTTTGAGTTTCCGTTAGTTTTTCTTAAAGGCTTGTTTGGTATGCGGAATCAAATTCATGGGAAAGCTATTCCTTTTTGTTTTCATGGGAATTGGAAATTAAGATTCCTTTTATCTTGTTTGGTAACAATGAGAAAGTAATCAAAGTACAAATAGTAGTTGAGAAAAAATTGGTATTTACAATTGCCAATAGTAATAATTTATTCATAAAAATGGTGTACTAAATGTTGAATGTGTGTAATTAATGTTGATAAATTAGAGGGAAAACCGAAAACTGATTCATAAGAAGGATGGAGAGATTCAATTTCATACCTAATTTTCCTTGTAGGAGGAATTTCCCACCTAATTTTCTCCTGACGTACATTTTTATTTCCTTGCATTTATCAAACATGGGAAATGTATCACTTTTTCGTTCTCAAATGTTAAATTCATGAAACAAATGAGGTCTAAACTAAGATTGAAGGACGTAAA
The DNA here is from genome assembly GCA_030142095.1 of Rubus idaeus. Taxonomy (NCBI): domain Eukaryota; kingdom Viridiplantae; phylum Streptophyta; class Magnoliopsida; order Rosales; family Rosaceae; genus Rubus; species Rubus idaeus. Next base: position 24,616,634 of record CM057968.1, on the reverse strand, counting down.
AGGCAAGAATGCTGAAAATATGTTGGTTATAATTAGGGGTGGTGGGGAGTATACGTAGAAGGCTCATCTAGTGAGTGCCAATGTGCCATGATTACAGTTAATTTGTTTTATTTAGTATTACAGAAAGTTTTGTTGATATTGGTGAGTGACATGATGACATTGCTCCATCAACACTATAATTTGGCTGCATGCAGTTGGAGAGTATTGCTTTGTCCATGGGACAAGTATAGCTAGAGTCTTGCATTCTACATTTTCTTATAAGAAGTCAGAAGGACGAGTGTAACCAAAACTTTGCCAATTAGTTGAGCTTGATCAAGATTTGATAACACAACTGCTGCTGTAGCAATAGAGTTTCCATGACAGTAACAATATGCATGGTTGCATCTTCTACAGAGCAGAATAAGTTCGTCTATAGAAGCCCACATTTTGGCTTTTGGATTGATTCATATCTTAGATTAGGACGTGGTACCAAATTCTATACGGTAGCTACTAAAATTGTGAATTTGTGATTAAGATCGCAGAGCTTTTGTGTATCTAAGCTTATGTGTGCCGTGTACGTAACCCTCAGATCAAGAAAAGCTTATGTGTAACCCATATTTTTTTTTTTATACCATTTAATTAAGCAGATCAATGTTTGATGGTGATTAACGTATATTTTACGTGGTAAGAATGCTTCTAATTAATTACTTGGATTATGTTATTCCGAGAGCTTATTATTGTGTTTAATGTGTGTTTTTATGTTTTCAAGTTAAATAAGTGAAATTCGGCAATTTGCACTAAAATTGTGCATTTGCTGCAAGAATAATCAGCTGTTAAAATACACAGATGTATAAAAACTTAGCTAAATGTTTGATAAATTATATTTTAAAGGTATTGTTGTTAAAAAACATAGTGTGTAAACGTTTGGTAAACTTTTACCGTAAATTACGTTAATTGTGCACAAAGACTAAAATGGCCATTTTCTGTTTTCGCCTGGTTTCTGGAAACATGTATATCTTCGTCCCAAACTACCAGAGCCCAGGAAAGAAAAGAGAGAAGAAACATGTAAATCAGATCCCAATTGCAAACCCCATCATCTCCAATCGGAAATAATTATGAAAATGAAACTGCAGAAGTAACAGTAATGTGTAAAAGGGAACTCTAAACCCCCTTTGCAATTTAGTAGTCAAGAGGAGGAGCAGAGAAAAAAAAAATCGTGTTGCCTATCTGAAGCAATGATATGGAGAGGTAAACATACTTCATTTAGATTCGAATTTGAAAAGAATATTTATATTAAATCTTTGTGAAATAAACCTAGACCTTGAAGAGAGAAAGGAAGAATGAAAAGTGAGCGAACTGATGAGCAATTAACTCATATTAATTTTGTTTTGGTACAATGGGGGCACAAATCCCAGAAAAAGAATTAACCCCATAATTGATATAGCCGAGAAGAGATCTGCAGACGATAAGGGGCAGAAGAACAGAACGCGTATAATCAAAATGGGACTGATGGATTCAATTTTGAAATCTGTAAGGATGTTTTAGGAATTCAGAAAAATTCATTAAAATCACCGCTTCCTCAATGCGTGTTCTGTAAACGCAAATAGAAAAAAGCAAGTGCTGACCTGCTTTTAATTTTTTTGCTATTTCCTGCCGCAAATTTTCCTATAACACAGGTTTGAGATTTTTACCAAACGCGCAGTCACTCCAAAAAAAAATGAAAAAAAGCTAATATTGTCCCGACAACTCAATACCAAACGGAGCCTTCATCACTCTCTTCTCCCCCATCTCTTCTTTTTCTTTTTCTTTTTCTTTCTTTTTTTCTCTCCGCACCCCATTCTTTTCTCTCTACACCAGCAGCTCCACCTGCAATCACCATCACGGCCTCCACCGTTCAGCCTTGTCACGTTGCAGTTCACACATCAAGCCCATTCAATTGGGCACCATTTCAATTCCTGCAAGTTTACAATTCACAAGCCACAAGTTCACAGACCTCAATCCATCAATTCAGCCGTCACAATTGCTGCCGCCAACACCCAATTCCGGTCGCCTGCAATTTGAAGGCGTCCCCAGATCGATCCTAGGGTCTCTCGGACTTCCATTGCTTTGCACTCTCCACCGCTGCAATCAACCATAGCAGCCAATTCAGACACAATCACAGCAGCAGCTGCCGACATCGCCGCCGAGAACTAAGCATCCCTCTCTCATTTTATTTAATAAGTTTCATTTAGTTACTTTTATTATTAAATAAATGTGTATTTATGTTGGTTTCTAATTTTATTATTGTGTAGTAGTTGTGAATAATTATGAGTGTGTTTTTTGTGAGAGTTTATGAATTTGAGAACTTAAAACAATTTGTAAACCTTGTATTTTGTTGTGAAATTTGGAAAGAATTACCACCTGTGACAGCAGCTCTCAATTAGAGAAGTCCAATGTGGGTCAATCTCTTTTGGGATCTCTTTCAAAAACTCAATTTCTGATTCACTTCAAGTTTTTGAGAGTTAATTTCAAATTTATTTATTTTAATTGAGTTTGTTTGCTTCGTATTTAATTGTCGTTAAATTAGAAAAATTTTAAAAATTGTTATTAGTGTTAAGAAAATTAGGTTACATTTTACCAAGTGGGTTTTGGGCATTCCAATCCTCGTGGTACGACAACCCCTGATCTTAATCTATTTTACCATATATTTTGACCTCGTCAGATGGCCCAAAAACTTTTTCTGCTTGGAGAAAATTTCCTTGATAGCAATCACACATTGGAATTTCTATAGAAATTAAACATCTACGAACTTGGTTCTCTCGGGATTCGAGGTCTCAAAAATCTTCCGCACGAGGTCCCACTTATTAGGCTTAACGTGTGATATAATAAATGAATTTTTCATTATTTTGCAAAAATTAAATTGTCTATCCACTCGATTTTGGCCACCAATTTGGTTCATCCTGCTCTTTTAGCAGCCCAAGAATGTCGACAAATGATGGCGAGTGGTATTCGTTTGATGTGACTAATCAATAATAAAATTAGAACTGTAGCACCTTTTGCCGACGCATACTTCGTCAATACAAGTAATTTGTAGTTGAAAAATAAGAACCAGAAAACCAAGCTCATGTTCAGATAAAAGGCCAACAACGATCCCAAATAATTTAGAGCCGGAAACAAAAAAAAAAGACATTTGGTCCAAATCTTAAACCGGACCCGAACAAGATTGCATATTCAAATTCGAAACCAACTCAGATTCCAAATTGGAAGTGAAAATTATATCGTTCTTTTTATGATTTAACGTTATTAGTTTTGATTGGAAAAATAATATATATTTTCGGATCAACACTACCATTGTACCAACTTCCATACCCCTATAAAAAATACTGAATCAATATTGCATAAGAATTAGGAGATCTGTTATGGATATGAATATTATTCCTTGAGGTACATTGTTTAGGATTACCAGTTAAATAAGAATTAAGACATATATAGTATCCTTTATGGAAGGAGCTATGATCTATTCCTATAAATACAGCTATTTGGTCCCTTGTTCTATCAATTATACGCAGTACATAAATTCAGCCCCATTAAGAGTTTGCTTAAAGGATTGATCAGAGGAGAAGACCCAATTCAGTTGTAGTCAATAGACTCGATCAGATTCAATACGAAGTAATCATGGCCGGGCGGTTTAGAGAGGCAACTGGAGGCACAGAGTTCGAAGAAAAGATCACTCCATTTTTGCTCATCTATTCCTTAGTAGTCTCTCTCGGAGGCCTCGTGTTTGGTTACAATGTTGGTATTTCAGGGGGTGTTACATTGATGCCCGATTTTCTGAAGGAATTCTTTCCAACTGTCTATAAAAATCAACAAGTTCCAGGATCACTTACAGACAATTACTGCAAATATGACAGTCAAGGGCTACAATTGTTCACATCTTCATTCTACCTTGCTGCTTTATTAGCAACCTTGTTTGCGTCGTACACAAGCAAAACACTAGGCCGAAAGAAGACCGTATTGATTGCTGGGATTTTATTTTTTGCCGGATCAGCTTTCAGTGCTGCAGCTCTTAACCTTTCAATGCTTATTGTTGGGAGGCTCTTACTTGGTTGTGGAGTTGGTTTTGCAAACCAGGAAATTCCATTTTTTATTTCCGAGATTGTACCCATAAGAATTCAGTGGAGACTTAACATGCTCTTCCAGTTCAATATCACTAATGGCATTTTAGTTGCAAACTTGATCAATTTTACAAACGCCAAACTAACAAACGGATATGGATGGAGAATATCATTGGGTTCGGCTGGCGTTCCGGCACTTGCGCTAACTGTGGCTTCTCTTATTGTGGCAGATACTCCCAACAGTTTGATCGCACGAGGTAAGTTGGAGGAAGGAAAATCAATACTTAGAAGGATTCGTGGTGTTGAACTGTTGATAATGCCGATCCAGAATACTCAGAAATTGTTAAGGCAAGTCTTGCGGCTGCACAAGTGAGGAATCCCTTCCAAAATCTGCTTAAGCGTAAGAACAGGCCTCCTCTGGTTATTGGAATTATGATGCAGGTCTTCCAACAATTCACAGGCATCAATGCAATCATGTTATACGCTCCAGTTTTGTTCCAGACCTTGGGATTTAAGAGTGATGCTTCCCTATACTCATCTGTTATAACATGGCTTGTCAATGTCCTCTCAACCACTGTATCACTCGCCTTAGTGGACAAAGCTGGTCGTCGAATGCTCTTGATAAAAGCTAGCGTCCAGATGTTCCTTTCTCAAATGGGGGTGGCAATAGTGATGGGAGTCATGGGACTCAAAGTTACGGATCTTTCTAACAACCTCGGAAAAGGCTTGGGAATGCTGCTGGTATTGATTCTTGTTTGCAGTTTCGTGGCGTCCTTCGCATTGTCTTGGGGACCTCTTGGGGGGTTGATCCCTAGTGAGACATTCGCGGCTGAGGCTCGCTCTGCTGGCCAGAGTGTGACCGTATGTACCAACTTGCTCTTCACATTTGTGATAGCACAGGCCTTCCTCTCGATGCTTTGCCACTTCAAGTTTGGCATATTCTTTTTCTTCTCAGCGTGCGTTCTTGTTATGACACTCTTTGCCATCTTCTTTATTCCCGAGACCAAGAATATCCCCATTGATGAGATGAATGATAGTGTGTGGAAGAAACACTGGTACTGGAAGAGATACATGGATGATGTACCAACGCGCGAGCATCAAGATTGATGCATATATTGCACCTATATATATATTATTATTGGCGGTTATAAACGACACAAAATTCCCTATCGAAGTCATCTCTTAGGAACATTGTTTTAACTAATACTTGGTATCTTGTTTGCACTGAACATTGTTTATGAGTTCATTCTTTCGTGAACTCATTTTTTGTTTTTTGAACAAGCATTCTTTTGTGATTGAATTTTCTTGTTTCGGTGGACAGCATTAGAATAGAAAAATGGAAAAGATATATTGCAAGTACAAAGTGACTATTAGGTCACTGGGATTTTCTCATAATTAAAGAATCTTGTATATTAGTAGAAGGTACTGCCAATGAACAATGATTCTAAGCAAAACAATTTTATCTTGTAATAAACTCCTGATACAGATAAAGGGGCCAAATGCACGACCGAATAAAGCTTTTCAATACATGGCCTTCCCAGTGACCCATAGAAAGTTGAAGAGCAGTAGAAATATATAGATATATGATGTTTATATATCTAACTGATGTATTTACTATTTAGTGCAGAAAAACCCTAAAGCTTCCTCCGAATCTACAACCGAGAAGCGGGATCATATCCGTTAGAATGCCCGTTCTTCTTTGCGCCATTAGTACCATCAATCTTGGCTCCTTCGATATGGTAATCATCCATATACCTCTTCCACAACCAATGCTGCCCCCAGACCCTCTCTGTCATTTCTTCAATTGGGATGTTCTTTGTCTCCGGCAGCAGAAATAGCACGAAGATCGACATGAACAGGACCCAGGCCGCGAAGAAAAGGAAGATGCCAAACTTGAAGTGGCAAAGCATAGAGAGGAAGGCCTGTGCTATCACAAATGTGAAGAGCAAGTTGGTACACACGGTCACACTTTGCCCAGCTGATCGGGTCTCCAGTGGGAATGTCTCACTTGGTATCAGCCAACCTAGAGGTCCCCAAGACCAGGCAAATGCAGATACAAAAGTGCAGACCATAATCACCACTAAAATTGCAAAGCCTTTCCCAAGGTCACTATTGTGATCCTTGACCTTGATCCCTAGTATTATAGCTATAACTACTTGAGCTAGAAACATTTGAACCCCAGCTTCGAGTAAGAGCATGCGACGACCCAGTTTGTCAACTGAATAGATGGATACCATAGTGGAGACAACGTTGACGGCTCCAGTTATAACAGACGAGTAGAGAGCAGCGTCACTGCCAAATCCTAATGTGTTAAATAGGACTGGTGCGTAGAACATAATGGCATTGATTCCAGTAAATTGTTGAAAGATCTGCAGCAAAAATAAAATAAAGCAAAGACATCAGGATACTAGTACTAATTTGATTTTTAATTCAGCTTAGGACAAATAGGCATTCAATGAGATTACTAACCTGCAAGGCTACTGCAATGACTAGCTGGGGCCGATTCCTACGCTTTAGGAGATTTCTGAAAGGGTGCTTCACTTCTTTAGCCACACGACTAGCCTCAACAAGTTCCAAGAACTCAGGTTCAACATTATCAGTGCCCCGAATCCTTCTAAGTACAGCTTTGCCTTCTTCCAAGTGACCACGCTCTATAAGACTGTTAGGTGTTTCCACCACCAAGAGGGCCCCCAAAGTAAGGAGACCAGCAGGAATACCAGCCAAACCCAATGACAGCCTCCAGCCCCATCCGCCTGTGATTCTGTTATTGCAAGTGATTTATTATAGACAGTCAGCAACAGAGCCAGAATTCAGAGGCAGAGCAAAACATTAAACGACTTCCTTTTTTTGGTTCAAATGACAAGCCTCTTTTCTCTTCTTTTTTAGTAAAAAATTAAATGTTTCAGCTTCATTAGTTAAAGTTCATTTGGATTGTCCCCTAAATTCAAGACCTCTAGTTTGTTGTCTGAAAGTCATTAAAATATTAAAATTCTGCTCCAAGGCAAAGCCACGAGTAGACAGAGTAAACCAGTAACTATACAGTTTTAACTACATTAACAACATATTAACATCTACTTTTGGTTAAAAAAGTTCCACACCATCTAATGAACTGATGTAAAAAATGTTCACAATATGAAGAACTATGAGTTTAATTGAATTAACATGTAGTCAAATAATACAAAAGTTGATTTATTCTATGGATGTGCTTTCAAGCTTTGAAAAATAAAACATGAACAGTTTTCAATCTTTGAAAGTGTTCAACTTCCCAGATTGACTGAATCCATGACAAGTTAGAGATATTTAAGCCATCTGAATAAGAATAAATAAGGGAAAGGAAAGCTGATCAAACCATTTGAGAGCTGAAACCATATCATTCACGTCTCTATTAATTAACATCCACTCTCCTATATGTCATAAGGTGACCTATCTATGTTCAAATGCATAGTTTAATATAGTAACCCTCCCATAATAGGCATCTAACATTAGTTTTAACAGTAAATTAATTCAATAGTCTATTTGATTGGCCCAACTGTTGACTTTGTGATACTAGAGGCTGAATACTTAAAATGATGCTCCAAATGTATTCTTATTGAATATCAACCTTAAGCATCAACTAAGGAGCATGTGTACTGTTAAAATTTATAGCTCTGTTGTTTAATATTTGGATACCAATAATTCTTTCATTCCAAGTAATACTATGATGTCAGAGCTATTGTTTTCCTCGCTAGTTGTTCCTATACAAATATTTTAGTGAATAAACAAATATTGGACAAATTGGGAGAAATAACTCACTTATTAGTCCCATAGTTAACGAGGTTTGCAAACAGAATGCCAATGGTGATATTGAGCTGGAAGAGTATGTTTAGCCCTCCACGTATTCTTGTAGGTGCAATCTCAGAAAGGAACAATGGTACAGCCTGTAAGTAACATGAAATTTGAACGATTATAAAACAAGCAAACAGATGACTATTCTTAATAGTTTATTTATTGAGTTTATCTGCAACCTAACCATAGGTTGGATTAGTTAAGTTCAAAGGCACATATTAAACAAGTTATTTTGTTTCATAGAAATGAAAGACTGAGTCCCCCAACAGAATCAACTTGGGATCACATGTATTTTCCTTTGAGGATGCTTTTTTATATTCATCCAGCACCTACCCTTTTACATAAGAGGTCGAATTCAATGTCCTAGTAATTACAAAGGGATAAGATCACCAGATAAACAATATTTCAAACATGTACACCACATAATTCTGGACTTGCTAGAAAGTAATGGAGCAAAAAAGGTCCATGGCTTCACGTTTTTTCACAAAGAAATTCACGACTTTTTGGAAGGAAAATGAAAAAGCAATTAGATGCAAAGAAATTAGGTGAGGCGGTCTCTTCAGATAACTCCATAGAGAGGTCTCACCACATGTTGAAACGTCAAACACCAGAATATATTTTAAAGCAGAAAAGTTGGAAAAAAAACAAGTGGATGATTATGACTTGGGCCTTTCTAACCAAAAAGTATTCTCATAAACTTAGGAAAAAAAACAAAAAACCACATGGCCTCTGATTTTGATCATGGGCATGCTTCTCTTCCAATCTAAGAGCTTAGAGCCAACAGTGTCCCACAGAACGTCAGTCTTCCATGGTGTACTGTGACCATGGCTTAGGGCCCCAAACATTTTACAAGTCAAAAAAAAGAATATTTTTGTTATGATATTTTGGTAGAATTAAGCAACTGATCATGTTTTTTATTTTTACAAAAAGCTGAGGTGTCTAATTTTCACAAGGCAGCACCTACAATATGTTATTATCATCCACTTGACAATCCAAAATAGTAGAATTATGATAGTAACAGGGATGGACCAAAATATGATATGATTGATATGGTGTCTATATTGCAAGAGACAAGGCTAGTAACGTGTCTTAAGCTTACACCACAGTTTGTCTCCCTCAGAAACTGAGATTTCTATTTGGTAACAAGTGAATGCGTTATTATGTACCAGAAGAACTCAAAACGTTACCTGATTGGCAAAACCAACTCCACAACCAAGTGAGATCCTCCCAAGAATGAGCATAGCAAGATCTTGAGCTGCAGCATTAAGAATTGTGCCAGCTACGAAGAACACCCCAGCAATCAGCATAGATGGTCTCCTCCCATACTTTCTAGTGGTGAAGGAAGCAGCGAACGTCGCGGTTAAACCGGCCAGGTAGAGTGAAGATGTGAATAACTGCAGGCCTTGGTTATCATACTTGCAGTAATAGCTGACGACATCTTTCTCCAGCTCTGTCTTTCTGTAAACAACTGGGAAGAACTTTTTCAAGAAAGGGGGCATCGATGTAACTCCACCTGCATCAAATTCACCATCAATTTTAGGTCTTTTGGGCCAGAAAGGTAATTTTGCAAAAAATGGAAATCAAAGCACATGGCGGGAGCAACAAAAAAACAAAACAAAATCTCCCTCTTTTTTGGGGATCGATCAAATATTTAGGAAAATTCAGAAACGAATAAATCTTCCAAAAACATTCATAATCTGAAATTCATTTCTATTAATGGAAAATGCTAATTAAAATCAAATTGCTAATGGATAGTTATTATTATTGATTACAATAATATATAGAAACTTTCTCGCGTTGCTTTCACAAGCATTGACTGAAGACCTGAAGTCTTTTGCTTACTTAAAGAAAGGAAAACATGTATTAATTAAATACTTAAACCAAAGCATTAGCCATAAACAAATCAGAACGTCGGTAAGATTTTCCAGAACCCTAACCAAACAGTGCACAAAGTTCACCTACCGGAGTAGCTAGGCAATTAAGCTAGCTAAACGGACGAGATCTAACCAGACTAAGCTCAAAGAAGCACAAAATGTTGAAGATAAAGCCGGTCTCTGTGTGTGAGTGAGAGAGAGAAATGATGATCCGGAATCAGGATTTTATACCTGAAACACCGACATCGTAGCCAAACATGAGGCCTCCGGTGGCAGCCATTATGCATGAGATGATGACGATGGGGGTGATCTTCGCCTCAAATTCACGACCGGCCGGGCCGGCCGCGAAACCTCCTGCCATATCGCCGAGTATTCGAAGCAACTAAACTCTGATTTTCTCTGGCAACGAACAGAAATTGAAAATGAGAGAGAGAGAGGTACTGGATTGTGAATGGGTTTATGTGCCGAGGAGTGGGGCTTATATAGAAGGAAGAGCACGAGGTACGAATCGGATCCTGTGGTGGGGTGCCACCGTTGGGATTCTGCCACGTGGTGTAATACGTAAGGGGTGGCTGGCTAGTCCTTTGGTCAACACATATGCATTTTTGTAAGGGAGCCGTGAGTTTGGCATTTTCCAGCAAAATATACGGTGGGCGAGGATTTGTAAGAATCCCTGATGAAGTCAATTGATTTTGAACGTTGAGGGCAAATTGGTTTGAGATTACAGGAGTTGGAGTCCAAATGAATTGGGTTGATTTTTCAACAGTCATTGTTTGTTAATTTTGACCAAATATGACATATATACTTATCTTTATCGGGATATATGCGCTAACACGTTATAAGATAAACAAGTTGAGTAAGAAATGTACACGAATAGCAAAACTATGTGTTTAGTTTACTGTCACCGTGTGTGCTGGCAGATTTATGAGGGCAAAGCGTTTCCTTTATATTTCTCTTAAATATCTAAAAACTCTAAAGAAAATGCAACTAGTTGACAAACAAAGCAAACTTATATGCACGTAATGTCACCGAAAAAATAAATGGATCTTCTATTGAGCATGTATCATGAATACAAAAGATGGTATGAATTGAAATGTCGTAATATTTTTTGAGATGCTAAACCTTTTCCCTTTAGATTCCTACGTGCATGAGTCAATTAAAGCTTCTTTTTTGGCACCACAAAAAAAGTGGGCAATAATTGGTGTCCATTGTCCAATAGTTGGATGGCTAAAGAACATTGGTGACTAAAAAAATATTTTTGAAAAAATGACAAAGAATATTAGTGACTAATAAAAGAGTTTTGGAAAAACACAAAGGATATCGGTGACTAAAAATATTTTATCGCCGAACTATTAGACATCAATAGTTAATATTCTTTGTCCAAATTTTTTACAGTGTGGATAAATATGTTATTATATATCGTTTTCAAAACATGCAAATTGAAAGTTAAGTGTGAAAGACGTTAATTTAGCAAGCAAGTTCTAACTTGATTTCTTTTTCATGTTTTTTAAATGGTAATTTTGGTCAACCCAACCCAAAAATATTTGCAAAATTTTACTCATCACTAAATCACGTAGGTAATTGGGAATCTTATGAAAGATCATACCTTATTAAAACAATAAAATTAAGATAATTAAGTTGACATGCCAACTTAATCCACATGCAAGGTAGGCACGTTCGTGGTCGATCACAACTCATACACATTGCGACGATTTATATATGTATATATATATATATGTACAGACTTTTTGCACTTACATATGATTATGTACTTTTAAAATATATAGTTCTAATGTTCACCATCAGATCTCGTCAGATCAAATCATTTAAACAGATCTGACGGTTGACATTAAAACGATGTATATATATAAATGGATGTCCAAACGTGAAGAAAACTATCGATCCACATCAATAAATAGTCATCACAAACGTCAAGAATCTGAACGAATATAAATCAAGCTCGTGTGCAATTCAACACAAGTTGGAAGGCTGGCACATGAACCAGCAAGGGTTTACGTAGAGAACAATGTGGTTCAGCAAATTTTGACGGTTTTTCTTACTGCAGCTTTGAACCTTATTTTGTCACATAAATGGATATAAATATAATACTCTTCGATCTGTTAAATATCACCACGTACATATTGGTGTCGATTAGTCGCGTACTGGATTGGAGGCTGTTCGATCACATATATATTATTCTTCGTCAGATATTTTGTCTAGCTTCGACCATATTGGTCATAGATCGAGTTAGGCCGATGGATGGGTTTCGACTCTAGTTAATTAAGTCATAAACTATTAATTAGTCGATCATAAACTACCATTATTTTTTTCATTTTTGTCGTACGCTAATTTGAATAAGGTTTAAAGTTTGAATATTTTTATGTATTTTAGAAAGAAAAAATCAACATATAAGAAAGTGAGTAGAGTTATAGGATTCAGTTGCTAATATGTATGTTGTTGTGATATTTGTTCACTTAACATTGTTCATGCGGATGAAATTTGGTAATTTTCATGTGTCGGTTGAATACGATATATATTTGATAAAGTAATTAATTTGAGCGTTACAATCAAAACTAATTAATAATGGTTCCAACTCTTATAACCCTCTTGTAAGGTCTTATTTTTCCAATGTCGATTCACATTCTCAACAATATTTACGTCTCCGATGCCATTCTAAATGAGCTCATAAATCAAAATTTAGGAAAAAAATTACGTACTGAAATGGAAAGGAAGAATCTAATCCAAGTATATATATTTATTTTGCTACTAAAATATTTTAACCTCCAAGAACTAAGTAACGTATTCTAATACGAGAGAAAGTAAGTAGTTCCTAGCTAGTGGTTCTTAATTAATCATCCCAAATTGCATGGTATAACTTCCTTCAAAATGAAGGTAATCATTTCTTACCCTCTTTAACAGATCATCATGTTCATAATAGCTCATAATTGTGAGGAAAGATTAAGCAATAATAACGCACTACTCAAGCAAATAAACTCGAATGACAATACTACCATAATCCCACATTCCCACTAGCTTTATATATATAATATAGTGCATGACCATTGACTCCATCTCAGTTAATTTAGAACCAAAACATTTCCAAAATATATAGGTTTTATCCAGCACGTTTAAATCTCACTTAATCATCAATAATAATTTTCACCAATCTCAATAGAGTATCATGAGAATAAAGCCAGTCGACATATATGCTGATCATGCAGTGACGCAACATCCAGGAATTAACGATTCGAAAACGATTAGTCTAGAATAAATTTGGCTTCCTTTATCTTCAATGCCAATGATCGATAATGACTTTTCTTATCCATTTTTTTTATAGAAGCAGAAAAAAGAAGAAGGAGAACAAATTGGAAAACCCTAGCACCCCAAAATCTCACTGCTTGCCGTGTTCTTACTTCTTAGAATATTATTCTATTTGTCCAAACGTCTATCTATATTTGTGTTTAGACCCAAAAGAAAGACATATCACCTTAATTAAAATGTGTTTAATGACAAAAAAATGTCGCTTAACGCCTTAACCTAATAAATATCTGGCTTAATAGAAATGTCAATCATAATCTTGTTTTTTTAAGACGACGACATTTGGTGTTTTGTGTAAACAAAGGAAACTGTACGTAATTAAAAATGCTCTTAAAACTTGCACGTACGGTTAGTACTTAATAGTCACATAAGAATATATCACATTAGGTTTGGAGTCGCTATTTTACATATATTAATCATAAACATAATGTGGCATACTACTATTGGCCTGCCCTAATAATTGCAGGACACAACAATATTCTACAAAAGCTTTTTCTCTTCTCCCGAATATGACCAAAAGTATTTCTAAGTATCCGAAAGCCCAGATTAATTAAGCACAAGCCAAATTACACTTTGTGTACTTGATCACCTTTTCCATGAACTTAATTGGCTTTGCACTTTAAGAAAGTTCAATTCGTCTAAAGGGTGAGTTGATCATGGTGGCTGTCAAAACATTGGTGGGATTAATGTGTAAATCACTATTTAAGAGACGTCAAAGTTGACTAGCCATCTGTTAATTAATTAGAGGTCCAAAACCATGCAAATTCCAAGCATCTGGGTTTTGGATGATTTGGGATTGTAGACTTTTACATATTCCTTTTTGGTTTTGGATAAAAGAAGATCCAGATAAGATGAGATGAGATCGATGAGCGTGGCATTCACGAGAAAATTCCGTGCAATATTGCTGCACAAGAGGTAGCTAGCAACCGAAAGGTTGGGGAACTTTGACACATTTACTTTTACAAAAAAAAAATAAAAAAAAATAAAAGGAAGGTAATTAATAAATAGCTAAAATTATTTTATCTGTCTGAATTTAATTAACATCTAAAATCATTTGTACTTCTAAACTTTTAATTTAATCACATGTGCCTTTGTACTCTCCGTTTTGATCAATCATAACTAACCCTTATCTAATCCATCAATTTCTTCTTGAATTGTTGACATGACGAACCCGTTAGAACTAGTTTTTAGCCTTGGGTTACACAAGAAACACACCATTTACATGGCAAGGCTAAAAAAATGGTCTGACTGGACATGCCACGTCAATAATTCGTGGAGAAATTGACAAATTAGTTTACTAATGGGTTATGATTGATCAAATTGGATAGTATAAGGGCATATGTGATTAAATTAGAAGTTTAGAGACACAAATAATTTTAGGTGTAAATTTTAGAGAAGTGAAATAAATTTAACCCTTAATAATTTAAAAATAAAAAAGAATAGGCTAATATATGAAATCAAAGGAAGGCTTTTGAGCTAGGTTTGAACCAATATTAGGCAGTTTTTGTGGGGAAACCACTATCACAAATGGTACTTGAAGCTGCCATATTTTCATTTTATGATCATTAGAGGTGTCAGCATCTACACATTGTTAGAAGTGCATGCCTTGTTAATTATAACTTTGTATTGGACGAATTAGTGGGATTACAGTTTGTATCATTATTTTTGTCTACCAACTACTTAAGTAAAGTGGAAGAAAATTAGAAAGTGTGAGACACAAGAGAGGAACAAACGTGAAAAGATCTAACCTCAAATATTGGTCCAAATTGGATAAAAATGATCTCCTACGTTTGTACGGTGAGAAATTTGGCAGCCCAAAACTGGGATCGAGTGTCATGACAAGAACCCACGCTGAGAAGAAAAAGAATATGCCAAACTTCATGTGGCAAAGCATTGAGAGGAAGGCATGTGCTATAACAAATGTGAAGAGCATGTTGGTACTAACAACCACACTCTGGCAAGCAGAGCGAGCCTCAATGGCGAATGTTTCGCTAGGGATCAATCACCTAAGACCCCAAGACCTAAAGGATTAGTGTTTAGAGTAGCATGTTAGTTTGGTCATGGTGCTTGACTGATAACTTATTCATTTCTAATTTATTATAGATAAACATACAGTCTCAAGATGTCTCCGATCAAGTTCTAGGTTCAAAATTAATAAATTGTGCATACATGATAAAGGACTTTTCACACACCAATTAAGGTGCACAAAAATAACTTAAGAATTACCCTACAAGGTATACATGGTCGAAGATAGTATATGAAAGTAGGGATCGAACCCGCAAGGGATTGGGATAAAGCTGCAATTACAACGACTCAAAACAACTAAAAACAGAACTGACCAGTCAGGAAAACCTGACTAGTTGACGACTCTAGACTATTCCAAACGACTTGATATTTTGAGACAACTAACTAGACACGTAAAACTAACTACTGACAAATTTTGGGAATTTTCTGATATGATTTGGTATTTTTAATAACTAGGGAAAAACAGACTACGAAAATAGTAAAAACTGAATTGAGAAGAGTTTTGTAAATCAATGAGATGGAGAAGCTAGGGTTTCGAAATCCACCAATAAACAATCATATATCAACGTCATGAATTCAGATTAACAAGTATTGAATCCCCATGAATGACTATGCTCACGAAAGGTCCTTGGTATGTGGATGCACTCTCGTATTGATTCTCTCTTACTTAGTATGTTAAGCATTTGGTATGAATGTCATAACTTATTCCCTAACATGCAGTCCTGCTTGGTATATGCTCAGATTTAACACATCAGAGATCATTAAGTTCTAAGAGAATATGAACATAGCAAGAATCCTAGAACATGGTATGTATCCTAAGTATCCTTGAAACAATTTCATACAAGCACCGCAGCTCTTGTCGCACCACAAATTAAACACACAATGATACTGGTCGTCATGCATGTGCTTATGGCTGGTCGATCCTAAAACATGCTCCTAAGGTCGCGAATCAAAGAAGCACATAAGAGAATAACAGTTTACGAACAATGAAATTGTTATCATCCGGGAAACAATACTTATATAAATCCGAATATCAAAACATCAAAATAATCATGTCTAGGGCTTCAATCTAGCCCTAACTACAAGAAGTTTAGCTACTCATGACGTAACGAGAAAACCCAAAAGAATACATAAGGTGAAAGAAACCAAGAACCCAAAAGGAATTCTGGAATCGGCGAATCCGTCCGGACGGTGAGTATGGGCGTCCGAACGTCTGGAGGCAGTTCGTATTCTCTCTTGCTCTCGGCTGCCACAAGTCTCTAGAGGCAAAAAGTCCTTCTCAGCTGCGATTAGGGTTCTTTATATATGATTCCTCAACCCTAAACACTTCCTATTAAGTCGTGGACTTCTTTACTTCCAAGAAAAGGCCCAATAAATAGGGTTATGAATGCTCCGGTCTTCCTTGTCCATTAAGGATTCCTCAAGTGATTAGAATTCCTTCTTTTATCACGATTTAAGCTAACTTCTCCATCATTGCTTCCAAAACCTACAAAATACGAGAAATCAAATAAATAACTAAGATAAATGGGAAATATAACCAAAATACTATAATATTAAATACTATAAAACGTCACATAAATGCTCCTATCAATACATGAAGAATATGTAAATGTATGAAAATGCATACATGTGAATATTCAATATGCTCAAGTCCTCACAATTTCTGGGTATGCATGTCAATACAAAGTCTAAATGTGTTTCTCAAATTGCAATCGACTAATCAACAAATGCATGGTGTACATGACATTTCGAACAGTCATAAATTGTGCAAATTAAATCCAAAGCAAATCACACAAATTCTTAACATATAATCAACATTCTCCTAAACATTACTCAGTAAACTTCAAATCATCCTTGGGATTGGATAGAATGAAACACACAACAAAAATAAACTTTTTTTTTAATTTTTGATTTTTTTTTGTTAGGGGTAATAATATTTAACCTCAAGGACTCACTTGGTGCAATGATTGGTTAGATTAAACAAGAGTTGGTTATGACTAAATAATTAATTAGATTAATTATTAGGGAAATACCCACCAAGTCCACACGTGGCAACTTTTTGCCCGACAAGTTTTGCTACAGTAAAAATTTGCCCACCAAGGACAGAAATATCTCGAAAATTTTATTGTGGTCAGTAAAATCCACTGTTCATACATTTTTATTGACCACAATAAAAATTATTGTTCATAAAATATTTTATTGAGGTCAATAAAAAATGGTGAACAGTGAATTTTACTGACCACAATAAAAATTTCGAGACATTTTTGTCCTTGATGGGCAAATTTTTACTGTAGCAAACTTATTGGGCAAAAAAAGGTCACGTGTGTCTTTAGTGGTCAAGGACCCTTAATTATTTAGACGTAATTAGCGTTCTCGGGTAAAACTGAGTTTATTGGGCCTAACCGATTGTCGGGCCTTACTGGTATGGGCTTGGGCTTTACTAAGTGAGACTTAAATAAAAGCTCAAGGCCCAAATTAATAGCCCAAGTACATTAGCAGCCATGTGAGATGAGAAAATTAATACGTCATCATTAATTAATTGTTAGAAAAGATTTTTAACTATTTAATAAAATGGATGACTATATAATTGATTAATGAATTCGATGCATGTAGTCTTGACATACATTAAAAGAGAACAACTCTTTCAACTCTTTTTATTAGAGGCAATATATTTTTATGGCTTTCTTGGTACATCAAGGAGTAGTTTACAAGTACAAGAAGGAGTTCTTAATCCAAGGTGCTTCTAGGTGGAGAAAACATCTTCAAGAAAAAATCAAGGGGGGAAACTTTGGTAGTTCACTTAGATCAGATTAAATTCACACTTCAATGGTAGGTAGAACAAGAACTCCGTCTTTGATTATGCTTAATAATTATGCTATGTTTATATGTATCATAAATAAACCAAGATACAAGGAACATTTAATAAATTTTATGGTTAATTAGTAGTTTAATTGTTAAACTAATTCTGCACAAAATAAAAAATTTTGAAAATCATTTATTGTATTCAGTAGCAATGGAGAGGTCATTGGTGATGTAGTGAGTTGCCCCATAATCATCATACCATAGTGATGGTGGAGCATAGTGAGTAAAAGGCGGTGGGGTTGCCATCATTGCCTCAAAATGAGGAGGAGGTGCTCGTCCTCGATATGCATAGTTCATGCAATTGAAGCAATTCACAGCAGAGTGATTGTTGCGGCCACATATTTGGCAACGAATGCGTGGTGCACCGCTAGTGTTGGTTTGCCGAAGTAGTGGTGGTGGCGGTCGAAAAAAGGAGCGGGAGGAGTTGTTGGTGGGAGGTCAGGGTTAAAAGTTTCTGTTTCGATTGGGTGCGGGAAATGGGCCTCGGGTTCCCTGAAAATGGTAATTGGGCCAAGTTACATTTGGTGGAGGGTTAAATACAGATAAGCTGGGGGATAACTGCATAAGAGTTTCTCCCCGGCGTTGTACTTCAATTTCCTCACTCAGTAGGAATCCACTAAATTCCTCAGCTTGAATTGGATCTTTACGAACACGAATTGAAGTGGCAAAGGCATCATAGTCCTGTGGTAGACCTTGAAGAGAGTGTGGGCAACGACGTCGGCATTGTCGAGAGGCTCTCCGGTGTGGGCAAGGGAATCGACAATGTCTTTGATTTGTTGAAGATAGGTTGTCATCGACTGGGTTCCAGTATGCAGCATCTGAAGTCGATGACGCTTGAGTTGAAGAACATGGGATCGAGTGATGTTGGCAAGACGACGATCTAGATGTTATGCGGAAGCGTAACAAATATGATATTGATATGAGTAAAACAAGACAATCACAAACAGCACAAAGATTTATAGTGGTTCACGCAATCAGTATAATTAAGCTACGTTCACTCTCAGAGCCGACAAAATATTTCACTATGATCAAATTAGAGAAATAGAGGTAACTCACTTACAAACAGGGGTGGCCCTGGGGGCACTACTAGAATTTTCAACATATACATCACTTCAAAACTCGGTCAGAATTGCGCCTGATGTAAGATATTGGGTTTACATCGGTTTGGAGAGTAACTGATTTCTAAGCGGTTTATTAACATCGGTCGTTAAAATAATCGATTTCTCCAACTTTTTAATTGCGCCCCAATTCTTCAAACGGGGATTTTTACACAGGCCGAACACTTGTTTTTTTGTCTTGGTTTTCGCTCTCTCTATCAAATTCAACACTTAGTTTTTTTCCCTAAAGCCTGACCCTTATTGCCTCTCCAAAAACCATTGACCCTTGTTGCTATCAAACTAATTTAACACTTTGCTTTTGTTTTGCCCTACCCAGCTAGCTTAGCTCGTCGTTTCCAAACCCCCCCCAGTGCGATCTCACTCTCGCCCGCTCACCTCACCGACTCTCGCCGCTCACCTCGCCTCCGGTCCCCGCCTCGGTGCCCCGCCTTGGTTCGCTCCTCGCCTCTCCCTTTTTCTTCTTTCCGGAATCGTTCTATAATCTAGTGTGAACTAATTTCTACATTTGTTCTTTAGTTTTCAAAAAGGGAGGGGGGTCGCGGGCCCAGGTCGCGTTCCAAAACCGCCCCGGAAGGAAGGTGTTGGCCGTTCTTTTCGCCTCAAAACATGCGCCTACAAACCGCGGTGTAATTGCATTGTCGTTGTGGCAATCCCTCCTTTTTCCTCGCTCCTCCAACTCCTCGCGTTCTCTAATTCCTCGTTCGGTTTTTAATTATTATATGTCTTCCTAGGTGCTTTTAATGTTCGGTTAATCGCCTATGTTGTAGTGGAAAAAAACCTATTTGTTGCCTCTCTCGTAGTTTCAAGTTAGATAGTGTTGCTGCTATTTCAGTTAATTTGGCAGTTGTTTCAGGTTGATTCTTTCTTTGCAACTGGGTGGTTGTGTAGTTTTTGGTGTCTATGCCGGTCGTGGTCTCTCTCGTGGAGCCTGGATTTAATAGCTTTATTAGGTTAAATTTGTTTTCCTTGCTTTGTCCGGTGTGGTTCTTTTTTGCTTGTCTGTTGTGTTTGGTTTTTGTTCTGTCTCTTTGGGCTATTAGGCCGCTAGTGCCCTTTTTGCGCATTAGAAATTCTAGTCTTGTACTAGAGCCCCTCTATATTGAAAACCGGTTTCCTCCATCGTTAATGGTTTCCCTCTTTGCCCCTCTCACTAAATTCTACACGGTTGGCCCTTTCTCTCAACCAAATCGAATCCGCCTCAGTCAGAAGCCGATTCCTTGTCCAAGATCTAAACAACGTTTCTTTGTTTGCGTGCTCTTGTAAGTCTCATTTCTCCTCTTTTTAACCCACTCCTATTCAGCTATCTCTCTTAAATTGGAATGTGATTTGTATCTTGAATTTCATTTAGGTGGCTGGATTGCTAAAGTACAAGTGGGTGTTTGAAATTGGGTTGGTTTGCTGTTGCTTGGTTTTATTGGCTGCTGATTTCTAAGGCTTGAGGTAGGGAAAACAGAACTTTCTTTATAGCTTTGATTCTAAACTGGTTTTTATTGGGTGTGATTGACTTGAGATGATTTCTCTACAATTCTATATGAGTTTTTTTTCTTATATGGATAAATAATGGTTTGTCAACTAAGAATTTTGGTTGATTACATATTGATATGTACGTTGGTCTCTTTTGGGAAGTTGTTTTCTTCTCAATCTACCATATTTCAATGTTTAGCAACTTGCACTATTATCAAGTGTTCTTGTTATTCAAACCCTTTGTCTTTGGACTTACGAACTTATTTTCATTACCAATAACCATCAAAAATCCTTTAGTTGCTGCACAAGAAACCAATATTTATTTCATAAGGGTTTCAAGAAGAAAAGATTGGTTTACAGTTTTATTTTTATGATCAGTTTTGAATAACCATAAAAGTTATATTGACAAGATGATTTTTACATCTTTAAACCATATTTTGGGTTAAACGAAATTCACTTTTCATTCGCCCTAGGTAAGTAGGGGGCCCCCAGGTGAAGCCCAAAGTCTCCGCGGGGGTGTCGATGGTTTGTTTTGATAATATGATGTGAAAAAGGTTTATGTTTTGATGTTTCTTCAAAAGAGTAAAGTTCTTAAGCTGTACAAAGTGCTTTAATTCGTTTTTCTTTTGCTTACGTCGCTTTTAAAAATTTGAAGATTGATATTTGTTAAAGTAACCCTTGGAGCAGGGTTGAATTTCCTTACGTCTTTTATATACTATATTGGGTTTCTGTTTTGCATAATTACTAGTGCAGCAACAATTACTAAGCTTTAACTTTGATTTTATAGTATTTCCTCTCAATTAATAGAAGTTAAAAGTATATCTCTTTTCTTTCACATTAGGTACATGCTAGGTTAGAATCCTAGTATAATGATTGATTTTGTTGTACCTATACGAGTTGTGAAGCTCATTTTCTCTATTCATTGTTGTTGTTTTCGGGAAAAGAGTCCATGAGTGGACATGTTAGTGACATACCGAGTTGTCTTGAAGAAAGGTTATCAAGTTCTATTTTGTGTGGGCTGTGTATACTGTGTTTTGACATCTTCTGTCTATTCACTTGTGATGGAAATTACCAGTACTCATGATCAAACATCAAAACTAATCGAATGTTGATTTTAATTGGCCTTAATTTATGGTTTGTTCAGAAATCTTGATTTGATTGAGAAATGTGGATGTGGTTTGCTATCATATGGACATCATTCCAACATAAGCAGATATATAATGGTGGTATATAAGAATCAGAATAAGCCATATGAATCGACTTTAAAAATAACAATATCATACTGCAAATGGTTGTTGCAACAAATTTGGAAAATCGAATTGAAAGCCAAAAAAGATGACTCTTACATGGATGGACATCGAAATTAATAATTAAATTGATGTCTCTTAAAAGGATTCACATCAACAATTAAGGAAAGAACCGATGATTATTAAAACTATGGACATCGCATATCAACAAAAAAACTGATGTTTCCTAAATATATGGACATCGATCTTCAATATAACAGTGATGTTCTGTAAATATATGAACAACGATATTTTTTGGAAAAAAGATTTGAATTGTGGTTAACAATATCGGATTCTTTCCAGAAAAACATGAAACACATGCAGTACTTTCAAGATTCCGATGTCCAAAAGCATACCAAACATCGGTTTAAATGTAAAAACCGATGTCCAAGTGTATAAGTTTCTCGTTGTAGCTATACTTTAAATATTGTAATATAAAGTTTTGACAATATTTAAATGTCCCAAGTAATGACCTTCGGAGCTTGTTTGCATCGGTTTAGTTTCAGTAAACGATGTTCCAATGGTTAGCAAACATCGGCGCGTAACCGATGTCTAAAATAGTCGGATCTTTCTCTACACCCACTAACACATCGGTCGAAAAAAGTTTTTACATCGGTTTGTGACCGATTTATATGTGGAAAATTCTAGTAGTGGGGTGTGCGGGTAGTGCCGTTGCACAGGGGCCCCAATTTGTAGGGGCCTCTGATTTTCAGTATAGCAAGCTAATATAGTGTAAATATTATAAAAAACATAATTATGACAATAGTTGATGTGGCTCAGTTGGATAAGGTTGTTGAAAGGTATTTCCCACACATAGGTTCGAATCCTAGTTATAACAATTTTTTTTTATTTCTGACAATCCTATTATTAAAAAGGAAGTTAATAATTACTCATTGATTCACACACAATTCCTAAATTGCTTCTCCCAAAAGCTAACGAATCAGAACGTCAACTATCCAAAACTTCAAAAACCAAGAAAACTCTCTGATTCCCCACTTCAATTTTTTTTCTTTTCTCAGACCATAAACAACAAAATCATAATTCAAACAAGGTTCAATCTCTAATTTGAATCATCTTGCTGCATCCTGGATTCCTAGAACACCCGACTCCGATAGGTATTTTACTTCTATCTTTTTCTTTTTTTTGCTCTTATTTATTCTTCAATTGAATAAATTTTTTGGTAGAATTGTTCTTGTTATGAATATCTCAGATTTTGGGGGTTTAAATATATTGTTTAGTCTTTTAGATTCAATCTTGCTAAATGTTTAAAGGTCATTCTTCTATCGAATTAATGCAGGTTCATTATAATTATAATGTTTGAACCTTTGATTTTGTTTGGTGGCTACATTTTGATGGAATGATGGTTTTTGTTATAATAGAACTACCTTTTAATTAATGTTATTTGACGATAATATCACATACATTTGTTGATGAATTTTAGTTATATCTTGCTTTATGAAAACAAATGAGCCGTAGTAAATATTCTTAAATTTTCGTGTGCGGCCTTAATTAATAGGGCCTAATTTTAAGTTTCGCACTAGGCCTAAAAATTCCCAGGCCGGCCCTGATTGCATGCAGCAAATATACATATGTATACATTTGTCCAAAAAAAAATATATACATATGTATATATACATCAAATGCATGCATGGCCACTTTTGCTTTAGTGCTTTCCGCCAGACACAAATGCATTATACACATAGGTAAAAACCAAATGCATGGCCAGTTGGCCACTTTTCTTTTTGTCTTGCGGCTGGATATAATGCATAATATATAGGGTTTTATCATATATAGTATTTGAATTATTTTTCAATTATATATTTAATATCTAAATTTCAATTTTTGTCACAAGTAATATCCAAAGTTTTCAATTTTGTCACAAGTAATATCTAAAGTTTTCAATTTCATCTCTTGTGGTACCTAAGACCATTTTTGTCACAAATATATGCGTGTGAGGGCACATGTTCAAAAAAAAAGATGATAAAATGGAAAACTTTAGGTACTACTTGTGTTTAAATTTAAAACTTGGATACTACTTGTGACAGAAATTGAAATTCAGGTACCAGAAGAGATGAAATCTAAAACTTTGGGTACTACTTGTGACAAAAATTAAAGTTCATGTACTAAATATATAATTAAGAAATAATTCAGGTATTATATGTGACATGATTTTAGAACTATGTCAGCCGTAAGATCTGTTTAAATGATCTAATCTGACGGTTTGTATTAGAACTATCTACTTTAAAAGTACATAATTCTATGTAGTAGAGAAAGCCTGATATGTGATAATAGCCCTAATATATATATACACACACACTCCAAAAGCAACATTGATTGGAGAAATAATTCCATGATCCGGGATCATGGCTTTATGATTGTCCAAATTAATCTGGACCGTCCATTAAGTATTATTAATATATAAATACAGTATTAATTAATATTTAATACTTAATAGACGGTTCAGATCGATCCAAACCACCATAAAACTATAGTCCTAAACCATAGAATAATTTCTCGATTGATTGCTTAATTGATGAAGAGAGAGAAAGACATGCACGTGAATAATGGAAGACATGATTGGCTGGCCAACATTCTCTTTGATTCGACTTCCGGCTAGTGGAGACTGTGGAGCCAATTATTCAACACCAGAGTGACCCAAATGGATCGACCGGTGATGCAACCGATTTGGAAAGGCAATACAGAGTCGATGAGGGTGGTGGCGAGACATATGCGACATGTATGGTCTCTTTTTGCCCATTCTGTGTATGCTGGATTAATTTGTGTGGAATCGGGTAGGAGCAGGGCTGGGGTTGAGTCAGTGCCAACAACAACAGAATAGAAGTTGTATTGTTGAAGGACTGATGTGATAAGAGAACGCCAGAAAATGTAGTTAGTTGTGCCGAGCTTGACTGGAACAAGGATGGCTATATATATGTTGGGGAGAAACAGAGGGACTGAGAAGTTGGGCAGTAAGTTCTGGTGAAAGTTGAACAATGGGTGGGATGGGAGTTTGATTTTGTGAGTTTGGATATGGTGGAGTTTGATTTTGTGGGTGTGGGTTTGGGTTTGGTGGAGTATGATTTGGTGGATTTTCGTTTGCCATTGTTGTGTTAGGAAAAAAAAAATTGAAAAATTGGGCAAGGTAATAGATAGATTTAAAAGAGTGAAGGAATTTTGGAAAGAGGGAGGGTGAGATGATTCTTGTATCTGACAGCCGTTAGGTTTTGGCTCTTGATAACTTGGTGATCGAATTAAGCAATGCACGAATAAACAGAGAAGAGAGAACATATTAAGATTGTATTGAATATGTTTTTCATATCAAATGAGTACAGGAGTGCTTTCTATTTATACATCTATTGAGAACATAAATATGGTGTGATTGTGGAAGCTGGTAGCGTGCCTGTAAAAGCTGGTGACAATAGATGAATCCATCCGTTTTTCTTTGCGCCATCAATACCATCAATGTTGTCTCCTTCAATATATGCAGTAGAAATATATATATATATATATGATGTTTATATATCTAACTGATGTATTTACTATTTAGTGCAGAAAAACCCTAAAGCTTCCTCCGAATCTACAACTGAGAAGGGGGATCATGTCCGTTAGAATGCCCGTTTTGCTTTGCGCCATCAGTACCATCAATGTTGGCTCCTTCAATGTGGTAGTCATCCATATACCTCTTCCACAACCAATGCTGCCCCCAGACCCTCTCTGGCATTTCTTCAATAGGGATGTTCTTTGTCTCCGGCAGCAGGAATAGCACGAAGATTGACATGAACAGAACCCAGGCCGCGAAGAAAAGGAAGATGCCAAACTTGAAGCGGCAAAGCATAGAGAGGAAGGCCTGTGCTATCACAAAAGTGAAGAGCAAGTTGGTACATACGGTCACACTTTGCCCAGCTGATCGGGTCTCCAGTGGGAATGTCTCACTAGGTATCAGCCAACCTAGAGGTCCCCAAGACCAGGCAAAGGCAGATACAAAAGTGCAGACCATAATCACCACTAAGACTGAAAAGCCTTTTTCAAGGTCACTATTGTGATCCTTGACCTTGATCCCTAGTACTATAGCTATAACCACTTGAGCCAGAAACATTTGAACCCCAGCTTCGAGTAAGAGCAAGCGACGACCCAGTTTGTCAACTGAATAGATGGATACCATAGTGGAGACAACGTTGACGGCTCCAGTTATAACAGACGAGTAGAGAGCAGCGTCATTGCCAAATCCTAATGTGTCAAACAGGACTGGTGCGTAGAACATAATGGCATTGATTCCAGTAAATTGTTGAAAGATCTGCAGAAAAAATCAAATAAAGCAAAGACATCGATCAGGATACTAGTACTAATATGATTTTTAATTCAGCTGAGGACAAATAGGCATTCAATGAGATTACTAACCTGCAAGGCTACTGCAATGACTAGCTGGGGCCGATTCCTACGCTTTAGGAGATTTCTGAAAGGGTGCTTCACTTCTTTAGCCACACGACTAGCCTCAACAAGTTCCAAGAACTCAGGTTCAACGTTATCAGTGCCCCGAATCCTTCTAAGTACAGCTTTTCCTTCTTCCAAGCGACCACGCTCTACAAGACTGTTAGGTGTTTCCACTACCAAGAGGGCCCCCAAAGTAAGGAGACCAGCAGGAATACCACCCAAACCCAATGACAGCCTCCAGCCCCATCCGGCTGTGATTCTGTTATTGCAAGTGATGTATTAAAGACAGTTAGCAACAGAGCCAGAGTTCAGAGGCAGAGCAAAAGATTGAACGACTTCCTTTTTTTGGTTCAAATCACAAGCCTCTGTTCTCTTCTTTGTAGTCAAAAATCAAAAACAGCTTCATTAGTTAAAGTTCATTTGGATTGTCCTCTAAATTCAAAACCTCTAGTTTGTCGTCTGAAAGTTATTAACATATTAAAATTCTGCTCCAAGGCAAAGCCATGAGTAGACAGAGTAAACCAGTAACTAGACAGTTTTAATTACATTAATAACATATTAAGTTATTAACATCATCTTTTGATTAAAAAAGTTCCACACCATCTAATGAACTGATTTAAAAAATGTTCACAATATGAAGAACTATGAGTTTAGTTGAATTAACATGCAGTCAAATAATACACAAGTTGATTTATTCTATATATGGATGTGTTTTCAATCTTTGAAAAATAAAAATTGAGCAGCTTTCAATCTTTGAAAGTGAATAAACAAATATTGGACAAATTGGGAGAAGTAACTCACTTATTAGTCCCATAGTTAACGAGGCTCGCAAACAGAATGCCAATGGTGACATTGAGCTGGAAGAGTATGTTTAGCCCCCCACGTATTCTTGTAGGTGCAATCTCAGAAAGGAACAATGGCACTGCCTGTAAGTAACATGAAAATTTAAAGATTATTAAACAAGCAAACAGATTACTATTCTTAACCGTTTATTTATTGAGTTTATATGCAACCTAACCATAGGTTGGATTAGTTAAGTTCAAAGGCACATATTAAACAAGTTATTTTGTTTCATAGAAATGAAAGGCAAAGTCCCCCAACAGACTGGTAGAGAGGTTGGTAGAGAGGTCTCACCACATGTTGAAACGTCAAACACCAGAATATATTTGAAAGCAGAAAAGTGGGAAAATTAAGAACAAGTGGACGATTATGACTTGGACCTTTCTAACCAAAAAGTATGACTCATCATAAGCTTAGAAAAAAAGAAAGCAACATGGCCTCTGATTTGATCATGGACATGCCTCTCTTCCAATCTAAGAGCTTAGAGCCAACAGTGTGCCACAGAACGTCAGTCCTCCATGGTGTTCTGTGACCATGGCTTAAGGCCCCAAACATTTTACAAGTCAAAAAAAGAATATTTTTGTTATGATATTTTGGTAGAATTAAGCAACTCAAGTTTTGATTTTTACAAAAAGCTGACGTATCTAATCACCAGTCAGTACCTACAATATGTTATTATCATCCACATGACAATCCAAAATATGATATGTCAATCACCAGTCTGTATTGCCAGAGACGAGGCTAATAACGCCTCTTAAGCTAACACCACAGTTTGTCTCCCTCAGAACTGAATACCAGAAGAACTCAAAACGTTACCTGATTGGCGAAACCAACTCCACAACCTAGTAAGATCCTCCCAATAATGAGCATAGCAAGATCTTGAGCTGCAGCATTAAGAATTGTGCCAGCTATGAAGAACACCCCAGCAATCAGCATAGATGGTCTCCTCCCATACTTTCTAGTGGTGAAGGAAGCAGCGAACGTCGCGGTTAAACCGGCCAGGTAGAGTGAAGATGTGAATAACTGCAGACCTTGGTTATCATACTTGCAGTAATAGCTGACGAGTTCTTTCTCCAGTTCTGTCTTTCTGTAAACAACTGGGAAGAACTTTTTCAAGAAAGGAGCCATCTGTGTAACACCACCTGCATCAAATCCACCATCAATTTTAGGTGGCTTGTTGGTTTTTGGGCCAGAAAGGTAATTTTGCAAACATGGGGATGAAAATTCCCTTGGCGGGAGCAACAAAAAAACAAAACAAAATCTCCCTCTTTTTTGGGGATCGATCAAACTTTAATTGCCCGACTTTAATATTTAGGAAAATTCCAAAAACATTAATAATCTGAAATTCATTTTTATTAATTGAAAATGCTAATTAAAATCAAATTGCTAATGGATAATTATTATTATTGATTACAATAATATATAGAAACTTTCTAGTGTTGCTGCTTTCACAAGCATTGACTACCTGAAGCCTTTTGTTTATTTTAAAGAAAGGAAACCATGTATTAATTAATTACTTAAACCAAAGCATCAGCCATAAACAAATCAAAACGTCAGTAAGATTTTCCCGAACCCTAACCAAACAGTGCACAAAGTTCATCTACCGGAGTAGCTAGGCAATTAAGCTAGCTAAACGGACGAGACCCAACCAGACTAAGCTCAAAGAAGCACAAAATGTTGAAGATGAAAGCGGCTCTGTGTGTGTGTGAGAGAGAGAAATGATCCGGAATTAGGATTGTATACCTGAAACACCGATATCGTAGCCAAACATGAGGCCTCCGGTGGCAGCCATAATGCATGAGATGATGACGATGGGGGTGATCTTCGCCTCAAATTCACGACCGGCCGGGCCAGCCGAGAAACCTCCGGCCATATCGCCGAGTTTTCGATGCAAACTCTGATTTTCTCGAGAAACTAATTAACAGAAATTGAAAATGAGAGAGAGAGGTACTGGATTGTGAATAGGCTTATGTGCTGAGGAGTGGAGCTTATATAGACGGAAAGAGCACGAGGTACGAATCGGATCCTTTACATGTGAAAGGAGAAACAGCGCCATGAGTTTCCTTTATATTTCTCTGAATAATCTAAAAGCTCTCTAA
Source organism: Rubus idaeus (assembly GCA_030142095.1). NCBI lineage: Eukaryota > Viridiplantae > Streptophyta > Magnoliopsida > Rosales > Rosaceae > Rubus > Rubus idaeus. Next base: position 24,587,419 of record CM057968.1, on the reverse strand, counting down.
AGACTAGTTGACAAAGTGACAAAGGAAACTTATATGCACGTAAGGTACGTCACCCAAGAAAATAAATACAAAGATGTTATGAATTGAAATGTCGTAATATTTTTTGAGACGCTGGACTTTTTCCTTTAGATTCCTACGTGCATGAGTCAATTAAAGCTTCATTTCTGGGTAAATTTGTTATCATGTATACTTTTCAAAACATGCAAATTGAAAGGCAAGTGTGAAAGAAGTTAATATAGAAGCAAAGTCCTAACTTGATTTCTTTTCCATGTTTTTCAAATAGTTATGTTGGTCAACTAAATATCTTGGGGGTACTTAAACCTCCGGAAAAAAAAAATTAAAACTATAAATCATGTACTTAAATATCTTGGAGGTTAATTATGAAGGATAATACCATATAAATAACTAAATAATCAAGATTACGTTGACATGTCAACCCCATTCACATGCAAGCTAGGAAGTGTGAAAAACTGAAAACTGAAAAGACACAAGAGAGGAACACACGTGAAAAGGTACCTAACCTCAAATATTGGTCCAAATTGGAGAAAAATCAGCTCCTGAGATATTTGGCCGCCCAAAACTGGGATCGAGTACTCCAATGGAGTTGGAGCTGCAATTGGATAAATCCAATTGCCCACGTGTTAGCTAGGGAGAAAATGAAGAGAGGAGGGAGATTCCAACATTTTACAAGAACAACAGTCGAGATTCAATGAATTTGAATTTAACGGCTAGGATTCAACTGTTTTCGATCCACACCAAACACAGACTCCTCTCGATTAAGAAATTTAAATTTCGTGTAATTTTTGTGTTTGATCGATGAACATTTATTAGTTCATAATTGAAGCAAAATGTAAAAATAATGTGTTTTCTCGCTCGGGCTATACTAGGATTTGACATCACAGGCACATATGATGGCCTTAAAGGTTTCGCCGGTAACTCTAGTTCCTCTCTCCAATCTTTGGTAATCGTTGCTTTAAAAAATTTTGGTACGTTGTCTTCTGATTTTGTATAGTGGAATGTGCCTTCTCTTTTTCTTTTAGCTCATTATAATGGCCGGTCAGTCAGAGCAATGCTTATTTTTTCTATAAACTGAACTCATTAAACTAAAACAGACTCACACGTAATAAATAGTCGAGATGTAACGAGACAATTTACAGCTATCTCCTCATTGTTAAAGCATAAAAAATTATAGTCATTTGCAATTATATATAACATTACCAAAAGAGCACACGACAACCAACTCGATCTCCACTACTAATTAAGTAGCTTGATACAATGATTTAGATAACATTGACAAAGGAGCTAAATAATTTGAAGCCAAGGGATAAATGCTAGGATTCTGTAAATCTCATACTCCAAGCAGAAAATCAAAGATAAGTAATTAATGAAGAAGAAAAGTAACTAATTGAAGGTTTCTCTCAATTGTATACAACGTATTGATTCAATACAAGAGCTGGCTATATGCCTATATGTATGTAGTCATTAAACTACATGTCGTTGTGCTAACTCCTCGCTCTTTGGTCCATCTTCGAAGTCATCCATGTATCTCTTCCAATACCAGTGTTTATTCCACACTCTATCATTCATCTCATCAATGGGGATATTCTTGGTCTCGGGAATAAAGAACACCGTAAAGAGTGTCATGACAAGAACCCACGCTGAGAAGAAAAAGAATATGCCAAACTTCATGTGGCAAAGCATTGAGAGGAAGGCCTGTGCTATAACAAATGTGAAGAGCATGTTGGTACTAACAACCACACTCTGGCCAGCAGAACGAGCCTCAACGGCGAATGTTTCGCTAGGGATCAACCACCCAAGAGGTCCCCAAGACCATGCGAAGGACGCAACGAAACTGCAAACGAGAATCAATACAAGAATTCCTAGGCCATGTCCGAGGTTGTTAGAATTATCCTTAACTTTGAGTCCCATCACTATTGCAACGCCCATTTGAGAAAGGAACATTTGGACGCCAGCTTCTATCAAGAGCATTCGGCGACCAGCTTTGTCCACAAGGGCGACTGATACAAGGGTTGAGAGAACATTGACAAGCCCTGTTATAACAGATGAGTATAGGGAAGCATCACTCTTAAATCCCAAGGTCTGGAATAAAACTGGAGCGTAAAACATGATTGCATTGATGCCTGTGAATTGTTGGAAGATCTGTACCAAATTAACATTTACACGTCATAAGCTTCATAGACGACTATTAAGTTATATAATATTGTTTTCTAACAAGGGGATTGAAACTAAAATGTATGACCTGCATCATAATCGCAATGACCAGAGTAGGCCTGTTCCTACGCTTAAGGAGGTTTTGGAAGGGATTCTTCACTTCCGCAGCCGCACGACTTGCCTCAAAAATTTCTGAGTATTCTGGATCGACATTATCAACACCACGAATCCTTCTAAGAATTTCTTTTCCTTCCTCTAACTTACCTCGTGCGATCAAACTGTTAGGACTGTCTACCACAATAAGAGACCCCACAGTTAGTAGAAGTGCTGGAACCCCAGCCAAACCCAATGATATCCTCCATCCATATCCGTTTGTAAGTCTGGTGTACACAAAGCTTGTTAGTCACTATTAATTATATATTAAAGGTCTAAAAACAAACTAAAAGGTGAAATCATCTAGGATCGATGATATAAAAAGGCTCCTTCTAGTATGTGTAATTAAAACTAATTACTATGTTAATAGCTACGTTCCTTTATAGCTAAATCTTCATGCGTGTTATTTTTGAATTAGGGAGATCAGAATTGGGCTCACTTGGATGTTCCATAATTGATCAAGTTTGCAACAAGAATGCCAATGGTGATATTGAGCTGGAAGAGTATGTTAAGTGCCCCGCGAATTCTTGTGGGTGCAATCTCGGAAAGAAAAAGTGGAATTGCCTGTTACATAGAGAAAAGTATTCAAATTAATTCATAAATTCTAGTGTTTAAAAGTTGATCAAGTAAGCAAGCATATTCATGGTAGTTTAAGATAAAGATTAACTAAGAAACCTGGTTTGCAAAACCAACTCCACAACCAAGTAAGAGCCTCCCAACAATAAGCATTGCAAGGTTAAGAGCTGCTGCATTGAAAGTTGTTCCGGCCAAAAATAAAATCCCGGCAATCAACATGGTCATCTTTCTGCCTAGTGTTTTGGTTGTGTACAACGCAAAGAAGGTTGCTATTAAAGCAGCAAGGTACAATGAAGATGTGAACAACTGTAGCCCTTGATTGTCGTATTTGCAGTAATTGCCTGTAAGTCCTGGTACTTGTTGATTTTTATAGACAGTTGGAAAAAAATCCTTCAGAAATTCCGGCATCGATGTAACACCCCCTGCATGGCATCAAGTCATCAACAAGTTCAAATTAATTATTGCATGCAATTGCTAGCAGGAGCTTCTAAAATTGGAGTAACGACCCAACCATGCAGGTACCTGAAATCCCAATATCGTAACCAAACATGAGGCCTCCGCTGGCGGCCATTATGCAAGAAATGATCACAAGCGGAGTGATCTTTGCTTCGAACTCTGTGCCTCCCGTTGCTGGTCCAAACCCCCCAGCCATGATTACTTCTTATTGACTGAGTCTATGGACAACAACTTAATTGTTAACTAGTGTCTGGTTAATTATACGTACGAGAGAATGAGAAGAGTCAAAAATTACTAGGCGTACGACATCAGGACAGCTGAAGAAGAGACTAACTCGGTGACATGAGGTGTGTGCTTGAGGGGTTTATAAACAGTAGACGACTGCAAGGTGGCCGAGATTGAACAATCTCTGTTAGTCGATCAGTTCCATTTGGACAGGATAACTGATTAACTGCACTTTTACTGTTGGTGTAGTTTCATTCTTGTTACGCACGTGGTTGGTCAGCTGCATGAAAAAGATATATTTAGACGTACATATATGGCAACGTTTTATGATATGTCCATGCATGCTAATATTATCAAAATTGGATAAGTTGGTCAAATATAGGTTTTTCTGAATAACAAATTTACTTATTAAAACTACACGTACTACACGTTGAAAATTTATCCAATCGTGAGGTAATATGTATATTTTAAGACTTCTTTCATAACTATAATTAATAAAACAACGATATTGTCCTGCCATCAAAACCAATGTTCGGACAACGTAGAAAGGGATGATGATTCATGACTGTGTATCATATATCAGAGGGCTAAACTTATGTGTTTGGGTAGTCATTAATTTTCATTCCACTTATTCATGTCGTTTCTATTTTAACAAATCCAATCTCCTGTTTAATAAGGACTCGATCTATGCCTTTTGACCTTATTCGAAAAAGAGGAATGCTAGCAACTTTCCCCTCCAACTTTCTCCTTTCAACCTTCTTCATTAATCACATGACACGTGGACTTCACTATCTCAAAAATCAGAAAATTTAATGCCTTGAAAAGACAATTGTTCTTCTTCCTCTTTTGCCCTCATTTATGGGTGTTTTTATTATAATTTTGGTTGACTTGCATTTATTTCTGTACACTCCCCCTCATTCCTTCATTATTATTATTTCTTAATTTTTTTTTTCGAATCTGGAATTCCTCTTTATATTTTATGTTTTTTTTTTTTGGGGGTGGTGTTTTTTTCTCTAGGGGGGGAATTTTTTGGGGAATATGTCTCCTAGTGGTCTCTTTTGAGTAATTATTCAATATTATTAATCACCTTTTTTATATATATATATATATATATACTTTGTTTGGATATATAAAAATACCACTTAATTTTTTTTTCTGAATATGGAATTCCTCTTTATATTTTATGTTTTTTTTATTCAATATTATTAATCACCTTTTGTTTTTTTATATATACTTTGTTTGGATATATAAAAATACCACTTAATTTTTTTTTCCGAACATGGAATTCCTCTTTATATTTTTTTTTATTCAATATTATTATTAATCACCTTTTGATAAAGAGAGCATTCATTGATCTTTGCAAATTGAATGATGAATACTAATATTGAATAAAAAAACATAAAATATAAAGAGGGCAAAAGAGGAAGAAAAACAATTGTCTTTTCAAGACATTAAATTTTCTGATTTTTGAGATAGTGAAGTCCACGTGTCATGTGATGAATGAGGAAGGTTGGAATGAGAAGGTTGGAGGGGAAGGTTGCTAGCATTCATCTTCGAAAAATTTATTGCAAAGCAAAAAAGTTATAGAGAGGGGGACTCAAAGTCTCAAACCAAAACTTCTCAAATCAGAACACCATAAAAAATCAGACAATTAAAGAAACCACTCATTAGCGAAAACAAAAACTGGAAAGCCACATTACATCTCGATGAAAAAAAAAAGAGCAAATGTCGGAAGAAAATTGCACCAAGTCATACCCGTGAATGAGAGGTCGTAATTGGAAGTTGGCCATAATATATAATTTGTATGAGTATTACGAGTTGCGGCAGTTGGTTTAATTTTCTCTAAAACAAATTAAATATTTGCATAGTTTAGATAAATTAATAAGAGCAAAAAACAATGAAAACTGACTCTAAAATCCTATTATATCTTCTTTTTCTGGTGATACAAAACTTAAGTTTTCATAGACTATATTTGATTTCTAAATAGCTAGAGTAAACACTTTACCCAATTAATTTGAGTATATATTACTTAACAATTTATTCCTTGTTCTTTCTTCTTGGCAAGGCTACCATAAATTCACAAAAATCATCAGTAATCTTCAGTAAGAGAGAGAGCTAAAGATCGATAATCTAGTTTTTAAGAATACCTCTAGCTAGCTACCTCGGTTGTAGTTTCTTTTTTATGCTTCCGTTACTGTTAATAATAAACGAGAAGTTAGTTGCACTACAGTTGGTCGAGTTTGTTAAGAGTAGTCCTAGAAGAACGACATTTGTTGCAAACTAATTAATAGATAACATTAACCAGCAGCTGTATATATGTTTTTTAATTTTTGTTATATATATATATATAGCCGAATTCATTGGAGTAATTTCATGATCTTCTTCATCTCATGGATAGGGATGGAGAGTTGGAGACCCTCCTACGTACATCCATACCATAAAATCCCACCGGGGTAGAACAAGAAAGCATGCATTAATTAACAGACACCGATATGTGTTATGATTAATAAACCATGCAATTAATAATCCTAAAACAATCTAATGAGCTACGTGGTTCATTATTAGTGTTCTTTGGCATGGACTTGGAGGATGAGAAATTCCTCTATACGAATTGTTAATTAGTCTCAAGGTATGAGAGCGGATTAATTGAGCCGTTTGGATTTTGAACACTGCGGTTTTGTGGATTAATCAATATATGATTAAAGAAAGATATGTAATGTAGGAGATCGACATGTTAACTGAAAGAATAACTCCATTGATAGAGTTTTATTAAAACAATCAACAGAACTGAAAGAAGAATTCCAAAGACATAAATAAAAGGAACTTAATTGTTTGATTTGACTCCTAATTAAGCCCTTCAAGCATGCCCCTTGGGTGCATCCATATCCCATTCATCCATGAATCTCTTCCAGAACCAGTGCTTCTTCCACACTCGGTCATTCATCTCTTCAATAGGGACATTCTTGGTCTCGGGAATTAAGAACACCGTAAAGAGTGTCATGATAAGGACCCATGCTGAGAAGAAAAAGAATATGCCGAACTTCATTTTGCAAAGCATTGAGAGGAAGGCCTGTGCAATAACAAATGTGAAAAGCATGTTTGTGAAAACAGCAATACTCTGTCCAGCAGAGCGAGCTTCGAGGGCGAATGTCTCACTCGGGATCAACCACCCAAGAGGTCCCCAAGACCATGCAAAGGATGCCACAAAACTGCAAATTAGAATCACCACAAGAATTCCCAAGCCATGTCCAAGGCTGTTAGTTTTGTCCTTTACTTTGAGTCCCATCACTACTGCAACTCCCATTTGTGAAAGGAACATCTGGACGCCGGCTTCTAGCAACAGCATGCGGCGACCGGCTTTGTCCACAATGACGATTGATACAACGGTTGAGAGGACATTGACAAGTCCTGTTATGACAGCTGAGTATAGGGAGGCATCGTTCTTAAATCCCAAGGTTTGGAACAAGACTGGAGCGTAAAACATGATTGCATTAATGCCTGTGAATTGCTGGAAAACCTGTTACATGTGCGTGCATATATATTAAAATTCCCAAATCGACAATCAGAATCATTATCCGTGTTGGTGTGTGTGTGTGTGTGTGTGTGTGTGTGTGTGCGTGCAACATATGAATTACTAAGGGGATTAAAACTTGAAATGATAATTAGTCATGACCTGCATCATAATACCAATGACCAGAGTAGGCCTGTTCCTACGTTTAAGAAGATTTTGGAAGGGATTCTTCACTTCCGCAGCCACACGGCTTGCCTCAACAATCTCCAAGTATTCTGGATCGACATTGTCAATACCTCGAATCCTTTTAAGAATTGCTTTCCCTTCCTCCAATTTACCTCGTTGGATCAAACTATTAGGAGTGTCTACCACAATAAGAGACCCCACGGTTAGCAGAAGTGCTGGAACGCCAGCCAAACCCAGTGATATTCTCCATCCCGTTCCGTTAGTAAGTCTGCATGGTGGCACAAAGCATTTCAGTTACTAGCTAGTAATTACATTATGTGAAATTGAGAATGATTTAAATAATGCTTACTTGGAAGTTCCATAGTTGATAAGGTTTGCAACTAGAATGCCAATGGTGATATTGAGCTGGAAGAGTATGTTAAGTGCCCCACGAATTCTTGTGGGTGCAACCTCGGAAAGGAAAAGAGGAATTGCCTGATATACATAGAAAATTGGGCAAATTAATTAAGTGCATTTAAAACTGAGAAAAGTGAAATTAGCACTGGTAGTACGTAGTCTAAGGTTAATAAGACACCTGGTTAGCAAATCCAACCCCACAACCAAGTAAGATCCTCCCAATAATGAGCATTGCAAGGTTATGAGCTGCAGCATTAAAAACTGTTCCAACACAAAAGAAAATCCCAGCAATCAACATGGTTAACTTTCGTCCTAGCGTTTTGGTTGTGTACGACGCAAGAAAGGTTGCTACTAAAGCAGCGAGGTACAACGAAGATGTGAACAGTTGTAGCCCTTGATTGTCGTATTTGCAGTAATTGCTCTCAAGTCCCGGAGTTTGTTGCTTCTTATAGACAGCTGGGAAGAATTTCGCCAAGAACTCGGGCATTGATGTAACACCGCCTAAACATGCAAATCAATCAAATTAATTCATTGCGTACAAATACCATGAAGAGAAAATATTTATATCAATAATACGAAAATTCAATACTCCAAAATCCAAAGCCAGGAGCAGTTAGATTAGCTCATTGTTCGCGGTGTACCCCACACACCGGAGCACTATAGACATCCCCATCAAGCATGAGCGCTTATAGTTAGAGATCGACTGACACGTCCACGTAGATACATACCTGAAATACCAACATCGTAACCAAACATGAGGCCTCCACTAGCTGCCATTATGCAAGAAATGACCACAAGAGGCGTGATCTTTGCTTCAAAGTCTCCGCCTCCCGACGACACCCCAAATCCCCCCGCCATGATTTATGCTTCTATTTACTTGGCTATACCTTATTTCCTGATGTACATGTAATAATATACAAGGATGTGTATACAAGGAAAAGGAGAGAGAGAGCTCCTGACTCGTTGAATGGCACAAGTCGGGTTTATATAACCTACAAGCTCAAGGTTGTACACAAAGTAAATGACGTAAAAAATGGACGATTTAGTCTGTGACATGGTCAAGAAGTTTCCAAATGGCATTATCTACGGTTAGAGATGTTCATGCTTGATGCTTGGCTAGTGATCATGAACAAGGAGTTAGTTGCAGTGCGCAGTTGATTAGGTCGTTGAGCATATTGCTAGGACAATATTAATTTTCTTACCAAATTATGCGGTAGCTAATGGGTCAGAAAATTTTATTGCAACCTTAACGGGAGTTACAATTATAAGCAAGGTCATCCTGACCAAAAGCACGAGGAAATACGTAGGATAGTATGAAATATTTAATGGATGTAAATAAGACAAAATTGAGAGAAGTCTGGAGGAGGTAGGATAGCTAGGAAATTTTTGTGTAAACATGTAATTTCATTGGCTTTTCTTTTTTGTTTCTTTTGTTTTTTGGTAGAATTGATTTTGTTTGAGTATTTTTGTTAAAGAAGGTTTGTGAAAATTTAGTCAATCGGTTAATTCTCTTAATTAATCAATATAGATTATACTTGTTGAAATTACAAACCCTAGAAAAAAGTTTGAAATAAAATATCTGGAGAATGTCCTAGAGATGCATCCCCCCCCGGCGCCGGCCCAATGTTTAGGAAAAATTTGTAATGAATAAAGGGTACGTCTATGGTACGTTATTGTATCGATACGCTAGTAAACAAGTTCGACACATAGGTAAACTCACTTCATGCATTGGTAGACTAACTAGGCCTTATATCGAGCTGGCCTATGACTCTAAGAAGATTGTCTACTACCGTAAGAATCTGGTTTACTATTGATGTTCCAAGATGTTAATGTAGAGTTTTTCATGGACAAGACCTATCACATTCTTTTTATAGACAAAATTGGAACTGTATATGATGGCACAGATTCGTCTATATATGGTACATTAATGTAGCGATACATTACGTCGACTAATTAGATAAAAATTAAGGTAGACTAACTCAATACATAGGTATACTAGTTCGAGATCAAGTCAAGTTAGTTTAATGTATCAAACTAATCTACTTGATCAGTAGCGGATCCAGGATTTTAAAATAAGGGGGCTAATTTCTACATAGTCAATTTTTTTACCGTAAGGCAAATTTATTTATTTATTTGCCGTAATTTCTACATAAATAGCCTAAATAAACCCAAAGAGCAAGGAATTAAAGTTCAAAAATAATAGCAAACTAGTGAGGGCAGGGGAGCCCATCATACAATAAGATATTCGAGAGAGAGGAAGTGGGGTTTTCAACCCAGTCTGGAGGACACTTCGTACTGTAAGCTATAAGTGAGGGACTATATATATATATTTTTTATTTTTGTGGGGGGGGGGGGGGGGGGTAATTAATATATTACCAAGATTGGGGGGGGGGGGGGGGTGCTATAGCCAATATAGCCCCGTATGTGGATCTGCCACTGTACTTGATGTATTAGCAATAATATACATGTTTGCTCAAAAATTGTCTCGGCAACGTGTCACACGGCCGATGGTTTATTTTGCTTACACATGTCCTTCTGGCTTGGCTGGCGTGTGCTGGCGTGTCAACTCACGGCTGGGAGGCCAAACGATGTTTAATTCTGGATTATTAAAGTTGTGCTCCAACCTGACTTCTAAACTTGTGCTTGTTAGTCAAGGAAGGAACGATCTCAGCTATAAGGTTCTCTTTGCCTTGATGCAAGGACTTCACACGAATCGGCTTTACCAGCCGGAATCTTCATGTTGTGTAACTCGGTGAGTGATGAGTGATTTTTCTTTTTTATGATTTTCTTAATAAGATGTGCAAATATATAAAGTGCAAGAAAACAATGAACAGCAAAAAATAAAGTGCAAGAAGGTAAAAGAAAATAGAGAGCAAGAATATAAAGAAAATGAATATAAAGTGCAAGAAAGATAAAGAGCATGAATATTATGAACATGTATATAAAGTATAGGAAAGATAAAGAAATATCGGTAAAGAAAGCGATAATTGTATTGAGAGAATTTTGTGTTTGGTCGTGGATAGGCCTGCCACTTGGATGGATCGGATCGGATATGAGTGTTTCAGTTCCAATCCAAAAAATTTCGGAACTAAACATATTGTTCCAATTCCAATTCCAAAATATTTGGATCGGAATTTTCGGATATTCGGAATATTTTTGAATTTTTTGGAATTGGTATTACTTTGAAATTTTCGGAATTCCAAATTAAAAAGTAATTTTAAAACTTGTTCAAAGTTATCCATTTAAGCATTTTGCATATTTTCAGAGATACTACAATTTTAATATCAAAAGCTTATAATAGTTTAATTAAATTAAAAGAAAGAGTACCAAAGAACAAAATCTCATTTGATTCGAATACTATTGAAGTCAATTACTAATTTAAGTCAAATTATAATAGTGATTGACCACATGGATTGAGATCGAACAAAAACGAAAGTGGCTAATATTTATACTACATGCGTAACTTACCCCAATCTTCTCATCAAACGGTCAATTTTTCTAATTTATTTTGTATCCACATTGTTGGTTTTTATAGGTATACACATTTATTTATAACCAATGAATATAGTAGACAACACTAGTTGACATATTAAGATTTGGTGTGATCCAAAAAAATTGAAAATGTCTAACGGTAGATTTGACTTCATCCATGTATTTATCGCGTAGTAATAGGTATCGTGTGAAATAATTGGCCTCATTCGTTGTCGTTTCAGCCTCGGTCAATGCAATCAACTCGATCTTAATTATCACCAATTACCAAGATATCATTTTCGCTAATTTTTCCTTAATCACTCTTTATGAAAATCCAATTTTCATGTCCTTCGCAACCACATACTCTCATGGTTGAGCTCTATATACCCATGTAAAAAGTTGCAACCTCAGATCCCGTTTCAGTTGTCGTTGCCTTGTGAAACCTCTAATTGATAAATATATGGGCATAAATGGCAAATGTGGTTGAACATGTGGATCGAGGTCAAAACGATAACGAAAGTGGCCAAATTTTTAACCTTAGGTTTTAAATATCTCAATAATCACATCCAACAGTCCGTTTTCCTAATTTAATTTTTCTCCACCTTGTTGGTTTTTATAGGTATACATTTCTTTACAACTAATGAATATAGTAGATAACAATAGTTGACATATCGGGATGTGGTGTAATCCAATAAATAAAAAATGTCTAACGGTAGATTTGACTTCGCCCATGTATTTATCGCATAGTAGTAGGTACCGTGTGAAATAATTGACCTCATTCATTGTTATTTTGATCTCAGTCAATCCGGTCAACCCTTATTTATCACCATTTTCAATTACAGTTGACCATGTGGATCAAGGCCCAAACGAAGATGAAAGCAGCCAAATTTTTAACTGTAGGCGTAAAATATCTCAATACTCACATCCAACAGTCAGTTTGCTAAATTTTATTTTCCTCAGTGATGTGGTTTTTCAAATGTATACATTTCTTTTTAACAAATGAATATAGTATACAACTCTAGTAACTAGTTCACATATCAAGATTTGATGTGATCTGATAAATCAAAAATGTATAACGGTGGATTTGACTTCACCCATGTATTTATGGCATAGTAATAGGTATTGTGTGAGATAATTGGCCTCATTGGTCATCGTTTCGACCTCAGTCAATGTAGCCAACCCTTACTTATCATCAATTACCAAAATATTTTTTCCACTAATTTTGCCTTAACTGCTATTTATGAAATCCGATTTTCGTGTCCTTCACAACCACAATCTCCCACAGTTGAGCTCCACATTCTCATGTAAAAAGTTGCAATCCCATATTCTGTTTCGGTAGTAGTTGCCTTTTGAGAACTCTAATTAATAAATATAAGGGCATAAATAATAATAATATATTAATAGTATTGAAAGAGACACTATAGTATATGAAACAAATAAATACATATATAAACAAATTAGTAAATATTGGAATATTCGGATCGGAACGAGTTTGGCAATTTTCGGAAACTTTCGGATCGGAAAATTTCGGATATTCGGAAATTTTCAATACATTCCAATTCCAATCCAATTTGCTTCGGAATTTTTGGATCGGAAAATTTCGGAATCGGATTACATTCGGATCGGAAAAAGTTTGGAAACTTTCGGTTCAAAATCGGATGGAATTGGAATTTCCAATCCAAGTGGCAGCTCTAGTCGTGGACCTCTAACAATGAAGTCTATGGTCCATTTTATAGTAAAATAAAGTAGAAAGAAATTCAAATCCGGCTTTAATTGCCGTATTGATTACAATAATTAAAAGTTTGGAGTTACATGCATTCTGATTGTAGTAACCACTCACTTATGAATTAAAACTTTTAACCATGCATTCAATCCGAATTCTTCAAACTTGGTAACGACAGCTTTGAATGCATTGCATTATTCTCAATTAATACACGAGTTGAAATATATATGCTGACTTTAATTAGCTCGATTAATACTTAGCCTCGGTCAAGGTTAGCCAAACCTTAACCTAGGTAATTAAGCCGAATATCGGCTAGAAATAGTTTGGCCGTAGCAGGCCGATCCGACTAAGAATCTCAGTTATGGTTGGTGGGCCCGATCCATTTGTCTGCCACGTGGGTCTTGCCAAATTTTGGCTCAAACAAAACCATAGAATTTTCCATGAGGACACCGGAGCACCTTCCCGCAAAGTATCCTATGAGGGCATCACTCAGACCTGTGCTTAATTGGCTAGTAGTTATCAAAAAATTGAAAATTAGTTATTGAAGTTCAAGATCTAGGAATGTAATTAACAACACGTACGGGAGAAGAAACTATAAGATAGTACGTTTGCGCAGTACAGGTAGCACTTCAATTGAGATTATATAATACAAAATTTAGTATAGAACCCATATACTACGTACAACAATGAACCACACCAATGCTAAGGAAAGAAAATTGTGGAGCCTGAGGCGCAGAGACTAGGCTTTGAGGCTAATAGAATTGGAAGAAACGTTTTTCTACATCCATAAATTTGATCGTGAAATTGACCGGCAAAATTAGAAAACCGCCGAACAGAGGCCGGCCGGGTGGCAAAAAATGTTTCAAGCATAGCCCTGGCGCTTGGGATCATCTTCGCAATCGTCGTCGATATATCTCTTCCAAAACCAATGTTCTCTCCAGACAACGTCCGTCATCTCTTCAATAGGCACACCCTTGGTCTCGGGAAGTAAAAAAAGCACAAACAAGAACATGATCAAGACAAAAGCTGCGAAAAACAAGAATATCCCAAACTTCATGTGGCAAAGCATCGAGAGGAAAGCTTGTGCTATTACGAATGTAAAGAACATGTTGACACCGACAGTCACACTCTGCCCAGCTGAGCGGGCCTCAAGCGGAAATATCTCGCTAGCTATCAGCCAGGCAAGAGGTCCCCAAGACCATCCAAACGAACCCACAAAGGAGCAAACCAAAACCACCACCAGAATCGCCATTCCGCGGTCAAGGCTGGTTGTAGTTTCTTTAAGTTTGAGTCCAAGTATTATTGAAACGCCAACATGAGAAACCAACATTTGGATAGCACCTTCTAGCAAGAGCACGCGGCGACCAACTCTGTCTGCAAAGTAGATTGATATAATGGCTCCGACCACCATACAGCTTCCTGTTATAACAGCCGAGTAAAGCGAAGCGTCACTTTTAAATCCCAAGGTCTGGAACAAAACTGGAGCGTAGAAATTGATTGCATTAATGCCAGTGAATTGCTGGAAGAACTGCAAGCAAAGATCAACAACTCGATCAGTCACACATTAACGAAAATTATATATGCTTTGTATTAGCCAAGGGACTGAAGTATGTAACTGAACAATGACTACCTGTAAAAACACTGTAATAATCAGTTGAGGCCTGTTCCTACGCTTGAGAAGATTTCTGAAGGGATGCTTAACTTCTTTAGCCGCGCGACTTGCCTCAAGAAGCTCTAAGAACTCCGGATCAACATTTTCAACACCGCGAATTCTTTTAAGAACTGCTTTCCCTTGCTCCAACTTGCCTCGTTCGATCAAACTGTTAGGAGTGTCCACCACAATCATAGCCCCCAAGGTTAGCATAACTGATGGAACGCCAGCCAAACCCAATGATAGCCTCCATCCCCACCCCCCTGTCACCCTATCGCGGCACAGTAAGATATTCTAGTTAATTAATTATAGGTATGTATTATTAGTCTAAGAACAAACAGAATGAAACACAAAAAGCTAGCGTGCGATGATTAATATTGGTAATCTAATTTACTGACCGGCAATTAGCTAGGCCTTCATATGTATTTAATTTCTTTCGATCAGGGGGAGAAGTGGGCTTACTTGGAACTTCCATAATTGATAACGTTTGCACAAAGAAGTCCAACGGTGACATTGAGCTGGAAGAGTATGTTAAGAGCCCCACGAATCCTTGAGGGTGCAACCTCGGAAAGGAAAAGTGGTACCGCCTTTTGTACACAGAAAAGCAGATGCAAAACCAAATTAGAGAATAATTAATTGTGTTTTAATTTGATTAAGCACAAATAAGCTAGCAATTATATTAGTAGTAGTAGTTTAAGATGAGATCGAGCAACCTGGTTACCAAAACCAACTCCACAACCAAGTAAGAGTCTCCCAATAATAAGCATGACAAGGTTCTGAGCTGCAGCATTTAGAACTGTTCCAACACAAAAGAAAATCCCAGCAATCAACATGGTCATCTTTCGGCCTAACCTTCTTGTAGTGTAAGAAGCAAAGAATGATGCCGTTAAAGCAGCAAGGTACAATGAAGATGTGAACAATTGCAGGTATTGGTTGTCGTATTTGCAATAATTGCTCTCAAGTCCTGGAACTTGTTGCCTCTTATAGACTGTTGGGAAGAATTTTTTCAGGAAGTCGGCCATGGATGTAACACCCCCTGCATTACATTTATAAATGGGTCAGGTTTCAAAGGACATATATAAGAAAGAAACACGTACATTTCCAACCCTTAGATCTGCTAGCTAGAGAGTCACGTACGTACCCGAAATACCAATATCATAACCAAACATGAGGCCTCCGCTAGCTGCCAATATGCAAGAAATGATGACGATAGGAGTGATCCTTGCTTCAAAGTCTTCGCCTCCTGACGTTGCCGGCCCAAATCCCCCCGCCATGATTTCTACTCTTTTTTTTTTGTACAAACTTTCTGAGATATATTCTTAGGACCTAATTATCTACAAGAATATATGCGGATATCAACAAAGAACAAGAGAGCCTACTCGTGAAATGAGGTTGATTTGTGTGCATGAGAGCTTATATGCAAGAAGACCTCGATCAGTGAATTAACGTAGAAAATGGATGATTCAGTCGGTGCCATGGTCAGCATCTTTTCTCATGGTGAGCCTGCGGTTTGTGTGCTTAATCAACAAAGTACGAGAAGTTAGTTACACCGCTGTTGATCAAGTCGTTAAGAGTAATGGCAGAAAAAACTATATTCTCTAACCACATTGATTTTGGCTGCCCACTTTACTCGGCTCCATGCATCACTAAGAAAGTTAGCAGCTAGGTATAACAATCCATATATATAAATGTGGCCCGTACGTCGAGTCGTCGACTACTTATTTAACTTGAGCATCATTTCTTTCAGAAAAAGTACTCAAAAATAAAGTGAAGTTTATTTTTATTTTTTTCGATTAAAAGAAGGTAACTAGAAATTCAGCAATGCATGTGAATGCTCACTCAATTCTTAACGGCCAAAATTAATGGATTGGCTAATAGTTGGAATTTCTATTTCATCATCACGTCATCAAAATATGGGTTTCATTTGTGTCATGTCAGTACTTAATATCAAAATTAACATATTGGCTAACCGTTAGACTGGACTGATCAAATTAATAAGTACAAGGGTGTTACCAGGGAATAACATGATTTTCGGTTTAAAGTTTAGGGTGATAAACTGAATTTAATTTTTATATTATTTAATTTTTATCATTTTGATAAAGAAAAAAAATCTCAAAGAACCGTAATGCATGGGTACCCAAACGTACACCCAAATGGATCTTCGGTACTAGATGGGTTTAGGTACGGAAATGAAAAAATAACTCCAATCTTGCATGTTGTCATCCCTGTATAACAAAACTCTATAGTTTTCCCCTCGCGGTCAATGCTACAACCATGCAGTAGCAATCCACGAAAACTTTACTTTCATGGTGGTAGTGATTCATTTGTTCAAATGTATACGTTACTTATTTTAGTTTGTTTGTTTTTTTTTTAATGTGGCTCATGGTTTTCCTCATTTTCAAATATGTAAAACGCTAAACCCGATTCTAACCGAATTTATCGGTTTCGGCTGTTGCCGGGATAGAACCGAACCGAGCTCAGACTTATGTCTTTCAATTTGGTCCCAACTTAGAGAGTTTTAAGGAATTTTCCCCAAAAAAAAAATCGTTTTGCAACTTTTGGAGTAGTATATATGCGTGGGGGATCAAGTTGACCTACGACCTGAAATATTTCATTTTTTTTATGTTGGAAAACTGATAAATTTCTATAAAACACACAAAAAAAAAACAAAGCTAATAAATATATTTATCCTCCAATGATTTGAATGGGTTTTAGGAAACTTGTTTTGCAAGAAATCGAATGAAAATAGCTAGCTTTGTGTACAACTGAACAATATTAGAATTTGATCCATTATGTGTTTTCCTTTTTTTATTTTATTTTTTTTGTATTAAAAATATATATATAATCCAAAGCCCTTGGCATGGGTAACGTCCAAGTGGTGGAGGTCCAAGTGGTGAGAGAGTGTTAGGAAATTGGGTTAGTATTGGTCAGAGGTTAGATCCATTTCAATATAACTAATAAAAAAGGGAGGGGAGTGAAATCCACACTTCCCTCTTAATTTTTTATTGCTTTCTGTATTATAGTTTCTTATTGTTCCAAATCTACCCCTTCACCCACCCCACTTCCCACCCCCTAGCTCTCTCCCTATACGCCTATACGCAGCACCCATATTCCAAATTCCAATCTCAGTTCAATTTAGCACGAACATGAAGATTAAGGAGGTGAATCTGGGGGTACTGAAAAGAAAAAAAAACGGAGGAAGAGGCTGCTGTGTAGATGGAGAGAGGTGGGTTTGGGTTGGAAAATAATCTATTTTTAAAATTAAGGGGTACATTTGGAAGAACAACTCAAAAGGATATAGAAAAAAATAAAAAAAATCAAAGGGGAGTGCAGTTTGTAATTTTGAAAGTGTGGATTTCACTCCCCTAAAAAAATCTCATCCAACGAGCACTCTTTATGGTTTACTCTTTATGGTTTGATGTCGCGGGTTCACCGATCCAGTAGAAGATAGAAGGCATTAGGCTGCTCTGGTTGATTATCACCAGATCCAAGTCATCCAACGATCACAATTCCTTAGCTTAAATAGTTGTGGCTAATAAAGAGGGTTTGTGTGTGTGTACGTGTGTTTGTTGAGAGGGTTGGGAGGGTTCAATTGGAACCTGTCAGTGGGTTAGCTCTTACAGGTTCTTTGTGATGCCAGTGCATGTGCCTAACCTACTTCTCGTTTTCTTTTCTGCTGTTTAACAAAAAAATTGATTTTTAAGAATCCCTACCATGTGAACATCCTTATGGCTGTGACACCGAGACAGGGCCTTCGCTTATTACATTGACTACAATATTGCTTCACTCCACTAGTTTGAGAAGGGAGCATTTGGTTATGGCGATCCTACTTTGCACTCTCCTTGATGGACAGGCACTACCACAGTGGCATGCCTGTGGAAGAGGCCATCGATCGACTTGGTTGATAAATGCATCATTGAGATCCGATCGAGGCTGGTCGTGGTTCCACCCAACTTTGTCATCAAAATAGTGGACAAGGATGGGGCGAGGGAGTATATGCTTATGAAATATGATGGCGAGAATCCATTAAGGATGCTGGAGTTGCTTCTGCTTGATCGCTTTAACATTATATATCAGTCATTACCATAATTGTAGCTAGTTTCACTTTTAGAACTTTTCTCTGGTAGGCGAATTATGTACTGCAAGAACCTATTTAAGACATCTGAGATGGTTAGATTGATTCTTTGGTTGATGGTTACTTTTGTAATTCATGCATAAAGAGTTAACTCGATCCAATTAGTGTTTTAGTACGATGATTTAAGATTCCAAAGTTTTGGGATGAATGAATTCTTGACTGATAGCCTGAGGCTGATACCATATGGAAAATGTCTCAAAGAAGCTGTTCTGAAAACTGAAAGTCCCAATATTTTCCTCGATGCTTTAAAATAAATTCAAGAAATAAACTAGTAAAATTCAAGCATGGCCGTTTTCGTCATCATCCATAAATCTCCTCCAGTACCAATGTTGACTCCACACTCTGTGTGTCATCTCTTCAATAGGGACATTCTTGGTTTCGGGAAGCAGGAAGAGCACAAAGACTGACATGACCAAGACCCAAGCTGAGAAGAATATGAATATGCCAAACTTGAAGTGGCAAAGCATTGATAGGAAGGCCTGTGCTATAACAAATGTGAAGACCATGTTAACACAGACGGTCACACTCTGCCCGGCCGAGCGAGTCTCAAGTGGGAAAGTCTCACTAGGGATCAACCACCCGAGAGGCCCCCAAGACCATGCAAAGGCTGATACAAATGTGCACACCATCACCACCACAAGTAATGCCAGGCCCTTGGTGAGGTTTTCAGAATGGTCCTTAACTTTGAGGCCAAGCACTACTGCAACCACCATTTGAGAAAGAAACATTTGGACACCGGCTTGTAGCAAGAGCATGCGGCGACCAAGTCTGTCCACCGAGTAGATGGATACAAGAGTGGCCAGGACATTGACGGCTCCTGTTATAACAGCAGAGTAAAGGGAAGCATCGCTCTTGAATCCCACAGTGTTGAACAAAACTGGAGCGTAAAACATGATTGCGTTAATGCCAGTGAATTGTTGGAAGATCTGCATACAAACTGCAATGACCAGTTGAGGTCTGTTCCGGCGCTTAAGAAGATTTCTCATAGGATGCTTCACTTCTGACGCCACACGACTAGCCTCCACAATCTCCAAGTATTCTGGTTCGACATTGCTCACACCTCGAATCCTTTTAAGAACTGCTTTTCCTTCCTCCAACTTACCACGCGCAATCAAACTGTTAGGAGTGTCCACCACAATGAGAGACCCCAAGGTTAGCATAAGTGCAGGAACCCCCGCCAATCCCAAAGATAGCCTCCATCCCCATCCCCCTGAAATTCTGTCGTAGCACGAAACATCAAATGCTAATAAGTGTTCCAAATCAAACCAAACTAAGGACAAAATAAAATATGGTACAAAGCCAACGCATAAGTAAGGGCCAATTAATTTATGCTTTCAATGAGTGCTCTAGAACTAGCATACGAAACTAACTACCCTTTTCAACATGTCACACAAGGAGTCCCCTTGTTTGAATCAAGGTTAAGAGTTAAGACTAAAGAGCCTGAAAAGCTTCCCGCAGTGCCAAATAGTAGAATCAAATAGAGTGTTGGGAGAACTGGTCTTACTTGGCAGTGCCAAAATTGACAAGGTTTGCAAAAAGAATGCCAATGGTGGTATTGAGCTGGAAGAGAATGTTAAGTGCTCCACGAATTCTCGTTGGTGCAATCTCGGAAAGGAACAGCGGCACCGCCTGAAACACATACAAAACGTAACATGATGAACAACATGCATGGTTTTAAGCAAAACCATATAGAGGAGAATGAAGTTAGTACAATGGTAGTTTAAGAGAAGATTAAGAAACCTGATTAGCAAAACCAACTCCGCAACCAAGTAAGATCCTCCCAATAATAAGCATGACAAGGTTCATAGCTGCAGCATTAAAAACAGTTCCGACTATGAAGAAAACTCCAGCAATCAACATGGTTACTTTTCGGCCTAGCGTTCTTGTTGTGTGAGACGCAGCAAATGTTGCCGTTAAAGCAGCGAGGTACAGTGAAGATGTGAACAACTGCAGGCCTTGATTGTCGTATTTGCAGTAATTACTCTCAATTCCTTTCTCTTGGGTCTTCTTATAGACAACTGGAAAGAATCTCTTCAGGAACTGAGGCATGGATGTAACACCCCCTGCATAGAGTTTCCGAAACAGGACATTAGGAGTCTAGGACATCTTTTTAAGAAAATAATGAGTTACCAGCTAATCCAATGTAACATTTTTAATCTTTCACCAATGTAATTGGATCGGTTTAATCTTAATTTGTTATTATTTATAAAATTGAGAATCAATCCATTCCAATCCAACGAGCACAAAAACAAAACAGGATTTGTTATGTATCGGATTGGTCAATTTCATTCATTATGTTATACTACATTTCTTACACACGTTGTGTGAAATGATCGTATCTTTATTTTCATAACATGAATGATCAAATATAAAATGAGAGAAAAAAAAACTAATTAAAAGTTTGGAGGGACAATATTTGGGTTTTTGATGATGTAAGTATGGAGGGACAATATTTGGATTTTTGAAATTTTAACGAAATTCAAGTTTTGGCTTTATATATATAGAGAATGAATGACACCACACTATCACACGCTAAAAATTATACATTAATTTTATGTGTAAGATTAATTTTTTAGAATTTGAATTCGAATCTCATCCAAAAATTGTACCAACTTGGAAATCAAATCACTTCTTAAACTTGTTGTCTATCAAAAAAAACTATAGTAACAATATGCATGATACATTGATAGATAGTTGAATTATGTACACGTACCTGAAATACCAATATCATAACCAAACATGAGGCCTCCATTGGCGGCCAATATGCAAGAAACGATCACAACCAGCGTGATGTTGGCCTCAAAGTCTCCGCTGCCTCCGTGTGTCGGCGTCGCAAAGCCGACAGCCATGATCTATACTTAAGTATACCAAAAATCTATATATAAGCTGAATGGAGAGAAGAAACGACCTTGACGGCAGATGAAGAAGAAGAAAAGAGTGTGACTGAGGTTTTTGCGTTATGGAGAGGCTTTATATAGAACTAGTCAAAAGTGAGTGACATGAAAATAGATGATTTTAGTTAGTGGACGGCCAGGATCATTCCACGCGTGATGATATACGGTTTGTGTCAGGTTCAGCCAATTAAGATTAATTGGATAATGAACCAGAAGACTCAATAAGTGGACAAAATCTAGGATTTGTCAATATCCATCACTCCAATATGGTAGGAGTTCATGAGATTATTAGCTAAATTTGGTATATCGCAAATTGGTGAGGAACAAAAAAGATTTTGTCATATATTCAAAGTATCACAACCCAAAACAATAATCAGCCAAGTGAGCAAAACCCTAGCCCCCATGAGAGTCCTCTCTCTAGCAAAACCCTAGCCCCCATGAGATTTTTCAGTAGCGCCTCTGTGCTCATCAAATCCAATAACACTTTCGTGTGTTATCCTCCTTGCCTCTGGCTTCTTTCTATACTTTTCATTGTGAAAATTCTAGTGCCGTCAGCAATCACTGGTGCGGCTTTCTATGGTGAGGATGGTCTTGGCCTCTCTCACTCACAAGGACGGCTCTGTCCGTCATGCTTTTTTCAAGCCTTTGGTAGTTATGCTCTTGCAAAGTGTCTCTTGGGCTCTCAAAGATGGTTGACATCTCGCTTAGATCTGGTGTTCTGCTTGTCAATGTTGTTTCTGTTGGGAATCAATCAAATCCAAGGATTCAAGGTCTGGGGTCCAGGTGAGTTTTGGATGATCGATTTTGGCGACTCAACAATCTTGGTGTTCCAAGTTGGCGACCTTATTACTGGTGGGGCGCTGCTAAAGTTTAACCTAAATCAAATTTGGTTATTTGATTTGGTTCGTTTTAATTTCTTATTTAAGAATAAGCATGATCAATTGTGCAAGTTTCGATTGTGGTTTTACTTTCTTTTTTCATGGGTTCTCCTTGAGCTAGATTGGATTTATTGGTCTCAATGACAATACTTGCCGGAATTTTTCTGTTGGTTGTTGACAGCAGTGATGCACGGTGTATGTGTTGTTCTAGGTTTCGAATCATCGATTAGAGTTCTAGGTTTAGACTCATCGATTAGTCCAGTTGTATGGTCTGTACTGCTCCTTTTTAGGATGCCCATATTAAGGATTGTAATCCTCTATTGATTAATAAAGTTTATGCTATTTTCAAAAAAAAAAACAATAATCAGCCAGGTGGACAATAGGAAGCATATCTTTCTTTTTTTGTTTCTTTTGTGATAAACTGATAATAGGCACAAGGTATAAATTTATAAGACTTGGATCCTCTCCTCACAAAAAGGACTTCTCATATCCTCACAACATAATCTTAGTCATCCAATCTGATCTCACTGTCATGATTTCTGCTACCTATTCTGAGATTTTAATGAAAAAAAAATCCATACTTACTCACTCTCACTCTTCCATTGAATTTTTTTTTTTCAACTCATCTGAAATAGCTTTTTCTCCCCGCTCCATCTATCTATCTCCATATCTGAAAAATTCAATCAAAACTCCATGGCCAGAGAGAGAGAGAGAGAGAGAGAGAGAGAGAGAATGTGTGTGTGTGTGTGTGTTTTACTTTTTTTTTTGTTTACATTAAAATCTCAGAGAAAAATAGGTAGGAAAAATTATGATCATGAGATCAGACTGACCGGCGAAAATTGCGTTGTGAGAGAATAAGACCTATCCGTAGGAAAAATAAGGGGACCTCTCCTTGAGGAGAGGATCCAAGTCCAAATTTGTACGGAATAAAAATAGCTAGCACAAAGGATTGTACTTGAACTTCTGTTCACTTTTAAATTTAATTAAAATAGATAAAATTTATTTTAAGTTCAAAAATTATGCCCTATATTAGATATAATTCGGACAAATTTTTTTTTATCTCACATGTCACATATGATTTCTTTTCTTTTCTTATCTTATCTAACAAATTTTGTTATTTTACAATAAGATTATACCGTTTTGTAATAAATTGTGGTAGATTATTATCTTAATTAATTAATTAATAAGGTTAAATAAGATTTCATAAAATAAACGAAATTATTCTATTTTCTAAACAAGTTTTCCTAAATTTACTCTTTTAATTTTTTAATAAAAGTTCATTATTATGCATTAACTTTTATAAATTCCTCATATATTGGTTTGAACACCCTAATATTCCAATGTTTCTTTCTTCATATTGAATCATCTCTTTTTTCCTCTCATTCTTCTTCCATGACCATCTTTTTTCCATCGTACACTTATTATTTCTTTCTTTCTTTCTTCTTCCATGGTCATCTTTTCTCTCATACCTAACTTGTTAATCAACTTTTGTCATGTATTAATTGGGGATTTTTATTCCTATGTGAGAAGCTCTCTCTCTCTCTCTCTCTCTCTCTCTCTCTCTCTCTCTCTCTCTCTCTCTCGTGCTCTCTCTCTCTCAAAATATAAATTAACCTTGAAAGACAATTTTCTTTTCTCTTTTGCCCTCTTTTGGGTGTTTTTTTTTTTGGTTGCTTGCTTTTTTCTCTCCCCCCCTCCTTCTTTCTTTTTTCTTTTATTATTTTTCCGACTGGTTCCCTTTTTTTTTTTTTTATTCATTATTACCCGTTTTTTAAGGGATAATACTTCCCACTTAACCGTTCGACCTTTCGCCCCGAAGTGAATCCTGCCCTACCCACCCTTGCCCCCCGAACAAAGCAAACCCAAAAGTTCGCGGTGAGTGGTACTTAAGCCTCGCCGGGCGTTCGGGTGGCCGAATTTTAATGTAAATTCCCCCGGTTGGGCGGGTTGGTGGGTTGAACGTCAAGGAGGGTTAAAGCAATAGTGTTGTCTCCGTTTGGGGAATCGGGGTGTATTGATAAAACTCGGAGGGAAAGTGTATAGAATATTAAGTTCGGGGTAATGATATATTTAAATTGGGATAAATGTAATGGTTGTTCGGTAAAGTGATTTTTTCTTTTTTATATATATTTGTTTGGTATATTAAAATATAATTTTTTTGAATATAATTCTCTTTATATTTTATGTTTTTATTAATATTATTATCTTTTATTATTTTGTTTGGTATATAAAATTCTTAATTTTTTTTCCGAATCTGGAATTCTCTTATATTTTATATTTTTTTATTAATATTATTATACCTTTTGTTTTTTTATATATACTTTGTTTGGATATATAAAATCTCTTAATTTTTTTCCGAATCGGGAATTCTCTTTATATTTTATGTTTTTTATTCAATATTATTAATCATCATTCAATTGAAAGATCAATGAATGCTCTCTTTATTAAAAGGTGATTGATAATAATATTGAATATAAAAAAAATAAAATAGAAAGAGAAATTCTCGATTCGGAAAAAAATTAAGAGGTGGTATTTTTATATCAAAAAAGTATATATAAAAGTGATTAATAATATTGAATAAAAAATAAAATATAAAGAGGAATTATATTAAAAAATTAAGTGGTATTTTTATATATCCAAAAAAATATATAAAAAAATAAAAGATGATTAATAATATTGAATAAAAAAAAAAAATATAAAGAGGAATAGATTGGAAAAAAATAATTAAGAGATAATAATAATGAAAGGAGGGGATGTATAGAGAAATAAATAGTCAACCAAAATTATAATAAAAAAATAAATAGGGAAAGAGAAAAGAAAATTGTTTTTCAATGATTAAATTTTCTGATTTTTGAGATATTAATGTCATGTGATGAATGATGAATGTTGAAAGGAAAAGATTTGAGGGGAAGGTTGCTAACATTCCTCGCAATTGAATTAGCTAGCAACCCTATATATTACACTTACGAGAGCGGTAGAAGACCTCAGTTACATTGAGTTGCACAAGAGATCTCTGAATTTTAGAAAAAAGGATCACTTCAACAACATAAGAGTCACGATGGCTATTCAATAGTGACACAGCCTCCAAGGCTCCAAACTACTCTCCACAATCAATGGGAAAAGGGAACAATCAAGACCGGTGCAAAGTTGTTGAGAAAATTCATGCGTAATTGATAGATATTGGATTAACATTATGATTCAAGGGTTATGTGGTTTCAGGATGTTTTTGCCTCTACCCCTATTTTTGTTTTGGTACATTAGGGGCCCAAGGCCTAGGAAAAGAAAACCAACCAAAGGAGAAACTAATTAGGACTTAGGAGCACTTGCTACACGTTAACTTGAGGTCTCACAAGACCAACAATGTCATCAATGATGTCATTAGCAACTCTTGGTCAATGCTCCGTTTACCTAAGCAGTCAACAACTATGTTCCTTTGTTTATGAATGTGGAGAAAAGTCCAAGAATCAAATTTACCCATAAGGAATTTGAAATTTAGAAGGTACGGTGGTAACCAAGGGATGAAGATCCAAAGAAGAACTATGCACCATTAATGAGGAAGAAGTGGACTCTTATAGGTGGTTGGGAGGAGAGGTGATTGTTTGTTTGTCGATGTGGGACTGATGTCTCCTTTTACTGGAATAGAAGTCTTTGCAGCAAGTGACTTGGATCTGCAAATTAGTTGCTTTCCTGGCAAGTCTTGGCCAGGGCCTTGCCCGGGTTTAGGGGAGGTGGTGTTGGGGTGACCGTGGGTAACTCGAGTGGGGTCCCGGTGTGACCGGTGGAGTCCCCGAGAGTGTACTATTTATAGTTGGTTAGTATAGGGTATGTACAACAGTCACCAGAACAACACAATCTGACTCCACCGGCCAGTAGCCTAAGTTCTTGGCAAATTGAAGACCGGCCAGTAGCCAATCCCCAAGCCTCTACCCTTATTTTCCTTTTAAGAATTAATTGACCGTTACCGGCCTAGGATTCATAAAAGTATGGCTAAATACACACCACTTAGGACTCACTACTAGTTATGGGGTAGTGAGTCCTAATTGGTGTGCATTTAACCGCAACCAATCATAATTGATGATTGGAATTTTTTTCCTTTTATGAGAATTAATGGCGAATTATAAGACATAGTCGGATTTCACCAAAAAAAAAATGACATAATTGGAGTTTGAGTTTAGATGTTGCAATGTTAGTTTCCGTTTAGATCTAGCACAAACGTCATGTACGATGGTGTCATGTACGATATGATAAGAATAAAGCCTGAAAATTTTGAATATGAGTCGAGTCTTGACTTAAGTCAATACAGAAAAAAATTTATAGCTATAAATTAACGGATGACTTTTCTCTCTTGACTCTGGCGGCCAAGAACTTAACCTAGGGCGAAGGTCGTCTCTAATGGAGGGGGCGTATTAAAATTGACTCTAGACTATACTTTTATCCCCCCCCCTGGGGGGGGAATGGGGGGGGTTGGGGAGGGGGGAAATCCCTCCCCCCCCCCCCTTTTTTTTTTTTCCCCCCCCCCCCCCCCCCCCCCCAAAAAAATTTTTTTTTTTTTTCCTCCCTCTTCGGTGGGGGTCCCCCTTCCCCCCCCCCCTCCCCGCTAAACAAAAAAAATAAAAAATGACTTCATACTTTTATAACCCTCCCCCCCTCCTTAATCACTATTCATCCAAGCAATGTGAAGCAATGTGAGTGATAATTTAATCGTCTCTAACAGGTAGGGTCAAATTTTATTATTTTTATTTAATTTCTCCTTTTAGGTCACATGTGATGGGTCCTGTGACAAAAACTTGAATGGGCCGCTATAAACCCCTCAAATTGTTTTTTGCATATAGCATGCCATTGGAGATGTCCCAAGAGCTTTGCACCGATGGATCATTTCATGTCCATTTGTAGGAGCCACGCGCTTGCGGTCTGCACCTTTTTCGGTGGCCAAATCCATCGGAGGCGCGAATATGGTCTGGTTTTGCTTCTATGCGGTTATGGTTTGGTCACTGGCCTATGGTGGCACAATGTCAATTATATGCGCTTCATTGTTCTTGGATGGTGTTGCTTGGATCTGGTGTTTTGATGTGGTGGCGGGTCTTACATATTCTCTTCTTCTTCTTCTTCTTTTCTTTCCTATTTTTCAATTTTTTGGTTAAAACTTTGAATATCATCAATATAAGAACATTTCCATGGCATATGCAACTTATTTGGTCATCACTTAAAAGCGCAATTGGTTAAAATGAAATGGTTCATCTCGAGCTCCCATTCATTGGAATAGTGAACACTTGACCTGCTATGGGTTGTAATCAATAGATCCATAGTGTTACAACTTCAACATATGCAGGACACAAACAAGGTGAGATCGAGCTTTAACAAAGTTGATGGGACTGCTGTAGTTAGTTTGGATATTTCCTCTTAGAATCATCACCCTCATGGTCATCTATGTATCTCTTCCAAAACCAGTGTTGCTTCCACACTCTCTCTGTCATTTCTTCAATAGGGACATTCTTGGTCTCGGGGACTAGAAACAGCACAAAGAGCGTCATGACCAAAACCCAAGCCGAGAAGAACAAGAAGATGGCATACTTCAAGCTGCAAAGCATTAAGAGGAAGACTTGCCCTATAAGAAAACAGCAGATCATGTTGACGCAAACCGTAATACTTTGCCCGGCCGAGCGGGTCTCCAACGGAAATGTCTCGCTTGGGATTAACCACCCGAGAGGTCCCCAAGACCATGCAAAGGCAGAGACAAAAGAACACACCATCACCACCACCAATATCGCCAAACCGAAAGATAGATTGTTAGAGTAGTCCTTGACCTTGAGTGCTAGCACTATTGCGACCACCAATTGAGAAAGCAACATTTGGACGCCAGCTTCTAATAAGAGCATGCGGCGGCCAAGTTTGTCAACCACAAAGATTGATGCAATGGTCGAGAGCACATTGACAGCTCCTGTTATAACAGCTGCGTAAAGAGAAGCATTGTTGCCAAAACCCATGGTCGCGAATAAAACCGGAGCATAGAACATAATTGCATTGATGCCTGTGAATTGCTGGAAGATCTGTATAAAATACCAAATAATCAAAATAAACCATATCGACAGCTAGGGTCACCAAATTAGGAAATTTCATTCACCAAATGACATCACAGTGTGTCATTTATTTGATCAAATCTACACGTATGCTGAACTTTACAGATCGATATAGTTCTTAAATTTTGGCGAATAAATTTAGCGACTAGCAATATTGTAACAGTTACACTAGTATTTATCAAGTTACTGACCAATATTCTGAAATGAGAGTGATGAAGTAGAGAGAAACCAAAACTGACCTGCATTGCTATGGCAATGATGAGAGGAGGCCGATTTTTCCGCTTAAGGAGATTCCTAAAGGGGTGCTTGATTTCGCTGGCTTCTTTGCTTGCCTCTACTATCTCGAAGAACTCTGCTTCAATATTCTCAGTCCCTCTAATTTTTCTAAGCACTGATTTTCCTTCCTCCAACTTACCACGTTGTATCAGACTGTTAGGAGTGTCTACCACAATGAGGGACCCCAAGGTTAGCATAAGGGCTGGAACCCCTGCTAGACCCAATGATAGCCTCCAACCCCATCCCCCTTTAATTCTGTGTTTGGCAGAATAGAAACCAATATTTAGTGGAACTGGGGGTTAATTAGTACAAGAATTAATGAAGCAGCCATAATTATTTCCCATCAATTTGACATCTTGACGTAGACATTTATCTTCATATGCCTAATTGATTTCTTAGTATTCTGCCAACCAAGGAGAAAGCGACATACTTAGCTGCACCATAGTTGACAAGGTTTGCAAAAAGAATTCCAAGGGTTACATTAAGCTGGAAAAGTATGTTGAGTCCTCCGCGTATTCTTGTCGGTGCAATCTCCGAAAGGAAAAGTGGGACAACCTGCAAATCAAATGTCGAAATAGCTTGATCAGCAAACTAGGGTAAAAGATGCAAATGACTTTAAAAAAAAAAAACTGTTAAGAAGAGAGAAAAATGCAAATGCCCGAGTCCAATGGTCCAAACCCCGGTCTCTGAACCCATGACCCAAAATTCTTAGTTGACACTCATGACCCTGGTCTAGTCCAATTGTATACATCAAATAACACTAATTTTTTTTTTACCAATGCTCGGAGTCGGCTGGGACTCTCCAAGTCTAAACTCGGAGTTCCGAACCGGAGCCTCAAAATGGGACCGTAAACTCCAATTCCCGGCATATGCAGACTTTGATAGGTTGAACCTACGAACATAGATCCTACACTAGGAGCCCCGAACACATACAGACTCGCCATTACACAAATGTAAATTGCACAATTTCTATCAAACATGGTCCTTTTTTATCAAAACAAAATTGGAAAAGGTTTGAACCTTAGACAGTTAGACCTCGGAACTAGCTCGGGGGTAAGTGTTAATGTTCTTAACCACTATAGCTACACGTTGTAACATTTGAATTAGAAATTAGAGAAATGTGTTGCTAAAAATTCATGCACACTTGAAATGCGAAACTCGCAAAATGAAAGAAGAAAATTAAAACCTGGTTAGCGAAACCAACTCCACAGCCAAGAAAGACCCTCCCAATGATGACCGTAGCAAGGTTTAAAAATGCAGCGTTAAGAACTGTGCCAACTATAAAGAAAATCCCAGCAATCAACATGGTCATCTTTCTGCCCAGCCTTTTGGTACTGTGTGATGCGAAGAATGTTGACACCAGAGCCGCAAGGTACAGCAGAGATGTGAACAATTGCAGCCTTTGATTATTGTATTTACAATAATTGCTGTTATGGGTCTTCAGCTTCTGGGTACTCGCATACACATCCGGGTAGAAATTTTTCAAGAAACCTGGCATGGATGTTACACCTCCTGCATGAACAATGTCATCAGAATTTATGCCCACCAAGTGTTTGTGAAAATGCCAGAGAGAGAGAGAGAGAGAGAGAGAGAGAGACTAACCAGAAATACCGATCTCGTAACCAAACATGAGGCCTCCGGTAGCGGCCAGGATACATGAAATGATCACAATTGGAGTGATTTTTGCTTCAGAAGGGTCACCTGCAGGAGATTCTGAGCCGCCCAAGTGACCTTGTTTAGCCATAATTGCTGTCAACCTCAAGCTCCAAACTTGGTGAGTTTGCGAGGAAGAGACTTTGACTCAAATGAATATGGAGAGATGCAAATGGGGGTTGTGTACTGAGCTTGGAGAGAGGTTGATATAGAGTTTGAAGGGGCGGAATGTGCTTGTGGGTGGGTGGGTGGGTGTGTGTGTGTGTGTGTGTGTGTGTGTGTGTGGAGAGAGAGAGAGAGAGAGAGAGAGAGAGAGAGAGAGAGAGAGAGAGAGAGTGCATGATGAACAGATGTCCCACAGCTATGATTTACAGCTCCAAATGTCAGGTTCTTGAGTGTCTGTTCCTTATCACGGTTCAAAAGCTAGCATCTTTATCTGTTTCTCTTTTGTAATCTGTCGGTTCCATACATTCATGTTTGTTTATGTGTGTCTGTAGTGGCCCTTTATGTGAAAGAATCATGAACTAGTAACCAGCAGTTGATCCTCTTGTTTAAGCTCCTTTTAGTCCTTTGTGCACATTTATAAGTCTGATTTTATGAGGGAAAGGTGACAAACTGATTCACAATTGGTAAGCCTGTGTTAAATATGAAGATGTTTAATATTAGGCGGCTATGAATTGGCCCCTGGATTTGAATTAAGAGGGTGATAATCCCAGAATTTAGAAGCTAAACCAACTGTTCTTATTAGGCGGCACGCTGTTCAATTCAACTGATGGCACGCAGTTCCATTAAGTCTTTCTTTTTCCGGTGGCACACTATTCAACTGAATTTCAGTTCTATGTCTCATGACTCTCATCACACCTCCACTAATTAAATTTTCAGTTTTTACTTTCTGAAAAAGAGAGATTCAGTTTTCCTGTTTTGTGTGTTTTGATTTCTTGAAGTTTAACGCACTAATTGATCTGACTTTGCAAGAGTACAAATGGGCCTCTTTTTCGGTGTAAAACTGATTTTTCCCTAAGAATAAGGGATCAATTTCATACGAAGATAAATCTGCACTATAGATCTAAGAGCCAAGCAGCTTCATGTGGAACTGCATTTCAAGTCCGAGGTGAGTGCTCGGTGTTTCTCACATCCGAACTCCATTAGAGACTTATCATCGTCAAGAAGACACCCATTAGCATATTATAGACTTATCCTCCATTATACAAGTTCTACGTAGCTGACTGTTTCCTCAATTCATATTAGAATTTCAAGTCCCAATTCGCCAACCGATCTGCACTAAATGATTTTTGTCTCTGGATACGTTGTGGAAACCCTAAAAATACATTGGATTTCATTGTGTTTGGCCAAATTTAGAGGATTGGATTGCATCTTGTACATCTATAATACTCGATGGTACAATGATCTTATATAATCTCATTTGTAATTTTTTTTGTAACATTATACGAGATTAGTTTCTCAATGTTGATAACTGACGATGTTAAAAATCGCCTACAATCACTAAAGAAATGACCAGCACTTCAAGGAGCCCCCAATTTCCTTTTTATATCCAATTGTCCATTTTGGGATTCTCAGAAATCAGAATGCCATCCAAATACTTGGGTACCATTTAAAATTTAATACAGAGAGGGGGAGAGAGAGACAAGTGAATGCAGTTTAAGATAGGCAGTTAGCAGTAGCTCCCTTCCTATTCAAACCTAGAGTGAACCACCAAAATTTTCCCAATCAAGAGATAGGCCAGAAATATTATGGGCCCAAAGTAGACGTTGAGAGCTCATTTTTTATTCTCCAAAACCATTTGGACTTGATGAACAGCCCAATGGACATTCTTGTGTTTTTTTTTTGGGTATGTACAAGATTTTCATATTGGAAATTTATTTACTTTATAAAAAAGATTTCGTAAATGTCCTGCTTCCCTTTTATGGTGGTCCTGACTCCTTTTGATCACAACCGTCCCGACTTTTCGTTTTCATCTTAAATGGTCTCCGTTTAATTCGTTAACTTTTCCGTCAAATTTAGTTTTTTTTTGGGATACATTTTTCCGTCAAATTTTTTATTTTCCTCTCCACCCTACTCTTCTTCTCACTTCACCCTTCTCTTTCCTCTATCCCTGCAATCACCATTGCAGCTCACCATCATCCCGTGTCCTCTGCCCCCCTGTCTCTGCTTTTTTTTACCTTGCTATAATTAGTTTAATTATATGTTGGGTGAAAACTTATAGCGGGGAGGTGGATTGAGTCGTGGAGGGGGGGAGAGCTCGGGGCTTCGAGGTTGCGGTGGTGCCCGGAGAGGTGCGAGACGGTCGGTCCGAGTTGTGCTGCGAAAATGAGTTGTCGGCGGTGATGGGTGCGGCGTGTCGCCGGGTTCTTCGATGGTGATGCGCGGGCGACCGGCGGGTGAGGGTGCGCGGATCCGTGGTGCCCTGAGGGTGGTCGATTGCGGCGCGGCCGTCGGCGAGTGCGGGGCGGGGGTGAAAGTGGCGGCATGGATTGATGAAGACCAACGGTGTCTTTTAGGCACGGCTCGAGTCAATTGGCTTCAAGGAGGCGCCAGGCGTATCATGCTGGTGAGCTTGAATTGGCTGCTGGTTGATTGCGAAATGAAGGATGCGAAAACTCGGGAAGAGCATTGATTTGGGGCAGAACGTGACAAAGTTGCTGCAATTGGCGGAGAGGACACGGTGGTAATGGTGAACGGTGGTTTGGGCACGGCAGCTGTGTGGATGAGTTGCGGTGGTGGTGCGGCGGTGGTGGAGCGGCGGGGTGGCTATGTGCGGCGGAGCGGTTTGAGGTGGCGAGTGTTGTGGGTGAGCTGCAATGGTGATTGCGGGTATAGAGAGAAAGAGAAGGGTGAAGTGAGAAGAAGAGTAGGTGTGGAGAGGAAAATAAAAAAATTTAACGGAAAAATGTAACCAAAAAAAAAACTAAATTTTGACGGAAAAGTTAACGAATTATAATGGCAGGTACCATTTAAGATGAAAACAAAAAGTTCGGGTACTGGTTGTGATCAAAAGTGAAGTTCAGGTACCATCCATATAATAGAGGTAAAGTTCAGGTACCATTTGTGATAATTTCCCTAAAATAAATTCAACGACGCCATTTAATCATAACAAGTGGATAAAATGATCCATGATGTAAGCAAAAATGAGGAGGGGGTTACGCCTCCTCTTCAACCCTAGCCGCCATGGCTTTGGGTTCCCACAAGAATCACGGCGTCGGACGCCGATCTCAAGCGGAGGTCTTCCCACCACAGTCCGCTGCATATTTGCAGCCATCCAGAGTCGATTTTCTTCGGCGAATATACAATCTAGTTTGAAGGCATGCGCTTTGGGCGACGGTTTTCTTTTCACAAAGTCAATTTCATGCCATGGCGTGATTGATGTTGATCGTGAGTTCTCTGATTTGGGTAGGCATGCTCGCCCAAGTAAGGGGCTCCTGAAGGACCTTGGCCATCGACTTCAAGGGTTGTCAATGGTTTTGCTTTTGGACAATCCGACACCGTGGCTCCAGGATCGACGTTTAGGTTCGACGATGAGGGTTGGCGGTTTTGGTCGGGTTTCTCACAGGAAGAGGATCCAAGCAGGTTGTTTTGCCAAGGTAATTTGGGTGTCTAGTGCACCTTGGATGCTCAATTTTGGTGGGGTGCCCTGCGAAGGTTGTTTTCAGTTTTAGCATGGATTTCGAGTGTGGGATCCAGATGGAGTCTATTATGCTGGCTTAGGGTTCTTTGTTCTTCGCCGGCCCTATATTCTGGTTACTTTGAGTTTTTCAATTTTAGTTAAGAATAAGCATGAGCATTTGTGCCAGATTCGCTTGTGGTTTCACTTTCTTTTTTCATGGGTTATCCTTGAGTTAGATTGTTTTTATTGGGTTCAATGGTAATACTTGCCGGAAGCAATGATGCCCGGTGTATGTATTGTTCTAGGTTTTATATCATCGATTAGAGTCTTAGACTCATCGATCAAGCCATTTTTATGGTTATTGCTCCTTGTTAGGATGTCCAAGTTAAAGATTGTATTCCAAAGTGATTAATAAAATGTATGTTTCTTCTCTCAAAAAAAAATGATCCATGATTTTTCTTCAAAAACAAAAAATATATATAGTGACCCACTTTATAATGCGCAAGTGCGCAACATAAAGAGTCACTATCCAAGTAATTTCATCTAGCACAATTAGAAAGAAAATACAAATTATGTAACCGAGTAAATTAAAACTCTTTTTTTTTTTAAGAAATATATTGAACTCATGAGTCATGATATCCATTAAATATATTTATGCCCTAAAACTTCCAAACCATATTTATGCACCTATGCATATTTACGGGAAAGGAAATCAACATGAAACAGGGCACCATGTAACCATTCCCATGACAGGCCAAGCGACCCAAAGAACCAAAAAGAAAGTGGGGGGAAATCCCAAACAAAACTCCATCATAGATCCAAGGTATATAAGCAAGGAGGCAAGGGACAAATCCTAGCTACCATCTCGTAGGGACAATGGGCAGGGCAAAGTCATCTTACTCTAGATTCTAATTTTTTTGCCTACACTATTTTGGTACCCTTTGATATATTAGATTCCTTGGTTTCTCTTTATCATATTTGAATTGCTATAATGGTTTTATTCTTTTTATAATGCTTAAGATTTTTTTTTTTCTTTCTAACATTAAGAGAGGCGGAAATGCGAATTTGGGATCTCTATGTTTGTGTATAAAGCAATACTTTCTATAACAAATTACTCATAAGGCCATTTTGGGTGGTCTTATTCTTCAAAAGGTCACAGTAGCTTTGTTTCCCAAATAAGGACACTCAGTAACTTTAACTCTTTGTATTTGACATTAATTTTTTTTTAAATTACGATTCATACCACTGACGTTTTATTGTATTTGGACAGTAGCTTTCTTGTCGTTGGACAATAGTTTTTTTGTCGTTGGACAGTAGCTTTATTGTTTTTGGATAGTAGCTTTCTTTGACAGTAGCTTTAGTGTGCTTTGACAGTAGCTTTCTTGTCGTTGGACAGTAGCTTTATTATTTTTGGACAGTAGCTTTCTTTGACAGTAGCTTTAGTGTGCTTTGACAGTAGCTTTATTGTCGTTGGACAGTAGCTTTCTTGTCGTTAGACAGTAGCTTTCTTGTCATTGGACAGTAGCTTTATTGTTGTTTCCGTATGCAGTGGCATTTTTGTAAATAATAGCAAAAAACAATGCGGTGGCATTTTTGTAAATATTGATGCGGTGGTATTTTTGTAAATATTGGTGGCCTTATTTGGATAAAAAATGTTTGGTGGCTTTTTGAAGCATAAAGCCACCCAAAATGACTTTATGAGTAATTGGCTCTACTTTCTAAAGATGTTTGTTGATATCCACAATTCCATGATATTTCTCTCAAATAAGAACCGTTTTTCTCTTTTTTATTTCATGATGAAAATTGGTATGAACTAAGATGTTTTCCTTGAACCAAATCAAATATGTTTTTTTTTTCATGTTATGAAGAATAACTGAAAAATAAAAGCTTTTGAACGAAACATATTGCATAAATCTTAACATGTACTAGCGCGATTTACAAACTTCACTCTTTTGCTTAATAAATCCTACAAACTCACACAATTAGTACACTTCCTCTTTTCGTCCAAAAAAAAGTTCACCCCCTTGTATGAGTGATGATGTTTTTTTTTCCTTTAAAACATACTAAATTTACTAAAGAAAAATTGATCAGATACTGTCAACTATAGAGCTAAAATTAAATATTTAAAGAAACTTTATACAAATATTTCTTAAACTGTCGATTATTTCTATATCAATTATTTATAGATCCCTTTTTTAACTAAACAATATATATTTGAAATTAAACTGGTTGTTAAACTTTTTATTTTATATTGTAATAGTGTCCTCATGGTGATCCATTCATTTTGAGGTTTTTAATTTACAATCAATTTAGGATGACCCATTCATTGATATCAAATTCCTCTCTTATTACTTTTGTTGCAACAAAAAAAAATTATTAGAAATCAACATCAAAAGTTTCATTTTAACAAAGAAGAAAATGGTATGATTTAAGTCATACATGAATTCAATATACCTATTCAATTAAATTTTGTTTTTGGCTGATAATGAAAAATTCATCAAACCAAAAAAAATGGGAGACCAATACATGACCCAATAGAAAGATAAAACATCCCAACAAAAGCCCTATACCCTTTGATCCAATAAAAAGCCCAAATCAGAGCAAACCCTACAATTGACAAAACAACAAGATTGAAGAAGAGCAGCCACCACCAATCCTCCGCCGCAAATCTCACTGTTGCCACAACAAGGAAAACTTACTCTGATGGCCAAAATCTGACCCATAACTAACAAATCTCCACCACAAAGCCCCAAAATCAGCCAACCCAAGCAAAATCGAACATAAATTTCAATCCAACACAAATCAACAAGAATCCTCATAGCCGCAAAACAACAGACGAAGCCAAAGTCGCCGGAAATCACCATGGAACCAGACAAAGGTGTCGGTAAGAATACCGGAGCAACAGCTCTGTACACCTCCATTTTTATTCAATTAATTATTTACTCAATTGTACTTAGATGCATTTAGACTTAATTCGAAATGTGAAGAATAATGAGGTAGTCGATATGAGCTTATCTGCCTTATTATTCTCTGCCAATAAATTTATATCCAAAAACAGTCGAAGACAACTAAGTATGGAATCAACTAAATTTTCAATGAATTATAATAGTTAGTATAAAAAACAATAAAAAAACACTTGTATCAAAAATAAAAAATAAAAATAAACAAAACTACAACTAATTGCCACATGTCACACACCCTTTGTACCTCATCCAAAGAGGCAATAAACCCAAAACATGCACCAAAGGTGACATGCAACATGCTAACTAATCCCAAATGACCAAATTTCAAATCACCTTCACTCTTACTATTTACCAAAGGAAAATTACATATATAAGAATTACTGTGAGCCGTTAATTTACACACATCCTATCATCTAATCATAGAATTATCATTATATTTTAGTAAGACCTTGGATCTTGAGATTTAAAGACAAGATAATTGTGTTTTTATCTTCTCCGTTCTTAGTAGTATTGACTATTGAGCATGAGTAAACTGTCGTGTGCCACTACCATACTGAAAAATATATTAATACTTTAGTGCTAATAAAATATTTGCATCATTGCTAGGGTTAGGTCAAAATAATCAATAGAAATAGGATTTAAAATTAAAAATGCTTTTTCTTAAAGAATCGTTCATTCATGTATTTTAGCTAATCAAAGAGAGGATAGGAGTCATATAGGACCCCCCCTTTCTGGGGCTCAAAACTTGGATACAAAGACATTAAAGAGAGGGAGAAAGAAGCAAATTGGGTTTTTTTTTTTTGAGTAGAAAAGTTGCAATGGATTAATATAAAGAAAGAATTGATCAAAAATAAACAAAGTCATGTAAAAGTCTCTATATGATGCTACACGCTTTGTCCCACTTGGTCGACCTTTTTCATGTAGTTTTTGTCTTTTAAAACATTTGCACCGTCAAAAAATTACTTACCACAAAATTTGTTTTTTGTTTCGGTCTAACATTGGACTCCATTAAGCCTTTGGAAGAGTTCCGCGGCGGAGCCACCCTACGGTTGTTGGACGGAGACCAGTGAGTTTGACAAGAAGTGGTCGTATTTCTGGGAAAATTGGTCTATTCCGATCTGAGCTCGGATGTTTTGTGTCCAGTATTTGTTGGGTTCCTAAATTTGGGTTCAATGTATATTGTGTTTAGTGTTGTTCTTTGTGGGATTGTTGTCGTTGCTCTGGTTGGTGCTGCCTATTTACGATCATGTATGATGCTAGACTTGGTTCATGTTATTAATGCATTTTCTATTTTTTTTAATAATATAATAATACTAATAAGATAGGTTAAGTACTTAAGTTAGGGTTTGTCACATAGCTTGATATTGTTTCATACTAGAGGTAGCAGATTGCTTTAGAGGAGTGGCATACTCAAGTTTGCTTGGAAATATCATTATAGGTATATAATTATTGTTCATTCCTACTTGAATTTCTAATATATAGTGCAAAATAAAATAAACAAAGTGCTATTTTATATTATTTCTTAGCTGTTAGAAAAAAATTATAAACAAATCCATTAATAGTTTCAGACGAATATCTTATGGAATACCGATTAACAAATGTGCTGAGTCCGTAGGTTTTTCCTATGAGAGCGCCGCTCTCCTATAACCCTAGTCGTCCTCGACTAGATCTCTACCGTTGTCTTCATGCGGCTGATCTCTTTCAACATCGGCAACAGTCGACCCTCTCTCCTGTTGCTACCATTTCATATTTGTTCCGGGATAGGCCCCGTGCAAGGCCCGAAGTAGCTCACATCACGGAGCGGCCTGTGAGCCCCATCACGCAGAATCGGTCGTCGTGCCCGTAGGGATCCACTACCGAGCATGTAACCTCCGCAACGCCCGCGGCGCGGACTCGCCCCGGCGGCATCTACCGTCTCGGTAGGGATCCCATTCCGAGTATCGCCCGACGGCGGGGTAGGCCCGGCCGCGCCGAAGCCCCGACGACCCCAACGGTCGGTAAGACCGGGCGGGTGTACCGACAACAAGCTCTCCCTCCGCCGCACAGAACGTCTCCGACCGTGAGAGAGTGGCCGCCCCACCGGTACCAGACGGCCACGGCACACGTGCTTGTCCACTACCTCACGAGATCGCACTAAGTCGCATGCCCACGCCGCACTAGGCGGCCATCCCTCGATGCGCACATCGAGGTAGTGGACCGAGAATATTCCTCGTGTGGAGATGTCCCCCACGCCGGGAAGCTTGTCTCCGACCTCACCTCATATATAAGGAGACCTCCCCCGACCAATCTTGTGCTTTCGGTACCCAAGTGCGACGCTACGGCGGTTGGGAAACGGCGAAACATCTCCCTTGGCCACAGTTGGCGTCTTCCTTCGGGACGCATTCTATGTGAAGGGGTCTTGGTCCCGTTCACTCACTCTTCTAGGGATACGTGTCTCTCTTCTCTTCCTAGTGATGGCTTTTCGATCTACAGGGCAAGAGCGCTGGGTTCGAGATGTCCGTCATCTGGCAGGCTTCCCATTTGCTACACCAGGTCAAGGGCTGATTGGATTGATGCTAATCAAGATTTCTATGGTCAGCGGGAGACACCGTCCGCCGGAGATGGTCG
Source organism: Rubus idaeus (assembly GCA_030142095.1). Classification (NCBI taxonomy): domain Eukaryota; kingdom Viridiplantae; phylum Streptophyta; class Magnoliopsida; order Rosales; family Rosaceae; genus Rubus; species Rubus idaeus. The sequence continues at coordinate 24,547,794 of CM057968.1, read as the reverse complement.
GCCGCTCATCGCTGTTGTTGAGCTTACTTGGGTCTTTGGGATGGTTTGGTTTCTTTTGGGCTTGGGGAGAGGCTTTTGGGCCTTATTCTGGGCGTGATGGGAAGTTGACTATTCTCTCGGGTTGGGCCTTAAAGGAGGGTGACAAGGCACCCTCTCCTACTATTTAATGGTAGGTTTTTAGCCTACACTGCTGACGTACAGCTTCGGGAAAGCTGGTCTATGAGTCTTTAATCGTACAACAATTGCGTGCTCGACGGTTGGATTCTCTCTAGTTAGAGTAGTTTTGCTTGATGTATTCTATCTTTGTAGACTCGTTTTCAATAAACGAGTGAACAAGTCTTAATGAGCGGTGCTGTTTAGTTTTCTAGTTTGCCTAGCCTTCGGAGTTTTGGGTACGGGCCTAGGATATTGATGTAAGGTGCCGTTTTTTTGCCATGGTTAATGATATTATTATATGATTTCTTCAAAAAAATGTGTTGAGTCCTACAAGAAAGTTTTTATATTTTTAACTAATCTAAGAAACAACAACCACCGGAATAAGATTGCACTTCAGGGTTGCCATTGACTCAAGGTTATGGCAGCCCGTAGCCCGTCATGATCGGCTTTTTTTAATTTATGAATAATATATTTCAAAATCAAACTTTCTCAATAGTATCTTTTTTATTGGACAATAATTACAATATTGATATAAAAAAATAGAAATATGGTGACTTTTGTAAGAGATGTTATGCTATGTGTTGTCAGAAGTTACGATTGCCGGAGATGCAACAATGGACGTCGAAGCCAGAGTCATCACCTTTGCTATGCTTTGGGTTACAAAGTGATGGATCCACTCTAACCCATAGAGTTTGGTCTTTTTGGCTTGGACCATCAGTGGGTTTGGATGGGTCAGCTATTGTGACCCGAAGTTGGATTATTCGAAAGGTCTTGTACGTTATCGCTTAGCATTTGAATTTTTAAGGTTTAGGGGTTTATTTGGACACTCCTTCGTGCCTCAGAGCCTACCCATTGGATCTCAGGTACTTTATTTTTTGAATCCGGCCTCTACTATGTATCATTTTGTTTAGCTAGTATTGAATGGATTTAAGTTTTAATTTTTAGGCTAGCTTGTTTGTTGGTTCAAAATCAAATTTTTGCCGGATTATGAATAACATTTAAGCTGCCTTGCTACTGAATTCTTTTGAGCTTTGGAATGAGATAATTTATATATATATATATATATATATATATATATATATATTTAGGGTGATTGGTATAGTGGTTTGACACCAAACTTATCTCAAGATAGATTTAGAGTTCGGCTCCCTAGGATACTAACGTGGGATAGAGTGTGTGTGTGTGTATAGAAGTCTAAGAATTTTAGTGTATAACATAGGAAGCACACTTGTGATAGTAAAATGATAAAAGCATTGCAAAATTTAAATGAGATTTATATAGAACAAATTTGCGATTACAATATCATTTTTTTTTATAATGATGAGTTTTAACTTCTTAATATTTTTTTTAAGAAAAAACAACAATTTTATATATTTAGCGAGAATATAAATAATCACCTACTTCTTAGGGTGCGGCAAAAATAGTTTTGGGGGCATCCCTTTAGCTTTGAGGTAAGTCCAATGTCGAAGGATGGACACATATTTGGTTACTATGCTGAGCTAGGCTAGGCTTTTGCTCTCATCCATGCAAACAGTTTCAATATTTACAATTTTGTTTCCCTTAAATAGTTATGTATTGTTTTACTTAATTGTTGACACACATTACAAGATTCATTATGCGGCGAGTCGCTACTTAGTTACTAATTCTTGATTTATAATTTAAGTAGAAAATTTAGAGTTTTTATTGAAATCATCCCAATAATCTTTTGAGATTTCTTTCATAGAATCATAACCCTGCCCACTAGATAAAACGTGTAGGTGAGACTAGGTTCTTTCTGATCACCTCTAGGTCGATTGTCGCATCTGAATTAGCCAAAACGAGTTTGAAGGCCAAACTTGTCGTCATTTCCTAGCCTCGATCTAATACATGGAGAGATCCTAATGGTGCTAAATGCAAGTAAAAACATAGTAAACCTAGGGAGGGGAGCAACACTTCCATAGTTGTATAAGATAAACAAAGGCGCGAAAGATCAAAATCAAACACAAACAAAAGGAAATATTATGTCTAGAGCATCTCCAACAAGTTTTCTAAAAAATCTCTATTATAGAAACTCAAACGTTAAAATCTATATAACTTTTATACCGTATCTCCAACAATTTTCCGATCATATTTTCTATAATTTATTATCTAGAAATGAATATTGTAATATTTTTTATTTAAAAATTTAATCAAATAATTTATGATGCAAATAAATATTATTGGAAGAGAGATAAGAGCATTCAATTTTTTTAAAAACATGTTTTTCCATAATTTTAAAGTTTGCTGTAAATAATTAAATATATACATTTTTATTATCTCTCTTCTCACTATCTCTACATTTTTTTTGGTGCAGTTCTCACTATCTCTACATTAGCGATAGATAATAGAATCTATTCTTTAAACTAAAAATAAAAAAACTGTTAAAAATGTTCTTAAATTCAATCACATTAACTAGTCATTGTCATGTGAAAATGGAAACCCATAACTTATTACATTTCCTCATTCATGTAAGCATCCCAATAGGGAAGAGCAAAGATTGTAATGCTCATATGCAATCACGCAATAGCATTAAATTAATTTATTCTAAGTTTTGGTTGTCACATTATAATTTATAATAATGTGTTAATCAAATCCATTAGAGTAGTTAATTATTAATTAATTAATGGGTGAGTATAGTCTAAGCGCAAGTTATGGCACCCCTGCAATTATGTGTCTTGTTGACGGCTAGGGTTACGTAAACGGTCATAAACAAAGCCACGGAGGCAGATGACGTAGCACAGTTCGGACACGTGGCATAGCTTTGGGAGTTCACGATAGCGAGGGAATGAAAGCCGAGTCCCTCACAAAGCGACAAAAGATGGAGAAAGGGTTCCATTGTGGTGGTGGGTCAACCATCTCGGGTTGGGTCCACATTCTGACGTGGCCACACTTGTCTCCTAAATTATACCTTTTTTTATGGAGCACTAATTAATCCACCCAGCTGTGTCGTAAGAGTTTCCACTGCCGCTCGATCTCTAGTGTGACAGCAGTGTGAGATTAACATTCCCGCCTTCTAATCTGAAAAGATATTTACCAGCTTGTGAGCGTAGAAAAGTAGCCAATAGCAAGATCCGAGGCGGGGAATCAGCAGAGGGAAAGTTACGTGTCGCGACCTGGGAGTGACACGTATAGAAACTGACACTGCCATAAATGAACAGGTTTTATATATCTGGGTAATTAAATCTGAATTCCGCAATAAGCGCGTGGAGTGAGAGCCGGAAAGCGTTTTCCTTTTTAGTTAATAAATCGTGTGCATAAACACACTTTTTAATTTGTTAGTCTTCTTCTTTTTGAGAGAACTCCCACGGTATCCCAAAGGCTTCCTAGGCCCAAGGACTAATCCGCAGTCGGGGATCTTGTCAGAACGCTTCCTCCCCCTGGCCACCACAGAATAAATTGGGATTTAACTCCAATTTGCAGTCGGCAGGATTCGAACCCGGGTGGGGGGGTACCACACCTGGAGGCTCTTACCAACTCGACCACCAGTGGTGGTTTTAGTCTTCTTCTTTAACTGCGCTGTAAAATTTGACCGCGCGAGCGGGTTGAACCGTTTAAAAAAGGAAAAAAAAATGTTGCTTTTTTCTGAAAAATGCTTTATATTTGTTTTTTCTCTAAAATAATTTGGACCCAGTACACGTCACACTAAGCTGCCATATCCCACGAACGTGACAATAGGCCAACGCGAGGAAATAATTTCTAGATCGGCAGCTAACATGGGACCCACACTTCTCGGAAGTTCCGTGACCGTGACTCAAGTTCCCTTCCCTCGCCTCTGAGCGCGTGCTAGCCGTTGGATGGACCGTGGCGGACGGCCAAGATCTGGCGCACTGATCGACACGCACGAGCTATTTTCGTTTGGTGCCAGCTCGGACGAATCTGGGTTGGGTGTTTCTTTTAAATATTTAACTGATCGCCACGTCAGATAGCGATCCAACGGCGGGTAGAGTTCCCATGACGTTAATGGGAAGATCCGCTGCGTTGAATGTCAATCTGGTTCTAGTCAGGTGGGCCCATGTTCTCGATTATGGAATTTGTTTATAGATTTGCCATCATCCGAAATAAACTAAAATATTTAATTAAGATATAATAAAAAAGGAAACCACAAAAGGTGGGACCTGGGTAATGAATTTGTGTAATTTGACCGGTTGGAACGATATTATCTGCGGTCATGTAGATTCCTTGTGACTTGTGATCGTCACGTTGCTTTTACCGAGGTCTCTGCAACCGGGAATGGCCGGTAACGAGGCCAATTTCTGAGTTTCTTTAAATATGCACTTTGATTATGGATTCGTGGGTTACAGTGTTCCTTGTTGATGAGAGGAATAAAATAATAAAATAATAAAATCATCTTTTATCGATATTTATTGATTTAATTAAGCATTGAATATATAAAAGTACCAAATCGGTAGTGAGTGAGTAAACGTGAAAGCTTGGGAAGGAAGAAAAAACAATATGACACGTGGCGGACCCAGACTGAAAAAGGTGGAAGTACTAGAGGGACGGTGGAGATGTTGCCATGTAGGTTTCAGGAAAAGCAAAACCGAGCGATGTGTCGAGAAACGAAGAGCTGAGATTTGACCAAGGATTGTAGCTCTTGATCGTGATCGTCCACGGGGCTTGGGAGTGGGTTTCGCTGGGAGTGAAATAGCGGAAAAGAGGATGAAAGATAGACTGATGGAGAGCACATAAAGAAGACAGAGAGTTGGAAGAGAGAGAGAGAGAGAGAGAGAGGGCAAGAGGGGGCTAGAAGAGCACAGATAGATAGAGAGAGAGAGAAAAAGAGTGCGAGAGGTGTAGAAGATAAGCGAAAGCTAAGATCTTTACTTGTGCAAATAGGCCTGTGAGAGAGTCATTTCCGGCGTGGGAGGCTCGGAGGATGCAAATCCGATGGCTTTGACTAAATTTTCCGGCGAATTATGGTGGGTTTCTGGTGACGGGAGATGAAATTAGTTTTCTAGGTGTAGCTGATTCGTTGTTAGATAATTATAGCAGAGATGGATAGGAATAGAGATGCGAGAAGAGGAACTATGGCGGCCACAAATGGCTTGTCAAGACGAAGACACAGAAGTAACAGCCTCAGAGACTCCCCAGGTCCGACTCTGACCAGATCTAAGTCCTCTTGCCGATTCCCCCAGTTGTTCGATTTTTCATTGATTTTAATGGTTTTTGATTTTGCAGAGGACGATGGTCCGATGGAGTTACAAGAGACCTCGAGGCTGAGAGATCGAGGGAGCGGTAAGAAGGATCGAGATCGGGATCGGGACCGTGAGCGCGACCGGGACCGAGATCGAGATAGGGATCGGTTGAGCCGGAACAAGAGGAGAAGAGGCGGCGAGAGATTGATGCACGGAAGCAATAGAGAAGACGGTGGCGAGGATAGTTCGGAGGAGAGTGTCAACGACGAAGACGAAGATGAATACGACGACGGTGGAGGCGGCGGGTCTATTCGGATGCTTCCGCCGAATCCGCCAACGACATCACTTTCGTCTTCTGCTTCGTTGTTGACTCACCGGAAGAGCTTTCCTCCGGCTAATAATAATAATAATAATAATAATAACAATAAGCATTTTAGACCACTGCCGGCGTTGAAGGTCACCGATGAAATGATTGGCGTGTCTGTACCCAGAAAAGCACGGTCAGGTAGAGAGAAAGAAGTGATTATGGAAAAAGCAAAGAGAGTTGGAAAAAGGAATTAATGGATTCTGGAATTCTAATTTTGATTTTTCCTTTTCTGTAATTTTCAGTCTCTACCAAGAGGTCTCATGAATGGCCTTCCAGTTGTGGCGTTGTGGGAGACCAGTTTCATCGGCAAGCTTCGACATCTCCCGTCCGACCAAGCACATCGATGGCGGCACCGTCCCCGGCTCCGACCTCGCCATCTTCTTCCCACGCTTCAGTTCGGAAGAAGCTAGTGAGTCTTCTCGAATTTGATTCATTTTCTGCTTCTGCTTCCCTCTGATTTTTCGTTTTTCCTGTACTGACGGTTTTCTCTGCTGGTGTAGAAACCCAACGGACCAAAGCTGAGGCCGCCAAAGATGTCGACGACCAAAACGTCGCCGTCTGCTCAAGACGAGATAGAGATTGAGATCGCTGAGGTGTTGTATGGGATGATGAGGCAACCGCAGGGTCCGACTAAGCAAGAAATTACAGCCACCGATTCAATTAAGTTTGAATCCAGAGAAGCCAACAAGTCCACCAGTGATGCCAAATCAAGAGTTTCATCGCCGATCTCAAACTCGCCATGTGCGCCGCCTCAGTTGACATCGGCTTTTCCTCAGAATTCTAGCTCCTCTGTCACTTCCATGTCCGCTACTGGTGGGTAGCTCAGTCTTATTTCATTCTTGCTCTCCTCTCCAATGTTCTGTTTGGTTACTGAGACCAAAATATTTAGAGAGTGGGCCTTTGTTTTTATGCCGACTGATGCAAAATTTCTGTTTTTGATTGGATTCAACAGCACCCAAGAGGAAAAGACCGCGACCTGTGAAGTACGATGACGAACACCCATCGATTTTCACAGTTCAAAGTAGTACAATTTCGCCTACAAGCAAGGTCACGGCCGATCAATCCTTGAAAATTGAGGCCTCTTCTCCAAATTTTGAGAAAAACCCAGGATCTGTTACTGAAAATGGTGGGTTTTCTTACAACTTGGCCAATACTCACGCCGTTCCAGTATCGGAGGCGCAGCCGGAGTCGATTAAGGAATCAATTAAGCCCGAAAGCAAGGCTGTCTCAGATTCAAAGGCTGGTAATGATGATTCGCAGAGTCAAAATGTTAAATTGAGGAAAGAGGAAGCACAATCGCCCAAGAAGGAATACTCTGGTTTCAGATTGGATGATAATCGTGAGGATATGACAGCGACCAATAAAGCGTGAGCATCTTTACCTTTTCTTTTTTGGGAAATAAAAAAATGGGCCTTAGAATTTTCTCTCTTAATTTGTTTTTTTCTGGTGTTTTTACCCAGGAATTCAACCATCTCTGAGATTGAGAACCACCGAGAAGAAAAATTCCAGATCGATCTGATGGTGAGGATCTCGTTACTGTAACAAGATTTTTTCTTTTCTCTATATATATATATATATATTTTTTTTTTTTTTTAAAGGATGAATTTTTTATCTGGATTTTTTTAATGTTATAGGCTCCTCCTCCTTCAAGATCTTCTCCAGAAAGGGATGGCGAGGTTGATTTTGTGTCCGTAGATCCTAAACCTACGGTCACAGTTGCAGAAACGGTGAGTGGGGTCACCTCTGCCACTTGCGTAGCCTTCTTGTTTGGTATGATGGTGATTTGTGAAATTTAATAAATGGGTTACTGTTTGGGTGCAGGAATTAAAGTCTATGACCAGAGAAGATGACAAAGCTCTGAAATTTGGGAAGGAAGAGCCTGCAAATGTGGAAACTGATAAGTCTAATAAAGCAGCAGCAGTAGTGGAAGAAACTGAGTTCAAGAAGCCTGTTGTGGGTAGTAAAGAAAGGAATATTGATCTCCAGCTCGATTTGGAGAAGACCGATAGAGATAGTGGCAATGCTGGTTTTAGTGGAAACAAGCTGCACCAGCATGTTACTAAGCAGCAACAAAACACTGAGAAATCTGGTATGTTAGTTTGTGTATTTACCTTTCCTTTTCTCTCTCTCTCTTTTCTGGGGTTTATTTGTTTGGGTTGCTCATTCAATGATTTTGTCATCCCCAGTGCAACCCAGCACTGTACCTTTGCCAATGTCTGTGGCTGCTGGCTGGCCAGGCGGGCTTTCTCCAATGGGGTATGATTGGGCTATTTTGTTTTGTGTTTCTTCTTCTTAGTTGGGGAAATTTCTGTTACTGGTTTTAGATTCACCTCTTATGGGGAAATTTCTGTGTTTCTCATCAGCAGATATATGGCACCTTTACAAGGAGTTGTATCCATGGATGGAAGCACCGTTTCTCCAGCTGCTATGCAAGTAAGCTTACTTTCCGGGTTCACACTTTCCAATCTCATCTTTGCAGCTCCGTGATCTTCTTTTTCTTATGATTTTTGAACTTGTACAGCCACCACAATTGCTTTTCAATCAACCTCGGCCAAAGAGGTGTGCAACCCATTGCTACATTGCAAGGAATATATACTATCACCAGCAAATGTCAAAGATGAATCCTTTTTGGCCGGTAGCAGCTGGTTCAGGTTCTCTTTATGGGACCAAGCACTGCAATCCAAATGTGATTCCCTCAGAATTTCATGGGAGTATTCCTGGTAGAGGTGCAAATTCTGCACCGGACAAGGGGCAGGGGCTTGCTATGTTCCCTGCACAATCTGGGAAGGAGAAAGCTTCACCAGCAGCTAATCTTATGGATGCGGCACAGAGAAAGCAAATTGTAATCCAGCAAGCTCTACCCCCAGGCGCACCTAGTAATATCTTGGTATGTTTCTTTTAGCGCGATAATTGTTTGTTTCGTTTGTTGAACAGTACCATTGGGGAGGGGTAGTATATTAATCAAGTGTTCCTTATTGGATTTCAGCATGGCCCTGCGTTCATTTTCCCTTTGAGCCAGCAACAGGCAGCTGCTGCTGCTTCTGTTCGACCTGGGTCTGTGAAGTCTCCTAATGCTGGTAGTGCAGCTTTGCCAAGTGCAGTGAACTCTACATCAATGACTGCTGCAGCAACCCCTGCTGTAGCTCCTGCGATGAGCTTCAATTATCCAGGAAATGAACCTCAGTATTTGGCAATTTTGCAGAACAATGCATATCCATTTCCAATGCCAGCACATGTTGGTGCACCACCAGCATATAGAGGACCCCATGCTCAGACATTGCCTTACTTTAGTGGGTCTTTCTATTCTTCTCAAATGCTGCATCCTTCTCAGCTTCAGCAGCAGCAGCAGCAACAGCAACCACCTTCTCAATCACAGCAAAGTCAACAAGGTCATCAAAACCCTAGTATTTCTAGTGGTTCTTCATCATCCCAGAAGCATTTGCAAAATCAGCAGCAGAGGCCGCCTTCCAGTGGTGTTAATGGTGGCAATGGAGGCTTGCAAGGCTTTCCTTCCACAAAAACCCAGTCTTCACAGACACTACAGCAGCAGCAGCAGCAGCAGCAGCAGCAACATCAACATCAACAACAGCAGCAGCATCAGCATCAGCGGCAACATCAACAGAGCCCTCATGCCCCTCACCAAGCTCGCCAACTTGAACATGAGATGGGTGGTGAAGATAGCCCATCAACTGCTGATAGTCGAATCTCTCGTGGAAACATGAGTATTTATGCTCAGAATTTTGCAATGCCAATGCACCCGCCAAACTTTGCTTTAATGACACCTCCTTCAATGGGTAGTGCCAGTGGTGCAACTACTGCAAGTGGCGGTGAAAAGAAGCAGCAGCAAGGCTCAAAGGCTGGGGTTGAAGCATCACAAGCTTTTGCTATGTCTTTTGCTTCCTTAAATGGCGCTAACGCTGCCGCTGGCCTTGACATGGCTTCCCTAGCCCAGAGTCATGCAATTTTTCAGAGCCTTCCAGAGGCTAGGCAAAACTATCAACAGTTTATGGCTGCTGCTGCTGTACAAGCGCAAGCAGCTCAACATAAGAAGAATTTTCGCCACCCTGAAGAAGGGAAAACCGGAGGAGGTGATTCCTCTAATGTGGAGGAGGAAAGAAAGGCCATGACAGGGAAAGCTTCGACTGCTGGTCACTCCATTGCTTTCTCCACTGATGGTTCCGTTTCTACAATACCGAGCAACAATGTCCTTGATAGCTCTGCGGCACGAACTTTTAACCTCAGCTCTGCTCCTGTCAGGGCATCCAGTTCTGTTATGCCAACCGCCGTGAGTTCTGTAAATGCTCCCTCACCTCAGCAGCTTCAGCAGCAAATGCGGAATCACCAGAATCACCAGCAACAGCAGATGCAGCAGCAACATCAGCTGCAGCAGCAGCAGCAACATCAGATGCTTCAGCTTCAGAAGCAACAGCTACAGCAGAATGCAGCTCGAAGTAAGACACCAGCAACAAGCAATGGCAGCGTCTATTCTGATCACCTTCCTTCAACCTCTTCTATGGCTGCAAAGTTTCCTAATGCGCTTTCTTCATTTCCCCATAACCTTGTCCAAAGTAGCACCAGTCCATCTCAATCTCCTCAGTGGAAGAATTCTGCGAGGACAACTACTTCCCAAGTTCCTGCATCATCGCTGGCCTCCTCAACCTCGTCATCTCACAAAAACCATCCTCAAAAGCAAGCGCGTACGCAGCAAAGCCACACCCAGATTTCTTTTGCAGCCAACCCAAAGTCATCCACCCAATCTCAGGGGCTACAACCTGCCAGTAACAACCAGTCCCCATCTCCTCCTATAATGGTTGGTTCACCCACAACCACGACTTCGTCAATGTCCAAGAGTGCTGGTGGAAGCCCAAGGACCAACACTTCGAATTCCACTGGTAATAAAGCTGGGCAAGCTTCTTCTTTGTCATCTCAGCAGGTGAAGAACACACCATCAGTGCCCAGTCAGAAGTCATCTCCAGTTGGTGGGAGGAATGCTCCTTCGAGCCTAGGCAACAGCCATGTTACCTCTTCAAGCACTGGAACAAAGTCACAGTTAACACAACAACAACAGCATCAGCAACATCAACATCAGCAGCAACAACAGCAACATCTGCATCAGCAGCAACAGCAGCAGTTATCTAAGCAATCAATTCAGCAAGCACAGTTGTTCTTCTCTAGTCCCTACATACAATCCCAACAAGTTCCGCATTCCAATAGTACCGGCGCTACTGCTTCTCCTTCAAGTGGGTATTATCAGCTTCCAACAAGACGTCGCTCCGAGCTACAGCAGCAGTCGCAACATTCACAGGGATCATCAGGGACATCATCGAGTGGAATGTTATCACTCTGCCCTCCTGTTACGCTTGCTAATAATACTAGCACCACCGATCCTGCAAAGGCGGTTGCTGCAGCTGCTAACAACATGAAAGGTGGTGGCTTATCTATGCATCATGCCCAGTTTGCACCTGCACAATCCTCTGGGCCGCATCAGCTTGTACCTGCAGGCTTCCCTTACATTCATGCTGTTCCCACTGTGGTCCAGATGAAACCAGCAGAACAGAAGAAGCAACCGGCCGGTGAATAGATTGATGTCCCTTGGTGGTACTTGGCAACCCCCATATTTTTTGACCATGAGAACCAGAAAAGAGAAAAGAACTTCTGCTGGGGTTTGTAAACTTATAAATGGAAGGGCTCATTCTTGCCCAAGGAAATGGCGGCAATTTTGGGTGCTGCGCAATGGGAGCCTGAGAAGGAAGGAAGGAAGGAAGCAAGTAAACATGTGAACAAGCGCACCAGGTGGAATTAAACCCACAGTTTTGGAATGTTGTTTAGCAAGTGGGGAAAATAGTCCTTGATGAAATGTGTATTCATCCATGTACACTTGGTGTTTATAATCTGACAGGGTCGATGGGGAAGTCTAATTAAATTTGATTGGTTTGATGAGGATAGGTTAGGGGCTGTGCAGGAATTTAAGTTAGAGTTTTTTAGCTGGGCAAAAAGAGAGAAGGAGGCCAAAGAATGACAAGAGCAGACTCACCTTTCTTTCTTTTGGGCATGTAACGGAGGATTTCTTTTGAGGTTTAAATTTCCAGAAAGAGCAGTAAAACAGTAGTGGAAGAAGAGGGTGTATGTGTAACATATAATGGTAACCCTCTTAAATTTTTTTAATATTTAAACTTGTGTCACTACTGTCTACTGGCTACTTGTTTCATTGGCTTGGCTTGGCGAAATGTTAAATCTGATATGAGAGATGAGAGCAGGGAAGAATTGGAATTTGATGAATAACTATTGCCCTTGTTTGTGTTGCTCAACTTTATCTTTATTCCTATATTGATGTGTACATGTAATGCAAAGGTGCATTATTTCTGCTTTATATAGCTTTTGAGGATCTGTTGGTGAGAAAAGTAATAGTAGATAATATAGAGAGATAATATGGTGTGGAAATGTGCTATGAGTGAGGTGGTGGATAAATACGAGCCAAAGCAAGTTCAAATCTGTACCAGCTCCAATTTGCGACTAAATGTTTGGTTTTGGTTTCATACATGGAGGTTTGAGGTGGGCCTAAGTCACCAATGACCTTTTTTTTTTCTCTTATAATTGATTTGCCAATGAGTTAAGTCTACCACTAATTCTTTGACAAAAGACCACTAATTCTTTGACAAAAGTTAGTTGATGAAAAAGGAGGTAGGGACTAGGGGGAGGCCTCTTTATTGTTTTATCTTACACGTGGCGCAATACCCATTTTGCAGATATCATAGTTACAGATAATCAAGTCATAAACTCATAATGTTCATTAGGAATGACAAGAATGAGATATCTGAAAATTTGAGTTGCCAACTTTACCCTTGAGATTGGTCCAGAGCAGTGGGCAGCTGGGGCTTCCAGAGGACCAGAACCCTACACCAGTCTGTGTGTAGGACATGTTGCCTGTGTTTGTAAGGATGGCCTTTTAAGCTCACTCACTCACTCTCAAATCTATGACTATTATCAACACACGAGTACTCCTATCTCTTTTCTTTTCTTTTTTTTCTTTTTGTGTGTGATCTTCAAAGAAAGGGTAAAAGACCAACCCATACTTGCCCTTTGGTCTATATGTTTATCAGTAGGAAGGGAAGCCAGAAAAGGCAGCAAAAATTGAAACTTGGTGCAACATAAAGCCTTTGCTTTCAGAAATATAACTACCCAAAACAAAAAGAAAGAAAAATAATTGCATGGGACCAATTCCAAGTTACAAATCTTTGCACTTGATTGCCTCTTTCTCTCTCTGTCTCTGTCTCTCTCTCTCTCTCTCAAGAAAAGATGGAGATGAGGACCTACTAGGGAATTAAGAAATAAAGGAAAACCAATAAATTAAAAGCTTGGAACTGAAAATTTTGATTGAAAGATTACGTTATCAACAACCAAAATTAGGTTAACCACGCCCTACTGACCCCACTCCATATAACATTTATTTTACGTAATGTATGATTTTTTTTATCTCATTTTTAAATGTTCTAAAAAAAGAGAATTTTTAATTTATTTGTTATTTTAACATGATTTTTGGCCGATTCAGAGAGATCATTAAAAGAGAAGGCGAGAAGCCACCTTCCATTGTAATTTTTCACATTTTCACTCTCAGAGAGAGAGAGGGTAACTGTTTTTACCATTTTTCTAATATTCAATTTTTCAAATACTTTAAACCAACTATACTAAGTATGGTTAGAGTAGTCACTTGTAACTTGACTACTAATGTATCATGTACAGAAACTCCAACAATAGATCTTCAAATTTCTTGTTTTTGTTCACTTGAACTCGTTAAAAGTTACTTGAGGTAATTATAGTGAAAACTCACTAACAATATTGCTTAGAGTTTAGCTAAATTTGAACATCTATTATTGAAAAGAAATATGTAAATAGAACAAGTAATTGAGTGTATTGTATATGTATTTGCCTAGACTTATTTTAAATGATAGATTTTTTAAAATTCTATGGATTTATTAAAAAGTTCCCATACATTACAATTGAAAACATACACCATTTAATCGTCAATACCACACCAAGAACAAAAGGAAGTGATTTATTCCAAATGGAGTAAAAATCCCAGCAACATGAATTGCAGGCCCTTACTTGACAAGTTGACATCCATACTTATATATATATATATATATATATATATATATGTATAAAAAAAAGCCAAAAAGAAGCTTTAGTAATCAAAAGTCAAAAGAAAGCAAAAACAATAGAGTTTGTCTGATACATTAAGTATATTAGCTTGGTACATATGTAGACTAGTTCGAGATTAAGCCAAGTTAGTCTACCAATGCATGGAGTCAGTCTACCTCTACATCGAACTAGTTTACTTAATGTATTAATACATTAATATACTATAAAACTTAAAAAAAAAAAACAATAGCAAAAAAAATGAAAGAAAGCCAAAAAAAATCCAAAACCTAAATACTCTTAAACCAAAAGAGCAACATGCGATAGAACAGTACCAAACCAAAATAATTATCCAATATAACTGGGAATCAAGAGTAGCGAGAGAATTACAAATGAAATTAGGGTTTTTTTCTTTTACTGTTATTAATTAGCTAGGGTTTTATAGATAATTTTTATGAAATTAGGGTATTATTAGTAATACAAATGAAAAAACCACATTCAAGAACAACAATAAACATTCTTGTTGGTGCAATTACAAAAGAAATCAGAAGAAAGAAAGAAAAAAAATCAAGCAAGAGATGAGACTATGAGAGATGACCAACCTATTTGGGCTAAGAGAGAAGATTCAAGAACTTTGAGAACGGCCGCTAGAGAGAATGGCCACCGGAGAGAAAAAAAGAAGAAGAATTATAGCCTCTCCTTTTCCCTTGCTTCTCATTTGGCAACGCAAGAAGCGTCATCAGACGGGCAAACTCTGTGAGTTTTATTCTCTTTTTCTTCATTTTCTCTATCTTCAGAGGTTTATTTTTCTAGGGTTTTAGTTGGTGAATGTGCTCTTCATCCTTCTATAGCAGTGACGGGCTAACATCAGTCATTGACATACCTAATAGGATTTAGGAGGCTAGTGTTAGATTCTTGGAGGTGGGATGTGGGTTGTTGCTAGCAAATGATGACGCTAGCACTTTGCAATTGCAATCAGGCTAGGTACAACTACCGTACAAGACTGTATTTTTAACTGTATTGTGTTTTCATTTTGTAGATGAGTCGTAATTCTTTTAGGGAGGAGACCTAATTGGCTTAATGTTGTCATGATTGATACTGAGATGAGGGGTGTTTGAAATTTATTTTCAATATCCAATTGTGGTCAATTGTGCACATAGTGATTACTAGCCAGTTAAGTGTAGTATTACTTTTGGGGGTTGTTTATTACAGGCCACTTAGTGTGGTAAGTCTGTTATGTAATATTGTATTTGAATAAATTAATATTTTTTTTTAAAGAAGATAAGAACAAAGAAGAGTGTTAACTTATTATCTTGCCCAAAAATAAGAAAAACATAGAACAAATAGCTAAAACTCTTTCTTGCCCGACTTTTGAATTCGCTTTGTCAAAGAGAGAACAAAATAAACTTCTATTTATGAGCGTTGGAGGCCTTAACGTTTTATTTTTTTTATTAGTAAGATGGGTTGTCTTGGTTCTGTAACATGGATCATTTCAAACCTGGCTTTTCACTCATAAAATAACAAGGGTGCTCTACACATCACAAAGCAATTTGTAACGTGTTAATTATGGTGTTAATTATAACTTATGAGTCACTTAACAAACCAAAATAAAAAAATTGAAAATTGACATGCATGGACCATCCAAGCATACTCATGATTATAAAGGGTGTTGACATCAGAATCTGTTGAATGTGTGGCTTTGAATATTGATTCATTATATGGTCTCCTATTTACCATAAGAAACTTTTAGTGCTTCCACCATCATTCACTTTTGCTACTAGCTAATTGAAGGCCAGGCAAGAACACTTTATAATTCTATCATTCTATGTAGCTAATTTTTTTGGTATAGTTTGCTTTCAAAATCATACAATTGGAACTGACCCGATTAGCTTCTGATCCATGTTGTATTGTCTAGCTCAAGTCTAGCTAGAATAATCAAACTCAACTAAGATTGGCTCGTTTGTAGAATGTATATATGGAACCTTGAGCTAGACTTGGCTCGGTTCTAGTAATTAAGCATAGCTTGATAAATATCAAATAACTAGAAAGAAATAACATTTACAAAAATAAAATAAAAAATAAGTCTTTACCTGTGAAACCCGATATATCCAAATGAACATTTTACGAGCAATTCTATCATCACGAAGCTTATTTGAATACCAATTTCTGATATATAACGACACTTCTTTCTTTTTGATAGTCCTTGTTGAAATCGACCAAACTCACCAATTTGTCTTAAATCTCAAAAATTAGATGGATGAGTATTGAAGATCGAAAAAAAAAGAAGTCAAACTAACGTTAGCAGACCCTTAACTCTGTGCTAAGATGTGAAATTGCTCCTGCAGCTCCCATTTATCCGAGACAGCAATGTAACAAAAAGTAGGTGTAAACCAGAAAATCTCAGTGACTAGGTCCCACCTAATAGGCCTTGTCAGATAATGTCCAGAACCTTAATAACCTAGACCTAAAACCGTATTTAATATCCTAATTGCTTCCTTGCTTAGGTTAGGAGGCTAAATTCAATGTAGCGCCGCCCCACCATTCGCGGTGGACCCCCTCACCTGAAACCAAACGCCGTGTCCTGGCTGCGGGTTACGGTGACAGCTGTGTCATTTTAACATTTCTGTCACGGGCCCGGACAAAATTACGGGTTCTTTTTAATTCGGTTGATGTGATGGTCCCCCAAGTCACTTTCTCTTTTCGAGTTTTTTATATTGCCGGATGATATTAATATTTTATTGCGGGAGTCTAAGGGTATTATAGTAATTTATGTGGAGAGGTCTTTGGACTTTGGTGACCCGTAAATAAAAATGATTAAACATGTTTGATTAAAGATAATTGATTGCATGTCGTGGGGTCGGATTAGAGATTATTATTCCCCACGTGATAATTTATTTGGCGGGATCTTTTAATTTCACGGCCGTAAATTCCAACTTTACCTTACTTGTCAATTTTACAAGGAAACAAAAGAGTCAACTTCTCAGAAAGTCAAACAAGGTCAAACTTGAACTCGTTATGCTTTGGGAATCACTAACCATTTGTTTAGGAAATATAATTCATTAATTTGCTTGCACTCTTCAATCAAAGCCCAAAAATCTGGTCAAACCCATGTTCTAAAATTGCATTAATTTTTTTTTTTAATTTGACAAGGCTTGTCAATTAATAAATGTTGAAACAATAAATGTTGAAATCGGCTTCGTCCTCAGGGAAAGGATCATTTTCTACTGTGGTTCCCATCGACTGAGGCTGGGGATTGGATTTCGAGTTCTGGCTTTGGGCCCTTGGTATTATGACAAGGGCATGGTCCATGTTGTGATGTATGATGGTTTATCCAACATCAATAATGTCTACTTATCACTTCTGAACCTACGTCAAAGTTTGATCAAATTCATAGTGTAGGAATACTTTAGGACATTTCTAATAAGTTGCAGAACACTATAGCAGTCAACTTATAAGAAATGTCCTAAGGTATCCCGATTATCTTCTCCGTCCTTCGAGCTGGAAGAAGATTATGAATTTGATCAAGCCTAGACGTTTAGAGCTGATAACTAGACATTGTTGATGTCGGATAAACCATCATACATGATATATCACAACAAGGACCATGCCCTTAATTGTTGTAATACTACTAGCTCGAAGCCAGAACTCGGAATCTGATCCCTAACCTCAGGAACAGCCTCACTTGAAGACCAAACCTTGCTCATGTTGCTCATGAACGCAAAAGGGATAAAATGTCCATGATGCTGGACAAAGCACACCAAAAAAAAAAAAAACAGAGGTCAAAATTTTCTACCTAATTAAGGCTTGTCAAATTCACCATAAAAAAAATGGGCTAATGCTAGTTTCAAAACTAAATTTGTAGACATTTCTTTGATATAATTTATACGTAAAGAGAAATTAAAAGATACAAAAATTACGAAAACACTAAAAGAGAGTCGTATTTTTAAAACTTAAATTTTCTGTCTATTTAAGAAAATTAATACCTCACTATTGAATATTGATGCAAGTATTCCAAATGCAAAGTTTAGTCACATACGTTGGCTAACCCATAAGTTAGTTTCATATAGTGTATGGTTTGGTTTAAGTTCAAACTGTGGTTTTAACTTTTAAGAACAAACATGTAATAATAAGAAATTCTTGTGTATATGCATTGATGAACTTGGGTATTCTGTCCACGAGAGGAGAATTATCCCTTTGGATCAGCCACAAGTTCAATATTTGGTGCTCCATGACAAAATTATCACCAAACCCTTTTGATTCTATCACTTACTTTAATCTAATCGATTTCTTGGGCATCGAATAGAGCTCCAAGTTCTCACTTATTTTATTGGAACTTAATAATCAATCTTCAAGTAGGAACTTAATTATTAATCCACAACTTACTTGCACCAATGGAAGCTCATTACAATGCACAAGGGGTAGATGAGGATCAAATCAAACCATGATCTTGGCAACTTTGACACAAACTTCACTACAAGCTGACTGGACTGATTCTTATAATTTATTGTTTGAAAATTTTTACACTATAATAAACATATTTAAATTTATTTCTGAAAGGTTTAAAAAATGTTTTTCAAATTTAGTAAAAACACTTTTATATAAGGAAGCACATGCTTCTCAAAATCACTTCCAAGTGCTTTTAATCTCTAAGTGCATTTCTACCTCCAATCTCTAGAGCGCTTATCCCCTTTCATCTAATCTCAACCAATCCCTAGAGCGCTTATCCCTTTTCATCTAGTCTCAACAACTTCGGCAGATTGCTTAGCCCCATTCATCTTCGGCACCAGAGCGCTCTATCAATGAGTTGTTATGCATCAAGGGTGACAGCTTCTAGGCAAACCTCTATCAACAAAAATGATTATATCTCTAATAATGAAAATTTTACTCAATAAAGACGTTCAAATCAACTGTTGGATAACTTGTACGTTGAAGATTTAAAATATCTACTAAAATTTTAGACATTCAACGGTTGATTTGAAGTCTTATTCTGTCCTCATTGGAGAATGGAGAGGCTCTCGGGTATTCTCGAATGTGAGTCCCAAAGACATCAAAGCCATGAGGACGAGAATAGACCAATTGCTCCACCACTTCGACTGCTCCGTCACCGCCTCCATTTACTCAACCAAAAACCAGCAAAAAAAAAGAAAAACTTTTTATATTGTTAATCATTAGTGTATTGCTTATATTGGGGTACAGAAGGATACTCCAAACCACATCAGACCTGCTTCCATTGGCGACCTTGTGTAAAATGGGTGGATCAAAGTGTGACAGAGACAGACAACCAATCTCATAAGAACTGAAAGGATAAGGCATATACATATACGAGTGAGAAAGAGAGAGAGGAAGAGTGCATTAACATCTGAAATGTATTGAATGTCCAGGATGTAACATTGTCTTGCTTTGTATTGCATTGCACTGCAAAGAATAGTAAGGTTTCAAATTTCTGGATTTCAACATTAGTTGACAATGGGTAAAAAAACCACCCTAAAATAATCTCCCCCCAAAATTAGACATAATAAACCTGCACCTTCTACAGTTCACCATTGCAATCATGATCCTATACAAGCTTCTAACAAGGACTTCTGATGCCTAGAGTATTTTGGGGAGATATCAATCGTGCTTCTGAAAAAGCGATTGCAACAATTATGTTACTGCTTGTAGAACGGTGCAAGAGAAAATACCAAAAGAAAACCAGAGCAGCACCACCATCTTAAGGGACATTAGTTAACATCATGTGAATGTGATGTATTATGACTAATTTGTCAAGAAAGCAAGTTCCTTTTCCTGCTCTTTCTTCCGATAGCTTTGAGCAGTTGAAGTAACAATCTTGACAAAGAAGTTCAATAGCATAAGCCATACCAAAGTGTTCCAGATCGATGCAAATGAGAAATCCCACGTTTTCACCTAGAGGACAGAATTTAAATTAGACCAATGAAATAGCCCAAATACCGGAAGGTAAAAGCCAATGTACATCATGGATTTAGCAATACCTTGATATTTGGAGATGGTGAGGAAGAAGCTGTCAGATACTTTTCTTTTGCTGCATCGATTTTAGAAATGAGGTTGGGCAGGACAGTAGCAAAACCAGGTATGAAACTGAATACCCAAATCAATTCATTCTCTATCCAATTTAGAAGTTGATTGTTGCAAAGTGAGATAATGAAAACTGTCTGCATAACAAACAACAATAACCAAAATTAGAAGACAATAGAGAACATCTGGAGAAACCAAAATAAAATATTTGGGAAGACACCTGAAAAGAGCTTCTATGAAATGGCATATATGGAAAAAGCAGTAACAAAAGGAACATAACAAACCTGTAGGTGAGTTTTAATAATTGCCTTTCCGATCACTGTTGCAAGAAAAAAATTCCAAAATGGAATCCCAAATTGTCCACACATAATGCCAGCCAGGTCGAAAAGAGGGTTTGGCACCTGAAAATTATCCCAGATAATTGGCAGGTCAAATAGGAATGAACACAATTTTGATATGAGCATTAAATTGTTGCTATCTGACATTAAATTACACAACTTAAAAAAGAAGTCCAACTGTACAAATAGAACACCGACTTTAATGAACTTCATAATATAAGAAAATCTCAGACTTAAAAGTTGTATCTCTAAGACCTAAGTTGATTCATGCAATTACTGAATGGTAATGGAAATCCAAAATTCATTATGTCTTCAGCATGGCGCACGCGCACACAACGTTCGCAAGTAATATTGAATAAGGAACAAATATCTGACCAAAGTATAAAAGGTCAATCAGATGAAACTAACAATTATATTTTGTTAAAGGGCCATTTAAGTAGCGAAGATGGTTTTTGAACTAACCGAAGCAAGCACTAAGATTGTAAAGAAGTTCAATTGCTGTGAGTGTGATAGAAGCCAGCGTTTGATTTGGTTTAAGCGAGTAGCTATGAAACCTTGTACTTCATCTGAGGAGGCATCCAATTCTTCCATTGCATCCATCTTGTTACCAGCTAAGCTTGCTACATCAAGCAGTAAAAATCGAAAGACGATCAGAATTTGTTTTTGTTTTTTTTAAAGACGATCAGAATATAAATAAATATATCTGAACTCATGCCACTTCATTAATAAATATGCCTGATATACTTCAGATCTCTTGTCTGAAACTGATGCTCGTTCCTGGTGAATTTACATTTACCCATGCAGAAAACACATGACAAATAGAAACCCAACTAAATACGACTAAAATCTCCTGTCAATAACCAACCACGCTCACTCAAGCGTTCACCTTATTAGTTCAATGTAGAGAAATTTTTTTAAAAGATGGGTTTTTGTGAATTTAAATTTTGTGAGTTCAGCCGCAAAAAGAAAAACTTAACTCACAAGGACAAACTCTGTGAATTTTGATTTAATTGAGTCAAACAAATGATTAACTGAGACAATCCTTCGATCACTGGGGCTGAATAAGTTCCAGAGATATTTATTGTTTGTATGCTACAATACAACCTACAAAATGTTCTGCTAACCTGCTCTTGAGATGAAATATGGAGGAAGCTCTCCAATTGCAGTCCCAATACCCCATAAAACAGCCTCTAACTGGACCTGTGGTAATATGCTGCTAAGTGGAACCCGCAAACCATGTGATGCTGAAAACAATGGGGCTCCAAACTCAGAGCAGTTTTTGTCAAGCCACGAAGGACCACTATTTAGCTGTATTGTATCATAAGGAGCACTTTTTAAATCAACTCGACCACACTGCATGGCTTTTATAGTAAAGAACGCAATATGAGGACCAAGATATAGGACAAACGTGTGCAAACCAGATCCTGCATGAAAATTAAACAACAGAAGATCATATTACACGTTATGCTTCTTATATCAAGCATGTTATGTATTCATACAAGGCAAGATCATGGTAAGTATGTTAAAATATATAACAGGAGAGATGCTCTTTCTAGTTCCAAACACAAATGTCATGACAACAAGAAAATAATTATTTTTATGTTTCAATTCCTTTCACAATCAGAAAGTCAGATGCAGGAACAATGATTCATATGACTTACCAAGACCAATCGAAGATGCAACTCCAAGGGCCACCCACCATAACACAAATTGGAAATATTTGAGAAGCTCCTCAACATGCTGCAGAAACATGGCATCAACTTGTATTCTTTATTTCCGTACACAATTTAAACAAAACAGATGAGATGAATGGCAACATCAGTATGAAATATCACAGTTAACGATCAGGAGGCTATGAATGATTGCTGTGGGCATTAGGCTCATTTGCAAACCTCACAACAGAAAGTAAAGAGCTTTAATATCTTTTGTTGGCTCTAAATATGTAAAGAACTAATTCAAGATCAGTTTTGTCAAATGATCCTACAAAAAAAATATATATATATATATATACACAGAGAGAGAGTAAACATGGAGGTAGAGATTTGGTTTTAAGTCATAAAAGTAATAATCTTCCACGTAACCACATCACAACATGGAGCCCTCTAGAAAAGTGTGACTTGCTAGGACCTATCAAGTAGGCGGAACAGGATTTAATTACCCATATGTTAGCATCCTATTAGGAGCAATATGTTTATACTTATAAACACAACTCTAAATAAACAAGCAAAATGTCGATGATGATCTACAAAGAAACATACCTTTTCATGGGGGCCATCAATGGTCATTAGAAAAATTCCAAGAGACAATACCACAGTACTCAACAGCAAGAGCCATCCACCTTTTGCCAACAAATATGATACTGAACTCTTAACATATTGAACTACATACAAAATGAAAAACTTCAATGTTCTGAAGGGTTGTGTAGTTAGAGTCAAGTTATCTAGTTCCTCTTGATACGTCTTGCGGATCCCTGCAAAATTATGCAATTTATTAAGCAAAAAGTATTCAGGACCCAACAGCTGCCCTTACAGAGTGATGACATATAGTTTGTCTTCTTTTCCCTTTTAATGTTATCTACTAGTAATCTCAGAAAATATTGAAATTCTGGTGTAAAAAGGGTGGTGAGTAAAGAAACAAGGGCAAAAATAACATTAAGGAAGAAGTGCTATACTCTTCAATTTTGGAATTTACAGAATTTGAGATAGAGGGTGTGTACATTAGCAATGCAAATCAGAGGTAGACACTTCAGTTGCCTATATAACCCCAAGATGGAAACTTTTTAACTAAAACATCACATGAAACCCTGTACTGAAACATTTTACTCATCTAAACACAACCAAACCTTGTGACTCATGTTTTATTCATAACCCAACTAAACTAAACCCACTTAAAGAACCCATCAAGTTCCAAATCAATACGATTGAACTTTGCAAGGCCTGACTGCACAAACTAGGGACAAAGAACCAATCCAATTGGTGAAGACCATCAAAAGGATTCTCATTATTTCAAACCCAGTACTTGGATAGCCTAAGAAACTAATCTTCATAGAATTGTTTGCTAAAGTCCATTCTGGCAACCACTCTATAAATCCAGTTATTACCCAATTCCCAACTAAATTAATAAAAGATTATCATATGATTTTTGCACTAATGAAAGCTCAATAAAATAAACAAAATTAAATTCAGATTAAAACAAATAGCATAATGAATGGAAGAAAGGGAAGCACTTGCCTGGGATCGAAGTGCCCGTACGCTGAGAGGACGAAGAAGCGTTTGCTCGTTTACGAGACCCCATTAAGCCCACATTCCACAGTCAAAAGCTCTCTCTTTTAATACACGAAATATCAAATTTTGATGAATATATTATAGACGGATGTGTGCAAGAGATTCAGAGATTGGAGTGAATCAAGAGCTTGAAATTGGATGAAAAGAATCAAAATTTTCAGATCTATTGAAGACCCAAAATACAGATAGAGAAAAGAAACAACCCCAAAAGTTTGCGTCAAGTCCCCGACTGGAGCTTTTATATCTCTTTGTAATGGAGGCTCTCCTCCTTCACTACAAAAGAGTCCCCAAACTTTTGGTGTTTAAAATGCTGTAAGACCAAGACCCAACGGTGTGCTGAGTTATTTACTCGTATGGTTTCGTGAATGATTTGCCAAAAAAACTAATACTTTTTTTTATATATAGGATTTGTAATTTCGCTTACTACTTTTCTAACCCAAAGTTAGGTTCTTAGTTTTTTCTTTGTATTGTTAAAATTTGTCGATTAGTATTTAATAAGGAAGTAAATCCATGAAAAATATAATTCTTTGAATCCTTATTCTCACTCCAACCGTCATACTGCACTTGAGCTATTACTCATTAACAACTATTGGTGACAAAGTTTAATTCTTTTCAATTTTGATTAGTAAATTGAGGCGCACTTCTATATCATAGAAATATTTGTTGAAAGTAATACTAGTGATAAGATTTTTTTTTTTTCGATATGATTAGGTAATTTATGACATGCTTCTGAACCATGAAAAAGTTTGTTAAAACTGATTTGTGAATCTAGTATAATAGTGCACTATTTGAAGGAATATTGCACTATTATACTCATAGGTATTAAGGACCGTGAGTGTACATGTTTGGTATTAAGGATCAAGTATGATGCGACTTAATCTGTTATGTTACATGTTTTATGTTTTGGTTACCCGTCAATTTATATCCGAAAGAATCACTAAAAGCGAAATATATAATATTATGATTGCTTGAATATTTGTTTGTCGTATCAGTACTTTAATTATTCTTAATCCAAGTTTCTTAAAATAAATTTTGTTTTCAGCCTTAATGATATAAACCTAAAGAAATTAAGGCTAAAATCCAACAACAACCACTGGCAAACACCACCGCTCAGCCAAAGATCAGACAAACCGCACCATCGCCGCCAACAACAAGAGGCAAGCTGAAATCTACAAGGGACTCCATTGATTGAAGTATGTATAGGGTATGACAAACCCTAGGGAGTGACTAGAGGAGCATCGTTTCCCAAAACCCTAGCAGAGAACTAGGTCGAGTTATAAGTGCATTTCTCATTGTCATCCTACCCTCTGAAATTCTTATTTTAATACATTCCATTAATATTTTTAACCATTCTTCTTCTTCTTCTTCTTTTATTCCATTATAATACTTTAATAGGATTACATGCTTGGAGATTACTTGTATATGGTGCATCTTCAGTGTTTGGAGTACCATGTTTGGAGGAAAGGGGGAGGGTGAGGATGCATTTGCAGGGGGAGGGGTGGGGGTAGATGGGGATCCAAGGGCTACCAAGCATGCCACGTGTCCAAGCATGGCATGCTTGGAGCATGAGAGAATTTCCCGGATACTATATATGACTGTTTCTTTAATCATTCTTTTTAAAGTTATAACCTTCCGAAAAGCCATGTATGCATTCTTTTGCCTAACAATAATAGTAAGAATCACAAGTCACTTCACCCTTCTTTAGAGCCTCATCATTTTTTTTTGTGTGATCGATATGAATTTAAATAAGTATGGCACACATAAAACCTTTGCTTTCTTGTACGCAATGCATTTTAGACAATCTGTTCCTTTTAGACGCAAGGGATAAAGATGCTTTTGTCTTGGAATATCCAACTTTCATTAATTTCTTTAATTTTATGTAGAACTAATCATCAATAAGTAACAGATTGTTTTATTTTTAATGGATAGGCTTAGATTTAGGTCATAACATAATTTCTTAGTTATAATGCATTGCATACTCACTAAAATATTTATATATATTTAATAAGAATTAAAACTATGATAGATCATGTAACATAAAAATTTATATTTTTTGTTGAACGCATATTGGTGATAGAGAACAAAAGAAATTATGTTATGACCTAAATCTAAGCCTATCCATTATATTTGAAAAAAAAAACTAGCCATTAAGAAAATATATAAAATATTTAATCATGAGGTACAAAAAATAGAGGAAAAAAATAAACAGTAAGAATAAATGATTACTTTTTTTTTATTGCACAGCTAAAAGAGAAAAAAAAAGGTTAAAAAAAGATATATAAAAAAACAAAGAATAGTTCATGCTAAAATATTTTCTTGTTGATTAGAAATTAATTAATAAATGTGTGGTGAGTAAATTTAGAATTATAGTAGTAATTTTGTATATTTAATATGAATTATATCATCATGGTTATTTTAGGAATTTAGAAGAGGTTTAGTAAGCAAATCTTGTATTTTAAAAGCAAAAAGGAGGTGCAAAAAGTATAAGAGGTCAGGTGAGCAAATTTGGAGGTCTTAATAGAATTTCTCTTTTTATTGGGTGTCAATAAAATATTTTACTCGGGTCAGTAAATTTACATGAAAAAAATGAACCAACTGAGAAAAAATAAAATAAAAAATTAATTAAAAAAAACTCCGATTTTGTCATCATGAGTCAAGGCCCTTGTAAAAGAGGTTTTAACCTATTCTCAAAAAAAAAAAAAAAGAGGTTTTAACCTCTAGTTTTTTCTTTGTAGTCTTTTTCCCATAAAAGAAAAAAAAAAGCTTAATTATAAGACATTTTTGAACTCTGGCTACCTATATTTGTTTAGCTTTACAAGGTGATCTGCTAATTCACACAAAAATTTACGTCTTTCATGTTATCTGCATGCTTTTCTTGAACAACATATAAGCTTTTCTTTAAACGAAACAAATTATGCCCCAAAAGGCA
Source organism: Rubus idaeus (assembly GCA_030142095.1). NCBI lineage: Eukaryota > Viridiplantae > Streptophyta > Magnoliopsida > Rosales > Rosaceae > Rubus > Rubus idaeus. The sequence continues at coordinate 24,521,398 of CM057968.1, read as the reverse complement.
CTAGAATGCAATGTCAAACAAAACTCCACCCAATCAAATGCAACCCCTAACAACATCAAAATAGCAGAGACTGGAGTAGCCAATATTGTTGAAGAAGATCATGTGATAACTAACAATAATCCACGTAAATACTAAATCCTAAATTGATAATGTATGTGTGACCGGCGTATGAAATAAATAATTTTGAAGTTTGAGTGCCCAAACTAGAGATACAAGCCCTCCTCATGTAACTCGAGTATGCATTAAAGAAGTAAAATTTGTTCAAACAATGGAAATTAAAATGTGTTCCTTGACAATTTCATTGCTTCGGTACTCTTCTTCCTGATGAACATGACTTCCTCTTTCGGCTAATCTGTAGATGATGCTTAAAGATCGGTCAAAGATACGGCGTCAAAGAAAGAGAGATTCAGTAAATAACATAGTTAAGGTCGCCTATGCTACATAATTACAATCAAAGTATGAATTTTAACTTAAACTAATCCAGTTGTTAGGTGTGAATGGGTGATGTGCTGACCTAAAATCAAGTTCCACACCTCCAAAGTGCTTTCTGTGGTCATCAAATGAAAGAATTGGAGGATAATATTTTATAGGATATTTGGATTCAGGTGAGAGAGGAAAAAATAGATACCTGGCCCGTTTGGACGGCTGCCCAATCAAAAGAGATAAATCATGTGTTTCTATCTATAATGCAAGACAACAAACAGCACTTGATTCCTAATAAAAATTCTTTGTTGTATTCCTAATCCAAATACCATTTTAGGAGGATACAAATCTTGAATAGAAAATCCATGTTTATGTATGTTGTGCACGAAGATACCATTCTTGGTGAAGGCCCATGAATTACAGAATTAGTAACACCCCCAAAGCCCCAGTTGAGTACGAGCAAACATCATATACACGCCTTTACTACAAGCAAGTCGGATCCTAGCTCATAGGATCGGAGACGATTCCTCGAGAGCTAATTTCAAAGCTGCTCTTGAGGCTAAAACCTCTGAGAGTTCAGGAGATGGGGCATTGTTAACTTTTCCAGCAAAAGCCATTAGAAATGTCCCCATATTATTCTTAACTAGCCTCTGGTCATGTACTCTACACATATCAATTTTAGTTGTAAACAAAAAAAAACAAAGAAATGGTATCTGAAGTATCATCATCTAGACAATTTGGTACATAGTGTAATGAAATGGACAATTTGATACATATATTTATCCTCCGTCTTCCAATTTGGTACTTTTGTCAACAATTGAAAGGTAGTTTCATCTTTTCAGTCCAAAACCACTATAACCAAATCTGTAAACGGTGACCGCGTGACCTGCTAACTTTTTCTGAAGTCTGGCGATGATTCCGACCATCTTTGACCGATATTTAGGTACCAAAATCTTCCTCTCCTCAAGAGCTTTGTATCCATATAACTTTCTCCTTCTATGATCCATTATGCACAACGAATCAAAGCTCGAAAGCTGTGAGGTTTCTAGAGAATTTATGCAATTTTTGGTGACTCCAATCATCATTGAAGACAAAGGAGGTACCTATCTTCATCTACTCATCGAGCTCTACATATTTCTATGCTCAAAAATCAATTATGGCTAAGATTGGAAGAATTGGTGATTTGGGTAAACATGACCATCGCGCTACCACTGTTCACAGTGGTGGCTATGGTGGTTTTGGACTGAAAGGACAAAACTATCCCTAAATTTAACAAAAAAATTTACAGAAGTACCAAATTCGAAGACGAATGATAAGTATAAGTATCAAATTGTCTCTTTCATTACACCAAGTACCAAATTATCCAGATGATAATACTTCAAGTACCATTTTAGATATTAACCTTTATTTATTTATTTTTATTTGATCCCTTATTTATTTATTTATTTTTAACAATTTTACATTTTTGTCTTTTTTAAATTATTTTTTTGTATAGAAGGGCTCTGGCTGCCCTCAAGCCTTCATTAATAAAACAAAGGAATACAAGGGGAGGACATAATGCTTAAACCCCAAATTACAATATGTATCTAGAGAACGTCTCGCAATAATAGCAAGTGTCTCCACTAAATTAATGTATTCTAACATGCGCCAATTAACAAAGATTGCACAACTAGCAACTCCAACCACTTTACAATAGAGGCGGCATACCGGAAATATCATGCCAAAACAGAGCCATAAAAAACCAATTAACTCAACTTTCTCACTATGCAGCCAACCGGAACTTCCGGTCGCTCTACGTTTCATCCTGCCACTAGGAGGTAACGTCCATTTAATAACGACTCACCGCCACGCTAGAGCAGACAAGGCACACTGAGTATGCAGACCGAAACAAAGTCCACCTAATCCTACCACAAGTTGGTAGAGATTTATTGAAAACATAAAATAACTAAACGTTAAAAAAACAAATAAAAATAAACCAAAACCACCAAAATCACTTCTTTTTTTTGTTAACTAAAGATAGTGATGATAGTTCAAAAATTTAATCATTCTTGTTGAGAGTTTACTTAATTATATAGATTACGACCCTGAACCTGCTGAGAATTACATAACAATATTTTTGGCTCCAAAAGCCTGCATAGCCTTTTGCAAAAAGTACGTGGCTAAAAGTGTATCTAGATCTTTCACCATATATATGAATGGACCTTTTGTCCCAAAAAAGATATATGAATGGACCCAACATGCAAATTCAGATTGTAATCTAAAAAAACATGCATATTAAGATTACAATTAGGTAGGACTCTAGGAGTGTAGGACTAAGATAATTCGGCTATGATATATGAATGATGGTGGCCCCTAGCCCACTTCTTGTTGTTTGTAATCTAGCTTCATTCCCAAACTTGGCAAACAATTGGTCTTGGTGTTCAAACAATTGGCCCCTAGCTACCTTGAGGGAACAAGAATAATAATGTTTCTTTAACATGATAGACTTTACTTTAAACTTTTAAAGTAAACACGTTATATACATGTGTGATGTGTATGGAGATGATCACAAAAATTTCACATGATGTAGAGATGTGGAATAAATCTTTCTTTCAAAAAAGAGATGTGGAATAAAAAGTGGATTTAGGAGCAGCCAAAAACAATCAAACAACCGAAAAATATGAAAATTAAAGAAATAATATTTCATATTGAATAACATTATAGATGAACATTTGATTTAGCGAATAAGACATTTTTTATTTCAACTTCTTCAACAAAATATTGTTAAAATTCTCAAGTTCAATTCCTCCCACCTTTGCTTAAAAACAAAATAGCACTATAAATATGTAATATGGAGTTTCTTAGTAGCATAATGGATGCATAGTATAACGTATACTACCAAAAAGAATCAAGCAAAATCTTAGAAGCTTAAAATGAACTAATGTGGCCAGTGTCCATGAGTAACCATTTTTTTTTTAGCTAATCATGAGTGACCATTTATCAATTAAAAGTTGTTATGTTACAACTCCAGCCTCTGGGAAGATTGTTATCTCAATTAAGAACGTGAGATACTATAAGACTAGTCCTTATATAATCAATAATATATCATATATAACAATTTTGTTTCTTGATTTTCTTCCAATTTTTCTATGCAGCTAGCTAGCTAGCATATAAATGGACATCAAAATAAGTAATCAATTCAAGTAGTTGATATATATTTTCTTGAAAAAACTTAATCAAATGTGGTACTAGATAGAGAAAAATACATACTAAGCAGTAAGCACGAGTTTGCGCGCATCCCAAACTGTAGTAGCCGCACCAAACCGTAGCTAGGGTTTTCGATTTTTCTTCTCTTTCTCTTCCAACTTCAACGAATTTCTTCCATGTCATCCTCCATTGAGGTTGTAACTGCTAGCTTTGCCGCCTCTATGGCTTTGGATGAGGGTGGTAACTCTTGGAATTTCGATCGTTTTGTTGGGCAAGGTTCTCACCCGCATCCTTTGGATAAGGAAAAGTTCAAAGAATCAATTTCGCCGTATCTGGGTTTTAAATGACAAGTTCCGGGTTGCATATCATAGTGAATGGAGAAAGTGAAGCACTTGCCTGAGATCGAAGTGCCCGTACGCTGAGAGGACGAAGAAGATGAAGCAGAAGCGTTTGCTCTTTTACGAAACCACATTAGGCTCACGATATTCCACAGTACCAAAAGTTACAAGTCTTTGTACGTATATGGTTGAAACCTTTCGAAAAGCCATGTTGCATTGTTTTGCCTAACAGTAATAGTAAGAATCAAAAGTCACTTCAACCCTCTCAATTTTTTTTTTGTGATGGATATGAATTTAAATAAGTATATATGGCACACGTACACAAAACCTTTGCTTGCTTGTACGTAATGCATTTTAGACAGTTTGTTTTTTTTTGTTACATAGGGGCCCAAAGGGCCAAAACAAATTAAGAAACAAAAGAGAAACTAAGGGCTATTCAAGCCAACTGATCTAGCATAATTCTTCCAACGATGTCATCCAGCAGAGCTTGCACAACAACAGCAGGAGGCTAAAGATGCTTTTGTCTGGGAATATCCAAGTTTCATTAATTTCTTTAATTTTAAGTAGAACTAATCGTCAATAAGCATGCTTATAAGACATATACTAATGCTTTAACTTAGTTATTGATCATTCGATTTCCGAAAGTAGCTACTTTCCCAACTCACCTTGCTTGTTTTTAATTTGAGAAATTTTGATTATTTTAGTTCTAGTTGTAATTTAATGTGTAAAAGAGAAAAATTACCAATAAGTTCCAAACTATAGAAAAATTTCTCAACAAGATTTTAGTTTAAACTATTTCTTAAGGTCATTTTTTTCCGATAAGAACAAACAGTGTTCACCAGTAAGATTTTAGCAATTTCATACCTTTTAGTATGATGCTTAAAGATTGGTCAAAGAAATGGCGTAAAAGAAAGAAATATTCAGTAAATAAAAAAGTTAAGGTCGCTATGATACATAATTACTATCAAATTAGTATGTCTTCTAACTTAAAACTAATCCAGCTTATCAAACAAAAAAAACACTTAAACTAATCCAATTGTTTGGAACTTAGGTGTGATGTTCTGACCTAACTAAATCAAGTTCCAAAGTGGTTTCTGTGGTCATCAAATTAAAGAATTGTAGAAGAATATTTTATGGGATATTTGGATCCAAATGAGAAAAAAAAAACTAGCTGGTTTGGATGGCTGGCCAGTCAAAAGGAATTGTTTTTGATGATGAAGCATGTGCTGAAGACAGCAGTTGATTTTTTTTTCTTTCTTTGTTGTGTATAATATTCTTAGTTTTATAATGCTACTTTAATTGGATCAGTTTATTTTTAAGGAAAATTACCAATAAGTTCATACGTTTTTTTTTTAAAATTCAACAAGCTTAGATTGTTGTAGAATATTGAGTATGAGAATACGAGAAGTAAATAACACATGAATAGATGATCTTTATTGATGAATAGGTGCCTATATATATAGAGGAATACAAGATACAATCCATAATTGAAAAAGATTCTTATTCAACACATTCCTTATGCAATCCTAACTAGATACTCCTAGGTTGCCAAGCATTCACAAAACGTGTATCCTTAAACACTCCCCCTTGTGCGGTCAACACTAGGTGGTGCTCATCGAGTTGTCTCATTAAAAACCTTGCCAAGTAACAAAAACCCAGTGAGAGAAAAATAACCTTGGTCGAAGGGAAAAAGAGTACAACACACTCTTCACATTTGGCACAGCAAGACGTCAAACTCCCCCTCAAGTTTGCGTCTCCCCCTGATTTTCTCAATCATGGGAGGTCAAATAAATTAAGCAAACTAATGCTCTTGACATGTTTCTCAAACGTGGATTTAGATAGCGACTTAGTAAACAAGTCTACTACATTGTCCTCAGAACGGACTTGATTCATTTGAATCATGAGGAATTCTATGTTATAGCTGATATGCTTGGTATTGTCGTCTTTGATGAAACCTTGCCTCATTTGCAAGTAGCATTATCCTCATAAATGCACATATGTTCATCAGTGGTTGACCTCAAACCACATGTACTTCTTAAATATGTAATCATGGACCTTAACCATATACATTAACGAACAACTTCATGGAGATAATCTCAACATGGTTCGAAAAAGTAGCGACAATAGTCTGTTTTATAGACTACCAAGATAACAAGGTGTTTCCCATGGTAAAGACATAACCCATATAGGAACAACCTTAATGAGGGCCAGAGAGATACCCAATATCAGCAAATTCTACCAAAACATCACAAGGGCGCCGCCCCCGCCCATCTGGCTGTCCTCCGGGCCTTATATGCCCAAGTGGGGCGTAACCATGCCCGGTAGTGTGACCCAAGAGATGCCAAATAAGAAGCCTATCCTCACCGCCCTGTGCCTCCCCTCCGACTACGTCACCCAATTATGATCTTACATCCCGTGTCCTCCTCACGCAACTTCGTCAACTTCCAGCGTCCGGAGTCAGACGCGCCCGCTCCTCGAGGCCCCCCACCAGAGGACCCACCCGCTGCCCAATCTCCCTACCCCTCCATTCAGTAAATCTCAAACACAAAAGATAATCCACTAATTCTTACCAATTCAATCATGGTTTGCCCACATAAGTATTCGAATCATCGAGTCTCATTGAGGAATGACGTGGGACACGGGGGGTTTCCTGGTATTAGGCCTCCCCTCGCCTATTACCTGAAGGATTAGGAGAATCCATTACATTCTAGTTTCGTCCGCGGCCTCCCGGGGCACAAGTCCGTTGCCTTTGTTCCACCTCCTATTCCATTTTTTTCCATACCGGGATCTCGAATCATACTGTTCTTGCAACTACAAGGTCGAGACGGGAAGGTGAAGGTCTTCTCAATCAACATCGCTCGAATGTCCTCGACGAATTCCATCGGGGATTTGAGGTGCTTCCGAGTTAAACTCTAGGACCGAGGAATAATCACGAAGCGCAGTTTGCCACTTCATCCAGTCGAACAAGGATTCACGGACATTGCGAACCGCTCTTCGAGTGCAACCCATAGCTACGGGATCCTCTTCATTGAGGTACTCGGATTGTAGAGATTCATCCATATGGCGAATCAGAGGATGATAGCTTTGGCATTCTTAGCCTCTAAATCCTCGCGCGGCAAGCAATGCACGCAGGGCGCACTCGTTGCTCCTGACAGGTGCGACGGCTACAACGCCGTGCGCAGTGGCTCTCGGATAGCGAGATGATTCCCTTTGCCTTCAAGTGGTTGCGGACATGCGAACCACTTAGGTATCCGATACCAGGGTATCCAAGGGCGTAAAGTCCAACTTGTTCGAGTTGCTCATTCCGAAAAACAACAAGAGAATGAGGTTAGTTTTGAATTTAATCTTCCCACGAAAAACAATATAGTTTCGAGCTTGCTTAAGAAAATTTCCATGTAATGGATTTAGGTGAAACGTTTGGTGTAATATGGTCGTTCCTTCTCTAGATTCCTCTGGAGGGTTTAAATGAAACCATGTTCAATCTCTTCTTCTCTAATTCTTATCGAGGTATATCGAATCCATTTGAGTATTATAAAGATGATAATTAGGGGTGCTCATGACTTACACATATCGCAGGATATGAAGCTCGATCACTCCCCTAATGCTTCTCATAGTTTGATGAGTCTCGCATAATATCTCATGTTACAAGAAGGGTGTGAAGAAGGGAGGTTGCAAGTCCCCGATGAAAAACACAACGCATCAATCAAGAAAGCATGGAACGTTTATAAAAACTTACTTGGATTCTTTCTTGATGTTTAGGATTTGAGGGATCGAGTTTGAGAGAAGGAGGAGGTAGAGGGCAAAGTAGGAAGATCCGGCCTTGTTTCTTTTCGCGAGCTTCGGCCGGAGGAGGGGGATGGCGTCCGGACGGATAGTGCGATCGGAAATCTAGGGTTTTGGGATTTCTAAGGTTTTTGATCTCAGGGCTAGATCTCGTGCTGATAACGTGTTGTAGAATATTGAGTATGAGAATACGAGAAGTAAATAGTACAGGAATAGATGATCTTTATTGATGAATAGGTGCCTCTATATATTGAAGAATACAAGATACAATCCATAATTGAAAATGATTCATATTAAACATTCCTTATAATCTAACTAGATACTCCTAGGTTGAAAGACACACAAAACGGGTATCCTTAAACATAGATAAATTTTTAGATTTTTTTTCAATTAAAACTTTTTTTTTTGTAAAATTTTTCCAATAAAAATAAAAAGTGCTTACTTAGGCCAGTAAAGTATTTATTGTGAGTCATTAAATTTAGGCCTAATTTCAGTTTACTACCCTATATTTTACACTCAAAATCAGTTCAGTTCTTATATTTTCAATTTCATCAGTTATACCCTTATATTCTATAAATTTGATCAATGTCATCCAACCATCAAATTTGGGCTTTTTATGGAGGGTATTTTCGCCATTTCATATTTATTATTAGTAGATATAATTAAATAATTTAATAATAGTAGAAATAAAATAAAATAATTTATTATTAATGGAAATAAAATAAAATAATTTATTATAGTGTAATTAAGTTAGCATTGAAAAAAATAAAAATATTTATTATTAGTAGTAGAAATAAAAAATAATAATTTATTAGTATAAATAAAATAAAATAATTTATTAGTATAAATAAAATAAAATAATTTCATAAATGGTAAGTTAGCATTATTTTCTTAATGTTTACTTTCAATTTATAAAATAATTTTATTTTGTTTCTACTAATAATAAATTATTTTATTATATCTAATAATAATAAATTATTTTATTATATCTAATAATAATAAATATTTTATTTTATTTTATTCTTATTTATTTTAGTAGTAATAATAATAAATATTTTATTTTATTGTATTCTTATTTATTTTAGTAGTAATAATAATAAATATTTTGTTAGTACGAGAGTACAAATAAAATATTTATATAGTCATATACGATATGACAATAAAATAAAATAAATAATTTATAATTAGTAGAAACAAAATAAAATATTTTATTTTAATTATATATAGAGTTATATACGAGAATAAAATAAAATACATAATTTATTATTAATAGAAATAATCTAACTTTAATGATTAAAAAATAAAAATAAAAAAAAAATTATTTTATGACGAAAATGCCTTTATTAGAAATGTCAAATTTAACAATTGGATGACATTGATCAAATCTATAGAGTATAAGGGTGTTTTTGATGAAATTGAAAGTACATGGACTGAATTGATTTTGACTGTAAAGTATAGGGTAGTAAATTGAATTTAGCCCTTAAATTTATGAGAGAAAAATACACTAGCTGAATAAAAAAATTCTAATTTTTTTTTCTTTGTTACAAAGAGGCCTTTGACTTGGGGGAGGGAAATGAGACACCAAGTAAAAGAAATATGAGAAGGGTGAAACTCGAACTTGAGTTTGAGCAGACCACTATTTTAGTCCAGCTGGACTACACCCGGTGCTCATCAGATTATGTGTTTATGGGTTAAGGATACAACTCTTGAATGGAAAATCCATGTCTGTGTATGTTGTGCAAGTTGCATAAACAGTAGATGGAGACTGGTGCAGGCCCATGAATTAGTGGACACCCCTAAAGCCCATATTAAGTATGAGCAATAATTAATTAATTTCGTCATATACACGTCGGATTCATGACGTGTTCGCTGGAAGGTAGGACTATAATATATGAATGATGTGGGCCCCAAGCCCACTTGTCGTTTGCAATCTTCCTTCCCCCTGAAAAAAAAAATGCAGCCTGAATTATTTCCAAGCAAAACGACAGCATGCATAATAATGTTCGATGTTTCTTTAATATGATGACTTCACTTTAAAAAGCAGAGTCGTTATCCATGTGTTGTGTGTAACTGTGTACGGAGATGATCACAGAAATTTCCCCTTGTCTAGCCTTTTTTTGTGTGATTAATCATACGGCATAGTTGGATATGGGTCCCGAGTTTGAGAGTATCGAGTTCTATGAACGGCTGAGATCTCATATGCATTATTATGGAGGACTATTGCTGGGTTGAATGAATGGTTAGGATCCCACCTGGTGGAGCTCAACCAGGTGGATACTAGAATTTCCGCCCGAGTTTAGGTGTTTTTTTTGTTTTTTGTTTTCATTTTTTCTGAAGGTTCCGGAGCGTTGTACCTCTTGCTACTTGTATGCTAATTAGAGAATAGGTGAAAATGCTCGGTACGTTCGTGAAGAGTGAGTCGTGATGTGTAATTTTGCTTCAATTAAAAATATTTATTTTTTTACTATAAAAAAAAGAGTAAATTGTAATTACAATTTATGATCATCACTAATCATGAAATACTATTAAAATCTTGTGAGCTACATGACATTATTTGAAAGGATTAAACAAACAAAAACAATGAAAACTAGAAAAATAATATTTTCATGTTTAATAGCGCTATAGATGTCTAGTAGATAAGATATTTTTCTCTAAAAATAAATAAATAGCACTATAAAATTATAAATACATAGTATGAAATCTCTTAATAGCGCTACAAATACCTAGTATAATGTATACTACCCAAAAGAATCAAGCAAAATCTTAAAAATGAAATAATGTGGCCGTGACCATTCGGTCTAGTGGCATATATTTTTTTTATATTTCTAAGTGAGAGCTCACAAGGTTTAACTATTATAATTGTCTACGGTTGTAAATTTTTCTATGAGCCCGTCATTTGTGTGACGGGTCTCAATCATTGGTCAAAAAAATGATTGTTTATGGTTATAGTACTTTTTTAATGCTCAGTGGCCAATCAGTGCAACAGGTCACACAGTGACCGTCACACTGAAGAATTGGTCGTTGTTGTCTAATGATAAATATAAAAAAAAATTAATGTAAACTTTGACAGTTAAATTGATAAAATAATAAAAAGAAGTACACGATAACTTCTGGAAGTATGAACGACACTAACCTTATTCTATGTAGTGGAATATTATTCACCCTCTAAATGGATTAGACTTTGTATTAAATTCCTTAATTTGGGGTGAGGGTGGTTGCAATAGGGGAAATTCTGGAATGCACCTCAGTGCAGCTGCACTGGGTCGCGTGGTCGAATCTGAACCGTCCATTCAAAAAAGATGGACAAGATCTGACATTTAAGCTAAGCTGAGGGAATTGACAGCTCAGCTTGACGGCTTGGACGGCTTCAAACAGAGAAAAGCAATTGTCACCGAGAATGTCGATCTCTTTTCTCCAACCCGATCCAAAAATAAAATATCTTCAATTCAAAATCCTCTCCTCCTTCACTCAGACCCGGAAAAGAAAAAATTCTTCAAATGTGTTCCTCATCATCCTTTTCATAGCTGTGTTGTAATCCCTAATCCTCCACCATTTTCTTTGAATTCGAGGCTGTGTTGCTTGTGGGTCTCTTTTCAATTCCATTCTCCGGCTATCTGAAATAGGCTGTTCGATTTCAAAGAATTGGAACCCATTCCACAATTGCATCAAGACTTCTTCATCTCCTTCAAAAACACATCTTTTTCAAACAAGGAAAGCAATTCTCACAGAGCATCTCGATCTGTTTTCGTCAACCCGATCAAAAACAAAATTTCTTCTATTCAAATCATCTCCTTCTTCATTTAAACCAGGAAAAAAAAAACTTCAAAGCTTCAAACTGCTCAACCCCAAGAAAATATCCGGTGGGGAAGTTTTCGGCAAATTCAGCAGGTATCTCTCTCTCTGAAATCTGAAGTTGGGTCAAATGGATTTAGTTTTTTGTCTTTCTATTGTTGATGTTAACGGTGAATAGGGGCTCCAACCCTGTCTCTCCCAGTTCGTTAATCCCTCCCTGGCTGTCCGATGTAACTTGCCCACACATACCAGTAATGCCACCATCCTCATTTCAATCTTGAACAAGTATATATATCACAGGTGTTTGTTTCATCCCTTAACTTCTGCTTTCTTTTTTGATTTTCAGCTTATTTATCTCTGCGTCTTAACTGAAGGTTTGGTTTGGTTAAACTGAAAATAGATTCATCATAAAAGTTTTCATCTCGACTTGTTTAGACTGAAGAATCTTAGGTAGAGTTTGGTATTGTTTGAAACTTGGAAGTATTAAGAATCTCTTGGCAGGTTGATTTGGATTCAATATAATGTTTTGACCCAGTAACTTGAGCAGATATGTGTGTCTGTTTACAATAGCAGTTATATTTATTGGGTTGTGGTAATTGCTTTCATTCTAGTTAGATGGGTATGGAATATATTGTGTGGTTAAGGAAAATTCACCGTTATATTAAATGATGAGTAGGGGCTTTCCTTTTCTCTCTCTCTGAAATCTGAAGTTGGGTCAAAGAAGAAAAGTGTTGAACTGCTTGAAAGCAAAATTAATGCCCTAAAAGTGATTGAAGGAAATTCAAATACAACAAGCTTGCAAATCGGTTGATAGTATTTGGTGTAAATTCCAATTTTTAAATAGTTTGTTATATATACGATGTGTGATCAAGATTTGGGAGTAGAAGGTTTTTGTTTATTTGTTAGTTTAGTGTAATGATGATTGCAATCAGAGTGGACGAAATCCAGAAACTGAAAAACTGATTTTTTAGTACAAGTATCTAATCAAAAATTTAATCCAATATTCTTTATTATGACTGTATTTGTTGTGGTATAATTGTGGAATTGTTGTGTTTGCGCAATAAAGTTATCTTATTTTTGCAGGTTTGAACGTGAAAGTATGCACGTTCATGGGCGTTGTTCAGCTTCTTATATGGCCAAGTACGAGTCATTTTTGGGGTGTTTTTATTTTTCCTTGAACATCGATGAGTTTGTATATGAGATGAAGAGGATTGTGTATATTGAACAATAAAACCTTTGTATTCGCCTGGTAATTGAATTTTGATATAAGCATTTTATGCAGCCTCATCAGCAGTTGAATTTTGATATCAACATTTCATTGAGCCTGATCAACAATTGCATTTTCGTATCAGCATTTCATTTAGCCTTATCGGCAATTGAATTTTGATATCAGCATTTCTTTGAGCCTGATCGGCAATTGCATTTTCATATCAGCATTTCATTTAGTTTTATCGGCAATTGAATTTTGATATTAGCATTTCTTTGAGCCTAATCGGCAATTACATTTTCATATCAGCATTTTATTGAGCCTCATCCCCAAATGCATTTTCTGGAACTCCCAATAACAAATGTCCAAGTACATGACGCCCGTGACAGTTGACATCTTTGAACATGAAAACTTCGCAAAATATTATATTTGTTGAACATTCAATTCAGAAAGAAAGAAATGAAGAAGACTTGGCACAACATAGTATTACCATCATTAATGAATCTAAAGGTAAAGAGACCTTCATTTTAGTCCAAGAGACTAAATACTCAAACTAGCAGTCTAAATAAAGTAGCTACACCAATGCATACATTACAACAAAAGTCGAATAAGTTAAAATTAGTTCTTCAATTGTATATACGCCTAAATAAGAGGGATGATCAAATTAGACGAAGTCATATTTTAGGCAGCTCTACGTGTTCTCTTCATTGATGGTTGGGCAGCTTTCATGGTCGTTGCTCTCGTGGAGGACTTCCTCCCCTCGCTTTCCTCCCTTTTGAACCGTATTCAGTACACGTTGTGTTTCTACACGGTGCACTTTCCTGATTTTTTTAATAAGCACTAGGTGATCTGATCCGTTCATTTGGGGATGTTTAATCAAGGCCATTTGTTTATTCTTACTTTCTATTTGACAGTCAATGTATATGTTTTGTCCAAAAAAGGGTTTTTATCACAAATGGTACCTGAAACTATTTGTCAATTATATATTTGGTATTTGGACTTTAATTTTTGTCATAAGTAGTACCTGAATTTGTTTTCATCTTAAATGGTACCTGAACTTTTTGTTTTCATCCTAAATGATATCTATCGTCAATCTACCGTTAAAAAATCTATAAAAAATAAAATAAAATAAAATAACCTCCATCCTATTTGGGTTAAAAACGTTATTGATATATGTGGATTATATTCATTAAAATTTATATGAAGAAACATAACATGTTCTTAGTATATTTTTGATTGATTGTTTAATTTTGATATCTTATAATATACATTAATATAAGAATGTACGCTGTACTTATTGGGCTTGTGTTGCTCATGATGTTACACCTTCTTGTTTTCAGGTTACGATGTTTGGGGAAAAATGGGATGAATTTATAAACAAAATTTTTCTTATTATGTATTTTATTTAAACTATGATATTATAAGATAATATTCTTTTAATTTTCAAATAGAAGTATTATTCAGACATTTATTTCATTTAATGTATTTTTGTTTTAAAATTTTATTCGCACCGCAAATTCGGGCACCATATTTCAATATAATATTGGTCTCGGATTTAGGGGCGTGACAATGATTTACAAATTTTGGGCTATATATATAACTATGATTTTAGGAAGTAGCTTAAAGGGTGGTTTATCAAAACTGAGTTTCATTACAACACACAGAGATGTAGAATGTTTGATGAAACTTTTCAAATACCATTAACACATTCACTTTCTTTCGTTAAATGATAGCATATTGTCATCTATGAAATGAAATAAACATCCTAGCGATAGCAAAGTAAGTTGATATACATTGAACTAATTACGGTCGCTTTTTACTATGTTGAATTGTTTAGGTTGGTGTGGAACAAGTGTTGAAGCTCTTAGACATACACTAGGCCAAAAAATTGATCAAACGACAGTTTTTACCCGTTGACTGATCAATGTTTTTGCTGTTGTTAATCCGTCTGCCATCTGATTTCACTCAGACAACAGACACTTTCTATCGTCTCATTGACTTTCATACAACCTAATTCTAGTGAAATTCCTGAGTTACAGGCATATCTGTGTGACAGATATTTAAGTCATTGTTGTTAACTAATTGGATCGAGGCCTAAACTGAAACAAAAGCGGCCAATTTTTTTAGCATAAGCATTATGCCCCACAATGATCACATTCAATGGTTGGATTGGTCAAATAATTTTTCCACCGTATTTTTGGTTTTCGAAGATATACTTTTCTATATAACCAACAAGTAAGTTAGACCGCACTAGTAGACATATAGAGATTTCCTGTGATCTGAAAAATTAAAAATTAAAAATTGTAGATTCAATGTTATATTTGTGTTTATCGCGTAGTAATATGTACCGTGTGAAAAATATTAACCCCGTCCGTCATCATTTTGGCTTTGGTCAAGGCGGTAAAACATAATTATGTACATATTTTCTTAAGGGTAGCCCTATAATGATGAGTTATTCCCCAATATTTGTTTTCATAGGTTGACAGAGGTCAGCCCCACGAGAGAGTGGGCGCAGATGGCTCTCCATAAGGAGCTGTGACATAGTGGTTACGAGCGTTATTTTTAGGTCCATGACGTTGACTACGTAGATCAAAACTGAAACGAGAACGAAAAAGGCTAATTTTTTTAGCATAGCAATTTTTCCATGCAATGATCACATCCAACGGTGGATTAGGCCAAATTATTGTTCAGCCACTGTGTTGTTTTGGAAGGAATCCGTTTAGGGTTTAGGAAATGGGTAATTATTTATTTATTTATTTTGGTTTAGGGCTTAGCTCATTTCCCCCCAAATAAAATTAAAACTTCCCCCTTAATTTTATGTAAAGTGACGCCAATTATTCGGGAGCAAAGTTGCGCATGTCTCACTCCTCCTCTCTCTCTCCTTCTCTATTACCCGATCCTCCTCCAGAGATTCATTCGCCGACCGACCACCCGTGACCTCGACACCGCTCCATTATCTCCGTGTACTCGAGCGATTCATCCCTGTACCAAGATTTGTCACTGATGATCAGTGTTGAAGGAGAATCGAAGCATCAACAGTCGGTTAGTTCTCCATTCCTAGATATTGTATTCCTGCCAAATCGACCGGCTATAATAGTGGGCTTTCAATCTATCTTCACGGCAAATCCAGCGGCACCAATATTATCCAGAAATACTTCCTACCATGGGAGACGGTCGGATTTGAAATTATAGATATTCGTAGCTTTGGATGCAAATTCGATCTATTCGTGGGCGAATAGATTGAAGTTGGTTTGATTGCATACCCGCCATGGAGGCCGACTACCCTATTAAGGTCATAACTCGTGGCCATCGTATAACCCAATTTTTGTTCACTAAACATATTTCATTTGAATTATTGTTGAATACTCTTACTAGTAACTTTTCCTTACAGGACATTGTTTAATTTTGGAATACCATTATGGGTTGTTGCGATTGTAATAATTTAGTTTGTTTGCAGATTGCAGATTGCAGATTGCAGAAACTGAAGTATGTTCTTATTAGGTCGTATACATGCTTCAAATGGCTTGAATTTTATACACGGCCGGATGGTCTGAGCTGTTTGGATTTCAGTTCTAATGTTCTTATTAGGTTTTATACAAGGCTGTAAATGTTGGTCTGCCTGATACAAATTCTATTGTTGGTATGCTCTGGTGCTTCTGCTTTGCTTGATGCATTTTTGGGTTCTATTGTTGACCTATTGGAGCTTTGGCTTTTGTTTGATACGTGTTCTATAGCTTATGGGTATTTTCCAGGTGTTTTGCTGGTTTTTGATTATTTTTTGGATTATAATGTACTCATTGTGTTTGTACGTGGTTGTCCATTCGGGTTGGATTATATTGTATATGAAAAATTGATTTTGAATCGAATTTTATTATGAGTTTCTAACCTAATGCGCCAGCTACTTTTGGTTTTTTCTTTCCATTTGCCCTCCTTTCTATTTCTTTTACGTACTGAAGTATGTGAGTTTGACCAAATCCAAAAAAAGAGTACAAAGAGGTTACTTGTGAGCACAAATATTACTAGTCAAAGCTGGATTTTTTGGAAACTGACTCTGATGATCTAAGTGAGTGTGTGTACTTACTGCTTAGCTCCTAAAAACCCTACTAGGCTACTAGCAGACCTCTCCTAGTGTATCTAGCCAGTGCTCGGTTTCAGTTAATAGGATGTTAAGATTATTAACTATTTTATCTAATTTTGGTATCCTTTCTGTTTGTTGATAAATTTTGTTCTTCCAATTAGTTACAAATTCTACTGTTTCCTAGCGAACACATCATCATGATCTTTTACGGATGTTCATTTTTTCCTTTTCCAGAAACAACATGGGGACAATGTTGTTATTAATCTGCCGGATTTTGTTGTTTTTTATTTCTTTCAGCAGCATTTGAACAATTACCTTGCATTTGTATACTATGTTTTATGTAAGGCAGCTTAAATTTTCAATTGAATGTTTTCAAATCTAATAACGTGACACTAGAGGTCTACTTCTCTTGCTACCACCTCACTAGATTCTTTCACTATATTGGATGAGAATCTCCTATCGACTTAGTTCAATGATGGCTTTTGGATGTTTCATTGGATTATGATGTTGGTTGCGGCTCTCTGCAATTTCCTTTTCCTTGTTCTGCACATATCTATTAATGAAACTTAATGAGTGATCATCTAGCTGAAGCTACTTACTGTTTTCTTTTTACTGAGATACAAGGTATACCAGTTAGTCTTATAAGATTCAGTAACTAAAGATTCACCATCCCTATAGTTTTCCCTAAACCCTATAACTTGAAATGATCTCGCAGTGGTTTGACAGGAGCTTGGGCATTTGGAACAATGGGAATGGCTGAAGATGCGAGACTTGCATTTCTGTATGAGAAGCTATCAAGTGGTATGCTGTATGTTGCGGTCTGGTCTGAAGAACCCCTTATCGCATATGCTTCTGCTCAAAATCAGTTTTTGCCATTGATAGTGTGCCTATTGTGCTCATTATAAATAAGGCAGTTTTAAATTTGTAGTTTGCCCGAGCAAGCAAATCAGTTTGCACCCTATAAAATTGGGTTTAATGATCCACTAGAATAATTGAACTCTGATCTTCACTTTGTGACGTTCAATGTAATCACATTTTTACCTAGCCATTTCTAAAAGATGATCACATTTTTTCTTTTATAATTTAGTTCTTGGGGAATCATAATTTGGTCCGTAAGAGTTGTACTATAAATATAAATGACTTGAGAGATGAGGCATCGTGTCAAAAAGTGTGAAACCAACCAAAGATCTATACCATTTCTAATTGCTTTCAGCCTTTGATATGACTCAAATTGTATTCCATAAGGCCCATCAAACAGACTACGAAAGGAATCATATATGGATACAAAGAGAAACATTGCAGACGACCAAAGACTCCGCATAAACGAATGCAAAACTGCACATTTGACATGACACTATCATATCAAAATTGAACCAAGTCCTAAGAAGACTAAGAGAAGCATATAATTAACTTTAAGGGGGAAAGGCGTATTGGCATTTGCAACTCGCCAAAGTTTTGATTTGTTAATCATTTAATGTGCTCTGATTTACTCCGATAGAACTGTTCTTTCGACAAATCCTGCAGGTTGATCGGATGCAGAAGACAGCCAAGTCTTGTGAGTTATTTCCAGCTATCGTATCAACTGTACAAGGATACGAACAAGAAATGGTTACCAGCAGCCAAACACCGTTTCTCCTTGATAGGGGTTCGAAACTCGTCATGACAAAACTTGTGTCCATGAAGGAGTGAATCAGAATTAAATTGCATCTCCTTGATTGGATGATATAGGGAATCAACCAGTAGAGAGGGCACTGCAAGGAATCATCTGGCTCAGACTAGTTGAAGAAAATGGTAGATCCGAGAACCTGTCTGAGATCAAAGTCTCTGCAATCCGGCAAGGGAGGAAAATTAATGGTGGGGAAACTCTTGAAAGCTCTCCAACAACTGTAAACGTACAAGCAATTATCAACGTATTTAATAGGCTCATAGGAAGACATAAATCAATTTCAATTCACAAGTCAACGCCAATGATGTATTTCATTCACCAATTGAACTTGCTCGTATCAAACATCACTAAAATTCGGGCAACTACAGCAACGTAAATACAAAAAATCATAACAAACAATATTTCAATCTACACAACTAGATAGACTTTCCGTTTTTTTTCTTCAGTCATTCCTAAGTTTAAAGCAAGCAATCTATCAAGGGATGGCCTAAATCATAACAAACAATATTTCAATCTACACAACTAGTTAGACTTTCACTTTTCTTTTTCTTTTTCTTTTTTTTTTCTTCAGTCATTCCTAAGTTTAAAGCAAGAAAAATATATCAAGGGATGTCCTAACCTAAAAATCAACAGATTTTTTCCTAGAGAAATCAACCGATTCTAATACTTCTTTTTCCTCCTAGAAGAAAACATATATTATTCGGGAAATGAACCAGGTTGATGGCTCCTAAAAGATTTCTACAAATTTAAGTGAACAAATACTAACAAAAAAGAAGTACCAATTACATAACTGAAAAAGAAGAAAAAGGTATATCAAGCAGAGAATATGTATTTTCAATCCAACCTGGAAGTAATTCCTGAGTAAACATCAGCCGGGATAATTATATTGATCTTTTCAAGAGTATCTTCAACCTTGACAGCATTGTGAAACACCAGAAATTCTTCGAATTCAACATCAACAAATGCATAGCAAACACCAACATCCTGCACAAAACTTGAATATTTTAGCTTAACAAAGTAGGAACAATATATGTTTATGCAACTAGAGAGGGATAACAACCTTGCAACTCTTAACGACCACTCCTTCAGGCTGCTAGAGTTTTCCAGAATTAACGAATTCCTCCACAACTTCAGATGGGTCTACATTGGGCGGCAAGAGCTGTTACATAGACTGACTTAATTTCATTTACAAGAATTTACACGAAAAAAACAAATAAAGGATCACTAAATATTACTGTTAAAGGCCTTTTGAATAGAAAATTGTTAAAATCCATATTGAACAAACCAGAAATATCAAATATATGAAACAAGAGACTATAGAAGAGCTTTTGACACCATTACAAAAGAATAAAGCAGTATTTTCAAATAACTCATAAAGGAAGCCACAAGGTTCACCTTCATCTTATAGGGAAGAAACCTTCATCTGCTGTCCCTGCTACAAGCCTTTCTGTTGCATTGGACCTTTCAACTGCATTGGACCATGCAATGGCCTATGAGAACTGAGAAGTCATTCCAATCAGACACCAGAGGTACACTCTTGTTAACTGAATGCTGAGGAGTTACAGATGGTGCAGGTTGTCCTTTAGCAACACATAGCTTCAAAAAGGAATCAAGCAGACAAATGAGGTCAAATACAATAAATATGATACTTAAAACAGACATAATCTGGGTGAACAAAACTAGTGAGTTACAGGTTTATTACATACTATTGAAGCATAGATCTGCTGCAACCGTTGCTCTGCAAATCCATAATAGTTTGACAACCTGCTGCAAACTTGCTGCAAATGTTGCTCAGCAAATCCATAATTGTCAACATGACGAGTTTCAAATCAAGTTACCATCACTACTTAGCTACTGAACATAAGGTAGAAACCAATAAACAGCAGACTTGTCATTGCTGATTATAGTCGATCTCATTGTCATAGGGACACAACTATTGTAGAGAAATGCAAAAATATAATTTCTCATATAAATGCAAAGAATATACTCAAACAAATTCCTTGACACTTGTTTAGTAAATAATTATAACCTTTCTCCACCTCTTAATAATAATAAAAAAAGGATTTAGTCCCAACTGCCAATGGAATTCCTAAAGTCAACGTAAATCGTATGAAGTTACCATACCTGCCTCAGGATCAGTGGGAGGAGCACTTGGTTTGCAGTCAAAGTGTGCTAACATGGTTCCTAACATTTAGCAAGTAATTATGATTATGATGAGGTAAGACATAGCATTCTGAGTGCATAAATTAGTAAGGGGGAAAGCTTTACCACAAAAAAGTTATACAGTTTCATCATATGGGTGAATAAAATTGGTTATTCCTCTAAGGAAAACATGTTCATGTCATATACCATTAACACTTGCACCTACGGACACAAAACTAGGCTGTAGAGATTGAGATCAAGTTCAGCCTATATTTTCAAAACAGCAGCTGACCATATGATGAACAAAAAGGGCAACTTTAAGGTGTGAGCTGCTAGACACAAAAAGAACAAAATGGAATACCTTAAGACCAAAAGTTGACAAGCTTCAAGGATTAAAAGCCACCACTTCAGTTCCTCTCCTCCTCAGTTTTGTGCACAATTCCTAAAATAAATAGGGGTGAGTATCACTTACATTCAAATGCCCAGTAGGAAGGAACACTAGCTAGGTTAGAAAACAAATATAACATTGGTACCAGATTACCATAGAGAAACAATAAACTGAAACAAAGATCCAAATATGAAAGCTGTTTCAAAACATATATACATATGTAGGGTACCATTTTTCTAAATCAGATGATTGGTCTTAACGTCAACTACTATCTTGCTAGAAATTACAAATAAATGACCAGCAAGAAGTAGCAAGAGAGGCCTTATACGCCACATCCTCCTAGGAATGATGCCACACCACAAAGGATGTCGGACATCAACCCGTCCGTACAGCCCCTCCGGAGGTTTAGGGGTTCGAAACCCAAGGTAGTCACTATGCTCCTTACACTCAGTCACCACATAAAAGAAAACTAAGCAATGAAATGCTTAAACATACACAAAATTGTTTCTAGAAAAAGCTCTAACTAATGAAAACCCCCTCCCTGGAAATTAAAGTCTGCAAATCCCAGCAAGCGCCTCTTGATCAAAGCTGCAGGCAACTAAAGTCCATAACCTAGTATCCAAAAGTGTACTCAACATCAAATTCTTCACTCTCAACTAGTTCGAAACATACTAATTGACTATCCTATAACCTTCAACTTCACCATTGTGGGCTTGTTCCAAAAGAAAATATTATAAAATAAGCTTTAGACAATCGCCAACACTTAACAGAAACATATACTCAAATCTTTATTTTTGGTGTAAATCCTTTGGGCTGCAAATCAACTTTGAAATGGTGCTTTACTTGTATACTTTCAGCAAACAAAAGAATCAGAATGTAAAAGGCTATAAAAGTTCACCAACTCCATAATAAAATAAGGTCTGCTGCAAAGTGTGACCAACATTTCAGAAAATCTAGGGAACTTTGAAAAATCACCAATAATGTTTCTTTCAGTAATTTCAAGTATAAATATCCAGACTCAAACTAGACATATAAATATACTTTTTTCCAAAATTTGAAGTCATTTGAAGGTCGTATGAGCTGCCAAACAAGAATCCAAACTAAGCTGAACTGCAGATTTCTGCAGAAATTCTGAAGCATTACTCTAACTTGAGACTAGTATAGAAATCTCATTTGAACTCCGTTTTTCATGAAACCAAGTTTGAAAGAATCTTTCAATAGTCTAGTTTAACGTATCAAAAAATCAAATTAAAATACAATATATAAGTTATACGTATATCATAGACAAGCACACTGGTTCAGCTTAGATGATGCCTTTGGCATTTCATCGAATACATGGTGTGCACCATTTGAATCACTACCAACGCTATGTCTACTTATCCTATTGGAGTTGCCAAAGCTAGTTTACAGTTAAGTGTACAATTCAATATCCACCTTAAGTAAGTCATTGAATAGAATTCAAGTACAAGTCATACGTGCAAGAAATCAGTCAGGCATTAATTTCCTTCAATCACTGTTAGGGCATTAATTTTGCATTGAGGCAGTTAAACACTTTTCTTCTTTGACCCAACTTCAGATTTCAAAGAGAGAGAAATGGTAAACCCCTATTCATCATATAATATAACGGTGAATTTTCCTTAAAAACAATATATTCCATACATATCTAACTAGAACGAATGCAATTAGCACAACCCAATAAATATAACAGCTATTGTAGACTGAACACATATATGCTCAAGTTACTGGGTCAAAACATTATATTGAATCCAAATCAACCTGCCAAGAGATCCTTAATACTTCCAAGTTTCAAACAATACCAAACTCTACCTAAGATTATTCAGTCTAAACAAGTCGAGATGAGAACTTTTATGATGAATCCATTTTGGGTTTAACCAACCCAAACCTTGAGTTAAGAGGCAGAGATCAATAAGCTGAAAACCGAAAAAAAAAGAAGCAGAAGTTAAGGGATGAAATAAACACCTGTGAGAACACTTGTTCAAGATTGAAATGAGGAGGTGCGTTACTGGTATGTGTGGCAAGTCACGTCGGACAGAAGAAGAGCCAAGGAAGGATTAAGACCTGGGAGAGAAGGGTTGGAGCCCCTATTCACCGTTAAAATCAACAATATCAAGACAAAACAACAAAATCCATTTGACCCAACTTCAGATTTACAGAGAGAGAGGGGAGAGAGAGATACCTGCTGATGTTGCCGAAAAATTCCCCACCGGATAGTTTTTTGGGGTTAAGCAGTTTGAAGCTTTGAATGGTTTTTTTTTTTCGGGTCTGAGTGAAGAAGAGAGGATTTGAATTGAAGAGATTTTGATTTTTGATCGGCTTGAAAGAAAGAGACCGACATTCTCGGTGACAATTCCTTATTTCCTTTTCCCTGTTTGAAGCCATCCAAGCCGTGAAGCCGAGCTGTCAATTCCCTCAGCTGAGCTTCACTGTCAGATCTTGTCTATCTTTCTTGGATCGACGGTTCAGATTTGGCCACGAGGCCCGGTTCAGCTGCACTGAGGTGCATTCCAGCCGCACCCGTTGCAATAGGGTGAGACCCTTTCACTTTCGGTAGCAATTGGCTAAATCTATTTGAATCACTTTTGGTTTTCCTCATTTTTGTTATTAGCATCTCCCTATGCATACATTGATTCCTTCCATGGCTAACAAGAAAAGGAGCATGTTATTCACCACCATACTAAAAGTAGGCCTAAGTTGGGAAAACTTCGTCTTCAAATTTGGTATATATGTAAGACTTGACTATTAGAATTTGCAAGCACCTGCCAATGATTACTCTAAGTTTCTCAATACCCTGTAATTATAATGCTCAAATATGAAGACAACATATACGAGATCTAGAAAGATGAAAGAAATCTCTCCCAAACTTGAGGCAAAAGCTATTGAGAAAATTGATGCATATATCCTTCTTCAGGAAAGGTGGATAATGTGTGGCAACTAAAGAAAGTTAAGCTTTGTTGGCTTTGTGCCTTCTATGAAGTTTGATTTCACGTCCAAAAACAACAGAGTTAAGCTTTATATACACACTAACATACTTGTATGGTCTTTTTTAATCTTTAAGAAAAAGAAGACCTAGGATATGTGACAGCCATAGTTAGTAATATTCGGGACGGGAATTAAACGTAAAAAATACGTACGTGTATAATTCGGGAACTTTTAGTGAAAAATACTTTTAAAAATTCGGTCATAAAATACGGAACGGCAAATTATAAAATTCGATACGTACGTGTTTAAAACGGGATGTAGTGAAAAATACGGACGGAAAAATACGGACATACAAATATTAATATAAGTCAATTATAGTACTTATATATAATAAATATGACTTTGAAAATATAATTTTAAAAAAAATCAAGTAATTTAATAACTAAAAATTGCAAGTAAGAATAATTCGGGAATAATTCGGCAATAATTCGGGAATAATTCAGGAATAATTCGGGAACCAATTGAATAATTTGGGAGTTAGCCGAATAATTCGGCAATCCGAATAATTCGCGAATAATTCGGCTAACTTCAAAAAAACGCGAATTTTTCCGAATCTTTGAGTTTAATACGGAAAACGGACGTTTTTTTGAAAAAAACGTACGTACGCGAATAATTCGCGAATAATACGCCGCGAATTTACTAACTAGGGTGACAGCACACCTACCCAAAAAACTTAATTTGTTTTCCCTTTTACTTAGTACTCACTCAATTTTTTTTTTGAAAAGAGCTAAAAAAGTCAAAATTCTTATGTATCACCATATAAAGGCTTAATAGTCAAAATGTCTCCTAAATTTGGTTAAAATTGTCAATTTACACTCTAAATTTGTAATTGAGAAAATGAACCCTCTAAACTTGGTAACAATTGCCGATTTGCACCCTAGGAGGTGTTGTTGCTTGGCCGTGGTTATGTAGTCACGTCCCCCAGTCCCGAGTGGGGTTCGGTGGGGAGTTGAAAGCGATGTCGTCAGCAAGTGACATACGGCTGTCCTACCCACTAGTCCCCCAAGTCCTCGGAAGGGGTCAGCCTCGCCAAGTAGCAGTCGGTGCCAAAGGAGACACGATAAAGTTGCATAAGTTCCGTCAAGGAGAGAAAGCTATGAAGTACAATGAGCAAGAAGGATTGCACGGGGCAATGATATTGTGACGTCAAGTCAAGTGTCAAGTAATATATCATGGATATATGAAGTGTGTGTTGCATTATGATTGTATGCAAATAATGTGTATATGTATGTATGTGTGAGGACCGAAAGTCCCCCGAGTATAAGCAAGTAATTAATGGAAGGTGAAAAGAATTCAATTGTTGGAACAACGATGGTTGAGGAATTCAATGTTCCATTAATGCGAATGAGGGCGTGAGTACGGCGCAAATATCGTAAAGGAAAAGTGTGATACGAGGCAACGTATTTTTGTACAACGAGTGCGAACAAGTCCCCCGGCAGGAGAGGTCGTTGTGTTTGTTTAGTAGTTGTGCGGTGCCCTACAATGGTTTTTGTTAGGCACACGCTTGTTGTAAACGATTTAGTTGTCGTGTATGGGCCCCAGCTGAGCCCGAGAGAGTCCCCCAACTCCCTAAGTGTTTGGCCAAATTGTTTGTATGGGGGTCATTACGTCCAAATGGTTGACGTAACGGGCACCGGGAGCTAGCCGGTTGGAGCCCTTGTTTCCGAGGGGTCATGCCCGATCAACGACAAATTGTGACCTGTCCCCGGATTGTAGCTAGTTATAGTCCCGTAGGGAATGCTTGACGTGGGTGGAAGTAATGATTGCTTGATTGTAGAGCATAAGCTGCATGTTGGCAGTTTGATGTATTCGAGGGATACAAGGGTAGCGGGTGTCCATATCAATTGTGAATATGACCCGATGAGTAATAATGCGCATGGATGATGAGCATGCGTGCATGTAAGCATTTAATTGGATATGCAATTAAATGTAGGCATGTGTTTTAGCATGTAGTAGGAATGCTACTAAAAAATATCATATACTTGATATACGATTTATAGGCATACTTAGAAGTGTAAGCATGCATTGCATATGATTAGCTCCAAGTAAAAGAGTGTAATTGTGAACACTTAGCTGGTGCCGATCGGAAGAGGCGTAAGTGTTGTATGAGTTTATTGGAGTTGTCCGAGCGTAGGACTCCATTTTGTTTGAAGAGCGTAGCGTCATGGTAGCGATGCACCCGCGAGATGCTCAATGAGATTTGTTTTGACGCTCCGCAAAAATAAAGGAAATGATTAGTACATATGTATGTAAAAATCATGCAATTACTTTAAGCTTGATAAAGTAATTGGTTTGCATATATTAACTGAAAAATATATGAAGCATGTGATATGAGCAAAAAATGTTTCACGTGTACATATATATTTAGCTTGCATTGAGAACTACAGTGATCATGCTTGACACCACATAGAGAAATAAGCTAGACGTGCTGACATGTAATTGTAGTAGAGTTTCTACTAAAAAATGCTAGTGAAAAGAGTAGAGCATATAGTGATCACGACATGGATTCCCGTGAGATAACTAGCAGTAGTGTTTGACCATAATTATATAGGAGTACGACAAGCAGCTGCAGTGTATAAATGACCATACTTTATGGTAGTTCACGTGTGGCTTATAAGGCTAGGTGTAATGTGTGAACATTGGAATGAAGCAAGTGTCGTGTCCAGCTGAAAAGCTTTGTGAGACATCGACATGTACATGCATAAATATTTGTTTTATGCTAGAACAGTCTTGTAGGCATGCGTAGATATTGAAATGCTCACGTGAGTATGCTTAGATATGGAGATACATAAAGCAATTAATGAGCTCTTATGAGGCATATGTAGCCGTACGAGAGGTAGTCGTGTACAACGTTGACCAAGTGTTCCCGAGCAAGTAGTGCTCATAATTGAAGTGTGATGCTTAATTGCTATGGTCAGAGAGACATGTGATCATGTTATTACGTGATACGTGTTGCAAGCCGACATATGGTGTTAAACAATTAAAGCTAAGCACATGATTACCTTTGTTATCTACTTACACGTCCGGACATGTTTGGGTAGATAATATGACATGAGTAATTGATAGACATGTTCATATTAGCAGTCAGGGACGTATGAGAAGCATTTTTAATTATTGTTTTGGTGACAATAAATAGTATGAAAGCGGTAGACATCTTGATAAGGAGATAAGAAACTTATTTGTTTGTAAGTCAAGTGACTAGTTCCTAATGTCGTGGAGTTCGTTTGGAAACTTGTTTTTTTTTTTTTTGAAAAGTTTAGATAAAAGCTCTTTTTCCCATGGAAGGCCCCTCGAACGACGGGAGTCGTGACCCCGGGACTACGATCGCTGAACGAGAGACGAGGCGGGCGCGGCGCGCGGCCGGGGGGCACTTAAGCAGTCGACCGGGGACCGAAGGCGCCCAGGCGCGAGGGTGGTCGACGAAAATCGCAGGGGTTCCAAGGCGCGACCAGAGCGGGACGCGAACGACACGCAGGGTGTCGGAAGGCACGGCGGGAAGGAGGTACAGTGAGTTCGAGGCCGAGGTTTGGGTAACAGGAGGAAGGATATCGGTTGGTTCTCTTTTTTGTGTTTGAGAGAAGGATGAGGAAGTGGGAGGAAAGAAGGGGAGTGGCTGAAGAGTCTCCCGGAGGGCGATCGTTTTTTTTTGGAGGATGAAAATGGAGGTTAGTTGGATGATCAAGCTAGGGTGGATATCCTGAGGAGGTGGTCATATTCTTACTCATCGTGTAGAAAGAGTGATGGGTACCAAGCTGATTTTGGCATAGCTTATCGCAAATGAAGAAGATGCTTGTGGTTTGAGGTTGTTGTGAGGCAAGATGCCATTCGGGTCGATGACGGTAGTTACTCGAGCTGACCTTGTCGTGAGAGATAACAAAGTGAACAAACCGTGCAGTTGTGTCACGGTGAAGAGAGAATGAATGAGCTCCTTATTTAAGGAGATAAGTTAATCATGACTGGTATTGCTCACGAGTGCTAATCAATTTTCTCCAGTGGGTGTGAGAAAAAAAAATTAGCTCGTGGGCGGTGTAGAGAGAAATTTAGTAGGTGGTGACGGGTGTGCAAGAACAACTCCAAGGATGTGTGGTGCTTAAGAAGTCGATGGATCCCGATGACCGCGAGTGGATAACCAAGGGCACGTGGACCAACGTCACGGTACCAAGCGCATGGATAATGGAGGTGTAATTTTTGTACTCGAGGAGGCCAGAGGGTACTCAAATGGAAGGAGCCTCAAGTGAGTGCTATTCGACAAGGATTGGTGAGTGAATTAATTGCAGTCGAGAAGTGAAATTGATTATGAACTCGAGTGACCGAGTTGACCAAGGGTACTCGAGTTTGACCAAGAGTTGACCGATCTTGAGTTAGCTTAGATGCTTGGGTGAAGACAGACTTGTTGTATCATTTCACGAGGCGCAAATGTTTCGGTGTGGTTTGTCGGGGTGCCATTATAGTGTAGGACTAAGTCATGAAGGATAAAGAAAGTATAGTGGTTCACCTCCCCTTGTAGGAGGCTACGTCCACTGAGTAATTCACTAAGTGTAGAGAACTACAAGAGACTAAGTTCGAGTCTATGTATTGTCCTCCTCATTGCTAGGTGAGGGGTTCCTTTATAGATAAGGAAGCCTCTCTCACATTACATTTATCCGATGTGGGATGCTAGTGCAACAAATGTAATAAAGTACTTGTCGTGAAGCCTTTTGGCGAGCATGGGAGAGCCTCCCGACGAGGTCTTGGTCGGCTTCCACCATGGCGAGGTAGCTCAAGTGTTGGGCTAGGTCCCGCATGTCGTGGCCGGGGTCCCACACGTCATGTGGGCCCGCTAGGAGTGTGTTGATTATGCTTGGCGGCATGTGGTATATGTAGTACGAACACGTATAACCTTAACACCTTTTCCATTTTGTTATTTTTTAATTATATTTGTTTTTTAATTGTAAAAAGACTATTGTACCCTTCACGTGCAAGTCACATGACACACATTTGGATGGAAACCATTGGATTTGACAGATATGGTGTGAATCAGCAATTGTTACTAAGTCCAGGGAGTTAATTTTCTCAATTAGAAATTTGGGGTGTAAATTGACAATTATAGCCAAATTTAGGAGACATTTTGGCTATTAAGCCCCATATAAAAGAAGAAAGTTTTAATCCATAGGCTTTTTCTGTTTTCGATATATTTATGTTTTCATCACTCATTCTCTTGTATTTTTATTTTTCAAGAATTTTGGTTTCGTGTCCTCTCTTCTTTACTTGTATTTTTTTTATTAATAATATTTAATAGCGGATAAGTCGGAAAATTTCTGACTTCCTCTGTTTATTAAAAAAAAGAAGAAGTAAGAACCTTGATGTGTGACTAAAAAGAAGCAAGGATACCAGAAAAGAACTGACAGGCAAGAGTGCACACAATACACAATAATTAAGCTAGGATGGGAGTGATTATCACTTGATTCTGACTTCAGTGAGTGAGTGAGCCACATATATCTCTGTCTTAGTCTGCATCCTACTTAATGCACAAGCCAATTATATGCATCACAAACAAAAGGGACACAAATCTAAGCAAAAACTTGTTTTTGAAGATTGTATTGCGTATTTTTAGATGCTTGAAGTCCTCCCCTGCAAGCAGACTTATGTTTTGTATGTCAATTATCGATAGAAAATCTACTTCGGGTTACTTAACGTTTATTGGGAGAAATTTTATCAAAGACTTGGCGTTTAAGCCTAAGAAAGCGATGGATTTTGTATTGTGATAACAAAGTTGCTATACATATTACTCATAATCCTATTCAACATGATAAAACTAGGCGTGTATAGGTGGACAAACATTTTATCAAAGGGATGAATCATTGCTTTTCATAAGTGGGAAGGATTATTTTTTTTTTCATTATGCACATAAGGAATTCAATAGTCAGTAGTCTACCAATTGTTGTATAATAAAAATAAGTAAATAAAAACTTGGAACTTACAATAGGTAACCACACACCATGAAAAATATTAAGCAGTACCACATAACAGTGAGCAACTTTCACACTTAAAATGTGTAAAATGATAAGTTTTTTGTTATTGTTATATTGGAGATGATCAAACTCTTAATCTAATTTAATCCTAAAATATTTCCCCAACCTCTCTCAAAGTGTGTAAAATGATAAGTTGTTCTTTGATGGAGGGTCTATGTTATCATCACTAAATTTATAAAATATAAGAGAGTGATCATATTTTATCCAACCACCAAAAGAGGGCAAAAATTAATTTTAAATTTTTAACCACCACCAAAACCAACTAATCAAGTGCATATAAAAATGAAAAAAAGAGAGTATTTTTTATCAATGAAGTCTAAACTTTAGTGAATTTGATAAAATGATACCCAACTTTTAAAAATGATTAAAATAGTATCTAAATTGTTAAAAACAGATAAACTTGATATCATTTTGATTACTTTTAAAAGTTAGGTAAAAAACCCAGCCGCAACTCTCCCTCCCGAAAAAACCAAGATCCAGTTTCAAGCCCCTCCCCCCTCCATTTTCAGATCTAGCTCTAGATCTTGGGAGTGTGAGGGGGAGGAAGTGCGGATGGAGCAATCCTACCATTTTTGTGGGCTATGGATGGAGGGGATCAGAGTGGTCGGCGAGGTGGATGGTGGTGCTCGGGCTAGGGGATCGGGTCATGGAGGTCGAAGGGTGGAATGGGTTAGCGGTGGAGGTATGTTGGCGGTTCGGATCTTCGCTGGCTTGGCCGGCGTCCCAATATTTTGATGAAATGGCCGAAGTGGTGTTGTTGTCATTCAATGGGGTGACGCTAATGGGGATCGACGTCGGAGAAGGAGTGTGGGTTGTTTGGAAGGTTCGGGGGGTGGTTTTTGGCCGGATCTTTGTGACGCTTTGGGTGCTCGAAAGTGGCTATTCGAGGGCTGTTTCGGTTCGGCGCATCCGGCTATGGCGGTGTGGTTGGGGTTTGGCCGATTTGGGGACGAATCTTGGTGTGGGCGTGTGGCCTGTTCGGATTTTTGCCTTGTTGGCTTGTTCTTCGCCCCTGCTGCGAGGTTGCTTTATGTTTTACTTTTTGCAATGTATTTTGTTTTTGTTTGTTCCTTTGTTGTGTTTTGTTTGCATTATTTATTGTTGGCTTTGGGCATTCATCTTGTGAATGCCCTGTTATGCTTTGTTGGTGGGAAATGCCCTTGTTGGGTGATATGCCTGCCCTAGGGCGGCGACGGGTCATAGTGAATTGGACCCTGCCTCCTAGGGGGAGGATGAGACATTGGGTCGCCGGTTTTAATTCCGGTCGGCCACATACTGAAATAGCGGTTGGTATACCTGTCCTTATGCGTCTGTCGGACGTGGCTTTTTCAGTTGGTCACCACTCTTTCTTAGCAGTGGATGTAGGCCTTGTGCTCTGCGTCATGCTTGTTGGTGCTTATTGTGGATGTATCGGAGACTCCTTTTACCGGGATGTTCTCTTTTATTACTGCGAGGTCTTGGTTTATGTCCCCCTCGATGTACTTTCACCACCGTTTCGTAATTAAAATAGTCGTTTATTCCATCAAAAAAAAAGTTAGGTATAATTTTAAAACTATATTTGATGGATCACTAACAAACGAAGTTATCAAGTTGATATGTTTTTATCATATACAATTTTGATCATTTTTATTTGAGTATCATTATGTCTGATTCACTTTAGACTATATTGCCATAGTGGTGAAAACAACCCTAAAAATAAACAAAAAGCACATGCAAATACAGAGTTGTACTTGTACATATATTTTACTTTGAAATAAAAATAGCAATTGGGGTTTGCAAGAAGGAATCTGGTCCTTTAATTATCCCTTAATAAAGAGATAAAGATAGAAAATTCCCATTACGACCCCACTAACAGTTGTCACTTCAAAATATTATCCAAATGTGTTCATAAGGATTGGTGGAAAGCGAAACAATGATTTCATACGAAAAGGAAAATACTCCGGCCATTTCCAAGTCTCAGACCCAGAAATAAAAAAAGGTCATTTCCAAGTCAAAAATCCAAAGAATATTAATACTCACCGGAGAAAAACTAAAGAGAGAATAAGTGGTGAGGAAAAATAGAAAATTAGATTAGAATTAAGTGAAGTTAGAAATTCGATTTCCTCCAAATCTCCAATTTAACAAAAAAAAAAGAAGACAAATACACAGCTGCAAATTAATTACATCCAACTATCAAATTAAATACTTTGCTTAAAAAAATCTATCAAATTAAATGAACAGGACAGCTTTTTCCACAGCCCCGTCTTCCTCAAATTCTACATAAATACACCATTCACATGATCACATCAAACACCAATCTTAGTATCGAGTCTCTTGAGTCTTGACCCTTTAGTTGTTGATCTTCAACTGTTGAGTTCTGATGGCTTTCTGCTCAAGTTCAACAGTAGCCCGGAATGTGATGGAAACAATATGTGTGAAGAAGAGCAATGAGAAGCCAAATCAAAAGGTGAGTGAGAGCAAGAAGATCAGAGGAACAGTGGTGTTGATGAAGAAGAACGTGTTAGACTTCAACGACATCACGGCGTCGCTTCTTGATCGAATCCATGAATCCCTGGGGAAGGGTGTTTCCATGCAGCTCATCAGTGCTACTCATCCTGAACCTGCAGGTCATGGTCAGTCAACTTCTCTTCTGAATCAAACCCAGCATCATATATCTTTTTCTGAGCTCAACTCTTCACCAATTACGTTTTCATCTTCTTGTTTATAGAAAAAAAGAATCTAGCTTGATTAATTTAGACTTAAATGCATATGCTAATTTCAGAGTCATGGTCACCAAATCAAAATCCAATGTTTATCATTCAAGTCCCAATAAAGTGTTGTAGTTTCTGGAATTCATGTCAACCATTAGGACTTTGTTGATTACCAAAATCCTTAGTCCATGGTGATCACTATTCTAAAGAGATTCTTACAAATGAAGCTGAATCTGACATTTTCTTGTGTTCAGGAGCAGCAAATGGGTTAGTGTTGAGAGGGAAGCTTGGAAAGAAAGCGTACTTGGAGAAATGGATTACAACCATTACATCATTGACTGCTGGAGAAACTGCTTTCACCATTTCATTGGACTGGGATGAGTCAATGGGAGTTCCTGGGGCTTTGATGGTCAGAAACCATCACCATAGCCAATTTTACCTCAAGACAATAACATTAGAAGATGTTCCCGGAGACGGTCGAGCCCATTTTGTCTGCAATTCCTGGGTATACCCTGCACATCGTTACAATTATGATCGGATATTTTTCTCCAACAAGGTAACTTTGATTTTGAAGTTGACAAAAGACCATAATGTAACATGTATTAGGCCCAGTTTGGGATGACTTAAATTAAAAATAAGCTGATTATTTATTAAGTTAAGAAAGTTTGGTGTTTGGTAAAACAAAAATAAGGAGCTTTAAGAATAATCTTACACTTTCCAAAAGAGTTTATGGAAGTTGGAAATTTGATACTTCTATAAGCAGATTCTAGCTTTTGTTGTATTTCCCTTTTGACTTTACCTATATTAAAGTTTACCAAACACTTAAACACTACTTTTTGTATTCACAGCACTTTTAAAAGCAAAATTTACCAAACACGTATCTACTTAATTTCACAGCTGATTATTCTCAAAATATACGGTTAGAGCTGCTTTAAAAATAAGCTAAACCTTACCAAAAACTGGGCCTTAGAGAGACAGACTTCCCACTTGTAGATTTTTCTGCGAATATAAAAATAATAATTAAATCTAGTCTTGAAGGTCATGCAGCATGCTTTAGCTTTATCAGTCTTTGACTAATATTAAAAAGGAACAAAGGCTTGCATCCCTTTCATAACTTTTTTTTTTTGGTCGATCCTTTCATAACTTGATCAATTGGTTTTAGCATCATAAGGTGAGATTTTTTTCTTTCATGATTGTTCTCTTGAACCTCAATGGCTCAATTATTGGAAGCTTGACACAATAATTTGTTTTTTACATAGAAAACTCATTCTATTTTCCTAAATCCACTGATTAATATGGAAGAATCATAATCGATTACCTTTCCAGCTGGATTAGCACTTCCATTCAAAGAAAATCCTTTAAATATTGTATTAATTACAAAGTGTGTGCCTGTGTATATTGCTTCATAATAGTGTAGATCTTTTATGTAACAAAATAACTTTTCATGGGTGATTCTGTTTCACGGTTTGGTTGTTGGCCACAATATTCCATAGTTTTCAAAAGCAACTTCCAGAAAATTCAGTCTTTCTGTGATTTAATGAAATGACTCCACTAACAGAAGCTTCATGTTTGTGTTAGCCCTACCTGCCGTCTCAAACACCTGAGCTATTACGCCCTTACAGGGAAGAAGAGCTGAGTAATCTCCGTGGGAGTGGATCGGGTGAGCTAAAGGAGTGGGACAGAGTCTATGACTATGCTTGCTACAATGATTTGGGAAGTCCAGAGAAGGGTCCAGAATATGAACGCCATATTCTTGGTGGAACACAAGCCTATCCATATCCAAGAAGAGGAAGAACCGGTCGAAAACCAAATAAATGTGGTTAGGAAACAAATTTAGCTCAATTTTTTTTCCCTGATCAAGCTCTTACTAGCCTGAAACTCTTATGGCATAACACAGAGAATATGAACAGAGACTATTGATGACTGAATAATTTTGGTGTCTTAGAAGCATAAACTTTGATAGTATGATGAACAAATTTTTTTATGCTTGTAACACAGACCCGAACACTGAGAGCAGGCTGTTTCTTCTAAGTCTAAACATTTATGTTCCAAGAGATGAGCGGTTTGGCCACGTGAAGTTTTCAGATTTTCTTGCATATGCCCTAAAATCCCTGGTTCAGATATTGCTCCCAGAGCTTAGATCTTTGTGTGATAAAACTATCAATGAGTTTGACACCTTTGAGGATGTACTTAATCTTTATGAAGGAGGCATCAAGCTACCAAATGGGCCTACACTAAAAAAAATACGGGATCGTGTCCCTTGGGAGCTTCTTAAGGAACTACTTCGCTCAGATGGCGAGCGATTTCTCAAGTTCCCAATGCCTGATGTGATTAAAGGTTAGACTACTCTTTCCACTTATTACTATCGATTTAGAAAGCTAATAATCCAATATTGTGGAAAAAAATTTAACATTAAACAATGAATTTTCATGATGTAATTGCAGAGGATAGAACTGCATGGAGGACCGATGAAGAGTTTGGAAGAGAAATGCTGGCAGGGGTTAATCCTGTTAACATTACCCGCCTCCAAGTAAAATACAAGTTCTAACTATTTCATTTGACTAGTATAGTGATACAATATTGCTGAGTTTAATTATTAACTGAAATTTCTATTTGCAGGAATTTCCCCCAACCAGCAAGCTAGACCCTAAAGTATATGGGAATCAGAACAGTTCAATACGAAAAGAACACATAGAAAAGAACATGAATGGCCTCAGTGTTGAAGAAGTACTAATCATGCTTCACTATTTTTTTTTTCAGTCAAAAACCTACCATTGCAGAATTACAATTATAATACAATATTTGTTAAGTTCATGTGCACAATCATTTTCCCCTTTTATACAGGCAATTAAAAGCAACAGGCTGTTCATATTAGATCATCATGATGCACTAATGACATACCTGAGACGAATAAACACAACATCGACTAAGACATATGCCACCAGAACTCTCCTCTTGCTGCAAGAAGATGGGACATTGAAGCCTTTGGCAATCGAGTTAAGCTTACCGCATCCGCAAGGGGAGCATCACGGTGCTGTCAGCAAAGTTTTCACTCCAGCAGAAGATGGCATTGATTCAGTCCAAAAAAAAGAAAATGAGGCTTCAGCAGAAGATGTCAGGAAAGTTCGCATTGAGGCTTCAGTTTGGCAGCTGGCCAAAGCTTATGCTGCTGTAAATGATTCCGGCTATCATCAACTTATCAGCCACTGGTAAGGACCTGAAAAGAACTGAATTGTAGCATAAGGTAGTAGCTTCGTTCTAGTTAACATGCTTTAAATTACATGCAGGTTAAACACGCATGCTGTAATAGAGCCATTTGTGATTGCAACAAATAGACAGTTGAGTGTGCTTCACCCGATACATAAACTTTTGCAACCACACTTCCGGGACACAATGAACATAAACGCCCTCGCCAGGCAAATCCTCATTAATGCCGGTGGGATTGTTGAGAAGACAGTCTTCCCAGCTCGATATGCCATGGAAATGTCTGCTGTTCTTTATAAAAACTGGGTATTCACCGAGCAAGGATTACCTGCTGACTTGCTCAAGAGGTAATTAAGCCATAAAGCTGTAACTGAAAAGAATAGTTTAACTTTTATCCAACTAAATTTTGTTGCACTTGTGTTTGGTATCAGAGGAATGGCAATTCCCGACCCAAGCTGCCCTCATGGCCTCAGACTTCTGATAGAAGATTACCCCTTTGCTGTTGACGGGCTAGAAATATGGTCAGCTATTGAAACTTGGGTCACCGAGTATTGCACTCTCTACTACCCAACAGACAATGTGGTCCAAAGTGATTCTGAACTCCAGAACTGGTGGGAAGAGCTCCGCAATGAAGGCCATGGTGACAAGAAGGATGAGGCATGGTGGCCAGAGATGCAAACACGAGCCGAACTTATCCAATCATGCACCATAATCATATGGGTGGCTTCTGCCCTCCATGCAGCTGTCAATTTCGGTCAATGGCCTTATGCTGGCTACCTCCCTAATCGCCCAACCATAAGCCGCCGCTTCATGCCTGAGCCAGGCACTGCTGAATATGCTGAACTTGAGGACAACCCTGATGTGGCTTTCCTCAAAACAATTACATCCCAGCTCCAAACTCTTATCGGCGTGTCTCTGATAGAGATTTTATCTCGACATTCAACTGATGAGATTTATCTTGGCCAAAGAGATACTCTTGAGTGGACTTCAGATGCTGAAGCATTAGCAGCATTTGAGAGATTCGGAAAGAAGCTGATAGAAATTGAAAAAAGAATTACAGCAATGAACGCGGATAAGAGATGGAAAAACAGAGTTGGCCCCATCAAGATGCCCTACACCTTGCTCTATCCCAACACCTCCGATTACTCTAGAGAGGGTGGACTCACTGGAAAAGGAATTCCCAACAGTATCTCAATATGAGCTTTTTGATCTATGTACTAGATGGTTATCTTTGAAGCAACTGCAATATTAGTGTGGTGTACAACTAGTGCTTAAGACTACAATTGTAATTTTCGTATCTGTGTAGATCATCTCAGAGATGTAAATTCGTTGTGCAGGTGTGGATGTGATTAAGAGAGAATTTGAGTCAATGAACAGTTATGCCTCTCTCTTATTTTCTAATTCAAAGCTAGTAAAGATGGCAAAGATGAGATGCTAAAAACAATCTATCGCAATCGTGAGAGACAAAACTTGCTTAGACTACTACAAAGAAAATAAAAGTTCAGCAGCATGAATCTGAAACAATCATCATAATCAGAACCTAACCAAGATCATAGTTCATACATGTCGATCTCGCATTTTTTGCTCAACCTAACCAATTTTTTCCAATTCAGAGACATGGCAAATAGAACAGGAACAAGAGCTTACTTCATCTGCAATTGGCATTGGAGACATTGAAACTCTTCCTCGCTTGAAGGCTTGAAGCAGACAGTCGCAAGGTTGCAAATTTAGATTCATTCCTTGCACTCACTAATTGGTTGCATGAGCTACGTGTTACCTTCTGGACTGGGATGACTCATCAGTTGTGCGTTGGCTAAAGAAAATATTGACTGCGGGAGGGAGGCTCTATAGTTTGGGACTTTTGAACTTAACTTTCGGAGATTGAAGTGTTGTAGGTGTGTCTTCTATGATGGACCTTGGAGGCTTATTGATAGCTAGCCAATAAGGGCCCAAAAAAGAGAGAGGAGGAGTTAAGGGCCTCAAGAGTTGACTCTTGTTGGTAACCAATTACTCTTGGAGCCTCGGGGCCTCTAGGATACTCATTTTCTTTCTTTTTCTTTTTTTTTTGGCGTGAAAAAGGACTTTATCAATTGGAAACCCGTTCATTATGAGGGGCTTCACCTTTAACTGGAACGTCATTAACAACATTATAAGCACCGTTTTGAGGAGCTAATGCTGCTACTGAAACCACAAGCATGCTCACCGTTTTACAAATTCCAAAAGAGATAATTGAATGTTGGATTTCCTTCCATGCTTATAGATTTGCAGTTATCGATCAAACCCCACTAATCAACAAGAATGGGTGTAATATTGTGTTACCATCTTCTCGATCATCATGAATTCAGGCTGAGCTTCATTTTTACCCACCCATACTTCAAACATTCCACGCTATAATCATTATGCATAAACCTCCATGAAATATTCTTGTAACACATTACCATTATTACTTTTGATATGGGTGTAATTGTTGCCCTTCATAATTGTAATTCTTGTAACATATTACCATTTTCTTTTATAATGCTTGTAGTTAGCAAATCCCACTAATCAACAACAATGGGTGTAATCTCATATCACCAAATTCTCATCATGAATCCATGTGGAGCTTTTTTTTTCCACCAAATCATGTTTTATACGAATAATTGTTCTATGGTTTTGGACCATAACTACATGGTGTTCCAAACCAATATACGGCGGTCAAGCGTATAATATTAAATATATTAAATAATATTAAATACATGAGGTCTAAAGAATAAAAAAATAAAGATAAAATAGACCAATAATATTGATCCGGACCACCACATAACTATGATCAAAATGCATATAATAATTTCTATTTTTATACGATCCACGTTATCATGATTATGCATTACCTAAAATGTTTGATCAGTATTATATGAATATTCTACAAATTATAAAAATTGATCCACACCGTTAATTCAGACAAAAAAATATCCACGTCTTAAAAAAAAAGTAACAAAGTGCGCAAGGCATTTACAAGTTGACCAGAAATTAGATTTGCAAACAAAAAACGAAACTCCAACATGAGGCACAAGTAACACAACGTATCAGAATCCCATGTCCTCATTGGTCGAAGCATATCTCCTTATCCAATCCCATATCCTCACCACCCTCATCAAATCCTTCAAACTCTGCCACAATAACCTACCCCATATCCATAACCCAAAAAAAAAATTAGTACCACACCATCCTCTGTCTCTCTCGATCTCGATCTCGGTCTCTCTCTCTCGAGCCCAAGTCATGGCCATGGCAACTCAAGCCACCCGCTTCACCCCAACCGCCTCAGCCCCTTGGAAACAGTCAGTTACCTCCACCTTCATGGCCCCCAAGTCACTGACCCTCTCCACCACAGCACCAATCAGACCCATGAGAATCTCTGCTGAAGAGAAAACCGTGGCACCCACGACCGAAGCTCCAGTTGGCTTCACCCCACCGCAACTGGACCCAACAACCCCATCCCCAATCTTCAGCGGCAGCACCGGTGGGCTTCTCCGCAAGGCCCAAGAGGAAGAGTTCTATGTGATCACCTGGGAATCACCCAAGGAGCAAATCTTTGAGATGCCAACTGGGGGTGCCGCCATTATGAGGGAAGGACCCAACTTGTTGAAGCTAGCTAGGAAAGAGCAGTGTTTGGCTCTTGGGACACGGTTGAGGTCCAAGTACAAGATCAAGTACCAGTTTTACAGGGTGTTCCCTAATGGTGAGGTTCAGTATTTACACCCAAAGGATGGGGTGTACCCTGAGAAGGTGAACCCAGGGCGCCAAGGAGTGGGGTTGAACTTCAGGTCAGTTGGGAAGAATGTGAACCCAATTGAGGTCAAGTTCACTGGGAAGCAAGTGTATGACATATGATGTGATCAGTTGGTTCTTAATTTGGTACGTGCATGTAATTTGTAATGTATTAATGTGACAATTTGTGAGTATAATCATTGTGTTTCTTGTAATTTTCTTTGGGGATTTATCTAAGATGCAACATCAGAATTCAGAAACATGGTTTGAGTATTGTCATATATTAATTAGCCATATGTAGATTAGAATATGTCAACTTATTAGGTTGAGAGTAACATATATAGTTAAACCCGCTGATTATGCAACCCCATTAATTGGTTTTCCTACATCTAATTAATCTCATTATTAGTTTTGGTAAATTCTTCATACATCTTGTGATTATTCAACCCCTTTGGTTCACTTTCACTATACATACAAAGCATTGGCTGGCTTTAGGCTTAAATTAGAATTGAGTAAAGACACCGGAAGATCAAAGCACCTGAAGAATCAGATCAAGGCCTCAGGTAGAAGAAGGCATATATAGCATCCTTATTTTGTACATGTTGCATTTCAAGACTGCAAACAATTTAATGTTTCAAGGCCTCTGATTTGTAAGGTCATGTTTTAATAAAAATTTGCCGTGCTACCTTGGGAGAATTTGGAACAAATACCTTTGGGCAAATAACTTTCCTAAAGAATATATATATATATATATATACACACACTTTAATTTGTGCCTAGAATTCTGTTTGAACCCTGGATGCTCTAGGGTAATTGTTGCCTTATACATGTTTTAGTGAGAAAAAGATTGCGCAGCCAATGTGGAAGAGTTTTCCTCTTTTACAAAGAAAACTATCGAGCATTTTTTAGAGTTGTTAACAAGTCAAATACGCATGTTCATACCCTCTACGACGTCACAACGTCAGTTGAGAGGAAGTGACATGCATAATTTGTGTCTCAAGGTGATTGATAACCAAGATCAGCACTATGTCAACATGCAAAGACGAGGAGAAGCAGATTCAAAGAAGAAAACAGTAGCAAAGACGATCAAATTATTGTCTTCTAGAGCAAGTCTAGTAAATACGTAGAGTTTGTAAGTACAATTTGAGTGTGTTTCTCATAGTGAATTGATTTTCATACTGGCCTAGGAGCTGTAGTTGTTTAGTCCATCTTGAGTTCATTGTGTGAACAAACTGTTCGTGTTCATGTTTGTTGAATGAAGTAAAATCTACGTTAAGGCTTTAAGAAGTTATGTTTTCTGAGTTTCTCGGACTGTAAACAATATTGCAATCCTATCCAAAACAGATTGCTTAATCAATCGCAATTGGTTAAGGGGACTGAAAATGGCACTCCCCAATTTACAAACCACATTCCCTTTATATTTTATAATATTTTCTCAATCTTTGTCCAAATGCCTTTGTATTTTCCAGAAAACCATCTCTAAAACATTGTCTACTCACTCTACTGCACTTGAGCACCTTTGCTGTTCTGATCCAAGAAAAAAAAAAAAAAACCTTTGCTTTCAGCCTCTAGTTTGCTATGATGCTTTCATATCCCCTAGTCCCCTACACACATCTTCACCAAGATTAGAAAGCTATGAATGTTTGACACATTTTAAGACATAGCTCCATGGTCTGCAACCAAACTAGAAATTCCAGGAATATTGATTCGTGGAACAAATCGACCAACATAAT
Organism: Rubus idaeus; assembly: GCA_030142095.1. Taxonomy (NCBI): domain Eukaryota; kingdom Viridiplantae; phylum Streptophyta; class Magnoliopsida; order Rosales; family Rosaceae; genus Rubus; species Rubus idaeus. The sequence goes on along the minus strand of CM057968.1, from coordinate 24,480,010 downwards.
TAAAGCCCAGTTCCCAAATTCAAGAAAGAACATTTTTTCTCGCCTATTTCCGATTCTAACCTCATCTGCTCATCCTCACCTTATCCTCTTTATCTCTCTTTCAAAACCCCGAAACACAAACACAGAAAGAATTGCTTCTCATGCTCTCATCAACTCCCATCTCCCTCATGAGAACCTGAGAAATAAATCATTGGGTATGAGGGTGATGAGAGTTGATTTATTATATTTACAATGATTTATATGTGAGGTTATTGGGTTGAACCAGAAATTTGAATCTCTAATTGATAATGCAAGGAAGATTCTAATAGACCATAATGGCTGCCGTTGTGATTTGTGAAGCAGCTTCAACTAACCTATGAACCCTAGAAACCACCTCAGACCCATATACAAAACTCATAGATGCCTCCTTTTTTCTTTCAGAAACGAAACAAGTTCAAACGGGGTAAATGTGGAAGTTTCAATGGAAATAAATGATTAAATATTATAAAAACTTGGAGGGAGTGCGGTTTGTAAATTGGAGAGTGTCAGTTTCACTCACAGACTCACCTTGGTTAAAACTTCACCTAAACCTATTCATCGGCGTCATATATCCACTCTGCGAAGTTAACTAGCCTAATAAATCACAAGAAAAAATTACTAGCTAGCTAACACTAACGAAAATCTCATAATTCTAACAACACAAATGCATGAAAAACTGGAGACTTAGGCCATCTCCAACCAAAGGTTCTATATGCAAATTTAGAACTTTTGGGCTAAAACCCATCTCCAATGGATATAATAGAACTTGAAAGACCCATCTTTGGGTTGCATAATATTAATAAAAGTTGTAAATATAGAACTTCAAATGCAACGGTTGGAAACTTTGACATTGAGAATGACACACCCATGTGCAATTGTTCTCATTCAAAACTGCTGTGCACAGTGAAATTATAATTAAATACAATTAAATATTTCAAATTTATAATTTACAACTTTTCGGTTGGAGATGGTCCAATTATAGAACTCACTATTTGGATGAATAGTGCCTAATATAGTTTTATATTTCAAAATAGAACCTTGTTTTGCAAACCTCAATTGGAGATGGCCTTAGCATCTAGATGAATGAAGAAGATGGAAAAGAGATCAACTAGGGTTGGTTTTGTGTACGTTTTCATCTCTAGCTCTATCTAAAAATAAGAAAAATGTCCTTACACTCTTCTTTAACCTGCATGTTTTACTTTTCATGAGAGTTAGTTGCATTATTTTTTTTTTGGTTACAAAGAGGCCAAAAGGCCCAAAGAAAAGCAAAAAAAAAACTAGCTACTTAACCAGGGCACAACCCAGTTGAAGTTCTTCTTTGTCTAGAGACCCCATCGAGGTCTTCAATATAAGCAGAACATGTATGAACAGGAGGGTTGTCATAAGTTAGTTGCATTATTGTTAGAGCATCTGACATGGTAGGCTATTTGCTTAATTATAGTCTACAATCCCCTCCCACCATAAGTCATATCTCAGAGCAAGTCCACTGGTCTTGTGAAGACCAGTTGCCACATAGATCTAGCCCCATTTTTTAGAAAATTTGCTTCCAACGGGTCTGGGAAGACCAGGCTAGAAGTGACTTGAGGCAAGGGATTGGTCTCTTTGTGCCCAAGCCCAAAACCAGTTGCCAGCGTGGCAAGCTGTTAATGGGTGACGTCAGCGTCAACAACTTGCAGCAATTGCTGCCCTCCAAGCCCACGTGCAGCCCTCCAAGCCTCCAAAGCACTATCAGCCATTGGATCTCCAAACCTCCAAACACTCCCAGCCATTGAATCTATAATATTATTCTAAAAAATTGTTGTTAGAGAGGAGTTGTGAAAACACAACCTCTCTAACACAAATGAAAGCCTCAACCAATTGATCTAGAAAGAATTTTTGGTTAACATTTCTATTCTTAAATACTTAAAATATTTTTTCATTATAAATTTTCACTAGAAAAAATATTTTTTCATCAACATAAGTAGTTATCTTTTTTTTTCCTAATATTATTGTTTATCATGCATTATATTTTTTCTATAAAAATAAATAAATTAAATTATTGAAAAACAGACAAATTATTTTTCGTGACCCTGACCCAACATGTGGAAACAACCATGAAAAAGTGAATGAACAGTATCTGACCTAGTGCCTTGGTGACCCTGACCCTGACCCAACGGGTGAACTTGCTCTCATACCCCCAAAAATGAATTTGGCCTAACCAAATGTGGCTTATGGTTTCATTGGCCAAACTGTTGGATCCCCCTCTTTTTTTCACTTCTAAATTTCTAATGCATACAATCTAAGCATATGGCCCATAATTATTCCTTACAATGACAATTATATTAGGCTAAATCAGAATATTCTCTAAAATATTTTATTTTGCAAATGCCAAATGGGTTTAGGTTTTAGCCTACCATGGCAGATGCCCTCAAGATAAATGTTGTTCAAGGTGTTTAATCATCTATTTCCTTAATTGGATCAATTATTGATGCAACATATGGCATCATAAACCCACTTTAGGTTCACTACTATTTTTTTTCCTTTTGAGAATGCTTAGGTTCACTACTTTGATGGAGATAAAATGTGAACATTTATATTTTATAAATCTAGGAGAATCAATGGAGGACTTCTTTAGCATTTATCTACGAATAATATTACATCTAAAATTCTAAATGACATAATGTGATTGCCGATGTGACATTTAAATATTAGAGAATGCTAGACCAATGTTTAAATGTCAAATCAACTACCACATGATATTCGTGGTTTAAATAGGCATAATAAAAGATGGTGTGTTTAGCATTGTTCTTTTATTTTTTGAGAAAAAGATAAATTCACTAATCTATCGAAAGACTTACAACCGGGGGTGGGGGGGGGGGGGGGGGGGGGGGGGGACATAAAGCCTAACCTCAAAAACGGTTACAGATACCATGAGCTTAAAAAACCCAAACTCTAACCAATCAATCGCCTCCTTCCACAGGCTACAAATAAAATATAATCTCGAGAGTTCCGATAACATTGTCCTTTTATGAATGTTATAAATTTAAGAATATGATTGTGCACTGTTTAAATGTTACAGATGAATATGAAGATATTATTATTAGGCAAAAACCGAATGAAATTTAATTATAGCAAGTTCTTTGCATTTGACATGTCCATGTATCTGAATTGACAAAAAATTCCTAAAAATTTCATGAAAATGCATGTTTTTTTTATAATCAAGGTGAATAATTTCATTCAATAAACTGCAGCAAGTACAGTATCCATAGGGCATACATCGCCTCCTTCCACAGGCTACAAATAAAATATAATCCCGAGAGTTCCGATAACATTGTCCTTTTATGAATGTTATAAATTTAAGAATATGATTGTGCACTGTTTAAATGTTACAGATGAATATGAAGATATTATTATTAGGCAAAAACCGAATGAAATTTAATTATAGCAAGTTCTTTGCATTTGACATGTCCATGTATCTGAATTGACAAAAAATTCCTAAAAATTTCATGAAAATGTGTTTTTTATAATCAAGGTGAATAATTTCATTCAATAAACTGAGCAAGTACAGTATCCATAGGGCATACTCGCCTCCTTCCACAGGCTACAAATAAAATATAATCCCGAGAGTTCGATAACATTGTCCTTTTATGAATGTTATAAATCTAAGATTAGGATTGTGCTGTTTAAATGTTACAGATGAATATGAAGATATTATTATTAGGCAAAAACTGAATGAAATTTAATTATAGAAGTTCTTTGATTTGATATGTCCATGTATCCGAACGACAAAAAATTCCTAAAAATTTCAAGAAAATGCTTTTCTTTTTTTAATCAAGGTGAATAATTTATTCAATAAACGACAAGTACAGTTCATAGGGATATACGACGACAAGAAGAAAACAAAAACAGATATCCTCACTCGCAGAGGAGAAATTGACTATAAATGATCCAAACGGGAACAGAAATAGGAACATACGAGTAAATTGACCAATAAGTAGATACTGGTTGGTACTTCGGATATCCCTTCCTAGATTTGACATTGATATAAACTCAATGTTCTCAATGTAGGCTGATAGTCTATCACACATAAAGCCTAACCTCAAAAACGGTTACAGATACCATGAGCTTAAAAACCCAAACTCTAACCAATCAATCGCCTCCTTCCACAGGCTTCAAATAAAATATAATCTCGAGAGTTCCGATAACATTGTCCTTTTATGAATGTTATAAATTTAAGAATATGATTGTGCACTGTTTAAATGTTACAGATGAATATGAAGATATTATTATTAGGCAAAAACCGAATGAAATTTAATTATAGCAAGTTCTTTGCATTTGACATGTCATGTATCTGAATTGACAAAAAATTCCTAAAAATTTCATGAAAATGCATGTTTTTTTTATAATCAAGGTGAATAATTTCATTCAATAAACTGAGAAGTACAATCATAGGGCATACATCTCCTTCCACAGCTCAAATAAAATATAATCCCGAGAGTTCGATAACATTGTCCTTTTATGAATGTTATAAATTTAAGAATATGATTGTGATGTTTAAATGTTACAGATGAATATGAAGATATTATTATTAGGCAAAAACCGAATGAAATTTAATTATAGCAAGTTCTTTGCATTTGACATGTCCATGTATCTGAATTGACAAAAAATTCCTAAAAATTTCATGAAAATGCATGTTTTTTTTATAATCAAGGTGAATAATTTCATTCAATAAACTGCAGCAAGTACAGTATCCATAGGGCATACATCGCCTCCTTCCACAGGCTACAAATAAAATATAATCCCGAGAGTTCCGATAACATTGTCCTTTTATGAATGTTATAAATCTAAGATTAGGATTGTGCACTGTTTAAATGTTACAGATGAATATGAAGATATTATTATTAGGCAAAAACTGAATGAAATTTAATTATAGCAAGTTCTTTGCATTTGATATGTCCATGTATCCGAACTGACAAAAAATTCCTAAAAATTTCAAGAAAATGCTTTTCTTTTTTTTAATCAAGGTGAATAATTTCATTCAATAAACTGCAGCAAGTACAGTATCCATAGGGCATACATCGACGACGACAAGAAGCAAAACAAAAACTAGATATCCTCACTCGCAAGAGGAGAAATTGACTAGTCAAATGATCCAAACGGGAACAGAAATAGGCAACATACCGAGTCAAATTGACCAATAAGTAGCATAACTGGTTAGGCGTACCTTTCGGATATCCCTTCCTAGCATTTGACATTGATATAAACGTCAATGTTCTCAATGTAGGCTGATAGTCTATCACACATAAAGCCTAACCTCAAAAACGGTTACAGATACCATGAGCTTAAAAAACCCAAACTCTAACCAATCAATCGCCTCCTTCAAGGCTACAAATAAAATATAATCTCGAGAGTTCCGATAACATTGTCCTTTTATGAATGTTATAAATTTAAGAATATGATTGTGCACTGTTTAAATGTTACAGATGAATATGAAGATATTATTATTAGGCAAAAACCGAATGAAATTTAATTATAGCAAGTTCTTTGCATTTGACATGTCCATGTATCTGAATTGACAAAAAATTCCTAAAAATTTCATGAAAATGCATGTTTTTTTTATAATCAAGGTGAATAATTTCATTCAATAAACTGCAGCAAGTACAGTATCCATAGGGCATACATCGCCTCCTTCCACAGGCTACAAATAAAATATAATCCCGAGAGTTCCGATAACATTGTCCTTTTATGAATGTTATAAATTTAAGAATATGATTGTGCACTGTTTAAATGTTACAGATGAATATGAAGATATTATTATTAGGCAAAAACCGAATGAAATTTAATTATAGAAAGTTCTTTGCATTTGACATGTCCATATATCTGAACTTACCAAAAATTCCTAAAAAATTCATGAAAATGCATGTTTTTTTTATAATCAAGGTGAATAATTTCATTCAATAAACTGCAGCAAGTACAGTATCCATATGGCATATATCTCCTCCTTCCACAGGCTACAAATAAAATATAATCCCGAGAGTTCCGATAACATTGTCCTTTTATGAATGTTATAAATCTAAGAATAGGATTGTGCACTGTTTAAATGTTACAGATGAATATGAAGATATTATTATTAGGCAAAAACTGAATGAAATTTAATTATAGCAAGTTCTTTGCATTTGATATGTCCATGTATCCGAACTGACAAAAAATTCCTAAAAATTTCAAGAAAATGCTTTTCTTTTTTTTAATCAAGGTGAATAATTTCATTCAATAAACTGCAGCAAGTACAGTATCCATAGGGCATACATCGACGACGACAAGAAGCAAAACAAAAACTAGATATCCTCACTCGCAAGAGGAGAAATTGACTAGTCAAATGATCCAAACGGGAACAGAAATAGGCAACACACCGAGTCAAATTGACCAATAAGTAGCATAACTGGTTAGGCGTACCTTTCGGATATCCCTTCCTAGCATTTGACATTGATATAAACGTCAATGTTCTCAACGTAGGCTGATAGTCTATCACACAGCTTAGAGCCAGCAATAGACTGGGTCTTATGAACATAAGACCGAACACCCAAATTCAGATTCCCACCGAGATCCTTGACAACAACTCTAACTCAAAAGATCAAAAACTTATTTGAGATCTGAAAACAGATCCAAAAATTAAAAGCAACTGAAAAACACAAAATTCAAAAGCAGACAATTCTAGATCCGAACACAAACACTCCACCAATGCCACTACCACATCATCACCACGCCACACCAGTTGTGAGGGTGCCTGTTTTAAAACTTTCATTAGATTTTATCATAATAGTAATAAGCCAAGTGTGAAGTAATAATCTGTCACGCTCCGGACCCGGTGTCGGTGGTTTTTAGGCACCTAAATCCGAATCCGAGGTGTGAGCGTTGAAAAGTAAAAAAACAAATACATAAAAAATATGTTTCCGATGCGCAACTCTGATATAATAAAAATACAAAACCTTTACAAAATTACAAATAAAACACCTCGATCTAAGCTCGTTGTTCTAGGCTCGTCATACTCTGTAATTCTCTGTAAAAAAAATATTAGAGATAGATGGGTGAGCAAAACCACGTGCTCAGTGAGTAAATCATGTAATATGCCAGTGAAGCTATGTTGTTTTACACACACTGTAATAATAACTCAACTCCTCATCACATCACATCGTCCCTTCATATCATGGTTATCCATCAATTTAGTGATCCCCACGCCCACCTAATGACATCCTCGTCCTATACCTCCGTGTGTCACATCCTTACCTCGACATAACCAATCAAGAAGTTCTCATGTTCCATGAATAAACTCAACCAACACTTCCACATAATATATTTCACAAATAAACATGCTTCACTTGAAAAAGATATAGAGATTTTAGAAATAGAATGAGAAATTTAGAACACATTACATAGCCCACTCACCTCGATTCCGAGAATTACCGAGCATAACAACGACATTACGAGCCTCCTAATACGAACCTTCTAAAAGTAACCGTTGGATCTCACTTAAACCTCCATGGATAGAAAAATGGAGTCGAGAAGAATCTGAAGGTTTTCACGGATCCTAAATCAGAGTTACGGATCAAAAGTTATGATCCGCAGAAGTTTTAGTGAGAGAAAAGCTAGAGAGAGAAACTGAAGAGTGAGAAACTCCCTCCGAAATTATGAAATGAAAATGAACTGATCATGCCTATTTATAGTAGTACATTTCTTAGCCATTAAGAAAGAAATATAATATAATAATATGGTTGTGGATAAGCATGAACAATCTTGTCAACATAGTTTTGAATAAACTCAAACAATCATATCCATATGGTTTGTATAAACTCAAATGATCATATCCACATATAACTTAATAACTAAGTAACGAAAAGATAAAATTTGACCAAATAATAAAAATTCCTCAAAAATATTTTTCGACTTAAAAATAAGGAATTTAAAATTCGGGTTGTCACATAATCCTATCTTAATTTCTTTGCGATGTGTTTGGATGAAGTATTTTCTATTTTCACAGATATTCTCAAATGATGGGAATTATGATTCCATGAATTTAAATTCCGTTAATTGATAATTCTATTGTTTGGATTTCATCATTTAAATTTTTAAAATGACAAGAATTTAAACCTGCTTGGAAGGAATTCAGAAAAGACACATATTTTGGGAGGAATTCAAGTTAGGAATTCCTCCCCAAAAATATTTTCCTCGGAACTGCTAATTTCAAATAAGGAATTTAAAATTGCCGGAAGTTGTCACATAATCCTTATTTTAATTAAATTCCCTTTTATTCCCCATCCAACCGTTTAATGTTTTTATTATTTAATACTGCACAGTAGAAATGTCAAAAACCTACATCTACAAACTGAAAAAAAAAATTAAAAAAAAAATGGTGGTACAACTTGTATAAAATGGAGTTGATTCTACACTAATCTGAAGGAATTATTGAAGATATCGTATCCATTAAAAAAGGAAAACATATTACCATGCCACACCAATTGTGAGGGTGCAATTATTCAATGATTAAGCCAAATGACAATATCAGAATATGCTTTTGGCAATGGAATTCATCTACACAATGTCACTAGCAAAAGATTCCTTTTTTTTTTTTTGGCCGTTAGCAAAAGGTTCCAATTAGTGACAAAAAGAAGAGTAGATGATATGAAGGGAGGAAACATTGATGCATCACACTATCGAATGGGAAGTCCCAAATTAAATTAGTCATGCATCACCAATTCACCATCAAATTATATATAATACGTCCCATGAACTAATTCTTAAATTAAGATGACCAGTCGACATTGCAAATCTATTAGATAGTAGATACCCTTCTTTTTCCAACTTCTACGGTGTGTTTGGATGAAGTATTTTCTATTTTCACAGATATTCTCAAATGATGGGAATTATGATTATAAATTTAAATGTAATTGATAATTTATTGTTTGGATTTCATCATTTAAATTTTAAAATGACAAAATTAAACCTGGAAGGAATCGAAAAGAACTATTTTGGGAGGAATAAGTGAATTTTTAAATGATATTTTATAGGAATGTAATTTGGATAGGCAAACATAAAATTGAGAAGAATGAAAATCTTATTTTTAATTAAATTTAAAAAACGCTAATGACACAAATTGCCATATTTTCACAAGTTACAGATGATAAATAATCATGTGAGTCTCAATAACTCTTTATAAATGACTTCCAAAAAGATCGTGTCTTCTTCCACACCGTATCCCAAATGTGTTAAACCACGTAGAAGAATTGTTCGTCATCAAAATGATAACAAGAGTGAACCGTAGATAAGTCAAATCGTCTCCTTGAATGACGACACAACCATGACATTACAATTGCACCCAACCCTAACTCAAAGAAGTGGGGACTTATTAAACCTAAACCAACAAAAAATAAAAACCCTAATAAATAATAAAAAGAAGCCACCACAATGGCACAATGCACTTTCCATTCCTGAAGAATCGATTCCAGACCTCTAGTAGCCCCCACCACTTGACTGGTACCTGCACAGCTGCACCGTTAATCTTCCCTCTCCAACTCTAGGAGCAAATTTGCCCACCCCTATTTTGTTGTCATGTGTCTATCCCTTCTAACCATGGTTATTTGACATTTTTTTTCCCAACCATACATGACTTCTCTTTCATCTTAAACCTAAATCCTAAATTCTAAATCCTAAATTTCAAACCCTTAACCCTAAATCCTAAATTCTAAACCCCTTGTGAAAAGAAAATATAAAATATAAAAAATTGTTAAGTAACCATGGTTGGCATAAACAACTTGTCAAAAAAAAAATGATGGAAAGGGACATATGGCAGCTATGTAGAGGTGCGCAAATGCCCACCCTAACTAAGAATGAGCGGCAGATTTGGCTCCCTCCAACTCTGAATTACAATGGGCCCCACCTAACCAGTCGAACTCTGAAACGCGTCCACTATTCCAGCCGACCATTAGACCTCCACTACGCAAATTTGGCTCCCTCCAAATCTGAACTTCAACAGAGACTCAAACCAGCCCCAAACCTCTAGTATGCATAACCTATTACGACTAGCCCTACATCCCCTTGAAAACTACCACCATCCACCTACCATAACCATCACAGCCAAAAATGAGCCCAACAACCGACCAGCACAGGGAAACCCTGATTCCACCGTGTAGCCTGCTAATCCTGATCAACCGTTGTCATGATTCAGTCCATGAGCTGCAGCCTCGATCAAAATCCTAGCCAATTGACCCTAATCGGAAAAAAACTACTCGAGTCACCACTGTTGTCCCCCAAGAAAGACAACAAATTAATGCTCGCGATAACTCCGCCTACGGAAGACCCTACTCGACAAGGATGCACTTAGAGCCTATCCGGCTTTAACCACCATACACCAGTGTAGCCAAAAGCAAGAGCCAGTATAAAGGTGCCGCCAGACGAGATCGAAAGATAAGAACGAACGACGAGAACGAACGACCCAATTCTTTTTTCTTTCCTTGTGCCGAAGTCCTTGGGGATGGAGTATTAGATGCCCTTGTTAGGCAGCATGCAAGTACAAATGTTTAATACAAGCTTACAAAATCAATCATTACTAATAGAGCAAGCCATACACTAAAAAAGAAAAAAAAATCTATCATTAACGTACATCAAAGGAAAATTCGAGAATTACTTACATTTGTATTAAGAGTTCGTGTGAAATTACTAAGTGTTTTTCAATATTAGTGCGTTTGTTAGCTTTTATTTTAGATTCTTCAAATTATACAAAAAAATGATAACATGATAAATTTAAAAACCATTTGACATAAGATAACTATTATTTATTGGTACATTGCATATACCCACACTTATGCACACATTATACAAGATGAACATGATTGACAAATGTACACAATGGGGACCCAAACCCATGCCCACAACAAACAACCCCATGAACCCAAGCAAGCAACAAAGGTATTTGGACGGCGAACGATGAGTTAAGCTACAACTGCAGTGGTTGTGCGAATGGAATCCACCTCAATGTCGCTTCTGGTGCTACTGATCCTTTGAATACTACCATCTGATCCGCCTACCCAGACTTCGGAGATTGATTGTGCTAGGCTCTTCACGTTCTCTAACACGTAATCAGCTTCCTTGCTCTTCACGGTTTTTCCAACCTTTAGGTCCAAAACAAGAAGAAATAAATAAGTTTACCAAACTAAACCAGCCTATTAGATCATTTGTACATAATAATTTGACCCCTTATATTGTCAAATATAATGTTTTCCACTAGGAGCTGATCGACTCTATGGCTTCATAGGGTTGGGTAATTGCCAATTGTCATCTCAAACGTGTTGGTATTTAGTATCTTCCAATCCTATATTTAATGAAAAATTGTACCATACACCGACCGTCCAAACATTATTTTAATGCTCCGGAATATAATCATCTCATGTTTTAAAAATTTTTAACTACTATTTATCGAGAAATTCTGTAAAGACTCAAACATGTCATATTCTAGTGAGAGAGGGGATCCACTATTAATATCAACCATTGAATATGGTAAATATCAATATTGCCTCTGCAAATGCACCTCACCACTCTTCAAAAACTACTTCCCCGAACACTGAAACAGCACCTCCATTTCATTCGGTAAAAAATAAATTTGACTAAATAAAACAGAGAGAGAAAGTACCAAAACGGTGCGTAGACCCACGGCTCTCCCCGCAGCGACGTTTCGGACATTGTCGTCGAGAAACAGCTGCAACACAAAAACAAACAAGAAACCGTGTTTGTCAAAATCTCCATCAAGTGGGCCCACCCTCCAACAAACTTTTAAACCGCCAAAACAGAACTCATTGGGGAAATGATTATAACGTGCTTCGCGGCCGTACCGTTCGACGAGGATCGACCTCCGCCGCTTCGATCGCAATCCGCATGGCCTCCATCGACGGCTTCAGAACCACCGGGAACTCCTCGGGCCGGGTCGACTCGGATAGCTTCGGGTTCATCGTCTCGAAGCATATGATCTGTTCGAAGCAGCCGTTCAACCCCAGGCGATCCAACACCGTCACCGCGTGGTTCCGGTCCGAATTCGTAAAAATCTGCCGCAATTACAAATGAATTAGTTTCATTTGGTATGAAAATTTGATTGTAATTATCATTTCGCGCTTCAATTTGCGGCTTACAATTTTTCTCTGTGAGATACTACGGATGAGTTTTCGCAGCTGAGGATCGGGTTTGATTCGATCATAAGGCAACCTTCCGTGCACGAAACTGATCATCATTCAATAAATAAATAAAATTAATTCAAATAAGCGAAGTGAATTTGAAAAAAGAAAAAGAAAAGAAGAGAAGTCAATAATGAGGTTGGGGCCAACCTGTGGTAATCGTCAGCATCGACGTCGTAGCCTAGTGCCTACAGCGAAGAACAAAATTAGCAGAAATTATTTATGAGAAATAAAAAAAAATGAAGATTATTTTGCGGTGAAATAGAAATTAAAGAGAAAATTATTGAATAATTACTCGTAATCCGGCGAGGGAGCTGCCGTATTTTTTAAAAAGCTCAACTCGGAGAGTTGAGGCTTTGCTCTCTGGGAACCCGCATTTTTCAACGAGAAAATCTGCAACAAAAATTACAATTTTATTATCTCTGTCTCACTGTCTGCAATTATTCTTAATAGTTTTGAATGGAGTGAATATGTGGTCTAGTTTCGCACCATCGATGTTCTTCTTTAGAGCTTGGCCGATTCCAAGGCTTGAAGAGTACAAAGTGTCATCCAAATCTGTAAGATTAATATGAAGAAGCAAAAGTTGTGGATTAATGTGTAATCAAAATATCAATTAAGAGCTTGAAATTCAGGGAGAGAGTTGTGTATATACCAAAGATGAGGCAATCGAAAGGCGAGGAGGAGCCGCGGCATGAATCCATGGGAGGGGTAGGCTTGGCTGAAATTGAAAATGTGAAATGGGATGAAGGTGACAAGGCTTGGAAGAGGAGGAGAGGTGAGGTATTTATAGTGGCCTGGAGAGGGGGCCAGGGAGACATGCATATGAAATTTTTTACTAAAAAAAATATGGACGTGGATAGATTAGGAAGATGATGAGATGGATGAGGACTGTTGCTGACTCAGAATTAGGTCAACTGATAGATATGAATTTTTCTGTGTGACGGAACTGCCCTCCTCTCTCTGACGTTTTTTGGGTCGGAAATATGACATGAATAGTAACCAAAATATGAATGGTAGAGAGTCGAAATCAGAGATGTTAACTAGCTTTAGGTTTAGTGGTAGAATATTTCGGACATAAAATATTGGTAAATGTATTGAGTTCATTCTCTTTTCATCGGTGAAAAACATCAAGAATAATAAAATATGATGACGAAGAACAAGAGTGTGACAGTCCACTACAAGCAAGCGCGCACTATGACCAAGGGGTTCCCTTTTGTTGATCAAGGAGGCATTTATCTGTCGTGCACCGTTGAGAACCATTTATGGATTCTTGATCTCGATCAGGATTCTTTGGGAAGCCAAATGTAGGAATCTTTGAGGAATATGTTGGGTGCATCTTCGGTACCCTGGGTAGGGGAGGGAGAGGAGGGGGGATGGTGGGGATGCATTAGCAGAGGGTGGGATCGGGTGGGGTAATGGAATTCAAGGGTAGCCAAGCATGTCACGTGTCCAAACATATTATAGGAAGTTGTCACTTCAGTTTAGAAATATTAACCCTACCTCGCCTACATTGGAAATTAGGTAGGAAAAACTTTATATAACATGAAGTTTAAGAAGGACATTTGAGTAAATTTGGATTAACACTGCATTAAGGCAATTTAGACCCATCGCTTGCCCAACAAAACAAAAAATTAAGACCCATGATGTTGCTTAGAAGCCTCACCATCGCATGTGAAAAAGGTGATAAAATTTTATAACCAGAAATCTACAGGTGGCAGTCGACCTTATCAACATTCAACAAGGTATGTCTAAAGCATCTTTGGGTCACCACTTTAAATTAGATTACAGAATTGTTACCCGAAATCCACGTGATTCGTTCATGTTTTTCTCGTTTTCCCATTATGGTCTCACTCGTCCGGCAACCTAGCATAAAACATGTTTAGCATATTCTTAGTCTTTAATTATTTTAGATGACATATTTAGTTTTTCAATTATTTTATTAGCTGCAGCAGCTTTCTATGCGATTATATACTTTAACTTTTAGTTATATGACTCATAAATATAAAGAGTGAGATGCAGTTTTTTTATTATTTTTGTTAATTTAAAATATTTATTTTTAATTGTTTTGTGTAATTATTAAATACACTTAAACTATTTTTTATTTATTAAAAAAAATAATTTAAATTTAATACTAGATAAAAATATAGAGCATTAGTGCCGACATATTTTCAAACTGACTAATCAAAATAACTGATTAGCTACTTTAGTTAAAAAAAATAGATAGCATAGATAAAAATGCTCTAACATATTGTTGTACTGATACTTGTAACAGGTAAAAACTTGAAAGTTCCATCTTCTCAACATATAAAATGTGAATAGCTATCCGAAGACCTAATGAAGCTGCAGAAAGCTCTGTTGCCTTGGGAGTAAAATGACCCCACATGCCTTTAGAAACAACCACAACCAAACCATGATAAACATATGGTACTCCTTTTCTTTTTCGTTCTTTTTTATTTTTGACAAAAGTTTTAACGAGGCCACAATATTGTGTTGTTGAGTTGTTCTTATTTTGTAAATCTTATCTCAAGTTAATAACACTTCTTTCCCTAAAAAATAAAATAAAAACAGAAGAATTTGTCCGATTCAAGAGTTGATTGCAAAAAGAAATGGTTTGATCATCGTTTAAAATTTCTATTGCCGCAAAAAGAGCTCATGGAAAAACCGAAAAACCATCCCTACACCTCCCTCATTAGATTCAACGTCGAAAACCTCATTGGCCCATTGTCATTCAGCTTCACGAAACCAGGGGAGGGATGCCTCTAGCTTTCGCGGTGATGACCGTGATGTCAAAGTTGCTTCTCCAGAGTAGGATTTGACGTCTGAAATATATCTAGGGAGAATGTTCCTTGATCACTGAACTTTGTCAGATTTGACACTTTAGTCACTGAACTTTCGAAAATATCACTTTAGTCACTGAACTATTACACCGTCTATCACTTTAGTGCCTCCGTTAGTTTTTTCCGTTAAAACGACCTCTCTCCGTTAAATTCAGGGGTATTTTAGGGATGCAAGACCAAAAAATTATTTCTCTGACTCACCTTCTATCAACCCAAATTTTCCTCCATTTTTGACTAAATTTCCCTCGGATTTCACCTATTTTTGTCTACCCACCCGTTTAGGGCATTTTGAGATCAACATTCACTATTTTGAATGCAAACAATTTTTAACAAATGTGAACAAAATCAGCATATGTAGTTTAAAAGATGTTTGCATAAGAAGTTCAAAATGATTTTGGTCTTACTCCCTAAAATACGAATTTAACGGAGAGAGGTCGTTTAACGGAAAAATAACGATAAAGTATAATAATGATATTAAATAATAATAATGATCTTTTATATATCTAAAACGAAAGAAAAATACAATAAGGGTTCAATTATTTATATATTTGGTGGGAATGTGGGATCGCCAAACACAATTAATTAACATCCAAACATGAAACCAACTAATTATTTTATCAAGGAAATGACAACGGGGTATGTGTCATGACTTGGGTGATGGGGTATGGAACCCACCAGATATATTCCATGGTGCAACATCGACCACCTCATCTGAATCTCCATTATTGAGTTCATAATTATTAATTAATGCCACAAATTCATTAAATTAAATTAACCCTAACCCAAAAACAAAAGCAATAGACGGTGGTGCAAATTCTAATCCATAAGCGGTTGTGAAAAAAACTCAAAAAGGGATAGAAGAGTGAAATCTGTGCTGCTGGCCACCACAACATGCAAAAGCAACGCTATGATGCTTCATCTCACATCCTCCCCTGTTGGCCGGGTTCTAACTAGACAACAAAAGCCTTAAAAAAAAAAAAAAAAAAAAAAAAGACTTCAAAAACAACTCCATGATTCAATTAAGTTTATCTTATAATCTCATTATTCAACTATTTATCTTTTAAATATAATCTATGTAAAAAATCAATCCAATTAGAGATTATTTAACCACCAATTATATTAAACAAATAGACAATTTTTGACAACAATTACTACTATTATGATGAATCGTCAATTTATTTTACATAAATGAGTGTCTAAAAAGTCTCTAATTTGATTGGTTTTTTTATAAAAAAATTGCAGAGAAGATTTTTACATTTTAGGAAAAAGGCAACCAACATGACCAACACCGAGTCAAACAGTCCAAAAATGACAAAAATTCCAAATATACCAAAAGATCACATACCTCTATATGGTCTCTTACAATTTCCTCAAAGCTATACTCACAATCAAGACATTCAAAAGTTCACAACAAACAAACCGAACATGCTGACACACCGGGGTAGTACAAAGTAGGGCAGGAGCAGACCAAATCCACATTCAAGACGCCGAAATCAACGGAAATTGCCCCCCCCAATAAAGCAAAAAAAGGTGAAAAGAACAAAAGAAGCAAACAAAACCCTTACAGTATAAAAAAAAGTAGCGCCATGGTCCCTTTTTGACCAAGCCCTACCCCGTCGGGAAGGGTCAGGCCCAGTGCAAATTCCCCCCCAACAACCGCAAGTAAGTATCACCAGTACCAACCAATTACCGGAACACGTTACAGACAAAGGGCCATAACAAAAAAGAAGACCCCCCAAGTAGATTAGAGCAACAGCAAAAAAGAAGGGGCAAAGACAAAATCAATGCTACAATCAAGCAACAAAAAGAAAAAACCTGAAGACAGAACCAGATTAAAAATTTACGAAAAAAGCACTAAAAACAACAAAAAAACCCACCAAAAAAGACAACAACAAAACCAAGACAAAAAAAACTAAAAAGTACCAAAAAAAAAATAAAGAAAAATTATAAAACAAAAAAAAAAAAGTACACAACTTAGCCCAAAAGTACTAACCAATAAGGCTTAAGTAAATATAATTACATTTCATAGTATAAAAAAAAGCAGCACAACCAAAACATTACGCTTGACGTTCCTTTTGACAGCATAAATATCGATGGAAGTGAAATGCAAATTAGAGAAATAATATAATCACTACAGTTTGGAGAAAGTTTGAAAAGTGTAGTGATCCCTTTCATAGTAAATCAGATTTGAAGCCTTTACAAACAAGTGGGCAATCTATTTAGAAATAAATCAAGAACATAATAAAAAAAAACAAGACACAGAAAAACGTCACCTACTAAGATACAAATAACATACTAGAAACAACCACAGCCCAAAAGAACACACAAACATAGGCTTGTGGACATTCTAAAATAACTACCTATTTGCAACCATTATCTACAAGAGGCCTCTATTTTCAGAAATGCTAAAAGTCTGATATAAATATATCATACCCAATGTATTATTCCTCTGAAACAATAAATTTCCTAAAATTACTAAAAGCAGAGGATACAAAAACAGTACCTCTCACTCTAGCATGCAGATTGATTGAATCATAATATCGAATGTATTAGTTCGCAATAGAGATACTATTTGTTTAGTAATCTTGTTTCACTCAATTGTCAAAGCCCAAGTTCTGGGTTCCTTTAGTATAACCCACATTTTGATCACTTACTATACTGAACAAATGTCAAATTGTGACTGACTAGCTACAACTAAGCTGTTCATAGACCCAACAAATTTTCTAGCTCTAATTAGATTTTAGATAAAGAAACAAGAAAGAAGAAAAAAAATAAAGCTAAAAGTTCAAAAAAGAGAAAAATATAACCAACATCAATTTACTGGTCTGGCCTTGATTGAGAGAAGTAATGCAAAGCTCCTCCTTGAGAGTTTTGCATATCGGGACGCAGTGCTCAGTTTGAAGGTTGAGGATGAGGAAGTCGTGTTTCGACGGGAGATAGAGATTGTCCAAATCGTCGAAAGTGAGCTCGTAATGAATTGTCTTCGAAGCCAAACCGAAGGAGGTCGACGAACGTATAAAGGGTATGGTAATCATTGTGTTAGATGAAAAAAATTAAGGATCGAGAGGAGGGAAGGGGTGGAGGTGTTGAATTACCATGCTATTTTTTTAGGGTTCAGAAAATTGTGTTGAGATTGAAAATTAGGTAAAAATTTTGGGAGAGGGAAACTAAATTTATTTGGTAATAGGTTGTCTGAACGTGTCTTTTTTTTTTGTAAAGGCCATTATGTTTGTTTTCCTCACTAATGGGCTAAAGTCCTCTTGTGGATTGGTACCTTCAGTCATGAGTTGCTCTTTCTCATCACTAAATAGTCCAGATTTAGTGATGAAAAATCTTTAGTATGGAGCTCATTTGATTGGTCACTAATAAATACTGTTTAGTAAGGAATAAAGTTTTCATGAAAAAATTTCATTACTAAAGCCCAAATTTCTTGTAGTGATTTTAAATGTTAGTTGATATTTAAAAAACTCATTAAAAGCTCATCCAACGGTTGAGTTTGAAAGTCCTCAACAATTCCTCATTGTTTGGTCCTCACTAGAGAATTTTCCTATATTATAAAATATGAACAGTTTGATTATGAAAATTAAAAGTGCATTGCAAGGAAGGATGCATGAGCTCATTAGTCAACAGGTGAAACTAAGAATTATTCTAATGTGTGGAAGCATTCGCAAAAAATGAGATGAGAGCAGCCAGTTTTTGGAGGACAATTTTAAAATGAGATGAAAGCTCCCTTGCCCTTGCCTAAGCCCTAACGGGTGAACTTCTCAAAAGTAGTCAAGAACTCGGCGCATTTCTTCACTTAAAAAGTTGAAATCCTCAATCAAATATCTCACATTTCTTATTCTCTTTGCTCACATTTTTTATACTCTCTTCCATTCTGTTGGTTGAATTTATAGCTAGCCTCTTACACTCATAACGGTTTCAAGTTAATTAATTTATTCTTCCTATGGATATTATGGAGTTCAATTTTGGGGTTTGGATTAAAGTTTAACTCCAAGTCTGAAAATTTTAAAATTTGAAGTTGAATTTGAGTATTGATTCAATGACAAATGTGGTGGTGAAGATTGTGCACCTTAAACCTTCTACTCATTTAACTAGATCTAGTGGGAATGACCTAAGTAAAACAAGCCCAGATGGCACTAGGATTGAGGCCGGAAACATAGTCTTGAGCGAGTAATTCCCCGAGCAGAGGTAGCCTCGAGCGGTTAACCAACTATGTGAGTTGTGCGCTACAAGTAACGGCCTCGAGCCCTCGAGCTGTTTCGAAGCGTGCGCTACAAGTGTCGACTTGAGTGGATTAATTGTGATTCAAGGCAAGTAATGTGAAGCTTGCGACTCAATTAAGTAGTACCATCAAATGCATATGAGTTTGAATACAAATGAAAAGGCTTCATGGCCACACAAGCCATCAGTTTCCAATTTGTTACACTTAACTGGTGCAAACACTGACTTAGGGATGACAATGGGTAGGGTCGGGTATGAGTTTGCACTATCCATACCCAAATTCGTAGCGGGTATCCAACCCGAATCCAAACCTAAAACTCATTCTATCGGGTTCGGGGAAAACCCAAACCCACACTTATTGGGTAACGGGTACCAACGAGTATCCAAATGTACCCGAACTCCAAAAATAATATGCCAACATTTTTCAAATAATATTCATCTTATACATAGAATTCACAAATCACAACTACCAAATAAATAAAAAATTTAGCTTAACAATTCAAAAGGTTTAATATATAGTTCAAAGATCAAGTTCAAACTCCATAAATAATTCAATACAAATAAAAATTACATAATAAATAAAATTTAAAGCTCAATTGAAAAAAAAATTCTACATGCTCAAACGTACAGCCTTAAGCTGATATATATATATATATATATATATATATATATATATTAATATACATATAAATATATGTATTACTATTATGTATAAAATATACAAATAAAAAAATATTAATATAGAACGGATCGGGTTTGGACTTTGGATTAGGGTATGGGTTTTGGTGTGCCATATCTATACCCTACCCAAACTCATTCAAATATTTATATTTTTTTAAATCCGAATCCAAACCCACATCCATTTTTCGGATTTAAACCCGACCCATTCGGTTCGGTTATTAACGGGTATCCAAACCCACATGCGTTATTGCCATCCCTTCACTGAGTTAGGGCTAGTTTGCTATTGCTTCGCTTTTAAAAAAATTAGTTTTTTCGTACAATTTAAGGTCTTAAAATGTTTGGTAAATTAATAAAAAGCAACTTTAATTAAAAATTACGGGTCAGTGGAAGCAGATTATAGAAGTAACCTTTGGGTTACTTCTAAAGCTGCTTTAATTCATAGTTGATTTTTCTAAAAGCGGTTTTTTTTAAAAAAATGTTACCAAATTTTAAGCATCTAAGTTTTTTTTTTGCAGTTATCTTCTATCTTCAAATCATTGCAATCCAAGCTTTAATTCAACGACGCTCGAGGACAATTTACTCGATGATGACTTGTTAATAATATCTCCACTCCTATGCGATGCAGCCCATAAGGTAGGTTGAGAGGTGAGAGTTGAGACAGAAGAAAACATATGTGGGACTTCTATGTTATAAAAGAGAAACAATATCTGGTTAAAGTGGGAGCTATATATAGTCACTCATGACTCATGTGTTTAATTATTGAAATATTTTTAATTGTTTCCTCTTGGTAACAAGGGATATCAATTGTTAGAATGCCAATCCGTAACATTGACTGGGATAACTATTGGCATGGTTCTCCCTCTATTTTCATCAAACAATTATTACCCCTCGGATTTCCAGGGTTCAAATAAAAATACATATATGCCCCATTTCTTGAACAAGAACCATGCAGCAGCTAGAGTTAAGTACTAGAAGAAATCAAGCATCCACCATTTGAATTGATGACGATTTCTCTTTAGCTAGATCGATATCTTCTTCCTCACATGGATCATTGACCTCTTCTAATGGCTTGTAAGTGTAAAACGAAGCACAGACAACATAATATATGAGATTCACAACTTGGATTCCAGCAACAAGCCAGTAGTAGTATTCTAGTCTTCCTCGATTGAGGTTCCTATCAGGTAGCCAATTCCTCGTAGAGTTACCGGAGTACTTAT
The DNA here is from genome assembly GCA_030142095.1 of Rubus idaeus. Lineage (NCBI taxonomy): Eukaryota > Viridiplantae > Streptophyta > Magnoliopsida > Rosales > Rosaceae > Rubus > Rubus idaeus. The sequence goes on along the minus strand of CM057968.1, from coordinate 24,458,839 downwards.
GAACTAGGGTTACGATGATTGTACCAATATAACTCCCAATTGCGATTGCTATCCAGTACAGCGCAGCCGCAGTGCTCCTCATGCTTTCCGGAGATTGATCATAAAGAAACTCCAAGTGTCCGACGTACATGAAAACTTCACCAAATCCATGGAGGCAGGCCTGAGGAACCAACCAGAAAACCGTTATAGGGATAACGGCTTTAGGGTCATCCAGCAAGTTGTGATGGGCAGCAACCGACTTCCTTTTGATCTCCACGAACGAGGCAACGATGGTGGCCAGGATGTTGATGGCAAAGCCGACTCCCATTCTCTGAAGGCACGTGATGCCGGAGGGGTTTCCGGTGAAGCGGCGGGCAAGGGGGACAAAGAGGCGTTCATAGAGGGGGAGCGCAAGGAGTGTAGTTAGGACGCCGAAGATTTGCAAACTGGCAGGTTCGATTTCAAAGGAGTGGGAGAGATGCCGGTTCATGCTTCGGGCTTGTTGGATGGTGAAGCTCTGTGTGTGGGAAGATGAGGCGACTAGTAAGATGGCTGCAGACCAAATGGGAAGCAGTCTGACCATGGATTTGAGCTCCTCAACACGATGAACAGTGGAAAGTTTCCACAGGTTAAGATGTGCTGAACCATCTTCTTCTTTTTCTTCTTTTTCCTCAATATTGTCCGTAACTAGTACAATTGCGGCTCTATCAAACCACCTTCAAATTAACAAAGACGTACACGATTAATTTTGGAAAAGTGAATTCAGTTGAATTGTTATTAGGACATAAAAAGTGTATATATAGAGAATGTACGTATAGATCGACGTTATGCAACTAACTTGGTAATTTAGATGCGCAACTAACTTTCAGTTGAGGGATCGAGACTCCTAATAATTTCAGACTTTACTTTATATCTAGCTAGGTTAAGTTCAGATGCATGTATATATGGATGCATGCCAATTAGTAATAATTAATTACCTGAACTGATTGGTGTGTAAAAGCTTTCCATGCACGGAAATAGCAGCATCAAGCTGTGCATTTGCATACAAGAGCTTAGGATCATGGGGCAACTGTGCTTTCCTCTTGTTAAAAGCAGCAACGATTACTTGAGCCAATCTAACCAGTGGACTACCACCTGGTTTAAGCTTCTTGTAAAGTGGAGAACCAATCACAAAAGCCACAACTGATAGAGCCATGGCCACAGTGGGAATGCCAAGACCCCATCCCCATCCCACATGGTCTTGAACGTAAACCACAATGGTTAAAGCAGCCAGTGTTGCCACTGTCATACAAAAATAGTACCAATTGAAAAAGTTCCACTTCTGAATGTTGATTGATTTGGTAGTAACCTTATTGGTTTTGTTCTTGTAGTCCAATTGGTCTGCGGCAAAGGTAACAACGCAAGGCCGGATGCCACCGGAGCCTAGAGAGGTGAGAAGAAGAGAGAAGTAGAGGATCCATAACTGTGAACCTGATGCTTCCTTACACTTCACTTGTGTTGGGCATGGTGGAGGGCGAAATGATGGGAATACTGCTGATATTGTGATGATGATCAATCCCTATTATGTACAAGATAACAAATTTAATTAGTCATTCGAACAAGTCGGATCTAGAGTGGACGTAAAAGAAGGGATTTTTCTGACTTTCATGTCAAGGCTCCATGTAATATTTTCGATGATTAATAAGAGTTAAAAATTTTCAAGTTTCTCTATAAAGATTATTTTTGCAAAAAATTAAGTGGAAATAGAAATTGATTCGTTATTATCTAAAAATTACAAAAGACCTCCTGAACTATAATGTCATTTTCAATTTCCATACTCAAGTATTAAATTTTGTCATTTTCAGATCTCACATTTGATTTTGTTAACGAATTCATACCTAAGGGGTATTAATTTGTTAATTATTTCATTAAAAGTATGAATTTGTTAGCAAAATTAAACATAAGGTATAAAAATGATAAAATTTGATACGTGAGTATGAAATTGAAAATGAAACTATAGTTCGGAGAGAGTTTTGTATTTAATTCTTATATAAAATATGCTGACCTACATAGTTTGTCAGTATATATAATAATTGTAATCAAATGCCTAAACCATTTCTGATTAATTATTTATTTTTTGCCAGAAATCATTGATAATTATTAATTGAAGGAGGGCCTTAGAAAGTTAGAATGTGAAAAAATTCCAATCATTGCAAAAACAGGGTCCCTCTTTGAATCCTCCATCGTGATTACAATATACTACAAAATTACGTATATTGAGAGAGAGAGAGAGAGAGAGAGACCAGTTCATAGATAATGGAAGCTATGGTGATGGTCCAAAATCGGCCAGCGAAAGAGTCGGCGACTAAAGCGCCAAGGAGCGGCGTGAAACTAGCCGTTCCGGCGAAGTTGGCGAGGGTATTAGTGGCCTTTACTAGTGGCATGTTGAGTTCATCGGTCAGATACGTTATCATGTTGGCATGGAACCCGCTACTAGCAAATCTATCACACATCTCATTTGCTGCAAATTAAACAAAACATAATAGTAATTAAATTTCACTTCCTGTCTATAGCTACTTATCACTTTCAACCGCGCCCAAAAGAAAAAGAACATAAAATTAATTAAAGAAAGCTCTTCCTCGCTCTAAGTTATTATTCCATCACTTTCTAAAACTCTGTCTCAACGATTCTCGAATGCAACACATATCATATAAATATAAGTAAATAGACTAATATATTCTTGATTTATATAATAATTGTGACAAATTACTCAGCAGAAAGAAGAGAAGCAAATTAATTGACACAAATAATTAAGATGACTTAATTAACTACAAAATATATATGTATATATACGTACCAAGGATGAATGGCAATGTTTTGATGCCTCCAAGCTTGTTTTCCTTTCTGGTCTTCTTGATATCATTCTCTGCATTCATCTCTGCAGTCATTGTTTTCATTGTCCCAGATTGCATCTCTGATTGTAAATCCATCGGCAATATCCAAGAGGATAACGAGTCAGTTATATATATATATATATATATATATATATATAAACTAAAAACTAGAAACTGAAGTTAGGACAAAAAGTTAATGATCATCCATGATGCAATAAGTAGAGATACGTGGCTCACAAAGATCGACCACTATGAGAGAATATAAAGAACTTTGTTTTTTGTAATTTTTATTACTGGTCTTCTCAATTCTTATGAAAAAGAACCTGCCTCTTTGATAATAGTTATGGACCAGCTGGTTTCATTTTCTTTGATGACAAGCTGGTGTTGTCCTTATTGTAATGAATCGGTGCAAGTTATACAAAGCCATAGTCAAGTTTAGAAATAGCAAATACTGTATGTCAGGGGGCGACATCATGGGGGATGCTGCTTTGTTATAATTTTTTCACAACATCAAATCAATATTATGGGACGGAATCTTGATTAATTTATTGTATGACAGCCCATAGGTTTGGCACACAATGATGAATGAACTTGCCCAAGAGGCTTTCATTAATAAATAAATAAAAATAAAAAGATAAATAAATAAGGAGTTAATTCGAAGAGAAGGTTAATTGCTCCTAGCATATATAACAAATTAACTGTAACTATGGTCTCGTGTGTGACTAGTACTTTTGGCCATTGGAGATTCCAGTCTGACTACGTTCAATCCAACATATAATTAACAATGCTAAGTTAGTAATCAAACGTCTTTAGTCCCAATAATGTGATTTAGAAATTCGGATTGCCCTTAAAACCTGCAGAAGAGTTAAACGTTACCCTTAGGTCTACGAGAGAAATAAACCCTAGGTTCCTCTTTCGCCCCCCCCCCCCCCCCCCCCCCAGTTTTATTCCCCTCCTTCCTACTGTCCTACATTGCCATGGTCATGGACATGGTGGTGGTTTCTTCTGTGTAGTGAAGGACCTTGATGCCTTGCAATTTGCCGGTGTTTTTTTTATGCTCGATTATTGAATTCGATACTCCTTTGCGTCTTTTCGAAAATGTTACGCGAAAATTGTTACACCGATATTTGTCTTTGATATCATGTGGTGTGCGCGATCATGGCGAGACTGCAAGAGTATGGTTTGGGTATGATTTGACGATTGGGGTCTTGTAGTTGCACTTTTTCTCACTTTTCCTCTTAGGAATAAAATTATTGAGGTATTTTTCAAGTCTAAGACATGCATCATCTACGATTTTGTCTTATCTCTAGCATGCCGTACAAGCTTGATTAATTATCTGTTTACTAATAAATTTATCTTCTGTGATTTTTGTTTAAGTGGTCATGTGAGTTGCCTTAATTATTATCTTTCTATTTTCTTTTCTCGCAGAGTTGTCCTCTTTTTTCCCAAATGGCCTATGCCCGCTGCTATCAGTGCCCAAAGTGGTTGTGGCTAAATGTCATTTTTCTATTAGTGATATCCTGGTTGTAATGTTCTTCATTTTTTTTTTAACTTATAATACATAAAAATTATGCAAGTGCAAAAGTAGGAGTGGGGTTGCCAAGATTCAAACTTGAAATATAATCAGTTTAGAAATTTTAGAAATACTTAATCTTGGGCTTTTAGTGGATTCTGTAATTGGGCTTTTAGCTTCTTTTATTGGGTTTAGCCGATCAAGCCCAATATCATCTTGGCCATTTTGTCTGTTCAAACTAATCTTTACAATGTTTCAAACTGGTGAAGTAGTTGCCGGCCTCTCCAACATTTCATAGGCATATAATTAAGAGAGAGCAACAAGCAAAGTTTTTATATCATAATAATATAAGTTACTACACAAACAAGAAGAAAGGAAAGGAAAAATAAAGAAATACAACTACAAAGGGAAGGCCCAAGATTGTGTTCCACTTGCACTATTGAGTTTCACAGTGCTGCTAGCTTTTGGTTAAAGCTTAATTGTGTTTGTGGGCACTATTATGACCATGACCATATATGAACCTTGCTGTTCCTTCTGTGTATACATGAGTCTCATTTTCCATCCTGCAAAAATCCATTATAAATCAGTAACTGCTTGATCAAAATAAAAATGAAAAACAAACAACATTCTATGGCATGTGACTTACGATTTACGAACGGCTTTGCTCAAGGTAGAGGCTGATGAAAATGTTTTTCCATCTAGGTATCTGTTCTCCCCATTGATCCTCAGTTTGATTCTGAGGTCTAGCTCATCAGCACTAAGCACAAATGGGGTATCTGAAGCCTGAAATTATAAACCACTCTTTAGCCTCCTTAATGCCAATTAAAGTAGGGTCCTAGTTTTCTACACAATAAATTATAATGATCAATAGTCTAAAGAGGGTTCTAGGTTTCGTACCATGATCCACCCCCAAGTATCAGCATATGAAGGAATATGAGCAGAATAAGGCACAACATCTGCAGACAAAGAAGTAATAAGAGAAGGGTAGAGATATATAAAAACAGAACAGCTGAGTTTAGGGAAATGATTTTCTTGATCAAGATTACTTACATTTGAAGACCTGCCTTAAAGTATTGTAGATGCAAGAGAATACTTCTGTGTGGCTGAAAATTCCAGCAGGACCGGCCTATACAAAATCAAAGATTAACCTGTTCAATCTGTGCTTATATATGTGATAAATTTCATGCATGTGTGAAAGGGTAGATAATACAAAAATAGATACCTGTGTGACAAAAATGCCATCCTTGGTGAGTCTTGGTTTGACAATTAACTCATAGAAGGATTTGGTATAGAGTTTATAACATGGTCCTCCTTCTATTGGGTCTGCAAGGTCTCCGATGATCACATCATAGTGCTCTTCTCTGTGTTCTAGCTCAGCCCTGCAAAACACCTCAAGAATTAGTAACAATAACATCATAGCTTAGCATCTATATGTATGGAGTACTATATTGACAAACAAAACCTGGCATCATTGATGATGAGTTTGAGTCTTGGATCACAGAAAGCTTCTCTGTTTACATCCAAATATGACTTGCAGAACTCCACCACTTCCTGCATAATGTGTTAATAAAATTCATAATCAAATAAGTTACTTTGTCACATACATTGTGTTATAAACCAGATTAAACCTAAAACAGTATATTGGATATTTTATTTTTGGTGCTTCTACTATTCCTTGATTTGTCTTTTCTGTAAATGATAGACAAATGAAAAAGGAACTTTGGTAAAAGTAGCTGAAAAACAGGGAAAAGGGCAAGTTCTTTAGCTTTAGGGAAATTAGTTCTAATAAGAAAAAAGATAATAGAGGGAGCTAGGCTTTAATTACCTCATCAATGTCACACATAACAACCTTCTCCACAGTCTTGTGTCTCAGAAGTTCTCTTGCAGTGGAGCCTTCACCTCCTCCCATGATGAAGATGTTGGTCGGGCTAAGATTGACATTAAAGTATGACAGAGTTATTAAGATTATTTTTGCTTAATTAAAAGGATAATATCCAATATACAAATTAATAATGTACATTTATATAAAGAGGAGTGAAGTACTTGGGATGATGAAGAAGTGCTGGATGGCAAAGACATTCATGGTAGATAAACTCATCAGTCTCAGCACTTTGAAGCTTTCCATCAATTACCAAAGCCTAAAAATACAGAAGGTTCATTTAGAACTACAGAAGAGAAAATAACATGCATGAATCACTTTTTATTTTTATTTTTTTATATCTAACTTCAAGTAGAATTCATCAAAACCTTTCCAAAAGGCTTTGTGTCCAACAAAGCAATGTCTTGGTATGGAGTAGCTCCTGTATGCAGAATACTGCAACTCAAGAAAGAAAAAAGAATTAATGCTCATTAAATATTTAAAATATGTAGATGATGAAACTAAACATTGCGATTAGAATACTGATTTGTAATCTAACATTATTATGTCTTGTCTGACCTTTTCATGACCAAGAAATTTTGTTCAAAAGAATGTTTCACTTTTAAGAATTCATTCATTTTCTAAAGTAAGGAACTTTCACACCCAGATCTTAAACTAGGGGCATAAGTCAGCTAGGACTTTATTATATTGCATCACCCAAATTTCTAATGAAATCGGAAACCCCCAAAGTAAAAAAGAAAAAGAAAAAAAAAGAAGAAAAGATATGGAAGAAGGGGAAGCAAAGATTACTGAACTAGTGTAACTGATTCTACTGAAAATGTATATACCTATTAAGAGCAAAGCTCCATCTTAAGTTTTCTTCAATTTCTTCCTCATACCAGCAGCTCTTCCTGTAGCCATTCAGTACTGGATGGCCTTTTCCATTCACTCCATTCCCATTCCCATTTCCATTATTCACTCCATTCCCATTCCCATTCACTCCATTTCCATTGACATTCCCATTACCATTGGAATAAGAAATGTCACCCATTTTCCTGTAACTCCACAACAGAAAAGAACAGTGTCTCTAAATGTTTGTGTATGAAGGAGAGAAAGGCAGAAGTAAGTGATGCAGAACTGAGGAGGGTTCTCAGAATATAAGAAGGCAAAAAGGTGGCAAAGGGTCGATTATGATTTTGGTTGGATAGAAAACTAGGAAACCATCATGACCAACAAAAATAAAACATAGAAAATCTATTGAAGTGGGTGTGCTTGAGACTACAAAAGCTCCCAACCCCAAGATATCTTCATTGGAATCCGTAAGTAAAAGGAAAATTGAGACTTCTTAGCTAGCTAGGTTTGGTTGTGTATGTACTATGTAGTTGTTCGGTTGTTCCCACATTTTCTATGTTCAGCTCCTTAAAAGTATTTAGGGCTTCGCTAGGTTGCGTCTCCTTTGTTAAAATTCAAAGAGTTTTTTCATCGATAATTATATCTAGAACACGTTTTTACTCATACAAAATACTTTTAGTACGTTTTTCGAAAACGCTCTCGAGTCAATAATGACAACTCAGATTAATTAAACGTAGGAAATTGGAGGAAGCTTAGGGGAAGAGGATAAAAGATAATGATTGAGGGAGTGACAAGAAGCGAAAATTGTGGTTTATATTCTTTACTTGAAGAATGTGTGCAAATCTTGGTTGGAATTGGAACAAGGGATGAAGGGAAGAAGATCGAGCGTGCACTGGAAACCATCATAACATTCTGTTTGCTTGAAAAGATTTGGAGGGCGTGCTTTGGCAGGCGCACTCATCATCACCCTCACCATTAACGCATCAATTCTCTCCCCCCTAACTGGAAATTACTTCAATCCCACACCATTTACGTAATTATATATAAGTATTACAATTATATAGACTACAGTTCTCCATTAATTTACGTCCAATAATATATGCACATTTACACAACACAAAGAAGATGACTCTTCATCATGGCTGTTTTTCTCTATCATGTCAATGGATAGTTTGAATCTTCTGCTCCAATTTGTGGGTGTCAATGGATAGTGGCGTAAGGTTTGCATCAGGATGATGTGTGGTGTGTTACAAATTGAAATAATGGAAATGAAGAAACAATATATATATATAAGAGAAATAAAGAAGGTACAAAGATAATGCTGTTGGATAACAATTTTAACCAATATGTCTAATCTTTCCTATCTCTTTTTTTGGACAAAACATGTCTAATATTTCTTATTTTCACTTTTCTTTTTTATCTTCTCATTTCTCATTTAGTATCGCTAATAATTTTCTCATTTTCGATTTAGCTTATTGTTTATGGAGATAATCCATGAAGCGTGACCTAAACATACACCGTTTTGGGTAATTAAAACACATTGAAAGAAAAAGAGAAGGTACAACTGGAAGATTACAATAAGAAGGTTTTTAACTTTCATCTTAGTTTTAAAAAGATTAACATGATAAAATTATGAATGAAAAATTATCTACCATGATCTAGAGCATGTAATGTTTTGAATTTTTCAACAGTTTAATCCTACATTTGCACTGAATTTAACAGTTGAAAAATCCGGAATATGGTATAATTTTTTAATATCTTCTAATGAAACAGACTTACATATTAAGCTGCTAAATTGCCTCATATTATGACATATAACACAAAAACTGTCCGATCAGAAAATATTACATCGTAATAGAGTTTCCTTTAAGTTATATATTGACTGTAAAAATGTCAAAATCTTTCGTAGTTCTGATATGTAAAGTTGTTGCAAGTAAATTTGAAAATCAATCACAAAATTTAATTAGTGTATAAATTGTTCTTATGAATCTTAACTGTAAAGATGTTCGATCTCATAGAATCAGATGAACCATTTTAACAAATTTGTAATTTAATCAAAGTAATATGCCTTTCTCTTCGATCTGCATAACATTAACAATATATGCGCCCTCTGGACCATTGAGGGCATAGGTCACAAGACCCATTGGAGAAGTGGGGGTGTTGTTGTATTTCATATGCAGGCCAACTATGAATACAAATTATGCAAGGAAATCATTCTTGTAGTGTGTGTTTGGGGGGTGATGATGGATTCGCCAAACTCTTGTTTTAGAAAAGCCATGATGACATCTCAAACTCGATCTCTCTTAAACTCAAAGGTCCCCAAGACAATATTGTGTTCCCCTAATCTTTTACTTGCTTCCTTCCCCCATATATCTTCATGACCTGTAACAAATCATGACACCAAGGCAAGGTTTGTCACCCAACAAATGATTTGATATGATTTATGGAAATACTTATTTGCTTTCTGCACTCAAAATGATGTCTCATTCTCATTTCCCATAGTGAATCATGTGATGAGAAGCCAAGGCAATACGCCAATGTACATCTCTCGTGCATTTACTTGCTATTATGGCATGGCTAAAAGCCTAGCCGTGTTTTCAGAAATACACCATGTGTTTTCTTGTTATTATGAGGCAAAGTTTAAATTTGATATTTAGAAAGTTTTCAGAACTCAGAAGTACTAAACAACTAAGGGGAAAAGTGGGAAACTCCCTTCCTCTTTTTTTTTAAATAAAAAAAAAAACAACTAAAGGGGGGACATGAAGCCAAAACCCCTATAAGAAAAGATTTTTTTTTTAAAGGCAATACCAAAACATATACAAGATTAACAATGCCAGTTGAATCAAAGATTGAGATGCACAGTACCACTAACTCGTTTGTCCTTGTTTGGTTTGCAATTTTTTGTGCCGAATCTTTGGAAGAGTCTGAAGAAAATTCTCATCTTTCAAAATTGTGTTACCTTTATCAAGCCAAGAGCTATCAACATTGAATTCAGATGTAGTAGAGAGACGGTGCACAAAGGTTCTTCATTTTCCAAATAATTTTTTAAAATGGATTAGAGTCACCTGAAAACCTCAATCATTTTTCAATTCCTCTACCTATCCATGTTCCTCCTCTTTACATTTTACTAACTTTAGTCTTAGCTAGTTTACTTTATTGTTTGTCTAGCTTACTTATTTGTTTGCATTTTACCTATTATCTCAAAACTCAAAAATATCAAACATTATCTCACTTGTATATATCCACTTCACTAGCTTACAGACAAATACATTTCGTCAGATAAAGCTGAAACGATGAATGTGGTAATCAAATGGTTAAATAATTTTTAATTTTTAATTTTTTTTATTATCAAAATGATCCTTGAAGAATAACATAAAATATAGACGATTTTGATTATTAGTTTGCACTCGCAATGAGGATGTTCACATTTTAATTTACGTGTGAACTTCCACATGTGAATGAAACTGTATGTATTTGCACTTGCAATGAGGATATTCACATTTTAATTTACTTGCAACATGTGAAGGAAACTGTATATACATACAGTTCCGTTCACATGTGACGTCTACACGTGAATTAAAATACGAACATTCTCATCGTATATATAGTTCCCTTTACATATGGACGTCTACACATGAATTAAAACATCCTCATCCTGACCAATTGACAACATAACAAAATTATCGAAACCATTCATTGTTTAGATTTATTTTCAAGACTTATCTTTGCAAAAAATCAGCCGAATTAGAGATTGTTTGGTCATCTATTTGTTATATAACTTACAGACAAATACAGTCCGTCAGATAAAAACCTTCTATAGTTATATTTTTGTCGTTTGTGTGTTTTTTACTTTTTTTCTCTTGCTCACACTGCCTCTAAAACGCGGTCGTATCAGCCTAAAAGCTTAAACTGTTTTTTTTTGGGCTAAAATATTATACTGTTAAAACCAGGCTCTCTCCTTTTTTTTTTTTTTTTTTTTTTTTGAGAATTAGTCTCTTTCTCCTTAAACCCTCCCAAAGTTTCCCTCTTTCTCCCCAAGCCGGTTCTACTCGGTAACTCAACCGCCGCAGCTGCACGCAGTCACCGCCGAGCAGCCCGAACTCACCGTCTCGAATAAGGTGCCATTATATCTCAATTCTTGATCAGATGCAATTTCTTTATTTATTTATTCATTGACTCAATCGAATTGTTATTTTATTGTTTGTTTAATTTGAGTCTTTGATGGTTGGATGTGTTAGTCCTTATTTCTGATTGGGATGAGAATTGGGGATTTATGGGATTGAAATATTGGAAGGAGTTATGGGCTTATGTTTCCCTACTGGCATATTTCATTTATAAGAAACAGAGGTTTCTTTGGGAATAAATTTTGCAGAAAGAAACTTTTTTGTTTGATTGAGAGAAAGTCAGAAACTTTGGTTTAAGGTACAGTAATGCATGTGCGTTTGAGCATTAAAATCAATTTCATTTGGAATTGTTTGACGTTTAAACGGATTTTCTAGAGTTGAAATGCATGACTAAAACCTTAGAAACTACTACTAAACTAGGATATGGTTGCTGTAATAAAGCCATTGTGGTTTAATTAGCGAAGTTTGCTGTTTGGTTTTGTGATATTACATCTTAGATTGCGATTGCCTCTACTATCATCCCATGTTAATTAGAGTTTTGTAATTTGGTTGTTATGAAAGTCCAACAGATGGAGTTTGTCAGCCCTGAAGGTCTTCGCTTGGATGGTCGCCGCCCTATGGAAGTATTTTTCTATCTTTCAATTTTCTTTTATATTAAATTTTATGTGTTTTCATTCATTTTATGAGTTGATTAATCTACTTTTTCCATTTGATCCCAGATGAGGCAAATTCGAGCAGAGATTGGTGTTGTAGCCAAAGCCGATGGGTTCTAACTACTAATCCTTGCTTCATGTTTTTATGACTTCTTTTTATGTTGCTATTAATTCATCTTGCATATCTACTTTCAGTTCTGCTATGTTCGAGATGGGCAACACCAAAGTTGTTGCTGCCGTGTATGGCCCTAGAGAGGTCGAGTAACTTTTATTTATATTATTATTTTTTAATGCTTTTGTTTAATTTTGAGCTAAAGAGTTTTAGCAAGCTGGTGGCACTCATTATTTGTACTTCAAGATTCTTATCTAATTTCAGTTGAATTTTCATTCAAGCTTTTTATATATACTTTGTTTTTCAGGTCCAAAATAGGAGCCAACAATTGAATGCCAGTGCATTGGTAATATAATTTGTCTAGATCTCTGTCTATTAAGTGATGCTTAAGATGTAAACTTAACAGGCATTTAAGTGTATTTTTCTCTGTAATTGTTAAATTTAGGTGCGCTGTGAATACACCATGGCAAATTTTAGTACCGGAGATCGGATGAGAAAACCAAAGGGTGATAGGTTATATGTTCTATTCCCTTATAATCTCCAAGCATATGTGTTTTAGATGATCTTCTTTTTAAGTTTAATATAACAGTGTTGTATCCATTACAAAATTAATATTTATAACTAATATGTGCATCCTTGATGCTCTCAGGAGATCCACAGAGATATCTCTAGTTATTCGCCAAACCATGGAAGAATGCATTTTGACAAACCTAATGCCTCGGTCTCAGGTTTGTCTCAGCTTCCTTTGTATCATATTGGGAACTTTTCCTGGTTGTTTTTGTAGTTTGTTCTTGTCTGAAGCCTTGTACTTTACATATGTTTCTTTGCAGATAGACATTTTTGTTCAAGTTCTCCAAGCCGATGGAGGTAAATATTAATGCCTCTATGCAGTCATAAGTCGTATATAATATAAATTTACATCCTTGATTCTAGGCTGCTCTATTTCTTTCTGTGTATGCATGCATCCTTGATTCTCTGTTATCCAATATAGTAGATTCAGGCTCATTTCATTAAAGGAGAATTTACTATGAACCAGGTTATATTTGAATTGCAAGCTGTCCAGTAATTTGCATTATAATACTTCTATTTAAGGCAGTTCTTGTTTTAAGGGTCAAACTATGCTGAGAGTTGACCGATTGTTATTGTTGTTGCTGCATTTTATTCAAATGGGACTGTTCTATAAGTCTCATCCTAGCCGCTGTCCAATGCTACTGGATTTGAAGAGGCTGCCTCACTGGTTCAATATGAGAAGATCTATCCTTGAGTTTAATTATTTATTGATATTTCTGCATTTCTTTTTGGCAGGAACTAGATCTGCATGTATCAATGCTGCAACCCTGGCCCTTGCAGATGCTGGAATTCCAATGCGCGATCTTGTTACTTCATGCAGTGCTGGGTACCTTAATAGCACACCTCTACTTGGTAATATTCACTTAAGTTTCTATTTTACTGAGAATATTTTTTGTTGGGGTCCCTATAATGCCGTTGTACTAGTATGACTGACTTTTTAAGACCTTATTTTTATTGCATAGACAGATTTAAACTATATAGAAGATAGTGCTGGAGGTGCTGATGTTACTTTAGGAATTATGCCGAAGTTAGACAAAGTGACTCTTCTTCAGGTTCTTTAAATCATAATCTGTTTTCTAATTTCCTCTTCACAGTTACAATGAGTGTTTTAGTTGATGTCTTGGGCATCTCATTCAGTGCCTCCTGCTGTAAACTACTCATTTGTGATATTTGTCAATGCAGATGGATGCTAAGTTGTCGTTGGATACTTTTGAAAATGTAATGCAACTTGCAATCGAAGGCTGCAAGGCAGTTGCAGATTATATTCGAGAAGTAAGCACCTTTTGCTTTCTTTTTTTTCCCCGACAAAAGTATGGAGTAGTGTTCAGGTAGTTAGAATGTGGATAAATAATGGTGGAGAATGATGGAAAAAGAAATATGTAAAAAGGTATATTCACATGGATTTAAATCCAACGGTGGCTGAGCATGAGTGAGCATGTGAACACTACTCAAAGTTATGCACTGTCATGTGGCCTATGAATATGAGCAACGCTTATTTGGTGTTTATGACAGATATTGCTAGAGAATACAAAGCAATTGGAGTATCTTCGAGGAACATAGTTTCAGTATCGTAAGGTGATTAACAGTCTTTGTTAATTGTTAAGTAAACTCAAAATCATAACAATGTTATCAAGTTCTATCAGTTACTAGCGTGTGCAATCCTCTTTTAGAATTTGTGTTTCTTCAATGTTGAAACTTGATGGTGGCTATCCTATGTAGATGATGCAAGATGGAAGTAGACTTGGAATTGGACCACGCAAAGTTGCTGTATTTCTCAAGTGGAGAGTTTGTTTTGGATTCTGAAAATTGTAAGATGGGCGAAATCGGTTAGGCGCTGATATTAAGCTAGAATCTACCTACTAAATTTTCCTATGGGTATTATGATATTATATTAGACTGTTAGTGTTGTAAATGAAGATCTAAGGTTATGTTTAATAACCAAAGATTCTTCATTTTCAGAGTTTTATTTTTATTTTTTATTTAAAGTATCAAGGAAGGAACATAAGCTAGGCATACCATTACTCTTTGATATAAAGTTGCAAATGTCGTTTTTGAAACTCCATGAATAGCCGCCTTATGAGAAGTTTTTGTATTGAGATGTGCCTAGGGACCAACCATCATTGGAGTGTAGACTTTTGGCTTGTTGACAGTCACTATCTAAACCATTAGTCATGACAGTGAAATTAGAACGAAACCAGGCAAGTACAGTCTTTTACTCTTTTGTAGAAAAGAAATCATATATTGCGAGCAATATGACTAGAGGAAAAGTATAGTATTGTGTTCTCACCTGCCTATTTTGAAGTATTGGCTGATGTAGTCTTTTAATCCCAATGTGATTAAGAAAGACTCTACTTGGGGGAAAAATATAATAAAGCACTGTGTCTGCTTTATCAACTCTTATCTGTTTAATTTGTCTTGCTAATTGTTAAATGTTTACTTAAACTTCCAGATTCTTATATGTGAAATGAACATGAAAACTAAAGCTTGGCAGATAATACAAAAGCATTTGTTTTAATTTCACAATCTCAGTAGGACCAAAGGAAAGCAAAGAAAAGCACATATGCCATTGATCCTACATATTCCCCTATTCCAGTAAAGCCCTGATTTTTATTAAGTATTCTGATTCTACACGAAGCCATATGGGCTTCAATATTGAAAGTAATGCTTTTCTTGTCTTTTTACTTCTTCACCGTCTTACCGATAATCTCAAGCCTCAAGCACCACCCGGCTAGACCCTGTGACTCCATCTGAGTTCACTCTGGCTCGGAACGTAGTGAAAAAGATCATACCCCGTAAGCTCCAACCACAACCTAACATTCCAATACATAGGCTTAGACGAGCTAGATAAATGTGTCGTCAAGTCATGGCTGTCAAAACCAAAACCAAAATCAAATCCTAAACCAAAAACCACACCTCGCCGAGCCTTGGTCATTACAAGGCTCCATAAACAATCCCATGAGATCATAGTGCTATTATCAACTCGTTGCATAGTTTCTGACAAAGTCTATAGTGGAAATGGCTACCCTTCGCTGAGCCTGAACGAACAAATAGTGGCAAGTGTACTGCCAATGTCCTACAAACCACTTATCGAATCGGTTAATAAGAGGGGACTTAACATGTACGAGGTGGTCTGTGGCACGTTTTCAGTTGGGTGGTTCGGGGAGGAGCATAGCAAAAGATTGATCAAGATCTCGTGTTTTTATGTTGAGGGAACAGTGAGCTTGTACATGAGGCTTATTAAGGGGATATTGTTGGTGGTTGACCTTGATGAAATGAAGATAGTTGAGTATCATGACAGGGTTAGGGTTCCGCTGCCAAAAGCAGAGGGAACGGATCGGATTACCGACTTTTCAAGCATAACTGTAGAAGCCACCGTTTGGTCCACGACTAAAAAGTTTTACCACCGTGAAACCGGGCCAACCTGGATTCAAGATTGACAGATACACAATCAGGTAAGCATTTCTCGAGACCAACCTAGCTATTTGTATCCATGCCAAGAAATATGATTAGTAATTTGATCAATAACAAATTAAACATGGTACATTTAAAATAGATTCATTGTACTGATAGCATAAACTAAAGGTTAGAAAATTGGTTTTGATTCATACTTGGACATTGTCATAAAATTTTGAAAAAACGAAAAACAAGAAAATGACCATAATGTTAAGCACGTGTACATATGTGAGAGGCATGTTACAATTATTCTATGACCCAAATCACACGGAACCTACCAGTAAGGCCTGATTAAGGTTGACCCAAAGCCAACGGAATATCATAAATAATTTAAGGGAAATTTGATTAGCAAATATATATCTTTTCAATAACTATAATTAAGGACTTACCAACTAGTTATCTTTTGGTTCAAGACTTCAAGTGCATGTTCTATAAAAACTAAAAAAAATTCGGCCAGCACTAATTTAGTAATTAGGAGGTGTTGACTATTATTCCTTTAAAAAAAAAGATTGACACTAATTAAATAATTGTCACTAATATTAGTCTATTTATGGACAAATCTATGACATTAATTCTTGTTCAACATGCACGAAGAAGCTCCGATCCCATGGCTTCTTCAACGTTGATGCTCTTCTTCTTTCTTTCTTCCATCTTCACCATCTCACCAATCCCATGCCTCGGCCGGTACCACCCACTAGACCCTCTAACCCCATCTGAGTTCACTCAGCTCCGAACCATCGTCAAAAAATCATACCCCAACTCCATCCACAACCTCACGTTCCAATACATAGCCTTAGACGAGCCAGACAAATCCCTCGTCAAGTCATGGCTGTCGAAACCAAACCCTAAGCACAAAACCCTACCTCGCCGAGCCTTGGTCATCACAAGGCTCGACAAACACTCCCACGAGATTGTCGTGGACTTATCAACTCGTTCTGTAGTCTCCGATAAAGTCTACGGCGGACACGGATACCCTTTGCTGACGTTGGACGAACAAACAGTTGCAAGTGAGCTCCCACTATCCTACAAACCATTTCTTGACTCGGTCGAGAAGAGGGGGCTTAACTTGTCCGAGGTTGTTTGCACCACGTTTTCAGTCGGGTGGTTTGGCGAGGAGCACAAGAAAAGAGTGATCAAGATTTTGTGCTACTATATTGAGGGAACACCTAACTTGTACTTGAGGCCCTTGGAGGGAATATCACTGGTGGTTGATCTTGATGAACTGAAGATATCTGAGTATTATGACCGAGATAGGATTCCGGTGCCGAAAGCTCAAGGAACCGAGTATCGGCTGTTGAAGCAGAAGCCTCCCTTCGGTCCGAAGCTTAATGGTTTCACTATAGTGCAGCCGGAGGGATCCGGTTTCAAGATCGACGGCCACACGATAAGGTATTATTTCTCACCGATGAGTACATAGTTGTTATCTACAAAAAATACAAAAAAAAAGAAAAAGAAGAAGCAAAATTAAACATTGTGGAACATTGTTAGAGCACGCAATTAAAGCACTCCACATACTTAAAAACAAATAATACATGGAGATTATCATTAAAGAATGATACGTTAAAATTTAGAGTTGAGAAGTATGAATTGACTTGGTCCAATGCCGGCAGCTACCCGCATATTTTTTCCTATATCATCTCTGTCAACTGGTGTCCTAATCGATACGAGAATACATACGTACTTAACACTTCGTTGAATATATATACTGTACGTTGATCTTTCTGTTGGTTTACAAACATCTTCACCAACATTATAGAAACCAACAGATTTATGCCTAACTTTAGATTTACCAAGGCCTCCACACCCAAGAATTTGATTAGGGGACCTAAGACATACCTAAACGAGAACTTATTTTACTTTAATGAAGATTTTATTTATCTTAACGAAAACTTTTTTATAGTTACCATATAAGTTATCGAAGTGATAACATGTGTTGTTAAATAGTAAAATATTATAAATACGATTTTTATGACTTAATTACTCAAACAAAAACCTATTTAACTTTAATGAGTAACTTATTTTCCTTAACGAGAACTTTCTTTTTTCATTATGTATGAGAAATGTTAGCATATCATACCCTTTCTCTTATAAGATCGTTAAAAAATAAAAAAAAATAAAAAAACAACACTAGTTCCGAATTGGCGACATTGCCCTAATATAAAAGTACATAGGCATTCTAAGGATTAATTCAATATTGATTAGTAGGTATAAGGGTCGTCAACTAATGCATTTCTCTCCAACAAAATATTGGTAGAGTTTTCTCCGATAAAATATTGATAGATCTCTCAAGTTCGAATTCCTCCTCCTTCGATATAAAAAAAAATATAAGGGTTAACTTCAAAATTTTGATGTAATAGAAGCCTCGATCGTATCTTATTTGTGTTTTCTGAATGCAATCAGTTGGGCCAACTGGGTCTTCCATCTCGGATTCGATGTTCGAGCCGGTCCAATAATTTCTTCGGCATCGATTTATGACCTCGAAAAGAGCACATATCGTCAAGTATTGTACAGAGCATTCATATCCGAGCTGTTTGTGCCATACATGGACCCAACTGAAGAATGGTACTACAAGACCTTCTTCGATGCTGGTGAATTCGGGTTTGGTCAATCTGCTGTGCCACTAGAGCCCTTGGCCGATTGCCCTGAAAATGCCGTATTCATGGATGCTTACTATGCGAGCTCAGATGGGACTCCAGTTAAAATATCAAATGCTTTTTGCATATTTGAGCAACATGCTGGGAGTGTCTTGTGGCGCCACACTGAAATAGCAATTCCAGGGGAAGTGGTGAGGCATTGAATTAATTCAGTTTTAGTTTAGATTTTGTAATCGATTTATACAAATCCTTTGTGGTCCTTTAATTATATAGATGTCGTACTTCTAATTACATGATTGCTATTGTTGTTTTAATGTAGATAACAGAGGTTAGGCCAGAGGTGAACTTGATAGTGAGGATGGTTTCGACTGTGGGAAACTATGATTATATACTTGATTGGGAATTTAAGCCAAGCGGTTCCATCAAATTTGGTGTATGTATGATACAAACTTTTTTTACATGGTAAATTGAATTTCACATTAATCCCTTGTTTCATAATTTCATGTAACAAGTCCACCTTTTCTTTTTCTCAACAGGTTGGACTATCAGGAATACTAGAGGTGAAGGGTGTGCCATACACAAATACTGATCAAATAAAGGGGGATGCTTATGGCACATTGCTTGCAGATTACACCATTGGAGTATACCATGATCACTTCTTGACCTACTATCTTGATCTTGATGTGGATGGCGAAGCCAACTCCTTCGTCAAGAACAATTTGGTGACCAAAAGAGTAACAGACCATAGCTCACCTAGGAAGAGTTATTGGACAGTTGTGAGCGAAACTGCTAAGACTGAAACAGATGCAAAAATTCAACTGGGTTTGAAGCCATCTGAGTTAGTCTTCATAAACCCTAATAAGAAGACAAAACCTGGAAACAACATAGGGTATCGTCTAAGTCCAGGGTCAATATCAAACCCACTTTTGTCCCATGACGATTACCCACAAATTCGAGGTGCCTTCACAAACTATAATGTCTGGGTCACACCTTATAACAAGTCGGAAAAATGGGCAGGAGGTCAGTTTATTGATCAGAGCCGTGGAGATGACACATTGGCTACTTGGAGCCTCAGGTACATTAAATTTATGATTGGTTTGATAATTTTAATTAGGGGATGGAATTTTGTGTCTTAATTTATTTTGTAGCTTAGCTAATCAGTTTATATAAATGATCATGTACAGGAACCGAGCGATTGAGAATAAGGACATTGTGTTGTGGTACACCATGGGATTTCATCATGTTCCTTGCCAAGAAGACTTTCCGGTGATGCCGACATTAAGCGGTGGATTTGAACTCCGGCCTACCAATTTCTTTGAGAGCAATCCAGTGCTTAAAGCAAAACCTCCTAAGCATGAGCACTTTCCTAACTGCACGAAGTAACCTTAATTTAGGGTTTGCATTATGCACTTTTTTTTTATAGTGTCCTATAAGGGTTTGTATTATGTGATCAGTTACTGATCATCAGTACCCAATCAACAAAGAGGTTAAATAACTTACTGAAAATGTAAGTCCAAAGTATTCTTATTCTAAAAACGTACAAAAATGCGTATGTTTAAGAATTCTTCTCGGCACAAAGTCTCCAAGTTGGAAGTTTGAATCCTCCTTTCCCTAGTTAAGAAGAAAATAAAAAGGATTATTCATCTCAAAACACACATGGTTAAATCCAAATCACCAGGGAACTACGTACAATAGTACATGGCAAGGTATGGTTAATCATGCAGCATCTTTATCTAAGCAAGTATGGTGGGATGAGTGTCCCCATTGACCTCAGTTTAAGTTTCATTAACTTGTTTGTCTATGTTTGTTACTCTAGGAGGTTTTGGTTAATTAGGTCCATCTCTTTTGTTATTCATCTTTTTTTTTTTAAGTAATACATGCAAGCATAATACTCTCTCAAAGTAACAAAAATTTTGTGGCAAGTTTCGAACTAAGTTTGTGGAATTCTTGGTGTTGAGGTTGATATTGGTGTATTGATGTGATGTCCATCAATATATTTTTTTTAAATAACAAAAATTTATTAAGAAGAGAAATAAAAGAAGATAAGGGAAGGGGGGACATCAACCAAAACCCCTTCCATGAAAATAAAAACAATGCAAGCTTCAATAAGGCCAATTAAGCTATAGCAGCAATAAAACAAGGCATGTGATGTCCACCAACTTGTTTGTTGATAGACTACACCTAGAAAATCGCCATACCTAGTAACCCTAGCTAGTTTTATTTTTTTTTGAGGGAAATACACTTTAATTAAGGATGAATACGATTGTACATAGAGGGGGACATAAAGCCTGAACCTTTAGTACAGTTACAAAAATCCTCGTACATGACATCTTCAATAATAGAAGGCGCCTCAACAAGCCAAAATTCATCCATAGCGGAGAAACTAGCAAAGTGCGCCAAACGTAGGGCTACACCATTTGCTTTACTAAAAATGTGGCTAAACTGAAATGAAGTAAAAACATTCCTATACTCCTTGCAATCTTCCACAATACTACTCACCCCAGACCAATCCTTACCAGGGTTATTAATAATAGCACTTAACTGCATATGGTTGCTTTCCATCTCCATAGCAGGCCAACCTTGGTGGATTGCAAGCAGCATCCCTGCCCTGCATGCCTCGAGTTCCACTTGAAGAGCAGATGAAACATAAGGGAGGTGCTTAGCAAATGCAGCAACAAAATGCCCTTGTTCGTCCCGAATGACACCACCAATTCCCTAGCTAGTTTTATTGTTTCTCCAAAACATTTTCACATGGAATATTGAATTCATTTTTTATCTGAACCTGGAATATATTGATAATCGAATTCGATCTACTCTCTCACATGGGATGAGTCCCCCGTGGATGTTGTTTCATGTCAGAAAGTTAAGAGAGAAGATCGAATTGGCTTAGCCAATTCTATGCTACCTTTTTGTTTTTTTTTTTCCAACAAATTAATAGGAGGGTGGGAATATGTGACCGAAAAACCGAACCCAAACCTGACCGAATCGGGCCGAAACCGAAAAAAACCGAAACCGTTGGGAATATATCTCATACCGAACTAGACCGGACCGAATGCCTATACTTCAGGACGGTTTCGGTCTGCCATGATTGAAGACCGAAAAAGACCGAACCGGACCGAATTATTAAATTAATTAATTTATTTTTTATTTTTTATGATGTGTTGAGTTGTTAGTGGCTGTTTGGGAAAGTCTATACTTTTTAGTATAGACTTGACCACAACGAATAACAACGTGTTAAGTGACTTAACCCTAATATCACAATTCTCATTTCTTCAGCCGTTCTTCACTTCTTCAGTTCTTCGAAAATCAACAAAAACGTGAGAAGGGAGAAAGCCATCGGTTCAAAGTTCGAATCACCTTCTCGGCTTCTCCATCTGTGATTATGTTCAATCATACCAAAATCATCGATAAGTCCTCTCGACTCTCGACCTCTCCATGAAATCTGCAACATTAGGAAAACTACAAAAATACAGCCTTCATTCCTCTCCAACGATGGTTCCCTTCTCGCTAACATAGATTCAATATCATTGCCATCCAATATCAGCTCGTCCTTCACCTTCTCAGATCGAAGTAGGGATGGCAAAATGACCCGTGGGTTCGGGTATCCAACTCGACCCGAACGGGTCGGGTTTTGAAGGGAAAAACGGGGCGGAAACGGGTTCGGTTAAAATGCGGTCGGGTCGGGTCCGGTTGAGTGAGTGAATCTGTTATTAATAATAAATTTTAGTTTTTAATACTTATTTTAATTTTAATACTAGTTTTAATAACCTTATTAATGAGATATTAAAATAAAAATTTATATCCTCTTCTAAACCTCAAAAGAGATTTTAAAGAGAGATGAATTTTAAGTGGAAGAGTATTTTATAAGAGAGGAATATCTCTTTCTCAATTTTCAATGTGGGATTCTATAATATATTTCTTACTAAAACATATCATGAAATTTTGGAGAGCAAAAAGTTATCAATGAGATCTGGATATCATTGTGAGATAGTTGGGTGTTGAAGTATATAATGTTATTCACCATGATTGATGAATCATTTTTCTAGTGTTACTTATGTTTTGGTGACATAGTGATATATGGGTATGTATCTCATTATTTATGTGGTGAAGAGTTCTTATGGATGTGGAGTTTTATTCGTTAAATATCGTATCAACATATCGATGATATAGTTTAAGAGGATTGTCGTATAATGAAAATTAAAATTAAATTATCTTGGTGAGTTGATAACTACTTCTAATAGTAGTGTGATAAGAGATAGATTGATGATAGTAGAGATAGTGAATATATGTAGGAGTGTAATGAGAATTTTTTTCTATTATTTTCGAGTTTGATTAGAAGAAATTGAGGAGAAAATAGAGAAAATGAATAAAATACACAATTATATTAATATTCCGACAAATTATCAAAAAAAATAAGATGATACATTGATCAAAAGATCGATAAAACTTTTATTCTTGAAGTCTTGATGTGTAAGTCTCTAATTAAATTCTTGAAGTAACATTAAAGAAATTAGAAGATGGATGAAGAGTGATGGAAAGAGGGAGAAGAAAAGAGAGAAAGAAGAAGAAGAAAAAAATAAATATTATATAGTCATCTTCACAAAAAGTAAATAATATGATGTAAAATATGTAAAATTATGAACAAATCACATAGTAAAAATATATCTTATGGTGGAGTAAAATTATCGGGAGGTAGTCTCATACTCTCCAAAAGGATTGAAATAAGTTAGATATGAATATGAAAGTCAATGGAAATGTGGAAGAGGGGGCTCTCACTATAAAATGGTTCCTAAAAACATATTAATAAGTATCTTTGTAGTCTTTATCATTTAATATCTTTTTTTAGAAAAAGATATAAAATAATATAAAAATTATTATTTACAATAATATATATTTGTTTTTCGGGTGGGGGGGAAAGGGTCGGGAGATAGGGTGGGGAAGATCAAGGATAGAAACACCATCAAGCATCTTCACCTTTCTCACATTCTTCTCACCGAGAAAGTTTTTGATCTCGATGGACTTGGCTCCATTAGTGATGGGTTATTCTGATCTCGATGGGTTATATGTTCATGCTTTTCTTAATCTCTTTATTGCAGTAGATTGATGTCTAAACTTCTGAAGCTTTGAAGACATTAGAACTTTTAATTTTTCACTTGTAGTTGTTGTCATGTTTCATTGTTATGTTTAATTGTTTAGTATGGTAATATGGTGTGCTTATTACTTGAATTATTGTTTCATTGTTTTGTAATTAGTACTAGTGATAGAACTGTGAAGTTGATAGTGATTGAAATTGGGAAACTGAAACAGGTAAAATGGTACCGAAATGGTCCCGAACCGAAACCGAATAGGTCGGTTTTGGTATGGTTCGGTTTCATTGACAAAAAAGGGCAATCCCAAACCGAACCGTCCCGAATACATAAATCGGTTTCGGTTTCGGTACAAGCACATTACCGGACCGTCCCGGACCGATCCCACCCCTACAAATTATTGACTATGTCCAACAAAGGTAGGTAGCTATAATTGACTTTTTTTTTTGGGCAACATAATTGACTTCTTAGAAACAAACTTTTTTCGTGGACTCTATATAAAAAAAAAATGTAAATAAATAAAAAAAAAAGAAAGAAATAAAAATAAGAAAAATAATTTATATTATAGGTGTTTAATAAAAAAAAATAAATATCAAAAGTAATAATTTAAAAAATGTAATAAAATAAAAAATAAATAAATATTCAATAAGATAAAAATGAGAAAAATTATTTAAATATTAATATGTATATTATATGTAGGTGGTCTATAAAAAAAAAAAATAATTATGAAAAAATAATAAATATATATAAAAAATGATAATTATTGAAAAATTGAAATAAATTTAAAAAAAGAAATAATTTCAAATTTAAGATAAAAATGAGAAAAATTAATTAATATAATATTGTCAATTAGTAATAATATAATAGGTGGTTTTGTATAATTAAAAAATAAAAATAAATATATAAAAAAGGAATAAAATTATATATTAAAAAATGATAATTGATTTGATTTGAAAATAAATAAATTATAAAAAAAGATAGATAATTTATCACAATCAAGATAAAAATGAGAAAAATTATATTTTATAATATAATTTATTAAATTTTTATGTATATAATATTATATGTAGGTGATTTTATTATTAATTAAAAACTAAAAATAAACTATATTAAAATGTCACATAAATAGAATATTTAGGGTATAATGAAGAGTTGATTATTGAAGTGGAAAATTGATTGGTGATAGTGGAATATGGAGGTTTTTCATATTATTATATTGTTCTTAGATATGGAAAATGATAATGATCATGCTGACGCAACGATAATTTTGGGGTGATATGTGAGTGAAATGTGGGTTTGCGTATCGTCGTCAAAGTGTAGTAGATTGTATATTTGAGACCAGGGGATGTCGTACCCAAGGGATTGGAAGGCCCAAGATCCCTATTTGGTAAACAATGTAACCGAAATGCTTGACACTAAAATGGTGAGATAAGAGATGGGCTATGTACTAGTGAAGTGAATTATGTGCAACATGAGATAGTATTCATAGATTGTGTTCATGGAAGTGTAACATGTAACCAAAACAGTAAGTAAAGTAAGCAAATAAAACTAGCTAAAGCAAGTGTATGAGCTTACAAACTCAATACAATTGGAGTGTGTTTGTGATCAAATGGATGAGGTAGTTGGGGTTTCGGGTTTAGGCTAACCCAATCCGATGTATGATAAACCACTTTATTATGAACACAAGATTGATTAACAAACCAAAATCCTCAAACCTTAGCACTAGAAAGAGTACATAAGATTTAGTTTCACAATTTATCCCTCATGTCATTTACGATTCATGAGGGGCTCTCAATCAATTTGCTTAAACTTTTTACAGTCCCTAAGTTCATCAAAAGAGGCATAGGATCTAGAAACTAGGATTTCAAACAAGCTATGCCTAAGCTTAACTCGTCACATGCATTGCCAATAGTCTAGAATTTATAGAGGTTACCAAGCTCTACAAATTCAACCAACATAAGTCTAACACATGCTTTTCAATTGGTAAGATATCCAAACATGCATCCAACATAATCAAACTAGACAATGAATATGTTCATATCACAATCAAGGTTCATAAATATCACAGTAAATCAATACAACATCATGGGCTAGGGCTCACAACCCTAGCCCCCAATAAAGAGACTACTCACACATGCTTGAAGTATACATAATTATTACAAATATAAACATATGAAAGTCTAAAAAAAAGTAAAGAGAGGGTTGAGAAAATCTCAGTGATGAACTCCAGCAGCTCTTTGATGTTCCAGGTGTGATGCTAGGCTCCCCACTCCTCACTCCTTCTAGCTTCCAAAACTCCAGAAATGCAGTTTCTGCTTCTTGATGTCTCCAACGAACTGTGCAGTAGATGAGGTGGAATGATACTGAAAATTAGTTTCCTAGACAGATTAACGTCTTAGGAACAACTTTCGTGAAGGATCCGAAGTGATTCGGGTGATGAAAGGTGGTGAAAATGGCCAATTTCTGACTGAGGACGGGTGGTTCCGAACTCACTGTTTTTGAGAGATTTTCTTGGCTAATTTTGAATTGGTGATTGAATTCCTTCCCCTCTGATTCCAGCTCCTCTTTGATCTCTGTTCTCCCTTCCTTTGCAGCTGGCAGCCACCTCTCCCTTGTCTTCACTCCTCCCAAGTCAAAGGCAAGGAAAAACATGCCGACACCTTAGTCAAAAGGGTGAGTTTCCAAATTCAACAAAGTGTTTGTTATCCCAAGAATATGTGATGGCTGTATTGACAATATAGGAAGCTGATATTTGAATTGCACCACTCCAAGTGGTGGTTGTCCGGTGGTGGTGGTTTGCCGGAAAAATCGCCGGAAAGGTAATTTCATCATTTTTCTTCCTTCTTCCGATTCTTCAAGGGCTTCAAGGGCACCGACTTCCAAAGGTTGATTCAAGAATTCCTTAGCATCGAGAAGCCACGGTTGACTTCTAAACCTCTTCTTGGAAGTGCGCCCAAAAGTCATCAAAAATGCACCTTTTGTGCTAAATTACTTCAAGTTATACAAGTGACCTGAAATCATGAAAACGCTCATTAATAACAACAAAATGCCTTCGGATAAGCTTAACTCTTGTGATTAGGAATATAATTTGCGCTATAAATAAGTGCAAATCACATGTAACAAAAGTTAGGTTCATAGATCATAGATCATGATAATGTTCAAATGGTTTGTCTGGCTCCTCTAAGCCTATATATATATATATATATTCAGATTGTATTGGAAAGTTAGGTTGTGCTTGGAGCTAGGGTATGATTTTCTCACAATATATGGTTCTCACCATATTGAACTCAGATGGGGTTAGATCATCTAGTGGGCGGTGCTTGAGGCTTGAGATTTGTGTGAAGAAGGAAGAAAGTAGGAAGAGCATTAGCGCTTTCAACGCAGAAGAAGACTTGACTATACTTCTTGTGGATGGTGGAATCATAGTATGTCTTGATGGTTTGACATGAGAGTACGTACTATCCAATTACTTTTAATTTGTATAGTCTTGATGGTTTGACATGAGAGTACGTACTATCCAATTACTTTTAATTTGTATAGTCTTGATGGTTTGACATGAGAGTTTAATTGTGTGCTGTGAAGAGGTAATTAACGGAGTTTAGACCAGAGGTGAACTTGATAGTGAGAATGGTTGCGATGGTAGGCAATAAACTACGTACATTTACATACTTGATTGGGAATTTAAACCAAGTGGATCCATTCATTAAATTTGGGATATACATTAATAAAGTAATTTGAACGTCACAACCAAAACTAATTGACAATGATTTGAGATGCCTAAATCTTTATAAACACATTTGCAAGGTCTTTATTTTCCAATGTAGATTAACATTCCACACTCTAACACGTCCCCGCACGTGTGACGAATTTTCAAGCGATATACGTGGACAACATATATTGGGTGACATAGATCATGTGTGACTACTTGACTTCACTCGTGGGTGAACCTGCAGCTTTGATACCATGATAAAGTAATCTGAGTGTCACAACGAAAACCAATTGATAATGGTTGGAGAGACTCAAATCCTTATAAATACATTTGCAAGGTTCATATTTTTTAATGTGAGATAACACTCCATGTTCTCACACACATCATATGATTCTTTATGATCGATGTCGCAAGTACAAATTAATATTATATATAATGTGATCAGCTAATGTGATACAATCATCTTGATCTTTATCCTTTTCTTTCTATATAGCAGGTCGGGCTAATGGGAATACTAGAAGTGAAGGGTGCCCAATACACTCACACTGATCAAATAAAGGGGGGTGTTTATGGTATATTGCTTCCAGATAACACCATTGGAGTGTAAATCATGATCACTTCTTGACCTACTGTCTTGATCTCGATCGAATTTGGGGTACGTATATATGATACAAACTTTTTTTACATTGTAAATTGAATTTCACCCTAGTCATAGTTTTTACCACATTGGTGTACGTAGTATAAGGTTATGTACATCTATAATTAATATGACATTATTTTTAAAGAGAAATGCACATATCTTTTCCACATCTACTTAGCATTGTATTTATATTATCGAATCCATCATCTAGATATATGTTTATGAATTTATCTGCAATCCATCTGCCTCATTGGAAACTATATATTTAGTCATCTAAAAGCGTACATACGAAGAAATAAGTCCAATTTATCAGATAATTTGACATTATGATGTATAGTAATTTAATGAAAATTATGAATTCCAAACTGGCTGTTTTTGGTAACTTATTAGATGATCTTGACGTCATAAAATAATGACAGTTCCGATCATTGAATAACAAGGCACTTGCAGACTGTGCGCGTTTCCATCGTTCGCGGACGTACGTCCCTTAGTTGCTTCATGTCTATAAGATATTGTAGTGATGAGCTGATGATTACGTGTTTTATTATTCTAGATGAGTAATATTTGATAAACTGATATATAAGTGCACACATTAATCCCAAGTTTCATAATTTCATATAACGAGAGATCAGTTCTTTTTCTCAATTAATAGGTTGAACTAACAGGAATACTAGAGGTGAAAGGTGCGCCATACACACATACTGATCAGATAGAAAGGGATGCTTATGGTACATTGCTTGCAGATTATACCATTGGAGTATACCATGATCACTTCTTGACCTACTATCTTGATCTCGATGTGGATGGCGTAGACAACTCCTTCGTTAAGAACAATTTGGTGACCAAAAGAGTAACAGACCATAGCTCACCTAGGAAGAGTTATTGGATAGTTGGGAGCGAAACTGCTAAGACTGAAACAGATGCAAAAATTCAACTGGGTCTGAAGCCAGCTGAGCTAGTCTTGATAAACCCAAATAAGAAGACAAAACTGGAAACAACATAGGGTATCGTCTAATTCCAGGGTCAATATCAAACCCACTTTAGTCCCATGACGATTACCCAGAAATTCGAGGTGCCTTCACAAACTATAATGTCTGGGTCACACCTTAAAACAAGTCGGGAAAATGGGTAGGAGGTCATTTTATGGATCAGAGCCGTGGAGATGACACATTGGCTACTTGGAGCCTCAGGTACATTAAATTTATGATTGGTTAGATAATTTTAGGGCATGGAATTTTGTGTCTTAATTTATTTTGTAGCTTAGCTAATCAGTTTATGTAAATGATCATGTTCAGGAACCGAGCGATTGAGAATAAGGATATTGTGTTATGGTACACCATGGGATTTCATCATGTTCCTTGCCAAGAAGACTTTCCGGTGATGCCGACATTAAGCAGTGGATTTGAGCTCCAGCCTACCAATTTCTTTGAGAGCAATCCGGTACTTAAAGCAAAACCTCCTAAGCATGAGCACTTGCCTAACTGCACGAAGCAACCTTTAGTAGGGTTTGCATTATGCAGTTTTTTTTTTGTAGTGTCCTATAGGGTTTGTATTATGTGATCAGTTACTGGTCATCAGTATCCTATCAATAATGAGGTTAATTAATTTACTAAAAATCTAAGTCCAAAGCATTCTGATTATAAAAACTTAAAAAAATGCGTATGTTTAAGAATTCTTCTCGTCACGAAGTCTCCTCCTTTCCTTAGTTAAAAAGAAGAAAAAATTAATTGACAATGGTTGAAGATGCCAAAATCCTTATAAACACATTTGCAATGTCCATATTTTCCAATGTGAGGTAACACTCCATATTCTCACACATCATATGATTCTTTAGAATCGATGTCGTAATTAATTAAGTACAAATTAGTACTATGTACACAATGTGATAAGCTAATGTGATACAATCATCTTCTTGATTTTATCCTTTCATTTCTATATAAACAGGTCGGGCTAATTGGAATACTAGAAGTGAAGGGGGCCCAATACACTCACACTGATCAAATAAAGGGGGATGTTTATGGTACATTCCTTGCAGATCGATAATTACACCATTGGAGTGTACCATGATAGATATCACTTATTGATCGACCTACTCTCTTGATCTCGATTGATGTGGATGGCGAAGCCATGCCAACTCCTTCGTCAAAAACAAGTTGGTGACCTAAAGAGTAACAGACCACAACTCGCCGAGGAAGTGTTATTGGACAGTTGTGAGCGACATAGCAACACAGTGATGACTGAATCTGATGTAAATTAAAATTCAACCGGGGTTGGAGCCAGCTAGCTCAACCAGTTTTGATAAACCCTAAAAAGAAAACCAAGAATGGAAACAATATAGGGTATCGACTAATCCCAGGTTCAATATAAATCCAGGGTGCCTTATAGTCTAAGTATCAGGAGTCTCAGGTATATAATCGAAAGGGTTAATATTCGTGGAGATGCATTCTAGCTACATGGAGTCTCAGGTATATAATCGAAAGGATTAATTACAAAAAAAAATTCGAATTATATGATTATTTTCAATTTTATACCTAAGTATCAAATTTTGTCATTTTTATACATCACGTTTGATTTCGTTAATGAATTTATATCCCAGAGGTATGTATTCGTTAACGGAATCAAACATGAGGTATGAAAATGACAAAATTTGATACTTGAGTATGAAATTGAAAATAACTCTATAGTTTCGGAAATTTTTTGTAATTGACTCCAATCGAAATTTAGAGTAACTTAGAAATGCCAACCAACTAATGAGTATCCAAGTACCCAACATACCTCACTTTAATCTTGTTTTAGGTGATTTATGTTCATGCTTTTTTGACCAAAAAAAAATGTTCATGCTTTTGGTGCACAATTAATGTAAATCTTGTGCAGGAACCGAGAGATTGAAAATAAGGACAGTGTTGTGGTACACCCACTACAACAAAAAATTATTTGCAAGGAACATATTTATCGCTGAAAAATGACATTTCGTCTTTATAATATTTTGGCGAGAAATTTTTTTTCGTCGTGAGTTCGTCGTAGAAAGCTCGTCAAGAAAAGTTTTTGCGAGAAAATAAATAGTTTCTCGCGAAATCCTTTTCGCGGTGAAAATTATATTTCTCACCATTAATATTTAGCGACAATTTCTCTCCTCGCCAAAATTGATACTTTTTTCTCCGTTGAAAAAGTTTGAGAAGCTAAAAAATGGTCGTTAAATATCTTTCGCGAAAAAATATATTTCGTCGCTAAAATGATTATTTTCTCGCTAATGATAAAAAATAATTTACGAATTTATAAAAATTTAAAAAAATAAAATTACACTTTTGGGACGAAACTATTTTTTTGGTCGCTCACGCCACATGGCACCCACCTTGTTTGTCCGAGCCTAATACCTCTCTCCCTCTTTGGTCCAGCAGAACCAAATAAATAGTCAAATTGCTTTTGTTGGGATTCGAACCCAGCCTTAGTATTTACCAAGCAGTGCCTTATCCACTGTGCCATTATGGCTTAATGATATTCATATATATATTTTTATTATATTAAACCTATTGAATAGTTTATTATTTTTTCTATTTATGCAAATTGTGAGACATTGTTCCAATTATTTTGCTACACTCTATTCATTATTATTTTATTTTCATCAATTGAAAATGATAAAATAATACCAATGGTTGGTTCCTTTTATATAAAAAAATTTCCGAAAACCTACAACGATTAAATAATTAGTTTCTCGCTAAAACTACAATTAACGAGAAAATTAGTCATGGCTAAAAGTTTACTTTTTGCGAGAAAATTTAGTTTTCTTACCGCAACATTTGGCGGGTCTAAAAAAATTTATGGCCAAAATCTACAACGACAAAATAATTATTTGCTCGCTAAATGTATCAAGTGCGAGGAAATCTTTCATCGCTGAAAGATGACTTTAGCGAGGAAGGTTTAATTTCATCGCTATTAATTTTGGCAGGTTCGAGAAAACTTCCGACCAAAATTACAGCGATAAGTTAATTAGTTCCTCGATAATTGTATCTTTTGGCGAGTACTTTTTCCTCACAAAAAATGTACTTTCAGCGAGAAAACTTTAGTTTTGTCGCTACTAAAGTTGGCGGGTCTTGCAATGTTTCCCACCAAATATATAATGAGGAAAATATTATTTTCTCGCTAAAGGTCGCTTTGGCGAGGAACATGTTTCGTCGTGGAATACTCATATTTTCTCGCTAATAACATAACAATTTCAGCGACAAAATTATGATTACTTTTAACGAGGAATTGAAATAATTCTCGTAGAAAGTGACATTTAGTGAGGAAAATAGGTTCCTCGCTGAAATTCAATGATATTTAGCGAGGAACTGCTATATTCCTCGTAAAATGTGACATTCAGTGACGAAAATAAGTTCATCGCAAAAAATTTGGTCTCCAAAAGTGCTTTTTGTTGTAGTGACCATGGGCTTTGACCATGTTCCTTGCCAAGAAGACTTTCTCGTGATGCCAACAATAAGTGGTGGCCGGATTGGAGCTCCGTCCTACCAAGTTCTTCGAGAAAAATCCAGTACTGAATACAAAACCTCCAAATTAAGCATGTGGACTTGCGCCACTGCACTACCTAGCTCATAATAAGTGCTTGTGATATATGCTAGCTTAATAAGTGCTTAAGCATATTATGCTTTCATATTGCAAACTTAATTAGGACTCTAAGCTAGTTTGATACAGTACGTACAAGTACGTTTGGCTGGAATTCGGTTCGTTCAAGCTCAATTAATTTGTTTATGAGCTGGAGAAGTCATATATTGGATGCGAACTTGAGCATCAGAGACGTACAATCATGCAATATTGGAAGTAGGACATAAATATTTTCGAATCTTTTCCTCTTTATTTGTGTGTTTTTCCGATCCATCGTTTTACATGCAGCTGTCCGATGGGAGCTCCTTACTTCCTTGGCTCTTTTCGTGCCCCAACTGGATTTGTGGCCTTTTCTTTTGGATTGCTGCCATTTGCAGCTTTTTACAATATTCAAACCAATCCCGTGTAATCAATTGAAAGAACATATAAAGGGACACGATCATAGAAAAGAATCAAAAGATTAATTATCTTCAAACGAGCCGGCCTATCCACCAGCCTATCCTCTGTTTGAGGCTTATTAGTACGTTCAATCTTGTCGATCTATCTCAATATAATCTGAGCCACTGGTCCACTGGTCCACTGGTCCATGCCTTAACATGTAGTTAAAAAAAACGTGGGGATATGAAGAATTGATGATGGGTTCGTATTCAGTGAACCAAATGGTCCATATGGGTTCATTAATTTCGTTGTCATTGGATAAGAAATTAAAAATAAGAGCTCCTACGATTCTATGAGGCGGCCGCCTCTTGAGGCTCACTTTAGGTCCGGCCCTGCATACTTGACAACAAATTATGAACAAATTACTTAACGATGTCTGAATAAAAGCTAAATATTGGATATAGGATATAATAGGAACTTAATGTTAAGGGCAATGCTAGGGGGCCTCAATAAGGCCTGAGATGTGGATGCATTAATCCTATGTGTCATGTCATGTCACATATAACAATTAATTTTTTTAAATCCATGTTAATATTTCAAATATGACAAAATATTCCCAAATTTGATTTTAATTTTATTTATTTTATCAATTTATCATTTACAATTTAAAATACAAAAGAAAAAAAAATTACTAACCCTAAACCTAAAGCACGTATAATATGTTTACATAAAAAGAAGAACACAAGTGAAAAACAACTCAGATCGAGAAAGGGGATTGTGGAAAAATTGAAGAGTGGCCTGGAACAATCACATAGTACGGTATGTAATTTCTTCCCAAATTTTCCTAGGGTTTCTTTGAGAATATTGTTATCTTTTTAGCATTACAGTATCGATTTCTTGTTCAAGAAAGGTTTATAATTAGAATTTTGGTCTGTTTGTTCTCTCTTTTGAGGGTTTGAAAAAGTAAAAAAAAAAAAGAAGTGAGTGTATGTTACGCAGTGGTAATGAGATTTTTGATGCTATCTTTTGTTCTTCGATCTGTTTGTTACTAATTAAGCTGTTGTTGAACTTGTGTACATCTGAATATTTACAAGCATGACTGTTGCAGAATTGTGATAGAGCTTCCTCAAACCCCCCTAAAACCCTAGCTATAGTAATTCCTCAAGCTAGTTTTCCTAATGCATGATCATGTTTATATTGTGACATATTACTTGATATCTTCTCAACTAGATTGTTATCTACTAACATGGCTTATAATTTGCACTATATGAACGTTTGAGCACATTCTTTCCTAAATCCAAAGTACTAAGCATTATCAATTTGTATTTTAGTTGTCTTTATTTTCTCTATGATATATAATGAGGTAGTAACATTATTATGTGAAATGAAATTTAGTGAAAGCAAGTAATTTTATTCGTTGAATCAATTAAACAATAGTTCTCTCATGTGGTTATAAACAATAATTCCATAATTATAATCTCAATTAAAGTTCATCTAAATTATATCTCCTTTCCAATTGAGTTTAGATTGCTAGGTTTTTTTTTCATTAATAACATATATATATATTAAAGTGCATAAAATTATATTATAAAGATAATTACTGTAATTCCTTAATTATAATTGTAAGGTCAATCGATTGAAAAAGTATTAATTATATGTATTAATTGTATGTTTGTTTTGATACTGCATTTGGATAATTAATTATGCACATAACCTTACAATTCTAATCACACGATTAATTACGTTTATATGTAATAATCTTCTGCCATAAAAAAAATGCTTTATATGTAAAGATAATTAATTACCTTAATTATAATTATAAGTACAATTAATTGATAGGTTTTAAAGTTGAATAACTAATAGCCATTAGATCTAGGATGGGTATGATAGACTTTTACCTAAAATAATTTGTTAATTAGATAATGATGTGTATATGATGTTTAATGATGTGTATATGACATGGCATGCCACATATGATTAAGGCTCACATCTTAGGCCTTAATGAGGCCAACAATCTTTTTCCTAATGTTAATTACCTTCAAGCTGTTTAATTTCATTTTCTAGCTTAATTCAATTAACTAGCCTAACAATTTTGGTTTCTGTGCATACCAATTTATTCAATATAACACTAGTTTCATAAACAAATTTAAATATTGACAGAAAATTGAAATGCACAACCTATATGAGTCTAGCTCAAATGAATAATCCATTTATTGAGCAAGACGATTTCAAGCCTGACTCGATATAACTAGTAGTTAAATACGAGATGCTTGCAAGTTTGACGAGTATCTGAATCTATCAAAGCTCAAAATATTGGTATGTTTATAAACCAATATATTACAAATTAATAAAATCCCTTATGTAACTTTATTTACAAACTGACCTAGCTAGCCATGCACAATATGAACTCGAGCTGTAACAAGCCGATTCACAACCCTAATTTTGGTAGTCTTATCTAAATTGTTTTTTCCCATGAAAGGATTAGGTGAAATAACCATATCAATCGAAATGGGTTTTGATAGGAATTTAAGAAACGCAATATGATGTGCTAACAAGAACAAACTCTCAGCGGTGTCTACATAAGTTTAAGAAATATAGATATTTGTAATTAATCCAAAGACAAATTGTCCATAAGTGGACATGTTGCAAGTAATATACGAGGGTTATAATTATATATTAACATGCCTTATAATTATATAAGGGGGTTATATATATTCGAAGTGGTTGGTGTAGTATCTGACACCAAAGTTGTCTCATGGGATTATATAAGAGGGTTCGACTCCCCTCAGATATCAGGTTAGGGTGGGGAGGAGGTATGTGAAAAAAAAAAGGGGGGGGGGGGGGGCTTATATACTAAGGAGGTCTTTATTTTATAAGATGAAGAATTTTGATCTCAGCCGTTAGATTAGATAATTTAAAACGGATCTGACGGCTGAAATCAAAATTCCGCACTTTAAAAAAGTAAGAATCTCGTAAGCTGAAAATTATTATAAGTGGACATATGTAAGATTATATTTGTGATGTTTAGAGTTTGAGAAAATATCGAGAAAGAGGATCAACGATGAGTACATTCCTATCAAATCTTTAGGGACTATTGTCTTATTCGTACTTCGGAGTTAAGAAAGCTTAAACACATTTCCACGCTGGACAATGTGTGCAGAAAAGATATAAAACTTAAACTAGGGAAGATTTGACAATTAATATTTGTTTCTGATGACCATTCATGCAAATTAATTGCTCTTCCTTAATTATCTTGCTGAAGTCCTATTTAACTGGAGGGATAGATGTCCGGGTATCCCACACATTAATTCCATGGCTTCAACAATGGCACCAACCATCTTATTACTATTCTCCATTTTCATACTCTCCTTCTCACCAACCTCATGTCTGAATCAGTACCATCCACTAGACCCTCTAACCCAGACCGAGTTCAACCAGGTGAAAACCATAATTCAAAACTCATATCCCTCCCAGAACCTAACGTTCCAATATGTAGGGTTAGACGAACCCAAAAAGTCCACCGTCCTCTCATGGAGTTCCAAATCCACCACCAAATCCCGCCCTCCTCGCCGAGCCTCAGTTGTTACACGACTAAATAAACAAACCCACGAGACTATAGTCGATTTATCAACCCATTCCATTGTCTCTAGTAAAGTTCACAACGGAAATGGGTACCCTTTGCTAACCGCCGACGAACAAACACTTGCAAATGAGTTGCCATTTAAATATCAACCATTTATCCAATCCATTAAAAAAAGAGGGCTTAATATATCTCAAGTTGTGTGTAGCGGTTTTACAGTTGGTTGGTTCGGAGAGAAAACGACTAAAAGAGTATTAAAGATTAATTCCTTTTACACAAATGGCACAGTGAACTTGTTTGTGAGGCCAGTAGAGGGAATAACGTTGGTTATTGATCTTGATATGATGAAGATAGTTGGATACAGAGATAGGGGTGTGGTTCCCGTGCCGAGGGCCGAGGGGACCGAATATCAGGCGTCAAAGCAAAAGCCTCCTTTTGGTCCACAACTAAACGGTGCTTCAGTGTTGTCCGAGGGAGATGGGTTCGTCCTCAACGGGAACACTATCAGGTTAGTTCAGCTAATATCGCATTTATAGTCATAATAATATTATGGACATTCAATTTGTATGTCAAATGATATAATATATTAATATATATGTCATATATATATATATATATTATGTATGTATCAGAAGTAAACGATTTTTAATCTTTTTTTTTAGTACCATGCAATGATTTTCTAATTAATATTAGTTGTGATCAGATGGGCCAACTGGGTTTTTCATATCGGATTTGATGTTCGAACTGGTACAATCATATCTCAAGCCTCAATTTATGATCTCCAAAAGCAGAAGTATAGGAGGGTTTTGTATAGAGGCTTTGTATCAGAGCTGTTTGTGCCATACATGAACCCAACTGCTGAGTGGTACTACAAAACTTTCTTTGACAATGGAGAGTTTGGGTTTGGCCAATCTACAGTCTCACTTGAGCCACTGACTGATTGTCCAAACAATGCCAAGTTCATAGATGCCTACTATGCTTCACAAGATGGCACACCTGTGAAGATATCAAATGCTATTTGCATCTTTGAACGACATGCAGGAAACATCTTGTGGCGTCACACAGAAGTGACCATCCCAGATGAAGTGGTAATTAAATAATGAAGTTTAATTAAATTAATTTACTACTTCCATTTGAAGGGTTTTACTTGAGGGCCGGATTTATTTGATGATTGAGACTTCGATCAATGAAATTGCAGATAACAGAGGTGAGGTCGGAGGTGACCCTAGTGGTGAGGATGATTGCAGTTGTGGGAAACTATGACTACATAATCGACTGGGAATTCAAGCCTAGTGGCTCCATAAAACTCGAGGTCTGATATAATTACTTGGTAGCTAGCAATATTATAAGGTTATTTTCATTTTCATACACATATATCAAGTTTTGTCATTTAATTTCATACCACATATTTGATTTTGCTAACGAATTCATACCTGAGAGGTATTAATTTGTTAATTATTCCAGTAACGCTTTAAGGTATGAAAATGACTCTATAGTTCGGGAGATTTTTTGTAATTAATTCTATTATCATTAACAGAGTGATAATTATACTTGGTAACTAACCGGCCATTCACTCATTCCTATTTACACAGGTTGGGTTAACCGGTGTACTAGAAACTGAAGGGGTCACATACACCCACAAAGACCAAATAAACGAAGAAGTTTATGGTACACTAGTTGCAGATAATACCATTGCTGTAAACCATGACCACTTCTTGACTTACTATCTTGACCTTGATGTGGATGGTGTAGCCAACTCTTTTGTTAAGAACAATTTGGTTACTAAACGGGTGACAGACCCGAGCATCCCGAGGAAGAGTTATTGGACTGTTGTAAGCGAAACCGCTAAGACGGAATCAGATGCAAAAATTCATTTGGGTTTGAAACCTACTGAACTGGTTGTGGTAAACCCAAATAAAAGGACCAAACCTGGGAACCTCATCGGTTATCGCTTGATTCCAGGAGCAGTTGCAGCACCCCTTCTGTTAGAAGATGATTACCCACAAATTCGCGGTGCTTTCACTAACTACAATGTGTGGGTTACACCGTACAACAAGTCTGAACAATGGGCAGGCGGACCATATGTTGACCAAAGCCGAGGAGACGATACCTTGGCAGTTTGGAGCCTCAGGTATATATCGTTTGATTAATTAAAAAACAACCATGTATAGTAGATCATAATTTCTGACTACATAGCATGATAGCAATCGGATCGAGTTTCTGTGATTATTTTTAATTTGTTAATTCAATTGATAAAATTTGATGTGTGCAGGGATAGGGAGATTGAGAACAAAGACATAGTGTTGTGGTACACCATTGGCTTTCACCATCCTCCTTGCCAAGAAGACTTTCCGATGATGCCAACATTGAGTGGTGGGTTTGAGCTCCGACCGACCAATTTCTTTGAGAGCAGTCCGGTGCTTAAAGTTAGAACAACACCTCCTCCTAAGCATATGCCCTCGCCTAATTGCACCAAATAATTAAATTAAACCTAGCTATATATATATATATATATATATATATATATATATATATTTTGGACTCTATGTCGGAAATATGCCAAATAGCTCAATGAGTGATGTGTTTTTTTGTTTTCTACGTTTTTTCCCGTGTACTTGTTTAATTTAGTTGATTGGGTGATTTGATTTTCTCCTTAAAGTGGAATATATATATATATATATATATATATATATATTCACACATGCGGACGTCCGCACGTAAAATAAAATGTAAACATATGTATCCCGACTAATTGACAACATAACTCAATCATCGGAACTGTTCATCGTTTAGATTTATTTTCAAGAATTATTCTTGCAAAAAATCAGCTAAATTGGAGATTGTTTGGTTATCTATTCGTTGTATAGTTTACAGACAAATACAGTCCGTTAGATAAGGTTGAAACGATGAATGTGGTAATCAAATGGCTAAATAATTTGAAATTTGAATTTTTTTTTATCAAAATGATCATTGAAGGATGACCTAAAATATAGACGGTTTTGATCATTAGTTTGCATTCGCAATGAGGATGTTCACATTTTACTTTACGTGTAAACGTCCGCATGTGAATATATATATATATATATATATATATATTTATGATAGAGAAGATTTACATATTCGATCGAGAAATACAAATACATAGATCAGATATTTACATAGTTCTAATGTCAACCGTCAGATCAAATAATTTAAACAGATCTAACGACTGACATTAGAACTATGTATTTTAACTATGTAAAAATACATAGTCCTATGTAGTGAAGAAAAATCATAACTAATTAACTTATATACTGTAACTGTACGTAACAATTAACTAAAAACAGCGCACACATCTAGCTTAATTAGAAATACTTAATTAACCTTCTGCTAGCAGCATGCATATGTACGTATACGTTTTGGCGTTTGAATAATTAATTAATTAACCCAAAGAACTAAAGCTTCATGCAATGCAAGCCTTGAATTAATCAATAATTATATCTGAAATAATTAACTAATCTCCGATCCAAATCTATAATACCAGCAGCTACCTCAGCAGATATTAACTCTAGCTACCTGCCCGCGGCAGTATCCTCAAATGTTAAACGTTATTAATAGTTTGCTTGGCTTTTGTGTTTTCATCGTTTAATTTGCAGCAGTAGCCAGTAGGTACTGGGCATCTGGTGGGAGGTTCATTCTATCCTACATGTACGTAATACAATTATTCTAAAGGCATGGTTTTTTTTTTGTCTGCTTTAATTAAGTAGATTGGTTGCTCGTGGTTAATTAAATTGGATATTATATATCGGGGCTTCTCTACTACAAATATGTCTTTACTTTTTAAGG
Source organism: Rubus idaeus (assembly GCA_030142095.1). Classification (NCBI taxonomy): domain Eukaryota; kingdom Viridiplantae; phylum Streptophyta; class Magnoliopsida; order Rosales; family Rosaceae; genus Rubus; species Rubus idaeus. Next base: position 24,418,440 of record CM057968.1, on the reverse strand, counting down.
TGCAGAATTTTCAAATTGCTAACTAAATTTCATTAATAAAATATAGAGAACTTCTCCAGTGAGTACCACTATAATGAAGACTTTCTGAAGATTTTTTGATTAATGATTGTTATATCTATTTTTCGATTACATCTCGAGAAATCAACCGTTCAATGTTAAGATATTCATGAGTAGATCACTTATACAAATTTTCAACAAAATTTGAAATCGTTAAGGTATCGAACTAGACTAAATAAATGGATGAACTAAATCTGTCAATTTTGAACCATTCATATTCATAAATGGTAAATCATAATTATAGATGGCCTAATGATTTTAAATTTCATTGAAAATTTGTATAAGTGATATACTCATAAATATCTAAATATTGAACAGTTGATTTGTCGAGATGTAATAAAAAAGTAGGTCTAATCGAAAAATCTTCACCAAGTCCTCATTATAGTAGTCATCACTAGAGAATCTCCCTAATAAAATGGGAGCTTCTCTATTGAGGACCACTATAATGAGGACTTTTTGATTAATGGTTGTTATATCTATTTTTCAATTACATCTCGAGAAATCAGCCGTTCAATGTTAAGATATTCATGAGTAGATCACTTCTACAAATTTTCAACAAAATTTGAAATCGTTAAGGTATCGAACTAGACCAAATAAATATATGGACTAACCAAATCTGTCAATTTTGAACCATTCATATTCATAAATGGTAAATCACAATTATAGATGACCTAACGATTTTAGATTTCATTGAAAATTTGTAGAAGTGATCTACTTATAAATATCTACATATGGAACGGTTGATTTGTCGAGATGTAATAAAAAAGTAGGTCTAATCCAAAAGTTTTCACCAAGTCCTCATTATAGTGGTCCTCACTAGAGAACCTCCCTAATAAAATGAGAGTTTTTCTAGTGAGGACCACTATAATGAGGACTTGGTGATGAATTTTTGATTAATGGTTATTATATCTATTTTTCGATTACATCTTGAGAAATAAACCGTTCAATAAACCGTTCAATGTTAAGATATTCATGAGTAGATCACTTATACAAATTTTCAACAAAATTGGAAATCGTTAAGGTATCGAACTAGACCAAATAAATGGACGAACCAAATCTGTCAATTTTGAACCATTCATATTCATAAATGGTAAATCCCAATTATAGATGACCTAACAATTTTAGATATTTCTTAATATTGAACGGCTAATTTGTCGAGATGTAATAAAAAAGTAGGTATAATCGAAAAGTCCTCACCAAGTCCTTATTATAGTGGTCTTCACTAGAGAATCTCCCTAATAAAATGGGAGCTTCTCTAGTGAGGACCTCTATAATGAGAACTTGTTGAGGACTTTTTTATTAATGGTTGTTATATTTATTTTTCGATTACATCTCAAGAAATCAACCGTTCAATGTTAAGATCGATGTTCATGAGTATATCACTTCTACAAATTTTCAACACAATTTGGAATCGTTAAGATTTCGAACTAGTTCAAATAAATGGACGAACCAAATCTGTCAATTTTGAACCATTCATATTCATAAATTAATATTCATAAATTTTGAACCATTCATATTCAATGTTAAGATATTCATGAGTACGTATATCACTTCTACAAATTTTCAACAAAATTTGAAATCGTTAAGGTATCGAACTAGACCAAATAAATGGACGAACCAAATCTGTCAATTTTGAACCATTCATACTCATAAATGGTAAATCACAATTATAGATGACCTAACGATTTTAGATTTCTTAATATTGAACGGCTAATTTGTCGAGATGTAATAAAAAAATAGTTCTAATCAAAAAGTCATCACCAAGTCCTTATTATAGTGGTCCTCACTAGAGAATCTCCCTAATAAAATGGGAGCTTCTCTAGTGAGGACCACTATAATGAGGACTTGTTGATGATTTTTTGATTAATAGTTGTTATATCTATTTTTCGATTACATCTCGAGAAATCAACCGTTCAATGTTAAGATCGATATTCATGAGTAGATCACTTTTACAAATTTTCAACACAATTTGAAATCGTTATGGTTTCGAACTAGTCCAAATAAATGGACGAACCAAAACTATCAGTTTTGAACCATTCATATTCATAAATGGTAAATCATAAGTATAGATGGCCTAACGATTTTAAATTTCATTGAAAATTTGTAGAAGTGATATACTCATAAATATCTAAATATTGAACGGTTGATTTGTCGAGATGTAATAAAAAAGTAGGTCTAATCGAAACATCCTCACCAAGTCCTCATTATAGTGGTCATCGCTAGAGAATCTCCCTAATAAAATGGGAGCTTCTCTATTAAGGACCATTATAATAAAGACTTTTTATTAATGGTTGTTATATCTATTTTTCGATTACATCTCGAGAAATCAGCCGTTCAATGTTAAGATATTCATGAGTAGATCACTTCTACAAATTTTCAACAAAATTTGAAATCGTTAAGGTATCGAACTGGACCAAATAAATGGACGAACCAAATATGTTAATTTTGAACCATTCATATTCATAAATGGTAAATCAAAATTATAGATGACCTAACGATTTTAGATTTCATTGAAAATTAATTTGTAGAAGTGATCTACTTATAAATATCTAAATATTGAACGGTTGATTTGTCGAGATGTAATAAAAAAAGTAGGTCTAATAGAAAAGTCTTCACCAAGTCCTCATTATAGTGGTCCTCACTAGAGAATATCCCTAATAAAATGGGAGCTTCTCTAGTAAGGACCACTATAATGAGGACTTGGTGATGACTTTTTGATTTATGGTTGTTATATCTATTTTTCGATTATATCTCGAGAAATCAACCGTTCAATGTTAAGATATTCATGAGTAGATCACTTCTACAAATTTTCAACAAAATTTGAAATCGTTAAGGTATCAAACTAGACCAAATAAATGGACGAACCAAATCTATCAATTTTGAACCATTCATATTCATAAATGGTAAATCACAATTATAGATGACCTAACGATTTTAGATTTCTTAATATTGAACGGCTAATTTGTCGAGATGTAATAAACAAGTAAGTCTAATCGAAAAGTCATCACCAAGTTCTTATTATAGTGGTCCTCACCATGAATCTCCCTAATAAAATTGGAGCTTCTCTAGTGAGGACCACTATAATGAGGACTTTTTGAAGACTTTTTGATTAATGGTTGTTATATCTATTTTTCGATTACATCTCAAGAAATCAACCATTCAATGTTAAGATCGATATTCATGAGTAGATCACTTCTACAAATTTTCAACAAAATTTAAAATCGTTAAGGTTTCGAACTAGTCCAAATAAATGGACGAACCAAATCTGTCAATTTTGAACCATTCATATTCATAAATGGTAAGTCACAATTATAGATGATCTGACGATAGATTTTATTGAAAATTTGTAGAAGTGATATACTCATAAATATCTAAATATTGAACCGTTGATTTGTCGAGATGTAATAAAAAAGTAGGTCTAATCGAAAAGTCCTCACAAAATCTTCACCAAGTCCTCATTATAGTAGTCCTCACTAGAGAATTAGTAAGTACAAGAGAAGGAGTGATACCAATATCTATGAAGAAGCAACGTTGATGATTTATCGTTTAATACATTTCATGAGCTAACAAAAAGACATTTATATAGTGCGCACCAGCAAATACTTTGTACCTTGAAGATTAGAAACAAAAAATACAGAAAATCCCAAAAAATACAGAAGATTGTAGTTGAAGGTCCATATCAGGTCGTTATGCCAAAAAATACAAAAAAAACCCACCCAAAAGAAAAAGTACACCAGTAAATCCTAAGTTTGAATTCCCATGTCCAGGATTAGAAACAAAAAGGAAAATGTATATATATATATATAACTCCACCACGTGTATAGTCTCATCCCTATTACAAATAGAGTCGGTCCATAATACTACAAGTGGAGAAGACATATATTATAGGTCTAAATTGTATAGTCCCACCATAAAGGAGAGGATAAACTCTTTTTTTTTGTGGAACAAGAGATAGAAGACAATAGCCTAAGCCTAACTACTACTTTATTGAAAAAAAAAAAAATAAAAGAGTATACTGGAGAAGAACCAAACAAAATTTTTCTAAATTAAACGATCAAACAAGTTAACATGCAAAAGCAAAATTGAAGAAGGCATAAACAGTATTCGTTACACGATGAGTCGATGACACAATAAAAGAAGAAGAGAGTCACACCAAACAAAACTAGAATTAGAAGACGACAATCCAAAGTTAGCCAAAGAATAAGATAAACTATTAACAAGTAGCCAAGTAAACCTAGCTTCATTTCTTATTTAAGAGCACAAACAATGCCTTCATTTCCCGCACACATTGACGCAATGTCATCTTTAATATTGGCACCGAGTCTCTTATTACTCTTCTCCACCTTCATCATTCTTTTCTCACTATCCTCAATGCCTGAAGCAACATCCACTAGACCCTTTCACCCCGTCCGAGTTCACCCAGATCAAAACCATAATCGAAAAGTCATACCCCGCCTACAACATAAGCTTCCAATACGTAGGCTTAGACGAACCTGAAAAATCAACCGTCCTGTCATGGATTTCCAAATCCAACACCAAATCCCCACCTCCTCGCCGGGCCTTGGTCGTTACACGAATTAACAGACAAACCCACGAGTCTATAGTTGATTTATCAACCCGTTCCGTGGTCTCTGATGTTAAAATCGACGATAAACATGGCTACCCTTTGCTAAACAATGAAGAGCAAACAGCAGTTAGTGAATTGCCATTTACATACAAACCCTTTCTCCAATCCATTAAAAAGAGAGGGCTTAATATATCCCAAGTTGTGTGTACCACTTTTTCAGTTGGTTGGTTTGGAGAGAAAGAGAGTAGATTGTCGAAGCTGAATTGTTTTTATACAAATGGGACAGTGAACTTGTACGTGACACCAGTGGAGGGAATTACAGTGGTGGTTGATCTTGAGGAGGTGAAGATAACCAAGTATAGTGATAGTCTTGTGGTTCCGATGCCGAAACCCGAGGGAACGGAGTACCAGGCGTCCAAGCAGAAGCCACCATTCGGTCCGCTCCTAAATGGTGCGACAGTGCTGCAGTCTGGTGGACTAGGGTTCAAGATGGACGGGAACACCGTCAAGTATGTTACTAACTTTTAGTAATCCAAGACCAAAAAAAAAAAAATTAAGCACATAATCCTTAATTAATTTTAACTTAGGGATATTTAGATAAACATCCCTGCAGTTTTTATTTTATAAAATATAATTCATTGACTTTTAGATTACTAGATTTAGACCAACATTAAATTCTAAATGACACATTGGATATCTTCTTACCATATTTTTTAAATTATTTACAAAATCTGCCATAATCAGAAAATATTTAACATCTATTAGCATTCAATTCAAATCCCTATAATTAAGTTTACTATTCAAACTTTCATTATTAATAGTCCTACAATTAATTCTATCATTCAAATTTTTAATTTTCAAATCTGATTCAAACATCTATAACTCTATAAGGTAAATTAAACTTTGTAGTAGACTAATACAAATTATGAATTCTTAGTGGTAGATAGTGAGTTAGTGACATAGTGTGTAGGTAAATTATGAACCACTTGATAATATGATTATGCTTTATTAAGGTTATTTTGTATATGATTACATGCGAGTAAATTAATCTTATACATATACTATTATTAATGTATGCTAATTTATCACCTCTATATAGTGTAGGTAAATTAACTAAGTAGGTAAAATAGTTGACTATAAATATTGAGTAGGTAAATTAAACTGATAAAAGAATAGGTAAATAAATTGGTAACAAAACTAGGTAAATTAATCATTTACTAAGGCGAATATTGTAGGTAATTAAATTAATCTTTTAAGAAAATATTGTAGGTAAATTACTAAATAATTTACGTAAATTAATCTGTTAAGAAAATATTGTAGGTAAATTTACTAAAGTGATATAGAATAATATGAAAGCAATGAAAATTAGAAAACACGATATGAAATCGAGGAAGAAAACAACCCCAATAACAATACCATTGATAAGAATAATGAAAAATTGAAAAAACACTTGAAAATGTCGTGAATCACCAAAAGAAATTAAATAAATATATCAAATACCTTTTAAATCTTGTAGCAACACTAATTGTAAGAAGAATGTGTCAATCACACAAAAGCAATGATATGAGTTTTGCTTCTGCAAATTGATCATTTTTGAATGGATCATAATTCTATCTTCTCTCTCAAAGTTATGAGAAATATGAAAAATTCAAGATTATGATTGAAATACAAAATAAAAAGGCTAGGAATCAATTAAATGAAGCTAAAAATTAGAGAGAATATAATTTTATCATAAATACTAAAAAGTCAATGGTTTTGAACATCTGAAATTAGGTCAAGGGCATTTCAGGTACGTTAAAATATACAGGGCTGACTCATCAATCCGAAAATGGAAAATAGCTTAGTTGGCAACTAGTCAAAGGATTGAAACTACGAAAAAAATTTGACTCGGATTTTAATTAAAAAATTGAATGTGGCAGGGAGATTATTCTAATTTATTCTTTAACTTAAAATGTATAACTTAATTTTTTAAGCACCAAAAAATGTACTAACTTAATTTTTTTTCTTTTTTTGGTTCAATGTATAACAATTAATTTTGGATCTTATACTAATTCACTGTGATCAGATGGGCCAACTGGGTCTTCCATCTGGGATTTGATGTTCGAACTGGTGTGGTTATATCTCTAGCATCAATCTATGACCTTGAGAAGCACATATACAGAAGGGTCTTGTACAGAGGCTTTGTATCGGAGCTGTTTGTACCGTACATGAACCCAACAGAGGACTGGTATTACAAAACCTTCTTTGACAATGGAGAGTTTGGGTTTGGCCTATCCACAGTCTCACTTGAGCCCCTGACCGATTGCCCGAGCAATGCCAAGTTCATGGATGCTTACTATGCTGCCGGAGATGGCACACCTGTGAAGATATCGAATGCTATTTGCATCTTCGAACGGCATGCAGGCAATATCTTGTGGCGTCACACAGAAGTTACTATCCCGGATGAAGTGGTAAGTAATCAAGTTTAGTTTCTTAATTATTTTTGTAGGGTTTAATTTGATGTAGTTGTGATAATGATGACAATTCAATGGAATATTTGCAGATAACGGAGGCCAGGGCCGATGTGACTCTGGTTGTGAGGATGGTTTCCACCGTATGCAACTATGACTACATAATTGATTGGGAATTCAAACCAAGTGGTTCCATCAAAATGGAGGTATACACAACATGGTTCATTTACAGTATATTAATATATTAATACATTAAGTAAGCATTAAATAGACTAGTTCGATACAGTAGTAGACTTACTGATTTTATGAATTGACATATTAGCTCGCCCTAATTTCTAGCTAATCTACGACTGTAAAAAGGTAGTCTGCTACTGTACTGATATATCAATACGTTAAAGTACTGTAGGCCTAGTTAGTTAATTCGCGTATTAAACGTAACGTTCGTATTCCGTATTAAACCCAAAGATTCGGAAAAATTCGCGTTTTTTTTAACTTCACCGAAATTCGCGAATTATTCGGCAATCCGAATTATTCGGGTGAAAAAAAACGGCAGAATTTTTTGGGGAAAACCCTTGACAGATACAGGAGAAGAAGAACCCGGGGGGAGAGAGAAAGGAAAGAAAAAGTAGTACTGCGAAAGAAAAAGTAGTCTGCAGAAAGAAGAAAGAGGAAGACGAACAAGAAGAAAAAGAAAAAGAAAAAAAAGGAGCCCGTGGGTGATAGAAAGAGAGGACAGAGGAAGAAGAAGAAGAAAAGAAAAGAAAACAAGGAGGAGCCCGTGGTGAGAGAAAGAGAGGTCAGAGAGAGATAAGAAAGAGGAAAAAGAAGAAGAAAGGACAAAAGAAAAGGAGCACGTGGGTGAGGGGGAGTAGGAGATAAGAAAGAAAAAAATAAGAAAATAAAAGAATAGAATAGTTGTACGTGAGTAGTTACTTGATTTTTAAAAAAAATATGTTTTAAAAGTCATTATTTATTATATATAAATATTATAATTGACATAAATTAATATATGTATGTCCGTATTTTTCCGTTCGTATTTTTCACTACATCCCGTTTTAAACACGTACGTACCGAATTTTATAATTTGCCGTTTTCGTATTTTATGGCCGAATTTTTAAAAGTATTTTTAACTAAAAGTTCCCGAATTATACGCGTACGCATTTTTTACGTTTAATTCACGTCCCGTATATTACTAACTATGCTGTAGACTTTGTATCTATAATAATTTGGTTTTTTGTCACGTTCTAATGGATCCTATTTTTGACTTACTTTTCCAATCTATTGAGCCAAAAAATAAACCTTAATTTAATTTCCATCATCCAAGTTCTCAAATGTACATTTTTATAGTCACAAGTAAAATAGTAAATCATGTCCATTATATATACATTGTTACTTTAGGCTAGGTTATCATGTCCCTTGTACAATATTACTTTAGGTTAACCCAAATACATATGTTTGTTACCTTTTAAATAAAGTTCTCTAGTCCAAATCAGAAGGTCCAACATTTTAGATTAAACTCATTAAAATGGAAACCCAAATGCTTTGTTACTCTATATTGAAAAAGTACCTTTAAATATAAAACACAAACAAAATAAAATGGAGGGTCTATTTTCATAATTGACAAGTGACAATGATGCTTTAACATACAGGTTGGCCTAACTGGGGTGGTGGAAATTGAAGCGGTTGCATATACCCACACAAACCAAATAGAGGAGGAAGTTTATGGTACATTGGTCGCAGTTAACTCCATTGCAGTAAACCATGATCACTTCTTGACCTACCATATTGACCTTGATGTGGATGGTGAAGCCAACTCCTTTGTAAAGAACAATTTCGTGACGAAACAAGTGACAGATCCAAGAATACCAAGGAAGAGTTATTGGAATGTTGTAAGCGAGACCGCTAAGACGGAATCCGATGCACGCATTCACCTAGGTTTGAAGCCATCCGACCTGGTTGTGGTAAACCCTAATAAGAGGACCAAACCCGGGAACCCTATTGGTTACCGTTTGATTCCAGGTACAGTTGCAGGTCCCCTACTGGTAGAGGATGACTACCCGCAAATTCGTGGTGCTTTCACAAACTACAATGTTTGGGTCACACCGTACAACAAGTCTGAAAAATGGGCGGGAGGACCATATGTTGATCAAAGCCGAGGAGACGATACCTTAGCAGTATGGAGCCGCAGGTATGTACCGTATGATCGAATATCAACTAACACGATCATGCGATCAGAAAATATGGTTTTGTTTACATTTATGTTCATTGTTATGTGTGTGCAGGAATAGGGAGATTGAGAACAAAGACATAGTGTTGTGGTACACCGTTGGGTTTCACCACAATCCTTGCCAAGAGGACTTTCCGATGATGCCAACAATGAGTGGTGGATTTGAGCTCCGGCCAACTAATTTCTTTGAGAGCAGTCCAGTTCTTAAAGTTAGGACAACACCTCCTCCTAAGCATGTGCCCTCGCCTAATTGCACCAAAGTACCAAACAAACCTAGCTAGATAGCTATGGTTGGACTTTGCATTGTATTGATAATTTTCGAGTAATAAGCCAAAGAGCTCAATAAGAGATGCATGTGTGTTGCTTTTTTGCATATTTCCCTTTTTTTTTTTGTTTAAAAAAATGGTGGCGGGGGGGCCCCCCCCCCCGCGCGGGGGGGGGGAGGTGAAAGACCCCCCCCCCTAACTTTACTCACAAGGGAGAGAGAACCCCCTCCCCCCCCCCTCTTCTCGAGTACCCCGCCCTCCCCCCCCACCCCGCCCCCCCCCCCCCAAAGCCAATAAGAAAGAACAAAAAGACCATAATTAAAATTAAAATAAAAAGAAGAAGAAGAAAGAAGACATAGGATATCGGTGACATTGAATAATACATCAAACATTCATTGAATCTCATCCCACACTACCAATAAATCCAACATATATATACAACATGACCCTATTGTCAACCATCTTAATTACTATAAATTAATTTTTTTTTTGGCTGCGATCACATAAAAACATAAACCTTGAGGTTCAATAGCTTGCAATGGTATCAAGATAAGGTGTTAGAATATTGTGACGTGTATATGGTTGCTGCCATACGATTATACGAATTATCTTTCATGGGAATGATCGAATTGTGTACAGTTCTGATGGAATTCTAACATGTTGTAAAGAAACTTTATTTGAGTAATGGGTTGGACTCAAAAAAGTTTGCAGGGCTGAGCTCGAATCCACCATGGAGTGTGACCATGGCTGGAAAATCTTCCTGGTATGGAATGTGATGAAATCCCACTGTGTGCCATAATACTATATCTTTGTTTTCAATAGCTCTGTTCCTGCAGGCCATGCATGGAAACGTTCAATATTCTCTCGTCAATAAATTAAAGCTTAATAAACAAGATACACCCTTAGGTTTCACTAGTGTACTCTACATGTCAATTTGTATCTCTACGTTTTCATCAGCAAATTTGCATTTATAAGTTTTGGAAATCGGTCATTCCGTCAAATTGACTGATTTACATCCATCTTTTTTGACTAACATTAATATATACCCGACAAATGAATTTACAAATCAACAATAGAAATGAAAAAATATTTTTACATGTTGAGAAAATGTTAAGTCAATTTAAGTGAATGGACCACGTTGACCGATTCTCAAAAACCTAAAGATGCAAATTTGCTCAAACAAAGCATAGGGATGCAAAAAATTATCATTAGGATGAGACCTAAGAGTGCATTTTGATTATTAAGTGATTAATTCATTACAAAGTGAAAAAAAAAAAAAATAAAAAACATAAAAACAGGTAGAAGTAAGTTACCTTTTGCTCCAAACAGCTAAGCCATCATCTCCATGGCTCCTATCAGCGTAGAACCCTGCAGCCCACCTCTCCGACTTATTATAGGCAGTCACCCAAACTTGATACTTGGTATAAGAAGCCCTAATTTGGGGGTAATCATCATCAGCCAGAAGGGATGTAGCCGGTTGTCCGGTCACTAACCGGTAACCCACGTGATTCCCAAGCCTAGTCTTTGTATTAGGGTTCACAATTAACAAATCAGCCGGCTCCAAGCCGAGCCGAAGCCTAGCATCGGCTTCAGTTTTGGCGGTTTCTCTAACGACCTTCCAATAACTCTTTCTTGGTGACGCGGCGTTAACAACGCTTGCTCGTGCTGTTTGTAACTTGGCCTTTGCAAAGGAGTTGTCGTTACCGTCAACATCAAGGTCTAGATAGTAGGTGAGGAAGTGGTCGTGGTTAACGGCGACGGTGTTTTCTGATACTAATGTCCCATGCACGTCTTCCGTTATTTGGTCGTTGTTTGTGTATGACGTGGCCTTCACCTCCAAGACACCTGTCAAGCCCACCTGACAAAGAAGTGGACAACTTATTAAAGAGAGGGTCTTGGGTTAGTCGGTCCTGCCATTGGATAGAGTATCTTCCATTAATCTAGGAATGATCTCACCGTTTATTGATTTAAATAAAATTTCTATTATTCTTAATTAAATCAATCAACACTAAGATCATCTTGGTAGTCAACCAGGTTGATGGAAGAATTTTTGACTTTTCGTACAAGCATTTGTTCCAAACTTCCGAATACAACATTGTTTTTGCCACGTGTCATTTTATCACTATTAGATGGAAAAAAAAATTAAGTGAGCCTGTCACTTCACGTGCCATATGTGACGGGCTACTTTGATTGGTCAATATATATAAAATATTAATTAAACAGTTAGTGGAGGAATAAAATATTCAATATATACCAGCCCCCATGAGAGTCCTCTCTCTAGTACAATCCTAACCCTCATGAGATTCCTTAGTAGCGCATCCGTGCGCATCAAATCCAGTATCACCTTCGTGTGCTATCCTCCTAACCTCTGGCTTCTTTCTATATTTTTTTCTTACGCAAATCTTATCGTCGTCAGCTATCGCTTGTGCGGCTTCAACAAGGTTATTATCTACTAACATGTCTCATCATTTGCACAATATGAATATATGAGTACATTCTTTCCTAAACCCAAAGTACTAAGCGTTATCAATTTGTAAACTATCACTGTCTTTGTTTTCTCCTTGATAATCAATGCGGTAGTAAGATTGTCATGTGAATCGAAGTTAATTTAGTCAAAGCAAGTGATTTGAGTCGTTTGCAATCAATTAAACAATAGTTTTCTCATGTGGTTATAAACAATAGTTTCATAATTGTACGTAATCTCAAGTAAAGTTCATCTAAATCATATTTCCTTTCCAATCAATTATAGTCTTTTAGATTGTCTTTTTCTCAAAAAAGAAGAAGAAGAAATTATTTAAGTTCTTTACCTAATGTTTTTAATTTAATTTATTGCCAAGGTTGCATTGTTGTTTCGATTCTCAATAATCACTTTAAAATTGCTAGGTTTTTTTTAATTTATCTATAATATATATTTTATAAAGTGAATCTATGTTCATAAAAAAAAATTCTTCAAATCTAAAAAAACAATCAATTAATGAGTAAATTCGTACATATGTTTAATATCAATTAATAAGTAAATTGATTGATAACGATAATTAATGAGTAAATTCGGATACATACTTAATGTAAATTAATGTGTAAATTCATCTTCCTTATATTTGTAATAATAATTAATTATATTTGTAAGCATAATTAATTGATAAGTTTTAAACTTGCATGAATAAGTAATAACCACTAGATATAGAATGGATAACCACCACAGGTGGTCGAGTTGGTAAGAGCCTCCAGGTGTGGTACCCCCCACCGGGTTCGAATCCTGCCGACTACGAATTTGAGTTAAATCTCAATTCATTCTGTGGTGGCCAGGGGGAGGAAGCGTTCTGACAAGATTCCCGACTGCGGATTAGTCTTTGGGCCTAGGAAGCCTTTGGGACACCGCGGGAGTTTACTAAAATAAATAAATAAAATATAGAATGGATATGATAGACTTTTGCCTAAAATGATGTGGTATCTAAGAAATATGATTTCACAATTGGTCAATGATATGACATGTCACATATTATTGAAGCATCCACATCTTAGGCCTTAATAAGCCAACAATATTTTTCCAATTTTAATTAACATGTGAAAACATCGAAATTTCTAAATCTATGTAATACTACTTAGAGAGACGTAGATTGTCCCATCGAAGAAGTACTTAACTTGTTTTAATATATAATTCTCTAACCAGCTCATTGGCATGCGCTACACGCATGTCAATTAGTTTTTTTATAACAATTTATTTGATTAAATTTTTTTTATGTATTGTTAAAATTATTAAGGTTTACAAAAATCCAAATTTTCTGTTTATATATATATGTATTACTCTTCAAAAAGAAATATATAAATTTGAACATCTCAAACTTCAGGAACAGCAAAATGAATTAAGAGAGGACCAAAAGAAACTTACCCCAACTTTAATGGTGCCACTTTGCTTGAATTCCCAATCAAGAACATAGTCATAGTTACCCACAGTAGCCACCATTCTAACGACCAGACTCTTCTCCTGCTGTCCACTTCTTATCTGAAAAACCACCCAATTTATATCAATATCACAGCTTTATTTTTCTTGTACACAGATCAATATTCAACATCACAAGCTTATTAATTAATCAAACAGTACTACTTTACCAATTTGCCAGGAACATTAATTTCAGTATGTCTCATTGCAACATCACCCGAGTACCTCTCAAAGATGCAAATAGCCCTCGGTACCTTTTGTACCTCCCCACCAGCCCAAGCCATAAACCCATCTACATACTCAGCATTTCCAGGACAATCAATCAATGGCTGAAGATTGTCAGCTGATCTCCCAAACCCAAATTCACCTACATCCATAAAAGTCCTGAAGTACCATTCATTTGTAGGATCCATATAAGGCACAAATGTCTCAGACACATGTCCTCTATATAACACACTCCTATACTTCTTCTTTCTGGCATCAAATACAGAAGCTGTTGAAATCACCACTCCTGCTCTAGCATTGAACCCAACATGAAAAACCCAATTTGCCCACTTCACCTTGTGGCCTTCAATGGAGAATCCACTCTTTGTTTTGCTGCAAGAATCAGAATTTGACTTTCCTTTTGGTGTTTGGAAATCAGTGCCTTCAGCTTTGGGCAAAGGGGCTATGAACCTATCAGTGTACATTGTGATCTTCATCAAATCAACATCCACAAACATAGTGATTCCCTCAATTGGCCTTGTGAACACATTGACTGACCCTCCTCTATAGAAGCATACAACTTTTAGAGCCCTCCTTGTGATATGTTCCCCATACCAACCAATTGTAAAGGGCAAGCAAGAAACTTCAGACAAATTCAAGCCCCTAGTTGAAATTGATTTCTTGAATTTGGGGTAAGTCAAAGGAAGCTTACTAGCGTTTAATAGCTCATTAAAGGTGAAAGGAGGGAAACCATTACCGGTGTAGACGTGGTCGGATATGATAATGTTGGTGCCTAAGTCCACGACGAGCTCGTGGGTATCACCGCCGCCTCGAACCACCAGATGTGCCCGGCGGGGAGGGGCGGAAATTCGCCTCTTTGGATTGCTTGAGCTTGAAGATAGCCATTTGAGGACATCTGCTTTCTCGGGCTCTTCGATATCCACATAATGAAAGGTGAGATTGGAAAGAGTTGCAAGGTGAGACTTCTGAACTATGAGCCTTACTTTGTTGATCTCAGTGGGGCTGAGAGGGTCTAGGGGGTGGTATATACTAGCTGTGAAAGAGCATTGTAAGATCAAAAATAGAGCTATAAACAAAACAGTCATGGATTATGATTTTCCTAAATAAGATTTGTGATTGGGTGCTTTCTTGACAACACAAAAGAGGCGATAAGGCCTGGAATCTATTCTCTGGTATATCTACGTACATCTGGCATCTGCCTAGCTAATATAGAGGGCTGGCCTGCCTTTAATGGCCGGCCAACTCACATTGTCTTAGACTTTAATTTGAAGGCTTCTTGCATTACACTAGTCCGGCCATGCCTTGCGCTGAGAGCAAGACATATTTAATTGACTATTGCTTAGCTTTGACCTTTTGACAGTGAAATGTGATGGGCACGATCATTAACCACACATGTCTTGGCAACGATACTTGCTCGATCTTAAAAGAAGTCACATGTTGCAAGTCACTATAATAATCGTGTATCAAGGCTCAGCAAGGGTTGCATAACAAAAGGTCAACTCGTTGAAGAATGAATGAATGAAAGAAATAGAAATATCTTAACTACCTTTCCTGGGATTATCGTGAAAAGTAGAAAACAAAAACTTTGATCTCTTCTTTTCTTCAAGCAGAGTCACTACGTACCCTGGACGAGCTTCAAGGTACTTGACATATTCTGGTGCTTTGTTTTTCAATACAGGATTTCTTTCGAAGAAATTTGATGGACGGAGCTCGAAATGGCCGGTAATTGTTGGCATGATTGGGAAGTCTTCTTGTTAAGGAACACGATGAAAACTCATGGTGTACCATAGCACAATCTCCTTATTCTCTATCTCCCTATTCCTGCATCAATGACTTACTGATTAAAAATCATGGTAAAAGCTAGTAATTAAATCAATGAAGGTACCTAGCTAGCTAATGTGGTGCATGCATTAAGCTAATTAATTAGTACCTGCTGCTCCATGTAGCCAAAAGTGTCATATATATATCCCCTCTGCTTTGATCAGCATATAGTCCTCCCGCCCATTTTTTTGACTTCTTGTATGCTGTGATCCACACATTGTACTTGCTGAAGGCTCCTCGGATTTGTGTACATAATCATCGTCCGATAACAATGTACCATCCACCGAACCCAGAATCAAGCGGTATCCAAGACGATTACCCACGTTAGTGGTCTTGTGGGGGTTAGAGGGTCTAGTGGGTGTGTTGAAGCAGAGGTTGAGATCAATGAAATAATGGGGAGTAGGAGATCGAAGGAGGAAGAGAATTTTGGAGAAGAAGAATATATAGGTGTCTGCATGTATAGGATCAAGAACAGTACGGAACAGCATGCATGGTGTTATTTGGTTTAGGAATTAATATTAATTACTTGATTCGTTCTCGAGTAGCCACCACACATTACAAGTTTCATCGACGGATCTCTACTTGTCAAGAAAAATGCATGGAAAAGAAACAACCAACTAAAAAGAGCTTAAAAGTTCAAGTGGAATTTGACTCTAAACTTATCATTGACTGTATCCTCAACAAATGTTCGATTCCTTGGAGACTCAAAGTAATTATTAGAGATATCCAGCACCTTGCAAGAGATCAATTTCGTCCATATCCTTAGAGAGTCCAACTTTACCACTGATGTCATTGCGAACCTTGGCCATTCTTCTTCCACCGGCGAGACTTGGGATAGATGTATTCCGCTTTTGGTGCTTCCGGCTTTTAGTTTGACTCTTCAAGTGTTGGTTGTTCTAGAGGGTTCCAGTTGTAATTTTGTTTTTTCTTACCCAAAAAAAAAACTAAAAAGAGCTTAGGAAATAATTAAATGAAAAAATAACTCAATTAACGACCTTAATTTGACAATGGATGTGAACGTAGTTGCGATCGTTCCGCAGGGTGCTGGTGGTTTTTCCTTTTTGATGAACGCTATACCGGCCGGCTGAGCTTCGACCTTGGCCGGGGTCTCGCAGGTAGCAACCCATAGGCTACCGATAGGGATAGGGTTTTGGGTTTGAGATTTTCTCTTAACAGCCAAAAACGGAATGACAATTTATTGCGTCGGGACTTAGGTTCTAAATGTATAATCTCCTAAAATGACTTTGAACTCGGCAAATATATAAATATTTATTCTTTAAAAAAATTATATTTAGCTTAGTAAATAAAATATTTTCTCTAACAAATATCGGTAGAGGTCACAAATTCCAATCACTTATTTTCTTGATTATGGAATATAAAAGTAAAAAATTAAAAAAAAAAGCAGAGGAAAACCTTTTTTTCTTTTTTTGGCAATGAAAATCATTTATTTGAAACCCACGTATAAATTAGTAATATGGTACATGTGTCACATTCTAAAGCTGGCCACCTTCTTTTTCTAGGAAGCTCTAGAAGTTGGGCGCCTCTGTATTTCTTCACTGCTGAAGTCCCAATTCTCCAGTCTCCACACTCTGTATCTCAGTCTTCCAAAGCCGAAGCCATCCTTCTCTTCTGTGCTCGTTCCTGTGATCTAAACTCTCGTCAAACCTTGCCATCTCACTCAACAGTCAACTGTAAGTTCTACATTCGCTCATTTCCTTAATACCAGTGTGCTCTTTTCGTTAATGGTTGGTTATGCATAGAGCTTGAATAAATTGTTGGGTATCTGTAATTAATCTTTAGCACCCAAGAACTGGTTATGCTCTTTGAAAATGGGTTGTGGGCTGTGTCTGTTTTAGAGAGTTATTGTTCTGATTACTCGTTTTGTTATCAAGAAGTTCTGTTGAATTTTCACATTTTCTATCACCTGGAAACTAAGTTCATTTCAGAATTGTATGCCATGGTAGTAAAGCTTAAATTTTGCGCAGGGTTACCTAAATTTCCTTTCTTCGAGATGTATTTGACATGAAATTATGTGGGCTCGTTGCTTCTACACTCTTCCCAACAATGATGCTATTGCTAAAACACACCTTAGAGGTGTTTGTGGAAATGTCTGTTTGAAAATCTATTTTTCCAATCCTTTCGGTATAGATGAGGTTTTAGTGTTTTTGGGTTTATGGGAATGGTTGGATTATGGCCTTGATGACCGGGCAGTACTTCTTCCAAGGAGGTTAAATACTCAACCTGCTAGTGCATAGTGCTGTCAGTTTGTCTGTAATTTTCTGGTTTCATAGGATGAGAAACACAGAATTCTTTTCATTGTTTTAAGTTGTAAGTAAACAGTATCCACAAACTAATTTTGGATGTTTGTTGATATTGGTCATACATGAGGCCATGGAAGTTGTATGTGGCTCTTGCGATGACTTGGCAGTGCCAACTGCAAAATGAAAGAGAAAAAAGAAAGTAGAACTTGTATTGAATTTTTGAAATCCTAGTAACTATTGAGACTGCAATGGAGGGCATTAGAGATTGGTTGACTGTGAAGATTGAGAATACTGAATGTTTGTACCACACCACATATTTTGTGATTGATACATCTAGGGTAACCAAAGGGAAAAAAAAAAACACTACTTTTGGGTGTCATCTTCTGGTTTTATTTGCTGTGGTATTTGTGTACAGTGTGTTGTATAGTGCTTGATGAACTCATCCTCTGCATACACATATGCTTAAAGATAAGGTTATTTATTTTGTATCTTTTATTGTAGGTATTTTGTTGGGTTTCCTCCATTCGTTGGGAGGTTAGTTTGGTTGTAGTTTCATATGGTGTCTGATTTAATTTTCGCTTGGTTTGGCCTCCTTAAGTAGGCATAAGGAAACTTCTTTTGTACTTCTGCTTTCATAAAGACTGAACCTAAGGCTCATGAGCCATACACCCATTATGTCTAACCTAATTCGGCTTGTCCTGCATCAACTACTTTCATATTCGGATGGTTTTAATAAATATTTCATCATTTTACACTTTTCAAAATGCAGGAATGGCTGAGGCAGCATACACAGTGGCATCCGATAGTGAAACCAGTCGGGAGGAAAAATTCTCGCCCACCTTTCCTGAAACAACAATTGGAATTGATATTGGTACTTCACAATGCAGGGTTGCGGTCTGGAATGGCGCCCAGGTTGAGATCCTTACAAACAGTAGGAACCAGAAGATGATGAGTTCATATGTTACGTTCAAGGATGGGACTCCTTCAGGGGGAATAAGCAATCAACTATCTGAGGATCATGAAATACTATCTGGAGCTGCAATCTTCAACATGAAACGCTTAATTGGCCGAGTTGACACGGATCCCGTTGTCCACTCTTGCAAAAGCCTTCCATTTTTAGTACAAACGTTGGACATTGGTGTCCGCCCATTTATTGCAGCCTTGGTTGAAAATGTGTGGAGATCCACCACTCCTGAAGAAGTTCTGGCAATATTTTTGGTGGAACTAAGGGAAATGGCAGAAAGACAGTTAAAGCGACCCATAAAAAATGTTGTTCTGACGATTCCAGTTTCATTCAGCCGATTCCAGCTGACTCGGATTGAAAGAGCTTGTGCCATGGCTGGCCTTCATATCCTGAGATTGATGCCAGAACCAACTGCTGTGGCATTGCTATATACCTTATACACAAAACAAATTGGACATCAGTCAACAGATAGGAATGTTCTAATCTTCAATATGGGTGCTGGATACTGTGATGTAGCCCTAAGTGTTACAGCTGAAGAGGCAACTCGAGGAATTTCCCAAACAATTGCCTTAACCGGAAGTGCCATTGGAGGAGAAGACTTGCTTCAGAATATGATGCGTCATCTGTTGCCAAATGCGGAGAATCTTTTGACAAGTAATGGAGTTGACCAAATCAAATCAAAGGGGTTACTTCGAGTTGTGACCCAGAATGCAATCCACAGTCTCTCCTCCCAAACTTCTGTTCAAATTGCTGTGGACTTGGGAAATGGAACCAAAATCTGCAAGGTTGTGGACCGAGAGGAATTTGAGGAAGTTAATCGTGCAGTATTTGATAAGTGTGCTAGCCTCATAATCCAGTGTTTGCATGATGCAAAGGTAAAACCTGAGGAAGTGAACGATGTAGTACTTGTAGGTGGATGTTCATATATTCCAAAGATAAAAAATCTTGTCATGAGTATATGTAAAAAAGAAGAGCTTTATGAAGGGATGAACCCATTGGAAGCTGCTGTCTCTGGAGCAGCACTACAAGGATACGTGGCTTCAGGTGTTCATGATCCTTTTGAATCTGTGGACGTGCTATCTATTCAAGTCACACCTCTCTCAATTGGAATACGAGCCGATGGAAACAACTTTGTGCCGATCATACCTAGAAACACCACAACACCAGCGCAAAGAGAGATGCTTTTCACGACAGCCCATGATAATCAAGCTGAAGCACTTGTGATGGTGTATGAAGGTGATGGCAACAACCTTGAAGAAAATCATTTGCTGGGATACTTCAAGATTGTGGGAATTCCTCCTGCCCAAAAAGGACTTCCACAAATACGAGTAATGATGGACATTGATGCTTCAGACGTGCTGAGAGTTTTGGCTGCTGTGTTGATGCCAGGGTCTCATCTTCCAATAAACCCTGTCATGGACGTGAGGATGCCGACAGTTGGTGATGGTCATGCCTGGTGTGCCGAAGCCTTACTCAGAACTTATGGTGCTACTCTAGATTTGGTATTAGTGAAGAGGATGTAGTTACTAGGATATTGAGAACCGAATCAAATTGTAGCAAGTAGTAAGTAGTTGTATTCTTAGGGTGATAGTACGTACTCTGTTTGCACTGATCGTGGATTTTGTGTAATAAAAGAATAAGTTGTGCTTGTGCTTTTTATGTAGGGAGCCAGGGAGGAGTTTAGTTTGTCACAATTCTTGTGGCATCAAAAACTAGGCTGATACTCCAAAACAAATTGCGAAGGTGACCTTCTCTGTATCATCAAGGTAGAAACTAATTGCGTGCATTCCTATGATAATACAATTTATGTTGGAAAAGACCATCTTATTTGAACTATATAATGCAAGATTCTTAGAAAACATTCACAAAAGCAAAAGAGAGGCACAGATTCAAACTCAGAAAAATTAAACTCCAATCAAGTATTTCCTTCTTTGGAAATGGATGCTTATACAACTAAGACAAGCCTTTGATTGGAAACCTAAAGCTGCAACTCGATCACATAAATATAACTTTTACAAAGTCTGTGAACCCTTATCACACAAACAGGCACAAATTCAGGTGGATTGAAGAGGGTTCATATTCTTGATCCCATGCCATGTTGATCTTTAAGGTCTATTAGGAGATATTCCGTACAAGGTGATCTATTGAGACAAACATCAGCATATTAAACAGAACTCTTAAATCTTAGACAATATATATGTTGCATGAAAGTTCATAAAATTGAATCAAGTAACATATATAACAAACATGTCACCTTTACTCCAGCTTACACAAATTTAACTTCACAAGTCCTCGAAGCCGGGTGAAATTGTAATAGTTCCTTGTACAATGATTCTTCTTTTCTATGGCCAAGAGTTGGAAGACTAGAGATGATCAACTCATCCAAAACTTGACCATACCCCAGTAAGTAATTCAACACTTCCAACTCAACCCACCTTCCATTGAATCTCCTGATGTAGATAGTCTTGAGGTGCGACGACAAGCAAACGGGCACAAACTCAGGTGGTATGAATGACTTCTCAGATCGAAAATATTTGTTGTCAAGCTCTAAGATTAGATGTTCTAGGTTTGGTGACCTATTGAGAAACTTGGTCACTAATTCCCCATAAGAGTCGAGAATTAACTCCAACTTCTTCAAATTATCAAAAGCAGGTACTCTGCAAGTCTCAAAAGTAGCAGATCTAATGTACAAATCTTTAACACCGGAAAGTCCTGCCAGAAGCTTGGTCATCTTATAGCCTTGATTGATTCTATTTATGATAGGAGTCAGAGAGAGGTCTATTTCTGCTTTGTCTAGGGATTTTGGATTCGCCAAAATAAAATTTATTTTTATCCCCTTGACATAAAGGTTTTCAAGCTTTGTGGCGTTTATTAGAGTACATGACCAATAATAATCATCAGTAAAGTAGAAGTCCATGGTAAACCTCTTCAATTTAAGTGCAGAGATCTTGAAATATGATATATTACCTGGAATTCTGATACTTCCACCAAGTTCTAACTCTTCAAGTACAGGACAACACTTGTTAATAAGCTTTTCAATGTCAGTAGAATCATGATCAACTACCCAAAGGTATAGGGACCTCAGACTTGAGAAACAACCTGATGTCGGAAGATCATAGCGAATCCCATGACAAGAAAGCCGGAATTTTTCGATGTTGGACAATTCATGTACTGAAAGTGCACCATTAACAGAATTTGCAAAATCATTGTAGCGCATATTCGCAAAATCTCTTTGGTAGTTAATGTCGAAGGTGTTTACGAAAGTCCATAAGTTGCTCCTCCATCTTGTAGACAAAACGGTGGTTCGCACAGAATCTAGAGTTGGAAGGAACGAGAGTATGTGAGAAATAAGTTCATCTGGTAATTGGCTGATCCTATCTTCGTCGACTCTGGCTCCAAGTTTCGATTTCGGAGCCATCTCCTTATGTTCGATCACTTTTGTGAATTGTAGTTCTCGATCTTCGTTAAACCCCTTTATTAGTTCTGGTTTGCAGTTTACTTTACCAACCTTTTTATAGTTGTGTTCCTACGTTCTTGCCTTGCGGCGGAAGTCAATTTGCACATCTTGTAACCCTAA
Source organism: Rubus idaeus (assembly GCA_030142095.1). Classification (NCBI taxonomy): domain Eukaryota; kingdom Viridiplantae; phylum Streptophyta; class Magnoliopsida; order Rosales; family Rosaceae; genus Rubus; species Rubus idaeus. Next base: position 24,396,085 of record CM057968.1, on the reverse strand, counting down.
ACCTGAAGAAGCTATTCAAGGGCCGAAATGTTTGTCTAACGGGTCCAAAGCATTCCCAATAAATTAAAGAGGAAATGCTTTAACAAAACCTACCATCCACCATATGATTTCAATTTATTACTGCACAATGTAGAAGCTCAAAGTATAGAATGCCGAATAGGCAAGTTAGAGAAACTCTAATTTTCAAAAAAAAAAAAAAATATATATATATATATATAGGGTAAATATCCAATATGTCCTAATTTTCACTATATATATTTTCCATCAAGTTTGAGAGATTTTTAATTTTTCCCAACAATATGAGTTTGGCCTGGTTTACTCCCATCAAGGACAAAATTAAGAAGACTCTGATCTGTTATATGTTTTTGTTACGTTTTTGTCCTTGCTTAGACTAGTGTCACTCATCATCTTCTTCAATTCCTCCCTCCCCTGCCATTCAATCGAAGACGACCTCACATGCCTGGCTGGCATGAAGAGGACAAGAAGAGGAAGAAGATGCAGTCGAATCACGAATCGGCCCGGCAAACCCTTGACGACCAATCTCAGCTCTAAGAAAGGCGACGATGAGTGGCTCCCGTCGGACCCGTCCTTCGAGAACGGTAGAGCTCCGTTGGAGAATTTTTCGTCGTCGGTGGCGGAGTCCAGCGACGTGCTGCTTCTCTCTGATGCCTACCCCGAGATGAAGGCGTTTGTGGAGGACATGAATGCGAATTGGGACGAGAGATGGAAACCAAAAGAGGAGAATGAGAATAAGCAGCTACAGAGTGAGAGTGGTTCGCTTTATAGCTTGGGAATATTAAAAAGGACTATAGGTCGAAGAAGCAGATGATTCATGCCTTCTTTGTCATGATATCCAATAATTGAATGTCATGTGAACTTTGGTTCATATTCAGGAAAATTATTTTCAATTATCTGGGGATTTTGGTTGTGTTGCTAACACAATTTTTTCTGTTGCAGATAAAAAACCTTGCAGCTGAGCTCTTGTCTTGAAAGAAGTAGAGTGAAGTGTTTGTAAATACCTCCTATCAGCATATCTGGTTTTAGCCTTTGTCTGTTACCGTAATCCAACCTCAAGTTGGGTCATAAAAGAAAACAAGGAAGTTGTGTAAATGATCAGAGAAAACCAGTTCTAAGCTTTGTATATAATAATTTCATTTTCTCTATCCTTGTTCAGTGTCATGGTAGCATAATATTTTTAATATGAAATCTTTTGTTTTGTATATATTTTGTGGTTAGGGTGACTGAGGTAGGCAACAATCAATTGACTCTTATTTTTATGACTTGAATTGGTTTGGCAACTTTTCTTGTTCATGATCAAATCAAGGAAATACACAAGAATTATTATCCTCAATAAAAGTTTATTGACCACAATAAAACAGTTTATTGACCTCAATAAAACAGTTACTGACCTCCGTAAAACAATTTATTAACCTCAATAAAATTTTACTGACCTCAATAAAATTTTATTGAGGTCAATAAAATATACAAAGGTGATGTTCCTTTGTTCTTTCCCTCCTACCACGGAAAGTATCAATTCCTTAATTTTTTTTATTGATGTTCCTTAAATTTTTTCCCTTTGTTCTTCGTGGTCGAGCTGCCCTTTGTTCTTCGTTTGTTGACTTCAATAAAATTTTATTGCCCTCAATAAAAAAAATTATTGACCTCTGACCTCAATAAAAAAAATTATTGACCTCTGACCTCAATATAAAAAAATTATTGACCTCAATAAAATTATGGGCGTGAAGAAAAATAAAATTTTATTGATCTCAATAAAAAAAATTATTGACCTCAATAAAATTGTGGGCGTGAAGAAAAATAAAATTTTATTGACCTCTATAATATAAAACTAGTAGACTACTTAATCATGCTTTGAAATGGTATTTGAATATGGCAAATATGCTTGACCCGCAAATCTATCTATGCATATTAGTCAACTTCTATAGATCACTGAAAGCAGCTCACAATGAACTAGTGAATGTGATATATTTATATGGTTGGAAAGCTCTGGATGTCTATTTTCCATAGCTTCTTACGGTTCGTGATTTGAAGTTTTATAGGAGTTATGGTCGTTCAAGTATGAGAAGGTTAATCTTCACTTGAATCTAATAATGCTCGGGAATTAATATTTTGAGGCTCAAATCGTGTCCGGAATCCCATGAAGGAATTTGGACGAGTTTTTCATATGTTTTTGGGATCAATGGTGTATTTTAATTGGTTTAACAAGTCATAATGTGTTGAACTAATGAAATGATTCCTACAAGGCTTTAGGAAGAAGATACCCTAATCCAAGAAGGAAAAGGAGTCTTAAATGGATCAGACTACGCGAAGGACGACCTAGACACTATATAAGGACCATTGAGGCGTCATTCTAGGCTCTCTCTCTCCACTGGCAAGAAGTTCAAGGCTAGGCCAGGGCTCTGCCCTATTGCTGTGATCTTTTCCCCTTTTCTATTTTCAATTTCTTTTTAGTTTTATGATTAGTTCGAGTTATGTATAACTAATTCTCAGAAATTTGGAGTAGATGACATAGAGGTCTTGTAATCTTGGAAAAATCCTTGATAAACCGCCGATAGAAACCTACATGACCAAGAAAAGAACGCACTTCCCGCACAGTTGTAGGAGGTGGTAAAGAACATACAAGATCTATCTTTGCCTTAACAACTTCTATTCCCTATAATATGCCCTAAAACTATCCATTGGTGAACCATAAAGTGACATTTATTCCAATAAAACACAAAGTTAGTTTCAACACACATTTTAAGTACTAGAGATAAATGATATAAACACTTTGTCCATATTCTTTTGTAGATCAATTACATCAAGAATTGACCTGCTCTTGATCTACAAAAGAATAAGCACAAAGTGAAGTGGTATGATCATAAGTAGAGTAATGCTTTCGGATTATGTAATGTTTCCGCCACCTTTCGATGGTGCATGATGAGTATATTTTCAGACATGGTTGAAAATATCATCGAGTTATTTATGGATGATTTTTCTGTTTTTTTTTATTCTTTTGACCTATGTTTGTATCATTTATCTCTAGTACGTACTTAAAAAGTGTGTTGAAAATAACTTTGTGCTTAATTAGGAAAAATGTCACTTAATGGTCAATAAGAGATAATTTTGAGGCATATTATATCTGCAAGGGGAATAGAAGTTGATAAGGCAAAGATAGATCTTGTACGTTCTTTACCATCTCCTACTACTATGCAGGAGGTGAGTAAAGAAACTAACGAACATGATAGGTCTATTAGTGCGTTCTTGTTTTGGTCATGCAGGTTTCTATCAGCAATTTTTCAAAGATTTTTCAAAATTACAAGGCGTCTATGCCGTCTACTCTAAATTCCTGAGAACACATAATTCGAACAGAGAATCAGATTGTAGTAATTACTACTTAAGGGTGATAGTACTCAGTTTTCACACTTTCTCGATTGTGGATTTGGTGTAATAAAATAATAAGTTGTGCTTGTGTTTTTTATGTAGGGAGGAGTTTTGTTTGTTACAATTCTTGTGGCATCAAAAACTAGGCTGATACTCCAAAGAAAATTACAAACGTGACCTTCTCTGTATCATCAAGGTAGAAACTAATATATTGCATGCATTTCTATGATGATACAATTAACTTACGTTGATCGAAAAAGACCATCTTCATATTTAAACTATATAAAACAAGATTCTTAGAGAACATTCACAAAAGCAAAGGAAAGGAACAGATTCAAACTCGGAAAAAATAAACTCCAAGTATTTCCTTCTTTGGAAATGGATGCTTATACAACTAAAACGAGCCTTTGATTTGAAACCTAAAGCTGCAACTCGATCACATAAATATAACTTTGACAAAGTCTTTGAACCATGCATCTTATCACACAAACAGCTGGTACAAATTCAGGTGGATTGAAGAGGGTTCATAATCTTGGTCCCATGCCGTGTTGATCTTTAAGGTCTATTAGGAGATAGGTGATCTCTTGAGACAAGCATCAGCATATAAAACAGAATTCTTAAATCTTGGACAATATGTTGAATGAAAGTTCATAAAGTAGAATTAAGTAACATATATAAGAAACATGTCACCTTTACAACTCTTGGTTTGAAACCCCCTTTGACTTGAAAATTAGCTAGAAACTCCAGCTTACATAAATTTAACTTCACAAGTCCTGGAAGCCCTGGGGAATAATAAAATTTCTTTGGACAATGATTCTTCTTTTCTATGGCCAAGAGTTGGATGACTAGAGATGATTAACTCATCCAAAACTTGACCGTATACCCCAGTAAGTAATTCAACACTTCCAACTCAACCCACCGTCCATTGAATCCCCTCATGTAGATTGTCTTGAGGTGCGACGACAAGCAAACCGGCACAAACTCAGGTGGTGTGAAAGTCTTCTCCGCTCGAAAATTTTTGTTGTCAAGCTCCAAGATAAGATGTTCTAGGTTTGGTGACCTTTTGAGAAACTTGGTTATATATTCCCCGTAAGAATGTAGAATTAACTCCAACTTGTTCAAATTATTAAAAGAAGGGAGTTTACAAGTCTCAAAAACAGCAGATCTAATGGACAAATCTTTAACATTGGAAAGTCCTGCCAGAAGCTTGGTCATCTTATGGTCATGAGTATAGCCTTTTTTGAGAGACAGAGATTGGTCTATTCACTACTAGAAAAATGACCTAAGGGGACAGACATCTGTCCCTACTGCAAGTGTTCCTATTGCTTATATTATTCATCATATCTGTCCCTATTGCTAGTTTTTAGGGACAGATACATTATCTGTCCCATTTTTGCTTTAGGAACACTTACAATAGGGACATATATCTGTCCCTATTGCAACAAAAATGGGACAGATATCTGTCCCCTTAGGACCATTTTCTAGTAGTGATTTCTGCTTTGTCTAGGGATTTTGGATTCACCAAAATAAAATTTATATTTATCCCCTTGACATAAAGGTGTTCAAGCTTTCTGGTGTTTAATAGAACATATGACCAACCATAAGCATCAAAGAATTGAAGAAATCCATAGTTAACCTCTTCAATTTAGGTGCAGAGATGTTGAAATAGTACATATCATCTGTATCATCATCATGGTACATATCATCTGTATCATCATCTGGAAGACGGATTTTTCGGTCGAAATCTGGAAAAAGACCGATACAGCTTCCAGAAATTTCCAACTCTTCAAGTACAGGACAGCAGTTAGTAATAAGATTTTCAATGTCAGGAGGATCATGATAATGTACCCAAAGGTATAGGGACTTGAGACTTGAGAAACAACCTGATGCCGGAAGATAATAGTGTAAGATTATTGTGGACTCATCAATATACATTTAGTTAAACAACAACTTAGCTACGTATAAGCAGAGCAAGTAATCAGACAATGTCATTGTTGTTCTAGATTCTTTCCTATTATGATAAGGGATACAATTCATATTTGGCCATGACTAGTATCATTAGTAAACCTATTTGTACATGGAATAAATTAAATAGGCCTATATTGATTACGACTAGGAATCCTTTATGGGAGGTACTTAGTCTCGTTAATGCCTATATAAAGAGACTTTGGTCCCTGCTCTAGCAATCACAAGAACTACATTATTCTCTGCCCCATTGTGAGATTGCCTAAAGGATTGCTCAGAGGAGAAGCACCAAGTTCGACCATGTCTGCGACAGGTTAGTGTTCGTATTCTTAACTTGAGTGCAATATACATATTTATAGAAATCAGTTTACAAATAGGACATCCTGGGACAAGAAAGATGAAATCTTTTGATGTTGGACGAGCCATGTGACGAAAGTGCACCATCAACAAATTTCGCAAAATCATTGTAGCTTGAAGGATCCCAAAAATCTCTTTCGAAGTTAATGTCTAAGGTGTTTACCAAAGTCCATAAGTTGCTCCATCATTTAGACAAAACGATAGTCTGCACAGAATCTACAGTCGGAAGGAACGAGAGTATGTGACAAATAAGTTCATCTGGTAATTGGCTGATCCTATCTTCAACTCTGGCTCCAAGTTTTGATTTCGAATCCATCTTCTTATGTTCCCCTTTATTAGTTCTGGTTTGCAGTTTACTTTATCAACCTTATTATATATAGATGTATTCCTACGTTCTTGCCTTGCGGCGGAAGTCAATTTCCACATCCGGTAACCCTAAAGCTGAAGAAGCATGCCCAATAAATTCGAGGGCCGAAATGTTTTGTATACTGGGTCCAAAGCATGCCCAATAAATTACAAGGCCTTTCACAAAACCAACCATCCCCCATATGATTTCAATTACTTACTACTCCAGAGTCCATAGCTTATTTACCAAAGAAAAAAGACTTGAGAGTAATATATCTCTGCATCTCTCTCCACATTAATCCAAAACTCTCAGAAAAACAAAGGAAAATACAAAAGACACATTCAAGCACTAAAATGCCTAGAACAAACTCCAAACAAATAGGTCTAGCTAGAACAAACTCCATACAATTAATTAGGTCGTAACCTGATGAATGTGTTGAAACTTATTCACCAAGTTTTTTTTTGTTTTTTTTTTAACACAAGAAACATTAGATAAGCTAAGGGGTCGTTCGGTATTGTTTTAAGATACTGTTTTCCGTATTATGAATTCAAAAACAGACATAATATGCGTTTGGTGCGGTGAATTTTAAAAACAAGAAGAATGATTCTCAGAGTACAATTATGAACCTCCGCGTAAATTGTGGAAACAACTTTATCTCGTTTTCATTATTTTTCAAGTACAATCAACGCAAATAAAAAAACACCGAAGTCCTGGCGCTCCTTAGTCCTTACTCATCCTCTCACCCAAGGCTCTATTTTGATTCACAGTCTTTTTTTCTCTCTACCCACAAAGCCACAACCCTCTTTCTCCTGCAATTGTTCCACTAGTCTCTTCCTCTCACTTTCTTTGGTTGCTTTCTTGATCTCTTAGATCTATAAACCTGGTCTATCAATTGAAATATTAAAAAGCACCACAATAGAGAACAAAAAAATAGAAAGAAAAATACATAAAAGAGGAAGAAGACATAGCTACAGAACAACAAGTTTCCTCCAGGTGTGCCATTTCTTTTCTAATTGGACTTATTGTGAATTGAATTGATCATGAGACAGATATATAGAATTCAGAAAAATTAGATGGGTTGTTAAGCATGAAAAAAGCTAACTTCCAAAGGCGTAAGAAGAGGATCTAGATAAGGGTATATTGGTAAATTTAGCTGGAGAAATAGTTGAAAAATGGCAGAATGGCATAACCGTAGTTAATGAATAAATTGAGGATAAAACTATAATTTCATTACAAACAGTAATGAACTTTTAGTAATTCTTGAATTAAATGAGGATAAAATAGTAATTTTATTATGAACAGTAATCAACGATGGGCCTTTTCGTATTTAGTATAATAGTCACATTCAAACTCTATGCAATAAGATTTAAGAAAAAAAAAAACACAAGAAACATTAGATTTTATTTTTGATAGAAAGCGATAGATCATAAATAAATTTTATTCACACACCTCTATATACTAGATACACACCCCTTTTTTTCCTACAATTTACATAAGACTTTATGGGTACGTCAAATTACCAAAAGTGATATTTATATATTAAAACTAGGGAAATTATCATAAATTGTACCTGACATTTATCTTCATTATATAGATGGTACCTGAACTTCACTTTTGATCACAATCAGTACCCGAACTTTTCGCGTTCATCCTATAATGTACCTACCATTCAAATTTGTCAATATTCCGTAAAAATCTTAAAAAATTAATTTTTTTTAACTTCTTCTTCATTCCTCTTCCCGATCCCCTTCTTCTTCCCCCTTTTCTTCTTCTTCTCTCTCGTCCAAATACCGCCGCAAAAGGTCATTGTGGAGAAGTTCTTGTTAATTGTTGCAAGCAATTGCTTTGCCCTGGGCAGCCTCAGTGGGATGTGGCCGACATCAAAAAGTTTCATGTAATGGATGCACTCTAGATCTTCTCTGATATATATTTTCTTCGAACTCGTTGAGGGTTATAGTTGGAAAGAATTTCTGTTTTGTGTTTCCCTTTCTGTTTTTGTGTTGTTCTGTTTTTAGTTCTGTGTTTGCTAGAGGACTAGCAAAAGTTCAAGTGTGGGGGTGTGATGTGAACGTAAAATACGTTCACAAAGTGCTCTAAATACTTGGATGGATGCTATTCTGAAAGCTTATTTGTTGGTTTAATGCTTGTTTTCGTGTTTTCAGGAAAAATATGTGAAAAATGCTAATTTACACATAAAAGGTGAATTTCTCTAAATATAAGTTATATAACATGGGACAATTAGCACAGCAAGCCACATGTGAACTAGTAGAACTACCATCTATTTCACACCAAAAATTAAATTACTACCAAATACAAAAACTTGGGTTTTACCAGTTGATGCGAAAGTTTCAATTGCAAAAAATTCACTCTCTTCCATTTTCGTCTGCTCCCCTTTTTTCACAATGGGAATTGGGGAAGAAGAAGAAGGGGGACGAGAGGGAAGAAGAAGAAGGGGATCAGGAAGAGGAAGGAAGAAGATAAAAAAATCATTTTTTTTGAAACATACATTGTCTGTGTATTTAGAAAAAGGATGTGAGATGTGTATTTAGTAAATAGGTTGTGTATTTAAAATTAGGGTAGTTTAAGAACACTACTAGAAAAATGCCTTAAGGGGACAGATATCTGTCCCATTTTTTATGCATATAGACACATATATATATATATATATATGTCCCTATTGTAAGTGTTCCTAAGGCAAAAATGAGACAGATAAAAAACTGGCAATATGGACAAATATAAGCAATAGGAACACTTGCAATATGGATAAATATCAGTCCCCTTAAGGCATTTTTCTAGTAGTGAAAGTTTGGGGTTGTGTATCTAATAAATTGTGTTTCAATAAAGGTAATAGGTAGTGTATTAATAATGAGGTGTGTATCTAGTATTTAGTCATGTGTTATAACTTCTCTAATTCTATATATTAAATAATAATGAGGAATTGTGTTTCAATAAAGGTAATAGGTAGTGTATTAATAATGAGGTGTGTATCTAGTATTTAGTCATGTGTTATAACTTCTCTAATTCTATATATTAAATAATAATGAGGAATACATTAACTCGATGCAGAAAGTATTGAAAAGTAAAATAAGATGCACAAACGCATCTGAACATGAAATATTAGATAAGCTAATAGGTCGCTAAAATCACCAACTTTAGGAATTGAAACAGTATTTGTAGCATTCAAATAAAAAATTAAATAAATAAATATAAGAAAAAAAAAATTATAGCTTGTGGGCTGTGGAGCACCAGCATCGACATCGTTTAGAACTGACCTCGGATAAAAAGGCACGTCAGCCAATATTGGGCCACACAGTCTGCTCAGCGTTTTAAATTATTAAGTAACCCTAGCTAGGTTTTACGTTCTACTACTAAATGGCTGCAGACAGCCGCATGGCAAAAGAAAATCAAGAGAGAAGGATGGATCGTCAAAATACGGAGGAAGTAATGGATTCGAAATCAAAACATCACCTTGGTCAAGGCGGAGTTGAAGATCGGATCAGTCAATTACCGGGTACACTACGTTGTCATATTCTTTCTCTCATGCCCACCTTATATGCTGTAAGAACCACTATTTTGTCTAAAAGCTGGAACAAGTTATGGATTTCGGTTCCAAACCTAGACTTTGACCATGATGATTTCAGTAGTTTCCAAACTAATGGACATCGAGTTAATTGGTGTCCCTTTGAAAAATTTGCAACTTTTGTGGATTGTGCGCTTTCATTCCACGATTCATCAAGCATCCAAAAGTTTCGCATTCATTGTCTCCATGTTTTTCGTTGTGAACATGTTCATCGTATTCACGGTTGGATATGTGCTGCCACAACGAGGTATAATACCGTCGAACTTGATCTTAATATATATTCTCCATATTCAGAGTGGAAATTACTGCCTAAAAGCGTTATCACTTGCAAAACGCTGGTGGTTTTGAAAGTGAGAATCCTTGGTTTTTGTGATCCTAACCTCAATCTTACTTTGACGTCAAGTCTCTTCCCAAGTGTCAAATCCCTCCATTATTCATATAATATTCCTGATAATGCCTCGTTGGAAAAGCAGTGCCGGTCCTGGGGTTTATGAGGCTCCGGGCGAAAATTTAAATTGTGCTCATAGGGAGACACATGTAGCAAGGGGCAAAAGGATAAATAGCTAATTTTTGTTGGCGTCGCAGACAAAATTTTTTTTGCCTTCTATTTGATTAACTTTATACAATCAGAGTCTAGGAACTTGAAAAACTTTATAAAATTGTTTAAAATTTAAACATTAAAATGTGAGTGGGAGCTTGGGAGAAAGCTTGAGGGGGAACCAATATACTATACATAGACTAATTAGTTAATTCAACTGAATGAGATTTGTCCAACCTCGGGAACAACCAATTTTTTTTTTTTTACGTATGGGTATATAAATTTTTTTATGTATTAATGTATATATAACCTATAACATAATTTTTTTTGCCCTTTAAATTTTGGGGCTCGTGGTCGCCCTCACAGCCCATAGCCAAGGCCGGGCCTGTGGAAAAGCTTTTATCTAACTGCCATTCACTTGAAGATTTGACCATAGATGGATGTATATTTGAAAGAGGCGTCTATAATTTGAAGATCTCTGCACCTGCATTGAAAACGTTACGAATTCTTGGTAGTGTTCATAGAGATTCTCATGAATTAAGCCTTTCTATTAATGCCCCGAAGCTTGAAGACCTTGTTGTCAAGGGTAATGCTTATTGCTTGCCAAATTATTGTCTGGCCGGTGTAAAATCCCTAACCAAAGCCAGAATCTGTTTCGGTAGTGAAAGAGATTTAAGTTCAGATCATTTTGACCGTGTAGTACTGGCTTTATTGGCAAGAGTTTCCAGTGTTGAATATTTATCTCTTTCAACTCCTACAATTATTGCAGGCTCTCTGCCACAATGCTTCAATAATTTGAAGCGATTGGAGATAGCCCTTTTCAGTTACTCTTATTGGGATAATGTGGTAGAGTTGCTGAAGCGATCTCCCAATTTGGAGGATCTTGCCTTGTATTTTCATCCCTGCAAGTGGAACAATATTAAAGAATATGTGGAAGCATATGAACCCTTCATGCCACCAAAGTTTGTGCCTGTTTGTGTTTTGTCACACCTAAAGACTATCTTCATCCGTGATTTTTTGGGACATGATGATGAGTTTGAAGTGATGAAGTATTTGTTGAAATACGGGGAAGTCCTGGAGAAGATAACTATTTCTACCCATGGTCTTTTTATTTTTGACACTCTGCATATGACAGAAGATAAGTTCCGCAAGAAATGTTTGAAGATTCAAAAGTTGTCAAAGACATGTGAGGTTGAAGTTGAGTTTCGGACAAATAGAGTACGTAAAAGAACTTTTCACGAATGTGAAAGGCTCTTCAAATGTCTTGATAGAAGATGAATAAGTTTCCAAAACAGGCATCATTTGTTTTTGGAACTTGATGTTTAGTACCATGTGGTTTTGTGTTCTTAGTTTTCATTTATTTTTGTGAGTCATTGGATGGTATTGGCAACTAGGAATTTTCATTCAACTTGGAATTATCTTAACTGTATTTGGAATTCATCATATGAGAAATTATATGTACATGTTCAATAAAATTTGTTTAAATTCAAGAACTATATATATATATATATATGTTATTGTCAGTTATGTATTTGTTTTTATATTGTAAGCCATTCTTCTCTAGTATAAAATCATCATAGAAATGCATACTATATATTCCTATTGCAGACTCCGTAATTGAGCTTTTCTCTTTCACTCACTAGAGACTTATTCCTCATGTTTGTATATCGATCGAAAGCTGCGGCCTCAGTTTATCTTTTCAAATTTTTTCTGTTAACGGGTAAATCCCAATGGCGATGATCAAATTACCATTCTGCCCTGCCAATTTAGGACCCCCCCCGGCGCAACATTTCTTTTCCATAAGACCATAACTATAATGTTCTCCAACAATGCCACCTCCTCCACTTTCTGAATTATCCTCTCCGTTTGGTATTGTGGTTTCACAATTATTTTTGCCTTTTCTTACCATAATGGGATAGTACTATGTGGTTTTGTGTTCAGAGTATTCATTTATTCTCGTGAGTTTTCATTTAACTCGAGTTATCTTACATGTTCAATAAAATTTGTTTTGATTTTTATCGCAAATAGTACGTGAATTTTACCTTTAATATATAGGGTACCTGAACTTCAATGTTGATCACAACCAATATCCAAACTTTTTCAAATTTATCATATAAGGGTACCTATAGTCACATTCAAGTTCTAAAATGCCTAAGATTTTTTAAAAAAATCATAAAAAAGAAAAACACAAGAAATATTACATTTTTTTTATATAGAAAGTGATAGATCATATATTAAATAATACTGAGTACATTAGCTCGATGCGGAAAACATCGAAAAGTAAAATAAGATGCATAGACGCATTTGAACATAAAACATTAGATAAGCTAATAGGTCGCTAAAATCACCAACTTTAAGAATTGAAACAATATTTGTAGCATACAAATAAAAAATTAATTAAATAAATATTAAAAAAAAACAATTATAGCTTGTGGGCTGTGGAACCCCAGCATAGACATATTGGCACTGGTCTCGGATTGGGACTGAGTTTAGAACTGATCTCGGATAAAAAGACACGTCAGTCAATATTAGGCCAAACAGTCTGCTCATCGTTTTAAGTTATTAACCCTAGCTAGTTAGGTTTTGCGTTCTACTACTAACTGGCTGCAGACAGCCGCATGGCAGAAGAAAATCAAGAGAGAAGGATGGATCTGTTGGCGTGAGTCATGCCATATAATTAGGATTGTGAATATTGTGAGTTGTTAGGATTTTGTGCCTTTGTGTTTATTAGAATTTCGGTGTTTGTTTCCTAATAGGCTGTGTATCTTATATATGTCTCGTTTCGGAAGTTGAATATCAATCTGAAATTCCCCACCCTTTGTTCTTGTGCTCTTTTACTGGTATCGGCCGAGTCCATTCGCTTGGTTGTGTTTCGTAACAGTCTCTCTTGTTCCCTTGTTCCGTATTATTCCTTTGTTCGTTGCTGGTTTTTTGGTTTGTTTCTTCGCTGTTTTTGTTTGTGCTGGGAAGAATTAAAGCTTGCTGGTCCCGTCGTTTGCTGTTGTGAGGAAAAAAAAATCTGGTCCCTGTGTTCTTTTGTTTGCTGCTGAAAAAAAAAAAAAAAAAAAGTCGGGGTGGTCCCGTTGTTTGGTTTTCCAAACCGTTGTGCTTTTGGTGTTGTGACGTTTGCGGTCCTTTGTTGCGCTGGAAAAAATATTCAAACTTTGGTTTTTTTGGTGTTGCTGAACCAATTGTTGCTGGCTCTTTGGTTTGTGTGTTGTGGTTCTTTGACTTGTTGTTTGTTTATTTGGGTTTTTGGGAGGGAGTGGTGGTTTGACGCCGAAGGGCGTGGAGGTCAATCGGGGGTACCGTGGCCCGTGGGTTGTGATTGTTCAAAGTAACGCCCGTTTTGGTGGAGGAAATCCGAAGGAAGTGTGGTGGACAAAGCAAGCAACCAAGTACCAACCGACCACGTGTTGAGGCGCCCCCTAAGGTCTTTCCTTGACAAGGAACGGTATGTTGCTTCCGTTTCCTCGGTAGGTACGGATAATTGATCCGTCAGCCTATGTGTCTTTCTTTAGTCATGTCTCCTCATATCTCGTCCAAGCAAATGCTTTTTCGGCTTGGTATGGGTCTCTTCCCCCTTGTTTTCTGTTTCTTTGTCCCTCGTTGTCTCTCCTTTATCCCCGCCGCACCTTTACCCGGTTTGCCCGTGCCCGTGATCTGGGGGCGGGGGGGCGTTTCGGTGCGCCTTTGGCCCACTTTCGTCGAGGTGAGTGTGGTTATGGCCGCGTTGTCTCCTCTTGGGTTTGAAGAAGTCCTGCCTCTTGTTTTGGGAGAGTGTTCCCGCGTGAACTGGCTTTAGCAAGGTCTGGTCAGTTATCTTCAGTTTGCATTCTAGTACTAGTTTTGAGTTAATTCATTCGGTGTGGGGTCCTTCTAAAAATTCTACCCTTTCGGAATGCGTTTTTGTGTTATTCTTGATGACTTTACTCGATTATCTTGGGTAGTTTTGCTTAAATCCAAAGTTCGTTTTCCCCTTCCTTCCTAATCTTGTTCGTACTCATATGTCCTGTTAAGGTCTTTCGTTCGATAATGGTGGTAGTTTGTCAATCATTCTTTTAATGAATATTTCCAACACGGCAAAACACCAACGCGCCCACACCGGCAAGGGGTGTCCGAACAAAAATCGTCCTCGGCCGCTCTTCACTTGGTGCTAACATGCCAATATCTCCGGGAGAGCCGTTTTGTGTGCTTCTCATCTTATCTCCCTTCCATCACCCCTCTTCAGGTCGTGTCCCACTAGAGGTTTTGTCTAACTATGTTTCTATTCCATCTTCTAATACTCTTCCTGCTCGTGTCTTTGGTGTGTTGCTTATGTCCATCTATATAAGAATCAAAGGTCAAAATTGGATGCCGAGCCCTTAAGTGTGTGTTTGTGGGGTATGGTTCTCATCAAAAGGGCTACAAATGTTACCATCCTCGCTCGAAGTTTTATGTCACACGGATGTTACTTTCGGTGAAGATGTTGTTATTTTTGCCTCCGGTGACTCCTCGTCGGGGAGAAGTCTTGCTATTATGAAGACGAACGTCGTTTTCTCTCCCTCTCCTTTTTCTCTTTTTTTCTTCGTTGTTTTCTATCATCCCAATTCCATTTCTTAAATTCATTTTTTTTTTCTTTAAGGGATTGTTTGAATCTTTAATGGTTGGGGTGGTTATTGTTAAATTCTTTTATTTTTTTTTGTTTAAGATTTCTGAAGGGTTATATGTTTTCGGATCCCAAAAAAAATTCTTTTTTTAAACCGATATTAAAATTACTACTTTTAAATGTGTGGTAAAGTGGCTTGATTATCTATGTTGTGTGTTGTTGGAGTTAAGTTACAGTCTTATTTCGAATTTGAGTGAAGTTTGGGTATTTGAAAATTTTTTGGGAATTGAAGTGTCGTGGGAAAGATTGTATTATGTGGTAAAGGAAGTTGTTCTAGACTTCAAATGTTTAACTATTGATATATGGAATCATCGTACAGTATTTAGATCAAGTCTACAATAAAGAAGATAAAGGTTAGTTGGGGTTAATTTATTTGTCACACAATTTAGTTATGTTAGTGTTATGTTATGTAATCCGTGAGTATGTTGTTTTATTTTTATTTAAAGTGTCGAAGGGATTAATTTTTAAATATATTGATGTTTGTACGTGGGAGGTAATTTACAATCGTAGTCTATTCGTATTTATTTTGGGTAATTGGTTATTGAAAAGAGAAAAAAGGTGGTTGTGTTTAGTGAGAGTATAGAGGAATGGGAGGATTTGTGAGATGTTGTGGTTGAGGAATTTGTTGAAAGATTTGGGGTTCAGAAAGGATGTTTATTGTGATAATAAAGTGAATTGAAATTGCTCAAATGTTCAGATGATGAGAAAATGTGGAGGTAGATGAATTTATTAAAGAGAAGTTGGATAGAAAATCATTTTGTTTCGTTTGTTCCTAAAAAATTGGATATTCTTAAAAGGTCTCGAGTAAAGCCTTTTATGACTCACTTGACAAGTTGGGCATTCGTGATCTGTATGCACCAACTTGAGGGGGAGTGTTGGCGTGAGTCATGCCATATAATTAGGATTGTGAATATTGTGAGTTGTTAGGAATATATTGTGCCATATATTGTGTATTATTAGAAATATTCGGTAGTAATTAGTTTCCTAATAGGACTTGGTGTATCTTATATATGTACTCTGTTTCTGAGAAGTTGAATATCAATCTGAAATTCCCCAAATCCCTTTGTTCTTGTGCTACTTTTAACTGGATCGTCAAAATACGGAGGAAGTAATGGATTCGAAATCAAAACATCACCTTGGTCATGGCGGAGTTGAAGATCGGATCAGTCAATTACCGGGTACACTACGTTGTCATATTCTTTCTCTCATGCCCACCTTATATGCTGTAAGAACCACTATTTTGTCTAAAAGCTGGAACAAGTTATGGATTTCGGTTCCAAACCTAGACTTTGACCAAGATGATTTCATTAGTTTAGCTAATGAACGTCGAGCTGGGAATTTCTTTGAAAAATTTGCAGCTTTTGTGGATCGCGTGCTTTCATTACATGATTCATCAAACATTCGAAAGTTTCGCATTCATTGTTACCGCCATGTTTTTGAGAGATATGTTCCTCGTATTCGAAGTTGGATATGTGCTGCCACAACGAGGTATAATACCGTCGAACTTGATCTTGATATATATGTTGATAATCGTACATACTTGAAACTGCCTAAATCCGTTTTCAATTGCAAAACGCTGGTGGTTTTGAGGGTCAGACTTTATGTTAGTTTATGTGATCCTAATCTCAATCTTACTTCGACGTCAAGTTTCTTCCCAAGTCTCAAGTTCCTGCATTATACAGATGATAATCCTGATAATGCCTCATTGGAAAAGCTCTTATCTAACTGCCATGCACTTGAAGGTTTGACCATAGAGGGACGTACATTTGGAAAAGATGTCTATAATTTCAAGATCTCTGCGCCTGCATTGAAAACGTTAAGAATTCTTGGTCGTGTTTATAGCAATTCTCATGAATATAGAGTTTCTATTGATGCCCCAAAGCTTGAAAGCCTTGTTGTCAGGGGCTATTCTTATTGCTTGCCAAATTATTGCTTGGTCAGTGCAAAATCCCTAACCAAAGCCAGAATCTGTATCGATTGTGGAATAGATTTAAGCTCAGATGATGTTGACCGTGCAAGGGCGTTACTAGCAAGAGTTTCCGGTGTTGAATATTTGTCTCTTTCAACTCCTACCACTATTGCAGGTTCTCTGCCACAATGCTTCAATAATTTGAAGCGACTGGAGATGACCCTTTTCAGTTACTGTTATTGGGACTATGTGGTAGAGTTGCTCAAGAGATCGCCCAATTTGGAGGATCTTGTCTTAAATTTTGATCATGACACATGGAACGAAGAAAAATATGTGGAAGGATATGAACCCTTCAAGCCACCAGAGTTTGTGCCTGTTTGTGTTTTGTCACACCTAAAGACTATCTTCATCAGTGACTTTATGGGATACCATGATGAATTTGAAGTGATGAAGTACTTGTTGAAATACGGTGAAGTCCTGAAGAAGATAACTATTTCTACCCTTCGTTTTTTTATTTTTGAGACTCGTCATATAACAGAAGATAAGTTCCGCAAGAAATGTTTGAAGATTCAAAAGTTGTCAAAGACATGTGAGGTCCAAGTTGAGTTTCGGAGAAATGGGGCATTTATTCAATGACTGTTTTCGAGTGTGAAAAGTCTTCAAATGTCTTGATCGAAGATGAATAAGAGTTTACAAAACGTGCATTATCTATGTTTGGATCGGAACTTGATGTTTAGTACTATATGGTTTTGTGTTCTGAGTTTTCATTTATTTTTGTGAGTCATTGGATGGTATTAGCAACTCGAAGTTTTCATTTAACTCGGAGTTATCTTACCTGTATTTGGACTTCATCATATGAGAAATTATATGTACATGTTCAATAAAATTTGTTTAAATACAATAACTACGTTATTGTCTGTTACATGTTTATTTATAGTGTAAGTCATTCATCATAGAAATGCATGCTATATATTCCAACCAGTATTATGGTGTTGATAGTCCAGTTTATAGGATTAATTTCTTGTTAATACCCTGAACTTTGGGGGTGAAATCAGTTCAGTCCCTGCACTTTTAATTTCATCAAAACAGTCCCTCAACTTTCAATTTTCATCCAATAAGTCTTTTAGTCAAAATTCAATCAAAATTTTGTCCAAAAAATATGTGAAATGTCCATTATACCCCTGCCTCGTTTAGTTTTTTTTTTTCAGTTTTTTTTTTCTTCTCTCTCTCCCCGACCCTCTCTTCCTCTCCTCCCCGTGATCTTCTTCTTCCTTCTTCTTTTCTTCCTCCTCCTTTCGTTTTCTTATTCTTTTCTTCCTCTTTCCTTTTCTCTCGCACCCATCTCTTCTCTATCTACACCCAAGCCCACGCTCCGGCCACCTCGTCAACACAGCCCCGCACACCATTCCGGCCACCACCACCACATCATCACTCCATCATGGCCACACCGCCGACAACCCATCAATACGCCGCCGAAGCCAAAGCTCGGCACCGCACCACAATCTCTTCTCTCTCACCACCGAGCCGCTCTCCTCTCCGGCGTTCCAATCCAGCCCATGCTCGACCCAAGCCACCACCACCACCACCACCACCATCTCGGTGCCGCTCATCAATTTGAGCCCAGGCCGGATTTTCGCCTTGTCCTCGGGCCATCCTTTGGCCACCCATCGATCCAAAGCATCAAGCCCATGCTCTTGCTAACGCCGGCGTCGATTCCCATCTTGCCGCAACCAACAACCCAACACCAATCTCCCTCGACCGGGAGAGAGAGGGGGCCGGGAGAGAGAGAGGAGTGGGGAGGAGGAGAGGGAGAGAGAGGAGAGGGAGAGAGAGAGAGAGAGAGAGAGAGAGAGAGAGGGGGAGAGAGAGAGAGAGAGAGAGAGAGAGAGAGAGAGGGTTTAATAAGAAGAAAAAAAAAAGTTGCGGCAAAAAAAAAAAAAAAAAAAAAAACTAAACAGGCAGGGGTATAATGGACATTTCACATATTTTTTGGACAAAATTTTGATTGAATTTTGATTAAAAGACTTATTTGATGAAAATTGAAAGTTCATGGACTGTTTTGATTAAATTAAAAGTGCATGGACTGAACTGATTTCACCCACAAAGTTCAGGGTATTAACAAGAAATTAGTCCTTGTTTTTTTATACCAATTCAAAATTTCATTGTCTTATAATGCAAATATATTGAACTCTCAAATTTTGTAATTGAGCATCCACACAGTATTCTTTCTTGAGGCTGACGTACTGCATTTGTTTAGGGTTTGTTAATTAGCTAAAGCATAAAAATAAATAGAAAAAATCAGAGCCTATATATACCAGTAAAAGAAATAGATTAATCACCGCCTCTCTCCACATGAAGCCAAAATTCTCACAAAAACAAATGAAAGAGACACGTTCACACTCAATAAACTCCATAATATAAACTCCAAACATATTTACAGAAGTAGGCAAGTAGCAGAACCAACACTGCTCAACTTTGTCCGCATACATATTAGGCAAAAACATAAAATAATTCTCTGCTAGATGTCAACTTCTAAAAAGTTGAAAATAATATTTATTGAACAAGATAATAGACTTTATACCATACATCACATTTTATCGTTAATTCGATTTTATTAGCTCATTCACTGATGAAAAAACACAGTGTACGTTGTCCACTAAAGCATAACGATGATACACCACATTTTACTGTTACATTAGCTTCTCCAAGCTCGTTCAACGATGAAAAAACATGAAGTATGTCGTCCATTGAAATACTATATAATATCCGAATAACTTGTTTGTTCATAATTTATCTGTTCATGTATTTGGTTTTTAGCACTGAGCCAATACCAAGTGAAGTAAGCAACAAAACTTGACAATGGAAAGTGACTGAGGTAATTATCTCAGGGCTGAAACACAGAGCACAGATGACATATACTACAGTGCAAAAGAGCCCTAAGCTCCAAACAGATGAAGCCTAGTCTCTAAACGTCACGCAGTGAGGAACAGAACCTCGATACCTTGAAGACAAATAGTTACACGACAAAGCAGACTATATAGAAACTTTATTCGACTTCCCAAAGCCGAAATGAACACGTAGCTACAAATACATGATCAGAAAAAGCGTACGACTTGGCTGCAATAAAAATCAAAACGACGCTGGATTTTAGCTAGGCTACGTTTTGACTTGTTGAACCCGACACATATTCCTATTAGTTGTATAATGGACCCGAAATCATACAAGAACAAGATTACAAAATTCAAACTGGGTCGGTCCATTTTAATATGATCATCACATACTTCAACCATATGGGTCTGAAAAAGAAACGAAAAATAGTTTTTATATATATGAGAATTTGAACTGAAACATAGATTTTCCTTGTTTGAAGAAGCCACAAAAGGCATGCATATGAGTTCCAAGGCAAACGTTGTGCACCGTTTCGACCACGCTATCTTGTTCCCAAGCTTTCACTTTAAAGCCTTCGAAACCCAAAACGTAGACTTTTGGAAGAAAATCAAAACCCGCCACAGACCTCAAAATTAGACATGGCTCACACCCTGCCGAGCACGCTGTCTCTCTCTCTCTCTCTCTCTCTATTTCTTTAATCCATGCACGACCAGAGTTTGAACTTAGTTTGAGGAAATTTTAATTAAATCAATTATTAGTTTTGTTAAATTTTCAGTCTATGTACTTGCTCTTCCTTCTTTCTTTCTTTCTCAGTACCGCTGGGACATGGACACGTGGCGGCGTCTGAGGTGGGGGGAGACGATGGAGATGAGCCCGCCGAGCGGGGGGCGCATCTTCGACCGGTAGATCATCTCGTCGTACGGCCGCCGGTAGAACTTGAGGAACGGGACGAACGACTCGCGCGACTTCTCCGTCCTGCTGACGTGGCACTCCTTGCGGAAGAAGGTGGCCGGCGACTGGAAGAAGGAAGGGCGCGGGGTCCGCGGCGGCGGCGGGTGAGGGGTTCTGCTACCCTCACTGGCTGTCGTCATCGCGCTGCGGCGTTGCGGCAATGGGGTCGACGGGAACAGGCTCTTCCTCATGGCGGCGGAGTTGCCGTAGCCGTGGATGGTGCCACGCGGCGTTCTGGCGGCGGGGGACGCGAAGGAGAAGGACCTGGCGTTGAGCGGGGAGATCAGCGCGGGTCCCAGCTGGGAGGGGGTGGTGGGCCCGACTTTGGAGGATGACGTGTCGGTGAGGCTGAGGTACCACGGCTTGAGAGAGTCGAACTGGTGGTGAGACACCGTGAAGGAGAAGCGTGAGGACGAGCAGGAGCCGATCTTGGCCGTTGAGGGGTCGAATCGGAGGGACGAGGCACGTGGATACGATGAGAAGTCGTTGAAATCCATTGACTCTTCAAAGTCCAGCGATGATACCATCATCGTGGCCGTTGATAGCTCAACAAACGGTCGAACGCCCTAATCAAAACAAAACAAATCCATCACCATCTCTCACATTGACTATTTTTTTCTACTTGGGGTCACACAATGACCAGTAAACTTGACCTTCCTAGAAATTTAATGAAAAATGCTCTAATCAATGAGTAAGCAAACAAAATTAGGAATGGTAACATCACCTTGTATTGAAAATTATCTTTTCACTATTTACCTTAGGGTGAATTTAATTCACTATTATGGTGTGGGGATAAAATGCTTTAGTTTTGTAAGACCCGCATGCATAACAATGATGACTTTGAGCTAGTGGTTTAAGTGGGTTTTCCTTGGCAATCACAGTGATAAGACTATATATAATAAGGCTTTGGATTTAACAGTTCCTAGTATTCCCAGAGCAAAGAAGCAATAATTGTGACATAATTTGAACCCAATACCATAAAAGAAAAGCTGGATCAAATACTCATTGTCCTGTTTTGAAACCTAAAAGATAAGAACCAGAGGTGGGTGGATGTACCCAAAAGCAGTAAAACATGTCCCAATTGGAAAAAAGTAACTACACACACTGCATGCCCAACAGTAACATTAGACTTCAAAGAGAGCCAATGTAGCTGGCCATTGGGGGATACTAGCCCAAAAACAGAGAGACATATAACCATAGGTAAATTAATTTTGAGTTTATATATCTTTTTACCTTCCAAAGATAGGAGAAGAGAGTTGGGGGGTCAATTACAAAGGCTTTGAACAGCCGTCCTGGGTAGTACTCTGCCACAATCTTCAGTGTTGCCAGCAGCAGGTTCATAAAAGCCGACGCTGACCTGAAAAAGCCTGCACCACCAACCACCACCACCACCACCACGCCTTTCAATTATTAATTCCTCCCCTTTAAAATTTAAAACCAAGCATGATCAACTTTAATCTGAGGTTAAAAGACTAAAAATTGTGGTAGCTATCTCTGCAAAAGCAAGAAAAAAGTAGGATCCTGGGTACTTCTGCAAGGATATCCACAACATTTAAGGAAGACCCAGTATATAGGACTTGACCATTTCTAGATAGGGGAAGTCCAATTCCCCATAATGCCCCTCTGTTCCTGGACCACTAATGAAACCTCGACCTCGACATATCAGGGGCACACCGGACAATTTCTGATGGAAATCTGAGTTTCAGAGGAGACACAGCAGTGCCGATTACTCCGACATTGTTGCCTGGTCTCTTATTGATTAACAGCCATGCCGTGCAGTTCATAAGTACAACTCGGGTGAAAATGACTAGATTGACCTTGTGGTTATGAATGTGATGGTTGGGAAAGATTGTGAATTTGGGAGTTGGGAAAAGTGAGGGGCTTACTTGCGTCGAAGAGAAGCACGAACTGCTCGACGTTTTTGGTCATCGTCTGAATGGCCACCTCCAGCGTGAATACCAATAACCGAGTGAACCTTAAAAATAGAAAATAAAGATAAAAATTAATTAATTTCCGGAAATAAAAATAGAAAATGGACAAAATCTGCTTCATGGCTTTCTGGGTACACACTTACAGTTTCTGTGAATGCAACTTCTGGTAGTCTTGTTTAAACCGGAAAATCTGAAAGAACCAAAATTTAGTACAAAAAACGATATGAAAAAGAATAAAAAGAAAAGAAAATTAGTTAAAGGAATTACCACAATAGGCCTGGATTCTTCATCATGACCAGACACGTAGGCAACCCCTTCTGCAAGTTCAGCAGAGAACTCATCTGCTATCAAGTGCTCTGTTTGTTCATTCAAAACAACAAAATCAAAATAAATAATTAATGAAAAAAAAACAAATTGCACTTTTTTTTATTAATACTAAAAAAATTGAAAGGAAGTGGGTTTGATGATCAGTGGGAGTTGGGGATTTTGGTAAAGTAATTTCACGCCTAAATTCAAAGTGTGAAAAAAGCAAGATTCCATGCCGAACCAAAAAAACAAAAAGACAAACCAATATTCATTTAAAAAAAATGAGGGAGAGAAGAAACTAAAGGGTTTGGCTTGTAGTAGTCAGTAGTACTATTACCAGTTCCAACAGTGTTTCTCCAAGAAAGGCAAGCTCTGAGTGCCTTGGCCGTCTTCTTCACACTATCTCCTTTCGCTTTAAGAAACCTCTCCACACAAGCACTGTTACAAAACTTCTCCTGCAAATTAAATCCCAACAGTAAAAAGTTAAATCAACCAACAGTAAAATAAACATGATTAACTTTTGAGACAAACCCATCAACAATAAGATCTGAGTGGTACCTGTTTGACTGTTAGTGGGGCTTGTTTTCTGAGGAGGTGAAGAACAGCTTCCACTTTCGGGTTGTCTCTGATGAGATCTCTTATTATTTGCTGCTGCTGTTGATGATCTTTCTTGCCCATTTCGACAATCAAAAAGAGGGTTTAATTCCGAGAAAAGACACTGAGAGAGAGCTGTTAGAGACTAATATACCAAGCTTTTGCTTCACGCAACCATTAAAATCTCTATGTTCACCCACAGTAGAGAGAGAGAGTGAGTGAGAGAAGAGAGAGAAGGGGGGAAACTGAAGAGATGTTGAAAATTGAAATCTCAGATAATAAAGTGGAGTGAGAGGGCGTTGGAGTTGGAGTTGGGTATATATAGCAAAACGACAGCTGTTAACGCCGTTATGAGGAGGAGGCATGCAGAGGCTAAAATAAACAAATGGGTTTTAAATTAAAGTGACGTCAACTGCTTTGTGTTTGGTCAATGCGATTGGCCTATTGTAATATATATTGCGAATGATGGCATCCGAAAGCGATTCGTAACGGCCCAAAGCCCACCGGCAGCCACCACCACCGCCACCGTGATTGCTCTCTTTTCCCTATTTTACCCCTGTCCTCTGCCCCTCATGGCTTATCAGACAAAGCATTTATTTGTATCCCAAAATATGCTTTACATACTCATAGCCAGTTGATTTCATTGCCCAAAATATGGCATATGAATCTTGCATAATGATGGTCTCACATTAATGTATAAACTAGGTCAAATGCTATCTCTCACGGGAGAGCTTTAAATTTAATAAATTAACTAATTTAGGGGTGCAAAGGAATGGGTAAGATATTTTGTTTTCCAAAATTATTCATACGATTTTTTTAATTATAAAATTAACACGAGATTTAGTGAGAGATCGATTAACTTTAACTGATTGACAGTTACTTTCGTGCGTGAAATAACATGTGCTAGTATTTGTCCTTATGTTGAATTTTGTAATTCAAATTCACTAGTTCATACCAAGTGTTACAATATCAATCAACGATGCATAACCGTTTACATAATGAATATGACTAACGTTAACATTTTCTCCATTTGAGGTTCGATTCAAATATAAAAAAACATCTCATATACATTTGACTGAAAAATCATATGATTCAACAACCCAAAATTATATTGATGTACTTAAACATCATCAATTAACGGATCAAAGCATATGATTTAGTCCCTCACACTACATGTGCCAGAATTTGCCTTTGCTTTGAAGTATAATTAAATGACTCATGTTAGCCATTGCACTTATCAGATTCAAATCACATCAACGATTCATAATCTTTCAGGCAATGCAAACGACTAAAGTTTAAAAAAATTACAGAGGTGCAATTCACATCACGATCGAACATCACTTGTTATACGGAGACTCACTTACATCAATCAATGGCTCAAAATCATGCACTTAAACATTAACGTACGGTTGACATATCAAACATACAATTTAGGTTAATTTCCTCACACTAAAGTCTAAAGGTGATGATTGTTGGTTTTGTGAGAGGAGGGGGGGGGGGGGGGGGGGGGGGGGGGGGCTACTAGCACACATCACATTTAGTGTTGATACATTAAATCATATATATTGTTGATACATTAAATGTTTAATTCAAAAATACCCTGAAATGATATTGAGTTGTTGGTTCATATCAGTTTTACTATAACGTATGCGGAATTTTAAATCACATCACATTTCATAATCATTTGAAATTTATGAAAACAACAAACATTAAAAAAATTTGCTAAGGTGCAATTTATTTTTTTAATTGATTTTCATTCATGAGTTCTTTTGTGTTTACTAACATGTATATAAATCGCAGGTGCAATTCAAATCACGAACATCACTTATTATATGGAGACGAACGTCCATTAATCAGTGGCTAAAAATCATGCACTTAAACATTAATGGTTAACATATCAAACATACGATTTTGGTTCCTCATATGAAATATATGTGATTATTGTTGGTTCTATAAGAGGAAAAAAAAACCGCTATTAGGTGCAATTATCTACACGCACACATCACATTTAGTGTGAGGGGCCTAAATCTTAGATATATTAATGGCATGTTTACTTACTTGGAATGAGTATGAGAATAAATGAATTGATTTTCATTCATGAGTTCTTTTGTGTTTACTAACATGTATATGAATCGGAATGATTGTGGGTCTCACGTAAAAAACTATAAAAGATAAATTCATTCATGAATACCCGAAGTTTGATTACCAAGGAGAGAGTAGGTATTAGGAATGAATTCCAATTCATTCACATTTTTATTCAAAGTAAGTAAACATGCCATAAACGTTTTGAGTCTAAAATATCCTGAAATGATATTGAATTGTTAGTTCATACTAGTTTCACTATATCATTTGAAATTTATGCAAGCGACAAACGTTAATATTTTCTGCTAAGGTGCAATTCAAACCACGAACATCACTTGTTATAGTGGGACTCACATCAACCAACGACTCATAACCATTAGGACACACTTAGACATTACGGCTAACATATCAAACATTTGATTGGGTGTTGCTCACCCTAAATTTTTGTGACGATTGGCACAGGGTTTTTTGCTGGCTGTGTAAGGAAATAATAGGGCTGCAGATGTACTAGGTGTAATTATTGCCTGAAACAAACTTGGGGTTTTGGAAAATTAATAGAAAGGACTTTAATGATGACGCTACTTTTGTTTTGGGTAATGCAATATCAACTGTAGGATATGGTGTCCAAACACGATGATGAATATATGATACTCTGAATTCCAATCGTACACAAGAATGGATATGGCTGGATCGATAAATGATCGACCAAACGGAGAGGTGAAGTGGGGAAGGGTGTACAGCTAGTGTTGTTTATTGTTCTGGTTCTGGTTCTTGTTCTTGTTCTTTAATTACCCTTTGTTTGATGAATGCCCTTTAGTATATTCAGGTCTCTATATACTGTACCAATTAATTAATTCTCCACCGTATACAAGTTTGTCCATTTCGCTTAAAGCTACTTGTGAGAACTGATCGATGTGAATCAGTGAATGTGCTCATGAGTTGCTTTACTGTGCTTTTCCCAGGCCAGTTTTGTGTACGTGATCAAACAGTGAGAGCTTTGTTTTCTATTTTCTTCTCCAAAATCGATGATGGTACGATTCACTAATTACACTTTGGTAATTAAAAGAGAAAATCGAATATTTTAACTACCGTTCGGATGCAAGAAATTCTCATCATGAAATATTCTCTACATTAATTCTATCTATGAAATTAGTAGATCGATGGATGAGAAATGTGTAGGACAATGAGTGTGCACCGCTCTTATGTATGGACGCGCGCACAATTTCCAGGGACAGTGAGGGCAAACATCATTAACACAGGAATTGAAACACACACACAGTCCCATGCATTCATCATTAACTAGTCAAAACCTTGGCTTCCATGAATATCATTCCAGTCCAAGTCCGTCGTTGTTACGGCGGAGACCTTTTACTTCCTCACTTGGAACACACCCACAATGTCGCTGACATTCCCCCACGTGTTCTACCTAGTCCTTCGTCTTCATATATCAAAATTAATAAACACCACCACCCTCACCCTTATTTGCTTTCTTAATTAATTAATTAATCAGATCTTTGTTTTCCATTAGCGCTTGTAAATTATTGTTTAAGGTTTTGTTTCTTTATGCAAATGGCAAGCTTCGATCTGCTAGCTCTAGAAGTGGTGACACTAGTGACTACATACTAATTAGCCGCTTGCTAATTTTTGAATCAAGTTCTGCACAAAGTCAAAACGAGGTTAATTAAGATTGATTCTTTGTGCCTTCTTATTCTATAATTAAGATATATATAATATCAAATATTCTGACCTAACTCTCCCAAGCGTCGTATTGGAATGTGGGAGGCAAACTTCTCCCCCCATTTTCTTTCTCGTTCCACACATCTGAGATATTTTGCTAGAACTACGACTGATATTACGTGGAATCATGACTAAATTATTCATGAGTACGTGATGTTTTGATGTATGACAGCCGGAAAGTCTATTGTACAGATTGATTTTCAACTAGCTCGATTCATATAGTGGTAGATCGGCTCTGTATACTAGCACTCCATAGGTACCGATACTGTAACTGCATGAAGCATATATCATTGCATGAACATAGTCTACTGCATATAGCTAATCAACCATTAAGATAGAGAGACATTGTTGGAGTTTTATGGCTCAATATAAATAAAGGATTGTGGAATTAAATGAAGAATTATAAATCAGAAAATAGACACAACAACGAAATGAACATAAGTAAATATATTATTCTTAATTGTACTGAGACATTTTGAAATAAAACGTCACACTTATTGTTGACAAAATGGTTAAGTACTTAAAATTAGGATCTATATGATATTGTTTGTTGAGCTCAAAATTGTAGCATCGATCGTATTAAGTTACTTGTACATTATACTTCTACTTCGATCATCAACGATTCTGATTCCACAGTCCAACAAGTGTAGCTAGGTAGCAAGAGAATATAGGAATGAGAATTATGCTTTGAGTTTCACGCGCACCATGAGGAGAAGATCATATCGTTGGGCTCCATATAAGTAAAAGCCATTGCTTGTCCCTTAACTAAAAGAACGTACAGGCTGAGAAACTGGGAATATATATATATAAAGTACTAACTACTAAGCGTAGTTTAGGCTGGTTAATTTGTTGTTTCCCAAAGACGAAGTTGTAAGCTTTATCGTGATAATTAAACTAATGCAAGGTAAACTGGTATTTAGTGAAAGATTTGTTTCCCTTGTCCTCTTTCAAGATTCTCACTCCCTTCCACTTTTACCCAACTCCCCCTTTTCCCCTTTTTCTAATTCTCTTCCTTTTCCTTTTTCCTTTTGTAGTTTTTTTATCTATTTCTCAAATATTATGACCTTGATATAATTTCTTAGCTGGGCAGTGGGCAACTGGGCATGAGATTATGAGTTTGGGGAAGATGAATATGATGGTGTTGCTTCATAACCCTCCCACGTGGCCATGTACGCTAAAGTATGTCAAATAGTCAAGTGTATATTCCATTTCTTCACCAACCCTTTAATCCCTTTTCTTTGTGATTCAAATTTTGAAACACACCAATTTTACACCCACTACTTTCACAAACCCTAAAACCCCACATGAGCATTACCATATGGCAATGCATGACCTGATGACCCTTCTACAATAGGTCCATGTCATTATCATATTCACATATAATGAATCATTGCATATTTAAATTCAAAAGAATTATATTGCTTTCCTCTCTGGCTAGTTTGTACTCCCCCTCTCTCTGCCTAGATGTTCATATAAAAACCACTATAAGGTGAAAAAGGGGTTACAGGTGTTTTGTAGATATAGTGGCCGATGAAGAACGTAGACAAATTTCCAAATTGATATATAATGGGATACGTACGTATGGCCTATCTATATAATTTGTACTGTTTTTCTAACTTATTAGGGCAGAAGTTGCAAGTATATTGATCTGTCTATATGAAACTAGACCATCATAGCAATCTGCACGAACTAAACAAATTTGCTTCTTTCTTTTGCCGGGTTTACGGATACATCTATGACTCATTTGAACAGTTCTTGACTCTTAGTTGCAGTACGTGCAACTATTCTTCAAGTTGTAGAAATAAATTCTATTGAGTCATATTTCGTATATATTTATTTGAATCGTTTTGAGCTCTTGATTTCAACAATACAAGTGAGTGCCAAATGGTTTTGTTAGTTTCGACTCGGTCGCAAATACTTCCAATTATCCGTTTGTCATTTCATTCGTTAAACCTATCTAAAACACTTCCAATTAAAATGAGCGCAAGATCGAAAAAAGTATGAATAACATTACCGAATAGTTGGACTTTAGATAAGAAACGTGGAGTGTGAATACTATCGTCGAACAATTGGACAATGTTTCATCCTTTTCGTATTCCTTAATTTCATAAACTCATGTGAAACCAATGAACCCTGCCAGTCTAATATAAAACCTGCATGGTCCAACAAAGTGAGATTTTCTGAGAGATTAACATGGTTAACATAATGCTTCCAAGATGCGCTGACATCACTTGTGACGTTTCCTTTTCGAAAATGGTAAAAAGTTTTTCTGAACTTGAAAGAAACAAAGAGAAGAAGATGCAGTAGGTTAAAACAGTTTGTTGATTAGTGAAAATCTGCTGGCCAATTGTTGTAAGGATAGGAACCAGTCTGTGCTGGTAGAGTTGGTAATTTCTCTCACAAATATAGAAACCGCGACTTCATTAAACCCTAGCTAAACCCTAATATGTGAACCAGGCAATGAACCAGTCTCTCTATCTTGTAGCTCATTGCTCATTTCAATTAATCCATCAGAAATTCAAAGTAGAAATACATGCCTACTTTTTCATTAGGTTGAAACAAGCACTGAGGGTGACTTGTGTACTCTCTTATCAACGCTTACAATTAAAAAACCAACTGAGACGACTTTGAGTTCATAGTGGTTAATTCAATTAAAAATTAAAACACTATTAAGCATTCCCTGACTATTGAAGAATGTGAAAGTATGCATGGATTAAGTAATACATATAACAATTTCAACTGCATGTGCAACTCTGCCGCTGTTCACCAAAAATGTCATCTCCCTAAGAATTGGTCATTTCCCTCACAAAATTCAAACCATCCCCCAATTGCTTCTGGCTTAACTACTCTCACTCTCACTGATTTTATATATGATTTCGTTCATATTCTTTCTCCTACTCTAAGGGAAACAAATTCAACTAATGAGGTGACCCGTGTTCCTTTGAAGTTTGAACATTTGTAAATTAATTAAAATATACTATAGCCAACATGACAAGGATTTGATGCATGTATCATTTCGGATAAGACTTTAGTGCCACAACAACTGAAACCACTTTTCTATCTCAAAATCTTGAAAGGAACCGTTGCAAAAAGAATCCATCATAATTATTGCTGCTTTTATTTTTTTGGCTATCGATCATGATTCTGCAGCAAGCCATTAGGCAATTGTGGGGATCAATCAATCTATTTTAATTGTTGACCAAAGAATTAATATGAAAAATATGATGATGGAGTTTCTTCTGCAGGATCAAAGTAGAGCTCACATGGTGGTTGGACCCCTTTGTCTCAATATGTGACTTGATCATTTTGTACCCTACTACCATTGACAACACAAACTCATTTTGTCATCACATTTTTGTTCTACAATGCCTTTCTAGGAATCTAGCAACACATGTATATATCTTATTATTGATCATACAAAAAAAAATGTAAATATTGGAGATCTGAGAAATGGATCAGAACCCTCATATTTATATTATTAAAATCAAATCTTCCTGTGTAAATTTCTATGTAGTGACTGCCGACCAGTATTATTTAGTTGACGAATGAAAAAAGAATCCATGCATGGTAGAAAATTAGGTGTAAAAGTCTTACCTTGTTTTTTGATTAATGTGTGGTCTCCAGCTTTGCTGGCATGCATAGTGGTTATACTGTTCACTGGTACCCATTATGCACAACAGTCTTCTCAATTTTCATACAGAAGAAGATTCTAAATCCATACTATTCACGTTGTGGGAGAGGCTGTAGTGAAGACCAAACAATGAAGACTTGTTAAGACTTTCAAACTTAACCGGTAGATGAGTATTTTAAATGTTAGTTGATATTTAAAAAACTCAGTAAAAGCGCATCCAACGGTTGAGTTTGAAAGTCTTCAACAAGTCCTCATTGTTTGGCCCTCACTAGAGAATTTCCCTTCACGTCGTTCTATTCAATTTTAACCCTAATTTTAAGAGAAATTCTGCCATGTTTGGAGTATGTCATGCTTGGGCACGTGGCATGCTCCACAACCCTTGAATCTCATCTGCCCCCACCTTCCCCCCTACAAATGCATTTCATTTGCTCCGGATACTGAAGCAACACTCTAATCTTAAAGTAATGAAAGGGAAATCATACATTTAAAAATACTTTTTTTTAGAGAGAACTCATGATGCCGATATCCCAAAGGTTTCCTAGGCTCAAAGACTAATCCGCAGTCAAAGATCTTGTTAGAACGTTTCCTCCCCTTGACCAACCACAAAATGAATTGGGATTTAACTTCAATCCGCAGTCGACAGGATTCGAACCCGGTGAAGGGTAGCACACCTGGAAGTTCTTACCAACTCGACCACCAATGGTGATTACATTTAAAAACACTTGGTTGAATGTGAAAATAGTAGTAGTAAATGTTAATTAAAAATGTCAACTCCAGCAACATATGGATCCTCGATCTTCCTATCTATTAAGTATCTAACATATGCGTTTTCTCTTTTTATCATTTTCAAAAACGTACGTGTTAATGTGTTATCAAAATATGTGGTCTAAGATAAATTATCCCATCTTATGTTAGGTTTTAACTAAAATGGCAGAAATCGTCGTCTTTTTTACGAGGCAAATTAAACGAAGAAACCAACATACAAAGCACTTTATCGAACATCTTATTGATATTTTAAGGCTAATGTATGTTGGGAGAGTTCAACATTGGGAGAGTGGATCGATAAGATACATCTCTATTGATCCCGGGATTTGTAAGTAAAAAAAATCCACTCTCTCAAAGATCGTTGTTTTAAAAGTAAATATTGATTCGGGCAATTGTCTTCATTCTCTTGAGGCATGCATGCATAAGGCTAATGGAGAGTTCAACATTGGGAGAGTGGATCGATCGAGAGTATCTTATTTCGTCCGTGTGACAATGCAAATTCTTTTGTTACATTTAGGAAGATCCCATTGATTAGCTCTTATATTTTTTTATTTTTATTTCTTATGAACAAATTAAAATTATAAGGAAAAACCTCTAACATAATTAGCTCTCAGCTTTTGCATGGGCCAAAGGATTTCTGGTTTCTTTTGGACTGATCCATTATTTATAGGACTACAGTGATTAAACTGTATATATGGTTCATTTTTGTGAATGCAGAATCTAGCAAATACTGCATTAATTCACGTTTGTTCTTGGAAATTCTGATATGCTGGGGGGCCAAATCGATCACAGAGTATATAGTACGTTCACTCTTTCCGACTTTCCGGCATTTTGCATTGGCACATTATTGTCCTTCTGCTTCGATGATGGTCGATCAGTGAGAAGCTCCACGACAGTGCATGCATGGCTGGTAGAGAACTAAGCACGGGCATAAATATAAGGCAAAAATATAATTTGCTGGTAGCAAAATTCAACAGGAAGGTACTCTAGGACTCTATAGGCGCCTAGTAGAGGTACAACACTATTATCAGAAGCAACAAATGAGTAAGGTGGGGATACGTAGAATTGATTCTCATAATATAATTGGTTCAAATTGACCTAGCTCATTGTAAATTGTAATCAAAATAGCAAATAACTAAATTAGAATTGAGAAAAATGATTGTATTACAAATGCATCTAAATGGCGGATCAAATGACGTTAATCTTGTTAGAAAGTTGGCAAACGTGGCTCAGTATATATGTTAAACCAACAAATGTTGTTCCTAACTTAATCAGAATTGGATGCGGAATTTTATTTTATCTAAAAAGATTTTTCGTAGATTACTGTGTTATTTTTTTGAAGTGAGATATTTTTTTTTTACAAAACTAATCCTAATATTCACCTTTGTCATATTTTTTTTAGCCTTATTATGAAGAACATTATTCACATTTACTATTCACCTAAATAGTAAATACAGATGTGCACCCAAATGCGAAATCGTCGTTTTGTTAAACTACATGCTAGCTTGTCGGTGTTTCTTGAGCTTGATCTGCAAAGATAACTTACCAGCTGCTAGTAATAGATACTTTGGTGGACAGGTTTGATCAGAATTCAGACGTACCATGTGAACTTCTATTTCACAAAAGTCCAAGCTTCATTCCTGAGTAGCAGTAGAACCCAGCAGCAGAACTCCTATTTCATCTCCAAAAGGCCCGTAAACTCTTCTATTTAATTAATTAAAATCCAACATATGATGGGATAATTTATCTTAGTCCACATAATTTGATGGGTAAATTCATTCTATGGTATCTGACATATTGTTACATGGATAATTTGGTACATAATCAATAAAAAAAAGACAATTTAGCAGACTTTCTATCTTAGTTCCTTAGTTATTTTAGAGAACATGTTTGACTTTCAGTTATTTTAGCAGCTGCACCAGCCTCCTAAATGGCTCTCTATTTTGGTTTTTAGCTATATAACTCATAAATATAGAGAGCGAGATGATGCTCTTTATTATTTTTGCTAATTTATAATATTCATTGATATTTATGTCAATGATAAGTCGTAGGATATTAACTGTAGAGACTAAATATTTTAAAACTTATCTCTCGTACACAAACAAACTCAACCAATTACTCAAACAAGACTCAATTGAACAATTCTAAACCCAAAGTGTGCATCAAACTAGCACACTACGGTCTATAACCTAGAATGTGAATTACTCAATATATAGAACAAGTATGGGCAATAAACAATCAAAGCAACAAACAATCACAACACACAACACCAAATGTGTTCATCCGGAAACCTCTACCTCTAAAGGAAAACTGGAGGGGAGCCGTAACCCACACTCTTGAATCACACTATGAAAAGTCAAATGACAAACACATACAAGAGAAAATTTGATTCCTAACTCAAACACTATCAACCTATTGACTAGTGGTAGTTCAAACCTTGTGTTGCTCCCAATTGCTTCTTTTAGTGCACATTCCTCAAGTTTCTCCAATTGGACTTCACCGGCATAAACCTCCAATCTCAAGAACTGCGACTATGCAATGATATGTGTATAAATGTATTGAACCGTTCAACTCAACAAAACAACAATCAACATTTACTAGAGTTGAACAAAATCTCCTTAATCCTATCAAGCAAATTAATCAAAGGTTTAGCAAATGGATTATGTGTGGAGCATCAAAGGAGGAACATATAACATGGAACTAGGCTCACTCAATATTAAAGAACTTTCTCATAATCAGTTTTCAAAGTTTAAGATTGGAAAGTTTTCAAATGAAACGGCAATACTCTGTTTTATATAAATTGGAATTCCAGTATGCGATCGATCGCCCAATATGGTGTGATCGATCACACAAGTTAAAACACAACATATCTATATTGTGCGATCGATTGCCCGATAAGTTGCGATCGATCGCATCGTGCACAAAACAAGGCCAGAAGCTACTGTAACCTTAAAACCTTATTTGCTATAGATCAAATAACAAGTTACGATCAACCACACAAAAAGCTGTAACAGATATATTTGAATTCAATGGCCATATTTCAATGGATATAAATGTCCACGTGGTGCGATCGATCGTGGCACTGTATACGATTGATCGCAAATGACACAGACAACTTATAATGAAATGTTTGCTAACCAAAATAAAACCAATTCAAGTTCTAACAAACTTAATTAAGGTGTTTGTACAACTTCCTAAACATAAACAAAGTGTATGAAATGCATATGCATGATCCATACCTTAAGGAAGTAGAGAAGCGAAGCCACCAAAAGTCATTGAGATGAACTTCGAAGAGCATCAACAAAGCCGAATGAACACAATTCTAACGCCACAACTTCTAAACACTTATAATGCCCTATCAACTATACAATTGGATGCAATTACAAGGAAAAAGTTTTGTCAAATTAGAAAATAGCCAATTGTAAGAATTCTTGCCTTTACATTTATAGTTAGTTATTTTGTGTAATTATTAAATACACTTAAACTATTTTTTATTTATTAAAAAAATAATTTAAATTCAATCCTAACTAAAGTAGAGAGCATTGTTGTAGACGTATTATCAAATTGGCTAGCCAAAATAGCTTTTTCGCTACTTTAGCTAAAATTTAGTTAAAAAATAGCTAACATTGCTAAAGATGCTCTTAACAGGTTGGTGTAATTGCTAAAATAACTGAAAAACTAAACATGATCTCTAAAATAGTTAAAACACTAAAGTATAGTCTGCTAAAGATGCTCTAAAGCAAAACTAGTTATTTTTTGACCATATTTTAGATAAAGTAGCTAAAAAACTATTTTGGCTATACAGTTTGAATATACGTTTTCACTATTCATATTTATTTTAGCTAGTTTAGAATTTATATAATTTTTTAAATGAAGAAAAAATAGTTCAAGTGTATTTTAAAATCATGCAAAACATTTAAAAAGAATGTTTTAAATTAACAAAATAACATAAAGCCTCCTCTCACTATATATATTTAGAAGTCATATAGTTAATAGCTAAAGTAGTGAGTTACTAAGAGAATCTTTAACAAACTCTCTATCTTAGCTATTTTACTATTTTAGAGAGCATGTTGAGTTTTTCAACTACTTTACCAGCTGCACCAGCCTCTTAAGTGACTCTCTATTTTAGTTTTTAGCTATATGACTCCTAAATTTAGAGAGCGAGATAATACTCTCTATTATTATTTTTTGTTTTGTGTAATGTATAAAAGAGAAAAATCATTATATGGTACCTGAACTATTACCAAATGCAATTTTTGGTACCTGAACTTTCATTAAGAACCCCTGATGGTACATGAATTATTCTTATGTTTGTCATTTATAGTACCTACCGTTCAATATTCTGTTAAGTGTTTATGTGGCATGAGTAAAAGTTGTAATTTTGTGACTAGAGTATTGGCAAACCGTCATTAAAGGTTTTTCGCTATTAAATTTAAAAATAAATCATGCAAAAACATAAATAAATAAATTTATATTAACATAATCAAATTAGAGTTTTTATCCCCAAACATTCAAAATTAAAGATGTAAAAATTATTTTTATTTTTAAATATTCAAGATTAAAGATGCCATGTAGGTGGTTTTATTATTAAATTTTAAAATCAAAATAAATTATCATTCTTTTTTAATATAATAAAATTTTAAATTACTTTTTTTGAATATATATATTTTTTAATTAATAATAAAACCACCTACATAGTAATAAATTATATTAAAACATAAAATTGGCAATAAATTATATTATAAAAATAAAATAAAAAATTCTCATTTATAGTCTTGAATTGTGGATAAATTATCTAATTTTTTTTTGTATAATTTATTTTGAAAATAAATTAAATGACTTTTTTACTCATGCCACATAAGCACTTAATGGTAGATATTATAATGGTTAACGGATGAATAGTTCATGTACCACTAGTTTTTTTTATGAAAGTTCAAGTATCAAAAATTGCATTTGGTGATAGTTCAAGTACCATATGAAAGTTTTTCCAATGTATAAATATACTTAATCTATTTTTTATTTATTAAAAAAAAATTGAATTCAATAGTAGATAAAATAGAAAGTATTGGTGCAGACATATTACTTTAGCTAAAATTTAGTTAAAAGATATGTAGCATTGCTAAAAATGTTCTAAGGAGGCTGCTGGAGTTGTTAAAATAATTGAAAAATTAATCATGTTCTAGATAATTAAAAAAATAAAATAGAAAGTTTGCTAAAAATGTTTTCAATTTTTTTTAAAGTTTTCTTGGTAACGGAGGAGAGTTGTAAACGTGGATAGTAAAGATTGTGGATGGCTTCACAAGTGTTGATGGTTTACCCCAGGAAGGCAGGAACACAATGGGAGGTCGGATCACTAAGTTTTGCCGCTAATTTGGGTGGGGGTTGCATTGTGTTGGCTAATCTACTCTAGAGTCTCTTTCATGATTTCAAGTTAGCTTTGGGATATAAAAAAAGCCATCTTCATCTTGGGCTTCCTTTAGGTTCAGAATCATGGGTCAGCTTAAGCCCTACCTGTAGCTTCGGCTTCAACAAGAATATCAGGAACAAGAGGTAAGAGAAGAAGGTGGGAAACAATTTGGACTGGTCAGCACATTATGGTAGTGCTGTCATTGTCTGATTTGAACAGACCATCTGATCGATCAGTAAGCATCTGTGATTTTGATGTTAAAAAGGGGTCATAATTAATTCTCAAAAGACCTTGTAAACACCATCACTGAAAGCCATTTCTCACTGTCTCATTAGCCAAAGAAAGTACCAGATAGCAGATAAGTAAAAAGTTCCCTACTTAATTTCATTCTAGACGAAGCAATTATTATTAAGTGACAAATTGACATTACTGGTTTAAGATTTGTAGGACCTCATTGAAGACAACGTGTTTTCTGCAGTTTTCTTATGTAATCACTCCTCTAATCAGAAAGCAAATTAGGAATGACATAAAACCAGAGAGATATTTGATGAGTCCCAAATGAGTCGATTTGAATCTCAGAGACACTTCTAAGGCAACCAAGATGGAGTATGGGTCAGGTGGAGGCATAGAGAGATCTTGTAGAAGACTCCAATAAGAAGAAGCTCTAGGATTTACTTGAAACACAAGAAGTGACCCAAAATGGTAAAAAAGAAAGAAACCCCACGAGTGAGTGTGCCATGACTTCATCCAAAAATATGAAACTTGTAAATAAAAAACCCAATTGTGGCTTGAGGCATAAGGAACATAAGGGACACCTTCTCCTACCAAAGAAAAAAAAAACATGGATTATGCATTTGTGTTGTTTTTCTTGTTTGAATTGTGTATTACAAATGGATTGCTTCATATCTACTCTCTACACACTAAAAAATATTATGAATTCACTACTCTTTTATTTAAATATTCTTTAATCTATTCTACACGATTATGATTAAAAATCGAGCAAAAAGATATATTGGTAGAAAAACAAAGTGACTTGAACAAATGTAATACAAGAAAGATATTAAGGGCGGAAATAGATTTTTTTGCTTGTCTTGACTTTGCTTTGTTTCAATTATAACCATGTATTACAAATACAACGATTCACAATTGACCCGCAAACAAACCAAAAAAATGTTAAAAATTCTCTACTCTTTTGTTTACACATTCTTTAATTTATAATATAAGGTCAGATCAAGATTAAAAGAAACCGACACATAAAACCCCAAGAGCCAGGTCCCAGTAGGAGGGAGAGCTAGCTTATTTTAATTCTGCAGAAGTGTGAAAAGCAATGGTGATTGGTGGGTGGCTCCTTGTGGTGTAAGATAAAGGGGCCTGAAGGGGCTGGACGGGGGTTTGACAAAGACATGGCACCAAGAGCAAACTGTGATAGGCATGATTGGCCTGCAAGGGAGAGTGTAAAATTTGAGTCTTGGCAATCAAATAGTGATGACTTTAAGAAACTTCACCCTTGTCTAAGCAATACCTACAGTTCATCTTTCATCTTATACCTCTCCTTGTCTAGTCTCTCCAAGTCTCCATTATTAATATTTCAATACCCAATTGTTTCATGAGCTACACCCACTTCTCCAAATGGGTGGGTGGCTTCACTCCCTCTTCTCTCCTTTGAAGAAGCTCTGGTTTCGCCTCCATTCAGCTCAGAAGAAAAGTAAGTCCTTAATTATTATACTGTTCCATAACTCCAAAACCTGCATTTTCTCTGTTTCAAGACATGCAACCCTGTGTTTTCCTCTCTTCTTTTTGGTCTGACTCAAGCTCTTTGCTTTAAATTAACTTTCCCAAACACACACACAATCACTCATTTCGATCATCAATTTGAGAGCTATATGATCCTCAAGCTTTACCCAACTTGGTCAGTGTTCATATCCCACATTAGTGTATCCTTGCAATGATTCTTCATACCCAGCATACACATTGTAATCTGTTGATGCCAACAATTGGTTCGGCAAGAGATGGAGAGTTGTAAAATCCTCCTCTCTAATCCCCTATATACAAGAACCCTCTTCAAACTTAGAGAAAGGGGCCATTCATTTCACAATATTGAGTCGACATATGATCTTTTACTCATTAGTAATAACCCCAAGTAACTCTGCGTCGATCACTTGGGGTTTCTGTGTAGCCCATATCGAGGTGAACCGCGGAAACATCAAACATTTTGAACACGAAGATGAACCATTTTTTCGCATCCACAATATTCCTACTGCATCTGCATAATTTGTTTATATCTAATCATTGTTTTTTTTGCAGGTAGAGGGATATACATTCTATATGAGGATGTAAAATCATGCCCCTACGAGGATGTGCATGTTCTGTGGTCGATACTAGTGGAGTCACATACACATACATTACCTTCTTTGCCAGCCCCTAAAGCATGAAGGCTGTATATGACAGATTCCCAGCTTCCACGTATATATACAGTATTTATACATATTAAACTGTATTTTTATACTCGTGTTCAATGTAAAAAGGTTTTTCCCTACTTTTTTTGGTTCTTAATTTACCTGTAAATGTAATGCACTAAAATATGACTTTCCTATATATAGGAGTTTTCGTGTGGTTCCCAATCTGATTTAGTCTTTCTTCCACAAAATTTAGGTACACAATTGTACTCTTTAAAGTTAACTACGACATAAAAAATGCATTCATTCTCTTCCCGCTAGAAAATACACTTCAATAGTCCGAAATATATTTTTTAGGTCCATCTTTAAGGATCATATTTGTAAAATAATTAGTTTTAGAAAATGTTCGGTCACTTGAATAGTGCACAATGATAGTCAAATAACTAAATGATTTTCAAGCTGATTGATTTTTCGCATGAAAAACCCTGAATGGGGGACTTAAAATATAAGCCATTATTTTCCATTAGACTGCATGTCATTAATGTTAACTATACTTTTCTCATTTGAGATTAATCTCGGAAGAGAAAGCTTCGTATGCTTAAAACTAAAGTACCAAAAAATAAAAAGGTAGTTGTTTTCTGTTTCCTTCATGTATGGTTGCTTTTGTTGTTTTGTCTATTTCAGCAGGTGAGGTGGGGAAAGTTTTGTCTCTATAGTTTGTCCATGGAAGAATGGATGGGACACCCACATGATTTACATGGCTTAAGCAAAAGTTATAGAAAAAAAAGATCATCAAATAGTTAATCACGCCAATCTTTTTAATAGTGTGACTTCTTGTTTTGGTTCTAAAAAAAGCATAAAAAGCATTCGAGAACTTTTGAGGTGTTCATTTTAAAATTTGAAATGCCTTAGAAAGCTATCAACAAAATATCAATACACTGGTAAAGATATTTTTGATAGAATTGCAGAAGTAATGAAAATCATGAAATTATGAGACAAACGTGCAAATTTTGAAGAAACTTTGTGAATGTTAACTATTCGATTACGAGAAAGTATGCGGTAGATTAATTTATCTTAAATTTTTAGTGATGGTTGATTTGTATCTATCTTAATTATGTTTTTTTTTATTAGTAATTTTTTCGTCGCCAAATTGCCTAAAGCCTACGCTTTTTTTATTATCAGCTTCTTATAACAGTATACTAGTTCATATAGTGGTAAACTACCTTGAAATCAGGCTAATTTAGTCTACCACTATATGAAGAGAGTATCTTTGTATAGAGATGCTTTGTTTGATGTAACAATATGGTAGCGTAGACGAACGTTTCAATTACAAACTATAATGACAAACCAACAAATGGCTCATTACAAATTGAATTAAAAGTGTCAATGAGTCATAATTGATTGTTTTATTGTGATTCGAGTCATGATGACAATGCTAAAATGAATATGCTTTTAGTATTTTTTGCTGGTTTTTTAAGTGTGCGTTGAAAGCAGAGGACACTTGGTTAACAGACAATTTCATGTCACTATTTCTGCTATTAAGTAGTGATTATTTATAAACAGTAGAACATTTACTAAGTTTGATGAGATCTTTTAAAACCAAGGGGCTAATGCAACTTCAACACGTTTTATTATACTTTTATACAAAGGTTCACGCCTTTGAAAGTTCTAATCCATATCATAGTCATTGAAATTTCTATAACCGACACTATTTCATTTGGAACAAAATTCAACTCTTAACATCTCTCTTCAACTTGGGGTTTTAGATAATGTTTAAGTGTTTAACCCTCAAGATTGGCAAAGCTCAAGTCATATAACATAAAGAATGAGTTTCACGTTTTCCACACCAACCCAAATTAGTTTGGTTGCTGATTATTTATGGGGGACTAAAATGAGATTACAATACTTCAGCTGTAGTCATTTATCACAGACAAAATGTACCCAATCCTTATTAAAAACACAAATATTTTAGGTGAATTGCTATCAAAATCATTAATAGATTCGTCATACCTCTGATACAGAATAGGGGTTCTGTA
Source organism: Rubus idaeus (assembly GCA_030142095.1). Taxonomy (NCBI): domain Eukaryota; kingdom Viridiplantae; phylum Streptophyta; class Magnoliopsida; order Rosales; family Rosaceae; genus Rubus; species Rubus idaeus. The sequence continues at coordinate 24,354,636 of CM057968.1, read as the reverse complement.
TCACCATAACAAGAGGTACACAACACCCTTTACTGATGTTTTGTATATATTGTCCAGAGCAAATTAAAACCCTGTTATTCTGCATGAATGCAGGGGAAGAACAACCAGTAATCCAGAAAATTAGAAGCCGCACTTGATTTTGATAAATCCTGCACAAATGAGGATTTCTTTTTTTAAGAACAGCTAAAATACTAGATAATAATGGCTCTTACAATTGCTAAAACTATACATGTGAACTTTGCAAGCAGTACTGAGAAATATCAGAGACTTGGATTGGAAAAGTTATAAATATCAGGCCCTTCAATCAATAGAATTCTCTCAACTTTTATAACAAGGGTGCAGAGAACAGGTTTGAATCATACAACTACAAATATAATTAGCAGAAAAAAGCTGTTAAAGAAAATTAAATACATAAAAGAAACTGAAACAAGTACAGCCTATCCCCAAAATTTAGTACTATAAACTTTATATTCTCCCCTGAAATCATGTCAAACACCGTGCCGCTAAAAACTTGTAAAGTTCTATTCAGCCAAAACTGCACATCTATCGTCAAAGGGATGAAACATACAAACAAGAATTATATATGCTTTTGCTGAAAATCGTACATTGAATATTGAGCCATCGTTCATCAACTAAAACCATGTGAGTGAAGGGCAATATCAAAATAATGCATTAAGCACATCAAAGGAACCAGGTGAAGTTAGTGTAGCACAACCTTGCTGAAAGTTAAAACATGCTGAAATACCTTTATAGAGCTGATGAAGAGGAGTGGTCAGCTGCTACATTAGGAAGCCACTCTTTTAAGTAGGTATTGCAATCTATCTCAGCATTGCAGAAAGCACCTAGAGGAGTGACAGTAATCTGCATTGGAATCATGCGTATTAGTACAATGATGTTCTCTAGAAAGAATTCTTTAATATAAATTGTAAAGATGCTCACATATCCTTCTTGAAGACACTTGTGGTCACTATCATCATCATTATCATGTTGGAAACCAGTTACCTACAAAATTGAAATGAGAATCGTCATGAACATAATGCACTCACAATTAAGTCATTCACATAAAGTCAACCACAATCACATATTTTGTCATGAACAATGAGCCCGAGAAGATGACAATAACAATTAACAAACAACTAGAAAATACTTTGGGTGTGATTGATAAACCAATACTGTGTTGAAATCTTAGAACCATCATGAAAATAATGCGCTCACAGTTAAGTCATACATATAATTTCGAACCACGATCACATGATTCATCATGAACAACTGAACAAGGAACCCAAGAAGCTGACCATAGCCAACAACTAGGAAATACTTTAGTATGATTGATAACCCAATAATGTGTCGAAAATGAAATCTGGATACTTCATTAAGTCTGTATGGCAACATTTTGAAACAAGAATTTTAGGAAAAAACAAAAATTATCTTCAATTTATCACTGAATAATAGAGTGTTTGATAACACCAAAAAATGAAGAAAGAAAGAATATCAGCAGTTGAAAAAGAAAAAACAATTTCTGAAAGTAGAAGTAATTTACGCCTTTCTGTATGCCAATTTATTTATCAATTGACCAAGTATAACTGTCTAAAATTCTGCAGAATATAATGAGAAAACAGCAGAAAATATTTACTGCAAGCTGAATGCCAAATATTAAAGCATGTAATTATCATCTTTAAACTTTATCTAAATTTTTCTCAGCCAAATATTACTATCCTACTACTGTTGTAGCAAGAACCACACTGATATCGGTATCACCACCAACTCCACCACCTCAGGTTTATCCATAGGCATGCCTTCACTATCACCGTCACATTCACCACCAAAATCACAATCACTAAACTACGGATTCTTTTATTTAGTCACAACTCACAAGTTGTAATTTCCATGAACATATCTCACTAGAATTATTTTTTATTATCAACTAAAAACAGTACTTAATTCAGTTCTAAATTTTCAGAATCAATCCAGGCATTTGAGTTTTAGTGCTAAACAATTTCAACACCTAAAATGTTAGCATTTGTCCTTTATCAAAAAGCTCATGGCCACTCTAAAAATCTTGTCTTTATTAAGGGGCTGGAGCTTGCCAAGCTTGCCATTCTAGACTTCAAAAGCTCAAACTCATTAGTGTAATTCTTTTTAAAGGGGATAGAAAAGAAGCACCACATGTGTAAGTCAACCACCACAAATTGATGGTACTCCTTAAGGTATCAAACTAAATGAAACTTGTGGTAACCAGAACATATGAACATCTTTTATAAATCTGTGAGTCGCCAGAAAGACGTGTTAAACTTTCGTTTTTCAGAGAAAAGCCAAAAAAAAATTTGGGTGACAATGAAAACACAAAGTTGGTGGAATAGTTCCAGGTCAGTAGCATCCAAAGAACACAGCCTAAGCCTGAAGAGAGACACCAAAACAGTACACTTTTTGATTCTCTAATTCCTTCATCAACTTTCGTACAATATTTCTCATATATACCTAGCCAACAGCACTAATGACAAGTTACAATGAACTACACGGTTTCTAAATAAATGAAAAGGGCGTAGACAACAGATATCTTAGGGCACATAAAACAGGAAATATCCCTCCCAGCCCCAAAAATATACATCAGCAGAAATGCACTCATAAGCAAAATTACTATAACTGAATACCAGAACAATCGTATTCAACAGGACAAAAACAAACCAAAGGCTGGAAAAAAAATAGAACACAAAGCAAAAAGATAGAAAGAATGACCCACTTCTCTTGAGAACAAAGGATGTTCTTTTGGTGTAGTTGATTTATCAATTCCATTAGATGTTGCTGAATCCGTCTCCATTTGCATTGATGACAACATTTTTGGCATGCTGGAAGTAACTTGCCTCCACGTCATTTTGATTATACTTTTACCTTGCTTTGTTAGCTTATACCCCTATTAAAGCACAAGAAAAGAAAAATACAACCACATTAAAGACACATGTCCGAATCAATGCATAACAGAAGGATTAATACTCTTGCAACATAACTGGAAACAATAGCCATATAATTCACATTATATTACTATGTCAACAGGCCTTTACCAAAAGTTTCACAATTGGGACAACCATAAATATGTTGAGGGAATACATAATACATGATACTAAGGTGAATCTTTAAGAATTTTAGAATGACTGGGACTGAACAGAGATGCCAAGTTCTTTTAAAGAATGCCAGAGATGTAAATGAGCTATATGGGTAGGTTTCTTTAACAAAGATGTAAATGCCAGAGATATGAATGTGCTATAAAGATGAAAATGTGCATAAAGAATGCAATAGCCTCCTCGGATATGGTACTGCATTAATTCATATATTTAAAGAGATGACAGACCTTATCGATTTCACTAAGAGCACAGTTGGCATCATATTGCTAACTAGTAACACTCATTAGAGGAGACAAGATTGAAATAAAAAGCCAGATAACTCCACACAAATCTTGAATCAGAATGGAGTCGAAGGAAAGCAAAGAAAGAAAGAAAAATACTGATATGAGTCACTTGTGCAGCAAAATAGCCTGGAGATGTATCTTCATGCACAAAAACCTCTGTGCTTAATTGTAGAGACAAGATGTTACTCCATCTCCAAATCCAAATACTTACATGTTGCCTTAACAAGATTTACAGCTATTGCCTTAACCAAGATTTACAGCTAATAATCTTTACCAATCAGGTCCAGAGATTTGTCTACTATGGTATAGTCAATTTTACATTAATTCACAAAGACAAGCATATTGGAGAGGTGGGAAACAAGAAGGTTACTATGTTGAATATCACCAAAAGACAGCATGCATCCTGAAATTAATTTACCTTATTGTTCGCAACATTTGTTGGCAGATCTACATTCAAAAAACATCTTTGAGGATAGTTCTTATTTTTTATCTCCACGAGTATTGCATTTATGATAGGTAAGCAAGCCTCGGCAGCAAGTGTGAAGTCATTAATATGACTCTTACCCTCAACCCTGAAAGGCCAGTGCTCATCGTAGTAACATAGAAGATTTAAACAAGTAAAGGAACATATGAAACTTAAAAACAAAAAAAATTGGCATAAACAAAATACCTTCCACAACATTATGAAATCTTTAAAATTCCATTAGATTCAGCATCCATTGATATACAAAGATATTGTCATAAATTTGACTTTTAACAGAACCATATCAAACATGCATACGTACCAATCATAGGATACAGAGACAGCAGGTACACCATTGAAGAAAGCTTCCCGAGCGCCAGCCACGGTGCCAGAGTAAACACTACAGTTTCGAAAAAAAAAAAAACAGAACTTGTCAACAACATTGTACAAACCAGAAAAGTAAGACTAATATTTGAATAACAAGAGTTGGAACTTGGAACAGTGGGGCCCATTGAGATTACCAAACTTGTTTTTAGGAATCATCTAAATACAATGGTTTAGAAATAATGTTGATAGGTTTTGCCTTTATAAAAAATGCATCCTTGTGCGGAAAGATGCGATTACTTGATGGGTCCAACAAATATAAGACGACTAATTTATCTTCCCTGACCACCCAATTCAACTGGGTGTAATAATAAAGGAAAGAATGAGTTTTTTACTATCAGGATAGACAAATAGATACAGACGTACATGTGATAACCGCAGTTGCTGCCCTTGTTAATGCCGCTGATTACCTAGCAAAATCCAAGAGAAAAAGATAAATTACAAGCAAACAAATTGAAATCCCCAAAAAAATCCCATTATTCCATGTCAATGAACACTAACGAATAAACATCTTTGGTACCAAATCAGGAACAGAGGGAAAAATTGCTTTAGAAACCCCCAAAGAAGCACAATCAGCTGGAGACCCTGCAAAAGTGATTCTGGGGTTTAGTTACAAAACCCAGAAATGATTCTTCTGTGATTACTGACTGAGATTTCCATACATACCGGACACTGCAAAAGCCGTTACTCCGGCGGCGATGTTAACTTGTTTGGCGGCAATTGGACGACGCCACGTGATGCAGTGACTCACAGCCGAATTTTCCCTGCGAGTCAAATTGTGGAAACCGAGAAATCAATGAACAAGTTGAGGAATAGTGTTTTTAAAGTGGTTGATGGGATGACGTACGTGTCGGGAGCACAGACGAGAACATTGTAGCGATTGGCGGAGACGAGGACGTGGACGAGAGCCACAAGTCCCGGGCCGTCGATTCCGTCGTCGTTGGTCACCATAACCGTCGGTTTCTCGGAGTTCCTTGCCATTTTTGCTCTGTGTTTCTCAGTCAAGTTCGTACTTCCTGAGAATTGGAATTTGAACGAGGTGAGAGACGAGAGTTATAAATTTAGAGACCCTATAAATTATGAATTCAAGGGGACTGATTGAATGAATATATTTTTTTATTAAAATAAATTTATCACGGTCAGAGCATATTCAACAGCTTTTTTATCATTAATTTTTTTGTTTTAGTTTAAGAATTTTTTTTTTGCTACGACACCTCCCTTATTTACAACAAATTTTAAAACAGAAGTTTTAAAATAGAGAGACATTTTTTTTTAATTTTAACTTTAGACTCTCTTTAATAGGAATTTTAAAAAAATGTTGGAGATGCTTTCATCAGTCATTCCTATATGTATGATAATTTCAGTGAATCTTGCAATAAAAGGATACCAGATTTTAAACAGTAGGAAAAAAATTGTTATTCTTCAGTAAAATAAAAAAAGGGAAGTATAAATAATTTATAAAATAAATCAACAAAAAAAAAAAAAAAAAAGTTTAAGATAAATTTCTTATTTTTAATCTCCTCAAAAGGGGGCGGGGGGGGGGCCGGGGGGGCCCCCCCTCCGACGTTAGGTCGCGCGTTGGGCGCAAGTTGCTTTTCTTATCTTTCGTTTGTTAGCTTGGTTCTGTACATGAAGGGGGCGTCTGGGGGGGGTTGGAAATAGAGGAATTTTGGGGATTGGCATTAGTTTATGGGTATCGGTTGTCGGTGGGATAGGTTAGCAAATTGGGGGGGGGGTTGGGCGGAGAGGGTGGGATGTTTCGGTGAGTTTCTTGTTTAAGTGGGGGCTTGGATCGTGGTGGTTCGGGGTATAATTTTGTTGTCTTCGAAAAAAAAATGAGGTTAGTTTTCGGATATCTTAAAAACAAATATATTTCGGTAGTCGAAAATGTTTAAGTATTAGATTTAGGTGGCGTTTGGTGTATATGGTGTTTCTTCTAGGATACTAGTCGGAGGTTTAATATTCAGTTTTCTTCTCTAGGATTTTACGGAGGTATGTATCCCCATTCGAGACTACAATATATGTATTAGGTGTTTATATCGAACGATATAAAGTCGATCTAATACTTCTCTAGTTTGGTGAGTCTGAAGGTTTCCCACTGATAAGGGGGGGTTCAATCGATAAAAAAGAAAAAAAAAATATTTTAAAGTAAATATTACTTGGAATAAATTTGTGAATTGGATTGATAAAAAAAAAAAAGAGAAGATTGGTCGGGGGGGTTGATGGTAGTGGTGAAATGATTTTTGATTTTCGGGTTTTTTTTTTTGGGGTAGAGGTCGTGGTAAGTGTTGTAGAATATTGAAAATAAAGGAAAAATAGAATATCTTTATTGATGAATAGGTGTCTTTATATAGAGGAATACAAGATACATATAATGAAAAATCCTCATACATTCCTAATCTAATCTCCTAGTTAAACGGGTATCCTTCAACAGAGACATTTTTTTTTATAATTTTAACTTTAGACTCTCTTTAATAGGAATTTTAAAAAAAAATGTTGGAGATGCTTTCATCAGTCATTCCTATATGTATGATAATTCCGGTGAATCTTCAATTTACATTTTATATCTGTAGCATTGATTTACTTTACAAATTTTATCATTACAATCGAATTGAAAATTGTTTAATTATTCAATCATATAATACAAATCAAAAAATTTTCTATAACATTCATGATGAACTGTTATTTGAAATATCAGTCAACGTCTCCTAAAAATATACAATATTTAAACCATTATAAACTCTAAATTTCTTGTCATAATCTCGCGTGTTATGTAAGCAATGGTCGAATTGATGTTCCGAATCGATAAATTACATTTCCCCCCTTATAAATGATCTTTCGATTTAGAAATATTTTTAGAATAACAAAAGTGACGAGAGAATAGAGGCCAAAGGCTGCGTGTTGAGTGACCAATTCATGTTTGATTCCTTTTGGAGAGAGGGGAATAATTTGGAGGTCGAATAATCGAATGTCAATTGCACTGTTTCATTTCCAACTATAATATTTGTTCTTTATCCGATTTTGTATTCATTTTCTGAACAGTGAACACTTTATTAATAAGATTCAATTTTGCACTCGTCAAGAAGAATTCACCCAATTTATTAAAATTTAAAAGCTTCCCACTTTTTTTTTTTTTTAATGTTTACGTTCCTACTTCCTGCCATATTAATGATGTTAAAAAAAGATTGAATTTGCTAATTCAACCTTCTGACTAACAAAGTAACAATCAACGGAAAGGGGCTGCTGAGCTTATACTTCTTTTTGGGCCTCTACTTGGATTTGGGCCTCTAGGATTTCAAGATAGGGGTAGGCTGGCTTTGTGGGCCTAGTGCAATCTTAGGAAAGGCAATCGATTCGGAAGTGACATTGGGTTATACCTCCGAAATTCGAAAGGAACAACAATAGGGACCAAACAAACAAAAAAGAATAACACGTACTATAGGCTTTCTCTACGTACTTTTTTTTTCCAATTTTTTTGGTAAACATAAAAAGTATCACGAAAGAATTTTATAACAAAGAATCGAGTCATGCGTGTTTGCTGAAACGAAAACGAAACAAATCACATATCAAGAACTTGTTTTATTTAGGGTTTAGAGTTTAGACCACTTCTTCTTTTTGTTGTTTGGATTAGGGTTTAACGTTCACGCGAAATGATATTCAAGAACTAGTCACACCTCTATTGTCCACCCAAAAGGAACTTTTATTTTTGTTGCGTGTCAATGTTATGTTAAGCCATGTTTGAAGATTTTAGTATTTCGTTTGGTCATTGGTTAGAATATTTGAATCTATAATCTAATTCCACGTATATATAAAAATGGTCAAACTTGTCTTCTTCTTTGGATTTTCCCTCCAAAGTGTGAAAGATATATGTACGTTAATTAGACCACTTCCTCCCTTGCATTTTTCAAAAAAGGGAAAAAGAAAAAAAGGGCTGTTAGGCAAAGTAGGAACATCGTGATCGGCTGCTCTTTCATAATCGATCATAATCGATCTTAATTTTGATGGGTGTATTGAAAGCTTCAACCATTTTTGTTATTCCTAATTAATCTTATTGGACAAGTTAAAATTGGTTGGTCTTACACTCTTACTTATATATTCGTACATTAGAAGCTGAGGTTAGCTACAGATTCTAAACAATGGTTAGCTACATATCTAGCACAAACAAAGCCCATTAATAATGTCTTTTAAAAAAAAAATATAGAGAAGCGACATAGCTTTCATTAACACGGAATAATATTACGGAAGAATCTGTTTCGTAGTGACAAAATAGGCTATTCTTAAAGTAATACAACCCAAAACAATTGGTGTATCTAATTAAACAAGGTAAATCGATGAAAAAATTACTAAAACATGCGCAGTAGCCACCAATAAACCTCTTATCGCCACAAACCAATCCCTACGGTGTCTCGAGGGTAAAATCTCAATAAAGTAATAAAGCATCACATAGACCAAGTAGAACTAAATTCTCAGATCCCATACCAAACTCAAAACCCACCGGGGTCCCAAGTCCAAATCCGCCCAGAGCACGACTCGAATTTAAACCCAGCTGGGCCAAAATCAGCCACTGCCGAGGTCGCCATTGACGTCCCTAGCGGATGAGTTCGAGAAGTTGCAGGACCCAAAACGCACCCAATCTTGTCCGCCATGGATCCCACTCTGGCAACCCCTGCATCAGCAACCTTAGCATGTTGCTCCAACCAAAACGTAAGACCAATGCCGCCGACGACTAAAATTGTAGATATTCAGGATCTTCTTCATTCAATTTCAAATACATGCTTCTGCTTGACAACTAGACATGGTTGCTGTTGCACTTGCTGGTTTATATATTTGGTTCAGTAACTTCCCGTATGATTCTCTCGTATGTCAGTGATCTCTATGACAAGTAGTCAAATAAATAACAACTACTAAAGAAACAGATAACACTCACATGCACATTATTCGTTTTCTAAGCTAGGACAAACAAGATTTTTGGATTTGGATATACCATAGTACCATACTATTTGTTGCTACCAATTTAAGGGTCATAAGTTGTGGGCCTTCATACAATCATACCTTCTTTCCGATGTACGTTGTAATTAGGATTTTGGTTCCAATCACATCCATCCTGCAAGATGCACACACACACAATTTCTTTCATGTGCGTTTACATTGTATTAAAATATGAAAATCTTCATCCCGACGAGCAAGCTAATGATCGTAATTGTTCATATTCTAGGTCCTCATTCTTAGATCATTTTAATAAATAAATAAAATTCAAATTATAAATTATTTAACTATTTGATTATTACATTTATCGTTTCAACTTTATCTGAAGGATTATATTTGTTTGTAAGCTATACAATGAACAGATGACCAAACAATTTACAATTCAGCTATTTTTTGTAAAAAGTAATTCTTGAAAATAAATCAAAATGATGAGTGGTTCTGATAATTGAGTTTTGTTCACATTTTAATATAATGTGGATGTCCACACATGAATGACATTGTGTATATAATGATTCTTAGATAAGAATGTCCTTACTTTATAAGGTGCGGAGTTTTGATCTCAACCATCAGATTCGTTTAAATAAATAATTTGATCTTACGGTTGAGATCGAAACTCTTCACTTTATACAGTCTCCTTCACATGTGGATTTCCACACGTGAATTACAATGCGAATATTCTCATCCTTACCAATTGACAACATAACTCAATCATCGGAACTGTTCATCATTTAGATTTATTTTCAAGAATTATCTTTGCAAAAAATCAGCCGAATTGGAGATTGTTTTGGTCATCTGTTCGTTGTATAGTTTACAGACAAATACAATCCGTCAAATAAAGTTGAAACGATGAATATGGTAATCAAATGGCTAAATAATTTGCAATTTGAAATTTTTTTTTATCAAAATGATCCTTGAAGGATGACCTAAAATATAGACGATTTTGATCATTAGTTTGCACTCGCAATGAGGATGTTCGCATTTTAATTCACGTGTGGACGTTCACACGTGAAAGATACTGTATATATCTATATATATGAAAGATTTTTCTCCACTACGAAACTCAATATTTTTAAAATTTGCGGAGTTTCAATATCAACCGTCAAATCAGATCATTTAGACAGATCTGACGGTTGACAATGAAACTCCACAAATTTTAAAAATGCAAAGTTCCATAATGGAGAAGGACATATATATATGAAACCCCAAACATTTGGAAACAAGATATTAGGCTGTTTAGAGAAAGCAAACATAAAAGCAAATTAAGTCATGGTTAGGCCTAATGCCCTAACTCATAAATAAAATTAATGAATGGATACCCATAATTTGGGAGAAAATGTATTCAATCCCATGTCTCAATATTCTAGTCTTTGCCTTTGCCTGAAGCAGCAGCCTGTTAATGCATTTGATCATATGTGTAGGTTATCGTTTCGTGTAGACTTTTTCAAATTCATTTATCTTTGTGCTCAAATGCATGTAGCTTACTAGATATGCAATGTGACCTAACAATATGGAAACTTGGGGGACCGTTTCAACACCAAAGTAGTAGTGTACGCATCGATCTATTGTACTCATCCGTGCCCCCCGATACGGCATATATTAGCATTTTTATCGTATCTTTCTTACGAATAAGATTCAAGTTAGTGGGGGAACTTAAGGATTATGATCATTGGTTGGTCTTTTTCGATACTAATTTTGTTACTTATGTTCAAAATATAGTAGCTTATCGGTTTAAAAACATAGAAAATAATTAAATAGAAGTCTAAAATCACATAATTTTAAATATAAACACATGATCAATTAATAACGAAAAGAGGATATACAACTTTAAATGAACTTAATTGAAACCTTACTCATATACACAATTACACACAACCTGAATTACTATTTACTAACATGTGATGATGAATAGGTAACATTCTCTGATGTAATATGCCAAGATAGTAAATAGAGATGAATGAATAAATAGATAGAATCAAGATCCTATTTGACTATGAAGAAAAAGGAAAGAAATCACAGCATAGTTACATCGACACAATCTAAAGTGATTTATTTTAACAGCACAGTAAGGATATAGGAGATAAAACTATCTAAGCAAAGAAAGGATATAGAAGAAAATGGTTATTGTACTTTTTCCATATTTTCATATCTAACATTTAATTTCATATTAGAGCCTAGATTAGAGGCAAAATAATAATAATGGGACCTAGATTACATAGTCTAGAGCACCAGGAGAAAAAAAATGCTTGTTAAAATACTAACTCCAAAACAGGGGTCCTAAAAGTCCCCTAATATTCCATGCTACATCTAGAAGACTAGAAGGAGGAGGAGGAAGACGAGAGAAAAGAAAGAAAGAAAAAACAAATTCTGACGTTTTCAAAAAAACACCATTTTCCAACTGCAAAGTCTTTCACAAGATTTACATGATATGAAATTTAATTTTGTTTCTACCCCAAATGAAAAAATTCCACATTCCCATTTCCATTTCCATTTCTACCCACAAAACCATTAAAAATATCCCATTTAAAGCTATCAAACCTAGTTGGTTGGCAGAAATCAATCCCTTGCTCTAACCTAGTTGGTCTCATTGTCTCTGCAAGCTGTTGGTGAAGCCAACAGAGAGAAAGGGATTGATTTCCTCGCAGCTCGTGATCAGATAAAAAGACGAGGAGGAGTTGAAAGAGAGACTGCTTTGTCATTTTATGTGTTTATTTTGGTCAATTGTCAATTTTGGTGTTGGGTTGAGGCCTTGGGGGTTGAATAGTGAAATCTTTGTTTGCCTTGTTGTTTGTAATTTGAGTAGTTGGCAAATAACTTTGTCCTATTGATGATGATGGACTCTCCAAGGCTCTCTTTCTTTTCCTCTCCTCCTTCCCTCCACAATAAACAATTAATTCAATTTCTTTCCACCATTTTAATTTCTTTATATAACATGGGATGACTCATCTTCTCTTTCCATCTCCCTCCCTCTCTCTCTTTCTCTCTCTGACTGTGTACAAGCAAGAAACATAGTATTGTACTATTGTGAGAAAATATAGAAATTTGAAATAAACTAGAAATAGAAACAAGGAATGAATGGTGTTGTTGCTTCTGATGAGGATTGCTCTGAGTTTGTTGAGCTTGATCCTACTGGAAGATATGGAAGAGTAAGCATCTTTTCTTATTCATTCTCGTTAGTCTTTCAGGCCATTTCTGGTGTTCTATGTTCATATTGAATTTGGGGTCTTGTTGCCTCCATATGTTTGAATTCAATTTGATCAAGTTTGATGCTTTCTGCAGTATAATGAAATTCTGGGCAAAGGAGCTTCAAAGACGGTGTATGATTTCAATACCCTTTTCAAATTTATGCTTAAGTTTGGAACTTTTTGATGTAAAAGTATGTATTTTTATTCATTGTTGTGCTTTGGTTGTTGCAGATATAGAGCCTTTGATGAGTATGAAGGGATTGAAGTGGCGTGGAACCAAGTGAAGCTTTATGAGTTTTTAAGGAACCCTGAAGACCTTGAGAGACTCTACCGGGAAATCCATCTGCTCAAGACCTTAAAACACAATCATATCATGAAATTTTGCACTTCTTGGGTTGATACTGCTAACAGAAACATTAACTTTGTCACCGAAATGTTTACTTCCGGTACTCTAAGACAGTAGGTTCAATTAATTTTGCCTTGTTTTTTTGTCTGAGCCTGTAAATTTGTTGATTATTTAAATGTGGGTGTGTTTTGATGGAAATTATAGGTATAGGCTAAAGCACAAGAAGGTTAACATCAGAGCAGTGAAGCATTGGTGTCGGCAAATTTTGAAAGGGCTTAACTATCTTCACAGCCATGACCCCCCTGTGATTCATAGAGATCTCAAGTGTGACAACATTTTCATCAATGGGAACCAAGGTGAAGTCAAGATTGGTGATCTTGGTCTCGCTGCTGTTCTCCGAAAATCACACGCTGATCGCTGTGTTGGTAAGTTTTCAAGCTTCCACTAAGTCAAGATTATTATGAAGTACTGCCAATTTGTTATCAAACTAGTAATTGAAATAGAGTTTTTTTTTTTTGGATTTTTTTTCCTTCATCAGGAACACCAGAATTCATGGCTCCTGAGGTTTATGAAGAGGAATACAATGAGCTAGTTGACATTTATTCTTTTGGGATGTGCATCTTAGAGATGGTTACCTTTGAATATCCATATAGTGAATGCACTCATCCTGCTCAAATCTACAAGAAAGTTATCAATGTATGAACTCAAAACTCTCGATTTACTTGTTCCAGATTGGTTTTTGTTAGCATTCCACCAATTGATTTATGTAATGATCTTTTCATATAGGGAAAAAAACCAGAAGCCCTATACAAAGTAAAAGATCCTGAGGTGCGAAGATTTGTTGATAAATGCTTAGTGACCGCATCTCATAGGCTCTCAGCTAAGGAGCTTTTGAAAGACCCTTTTCTCCAGATTGATGATTATGGTTATGATTTGAGGCCAGTAGATTGTCAAAGGGATTTGTATGAAGTAGGGCCATTACTAAGACAACCTTACCCTGGACTAAATCACAGTAATAGCTCTTTGAGCAATGACTATGCCAATTATGATGGTTATGAACCTGAAAATGATTTGGATTACAATCCAGATGATTACAGACTGAGTGAAATTGATCTCTTCACTCATGAGGATGAGCATTTGGGCGATATTGACCTCACAATAAAAGGGAGGCGGAGAGAAGATGATGGCATCTTCTTAAGGCTCAGAATTGCAGATAAAGAAGGTGAAAATTCTGGTCCAATTCCTCAAAGCATTCTAACTACCTTCTTTTATGTAACTTCTGAAATTAAAGTTATTAAACTAAAGGTTACTTTCTCTACGCAGGCCGCATTCGAAACATCTACTTCCCATTTGATGTTGAGAATGACACAGCGTTGAGTGTTGCTACAGAAATGGTTGCTGAGCTTGATATCACAGACCAAGATGTGATAAAAATAGCAGAGATGATTGATGGTGAAATTGCTGCTTTAGTGCCAGAGTGGAAGATAGGACCTGGTATAGAAGAAAGTCCTCATTGTACTAATGCAAGTTTCTGTCAAAATTGTGCTTCATATGGTTCTATTTTGGATTATGCGTCACCAAACAGTCCAGGTGTTAAGCACCTTCAAGTTCTTCAGTGTTCTAAACATGGATCTGCTGCTGTCCATGGCCGGTTTGAAGAGATCACATATCAAGTCGAAGGATCAGAACAATGTCCTACAGAAGGTCCACCCAGAACATCAAGCCATTCCGATGGTTTGCATTATGCTGATATCTGGGCTCAACGAAATGTTCCAGAATCAAGCTCACACAGCTCAAGAGAGATTCCTTGCGATGAAAACCATGAATCGATGGATGTAATGAACTTTGGACGGGACGAGAAAATTATAACTATGGACAATGAGAGCAACTCCAAAGCAAGAAACTCTCCACTTTCAGTACAACTTTCATCCACATCTGATCCATTAGATGATTATGAGAACGAGCTTCGTCAAGAACTAAGATGGCTCAAAGCAACATATCAAATGCAGTTGAGGGGGCTTAGAGATCACCGGCTAGGAGTTCAACCAAAAGCTTCAAGCTTAAGTCCAACTTCTGATAACTCGGAGCATGGGGAACCTAATGGAACTTTAATGTCTTTCCTTTCACCCAAGCGAGCGAAAGAAAAGAAAAAACCTTCCTTACTATGCTTTTCTTCTGGGAAGCATTTCAACTCATATTTTCCGGTAGATGCTGAAAAGAAACATATCGAAAATTCAAGTTTCCAGAACGGTGAGACAATCGACGGGGCTTACAGTCCCGAACAAGTCATCACTGCAAAGAGTTACTATATAGGATCATTGCTTCCTCAGTCTCTTCATAGGGCAACTTCTCTACCAGTGGATGCTATTGATGTTTAAGGCCTGCCAACTTCTCAAATAATACAAGCTGTTTTTTTTTTTTTTTTCAAACAAGATATTAGTGTGATGGATATTCATTGTACAAGAAGAGAGATGTATTTTACTGCTTGTAGGTTATGTAGTTCACAGATGAACAATTCCAGGAAAACTTGAATCATTGTACATTAGTTACATTGCCCACTAACATGAAAGTAACTTGGTTTCCCTGCATTTCTGTTCTCATGTATCTGAAGAATTTATTTTTTATGACTTGATGTGATTTATGGTAATTGTAGCATATGGCTGTGAGGCTGTGATAGAGTAAACTACTTGATGCCAAATTAAACATGTCTTCAAAAATGAGTAGTTTACCAGTTTACAGTTGCAAACCGTTCTGTCTTTCGCCCCTACAAGTTCGGTTGATCCTTGAATAGAGTCCGATCCTTTGTTGATATTGTGCTTGTGTCCAAAATAACGTCGTCCGCCATTCACAGACCCTAAAAGGACAACGATTTGAATCTAAACACATAAAACATAAGCAGAGAATCCTCTAGTCTCTGCCATTGATGCCATACACTCAAACCTTCCTACTCTCTTCAAGACCTAATTAAGCAAATGCTAGTTAGTTGCATTCCCTTTTCAACCTTTCCATTCCAATTAATAACCTAGTCTAGAGTGCACCTCCTCCACCTTTCATGTTCTAGTTACTTTTCCCACAGATCCCCCTACCTTTCCTTTACTTTAAGAGACAACTGTAGGGCGGTCCTTAAAGAACAAAAGTAGAACGGTCCAGCTAGTTAGTCCGGTAGCTCCACTAGCTTACATATCAGGGACCTAACTGCGGCGCCATGTGATTCTTAGCACGAACCAGTTGTCAGTTTGTGCTACACATATATCTAAATTTGAGAATGTGATCATCATAGCGATGTCATACGTTGAACTTGAAGAGGCTAGTGCAGGGCTGCAGGCCACATATATATACACAACTAGGACTGCTACACGTCGTTTCCCTCGTACTTTTGGCTATTTTTTTGGTAAGGGCAGGAAAGAATGAAATTCATAGATTAGGGATCCCTACAATAAAAGTTCGAAGCATCCTCCAGAGACAGGGGTGCCTCAAATAAATAAGCACCAAGACATCGAAAATTCTTGGCTGCACCTAAGGATATATATACCTAATTCACTGTGCACGCGAGTAGGATTACACTCTCATTAATTGAGATGAAATGGTCACATCTCAGCCGTTGGAAAGATTAAAGATTTGTTTGATTATATCTCAGCCGTTGCTTTTGTCAAAAAGGCAAAAACTGATGAATAGTGTTAAACTGATTGAGGTGGCTTGATTGGCTTGACGTCGGATCTGATCGGGAAAAATGGAGGCCTCTCGAGGTCGACGGGAATGGACGATACCGATCGGGAAAAGGAATGCGGCTGCGAAGGAGAGGTCGATCGAACCGGAGGCGTCGCGGATGAGATGATGAACGATCGAGATGATGAATCGAAGAGGTGAACGAATCCGGACAGATCGGAAAAAAAAAGAGGATCGATCGGCGAAGACGGGATGATACGGGTCGATCGGTCTGGAGGAGGATCGATCGGCGAAGACGAGGCCGTCCGGGGATGATACGGGTCGATTCGTGCGGAGGAGGTCGACGGCTCGGCGGAGATTGACGAGGCCGGAGGATCGGAAAAAATGGAGATCCGATAGGGGAAGAATGGCGGCTCGGCTTGAGCTAGGCCGGTGGCTTGGCTTGGCTGGAGAGTGTAGCCCACGCGCTCACATGGGGTCAAGTACTTTTGTACTTAGGTGTGTGCAAGACTCTTCAAGACATAGCATTTTGAGCTAGAATATGAGCTACTTGGGAAATATTATAGGGAGTTTCAAACAACAACGCACAGTGCCAAATATTCTCAACCATGGGAAAGTGGGTTGATGAAGATTGACCAAAATTAAAGGTAAAATTTTGGCTATGCGGTCCATGTAAGCTATGTTAATTAGTGACTTGTAATGTGTGTGTTTGAACTACTGCAATGTTAATCAGAAACTCACTCGTAAAACCTATTCAAGTCTCGTCATAATCATTTTGACCATCATCATCACCCTAATACCTTTTAAAGTTTTCAAATATTGGAAACCCACAACCCCAAAATGAAATTATTGAACAATTCAACAATATTATCAAACCCACAACCCCCCCCAAATAATCAAATTTATGGTGGTGCGGAAAAGCAGCTACCATCATGGAATCGATCAGTGTCTAAAGGCTACAAGTTTTTGCATAGCTAGCCAAGTTCGTAAAAGTACCAGAATTTTCGGTAAAGGAAAGGAAACTGGTTAATGAAGTCTGAGTGTCTGACTCTTAAAATTTTATGAAGCAATACGGAAGTAATTGCATCCATGTTTTTAGGCTTGCTTAATTAACCAGATTTGTCTTACAAAAGTGATTATATTCACACGTACAGACAAATTCACTTTTTACCATGCTCAATCTGGTGAAAAATGCATGTTCTAGAGCCATATACTTACCAAATTAATAACATGTATGCCCTATTAAACTTCCATGCTGGATATGTGAAAATAAACATGTATGAATTTCGTTTTGTTCTTTTCTAGCATGGATTATTATTGAAAGTGTTGATTTTTTTTAAGATAAAAGACGACATAACGTTTTATTTATGAAGAAAAATCAAAGTTGTACAATCCTCAACGTTAGGAAAAATTTAACTCAAAAAAGGGGGAAACCTTTATTTTCGTGGATATCATTATAAAGGTCGAAGAATGGTAATGTTTTAATGTTTAGAGTGTTTTGTACACTATTTTGTTTAACCTTTTTTTCCCCCACCCTTTTCTTCTTATAAATGATACTTTTTTCAAAAACTTTATTTGGTTTTAAAAAAAATTTTTTTTTTTTTTTTTGGGGTTTCCTTCCTCTTTTTGTGGAGAAAATTTTTTTTTTATTTTTTTTTTAATAAATTTTCGCCCCTTTTTTTTTTTTTTGTTGTTTTTTTTTTTTTTTTTTTTTTTTTTTTTTTTTTTTTTTCGTGTTTATTTAATTTGAGGGCAAATAAATAATAATAATAATAATAAGTGTTTATTTTATTTAAATTATGGCAATTAGAGTTTAGAATTTTTTTTGGGCGAAAGGCTCCCTTATTATTATTTTTGTAAGAAAAAGACGACATAAGTTTTATTTATGAAGAAAAATCAAGTACAATCCTCAACGAGGAAATTACCTAACATATTTGTGGATACATATAAGGGTCCAAAGAGAGCACAGCGAGCCGGCCGTTAAGGCTCCCTCATTTTTTTTTTGAAAGGTTCGTAGGGTCATTTTGTGAGGCCTGTATTATTAATGATAAAAATTTGAAAATATCTCGAGGGGGACGTAATTCTTGAACCTCAACACAATTACATAAATCCTCATATAGAACATCCTAAATAATAGCATAAGTATCATCAATTCAAGAATCATCAACCTATTAGAGCTAGCAATATATGTCAGACTATGGGTAATACTATTTGCTTCACGATAGATATGTCGTATCTGAGCAAAAAAAATTTCACTCATATAATCACGACAACCGGAAATGAGAGACTTTCTTATTTCCAAACAAAATTAAATATATATGTATTCTTTTTCATTTGAGTTAAAGTGTCTCCACTCTCCACCACTGATCATTCTTTTTCCATCATTTAATTGATTGCATTCGTACCATATATTTTAAAAGGGTTACTTCCAAAACAGCCTTCTTCCCTCTTTGGTTTTAGTTTTTGTTTTAGTATCCATGAAAAAGCAAAACAACACACTAGCTAAAAGAAGAGCAAAGCAAGCATGCATGATCACTAGATCGAATAAAACAACTGGAGCTCATTCTTGTGATCCTCGATTGACATGCACCTCGATCTATCTCTATCTCTATCTCTATCTCTATCTCTATCGTACCCAAACATGTTTGACTTCTCCATCCTCGATCGATCAGCGCGCATGTGAATAAGAACATTTATATATAGTTGTTTTCGGCATATATGGCATCACTTGCTCTGTTCGTCTGCATGCAAGTCTGTTACATGTTTGGCATACCTTCCTGGGTAAGACCTTTCCTAAAATGAAAAAAAAAAAAAAAAAACCCCGGGGAGGTAACAATCCAGTATACTGATCAATATGTATAAAATACCCCTTTGTTGGTGGCAACTCAGGGATGAAATTGAGTCAATATGCATTAGAAATGTTACCTGATGTCTAACGATTGGAAAAATTTCAATTAAGTAGTATTACAATTAGTAAAATGGATATTTAGAAAACCTACATTTAACTAATTTATCCGAGTTTGATAATATTAGTATAGATCATATCATCCAATGTTGGCATGACTAACCAAGCAACAACAATTAAACTCGCCAACAGTAAGTCAATAATCATTCTAACTGGAAGATCCTACTTGTATGGAACTGACTAACCGCCCATTTCACTCTCGGTTGCCTTGAAGTCGTCTACTATTTATAAACCCCTCAACACACACCTCATTTCACCAGGTTAATTACTCTATTTTCTTCTTCTTTTCCTTTAGCTTTCATGAGGTCGTACATCTAGACATATAGTAAATTAATCAATATTAATTAATAACTAAGGTGCACTCAGCTTCAGGAAAAAGAAATTAAATCATGGCAGGGGGGTTTGGAGCGGCAACCGGAGGCACAGAATTCGAAGCAAAGATCACTCCACTTGTGATCATTTCTTGCATAATGGCCGCTAGCGGAGGCCTCATGTTTGGTTACGATGTTGGTATTTCAGGGGGTGTTACATTGATGCCGGAATTTCTGAAGGAATTCTTTCCAACTGTCTATAAAAATCAACAAGATCCGGGACTTACAGGCAATTACTGCAAATACGACAATCAAGGGCTACAATTGTTCACATCTTCATTGTACCTTGCTGCCTTAATAGCAACCTTCTTTGCGTCATACACAACCAAAACCTAGTTACTAAGATAATAATTAGTTTTAATACATACTAGCATAAGCCTTTCCGAATCATCATTGATTATTTTCGATTTTTAGTTTGTTTTTGGACCTTTATCACATGATTAATAGTGACTAACAAGGTTTGTGCCCACCAGACTTACAAACGGATATGGATGGAGAATATCTTTGGGTTTGGCTGGGGTTCCGGCACTTCTGCTAACCATGGGGTCTCTTATTGTGGTAGACACTCCTAACAGTTTGATCGCACGAGGTAAGTTAGAGGAAGGAAAAGAAATTCTTAGAAGGATTCGTGGTGTTGATAATGTCGATCCTGAATACTTAGAAATTGTTGAAACAAGTCGCGCGGCTGCGGAAATGAAGAATCCCTAGCTTCCAAAACCTCCTTAAGCGTAGGAACAGGCCTACTCTGGTCATTGCGATTGTGATGCAGGTGATACATTTTAATTTCAATCCCCTTGTTAGAAAACAATATTTTATAACTTAATAGTTTCTGAATTTTATGACGTTTAAATGTGAATTTGGTGCAGATCTTCCAACAATTTACAGGCATCAATGTGATCATGTTTTACGCTCCAGTTTTGTTCCGAACCTTGGGATTTAAGAGTGATGCTTCCCTATACTCATCTGTTATAACAGGGCTTGTCAATGTCCTCTCAACCCTTGTATCAGTCGCCCTTGTGGACAAAGCTGGTCGCCGAATGCTCTTGATAGAAGCTGGCGTCCAGATGTTCTTTTCTCAAATGGGGGTTGCAATAGTGATGGGACTCAGAGTTAAGGATCATTCTAACAACGTAGGGGTCGGCAACATCGGGCTGGGCCGGGCCGGGCTTTAATCACAATATGAAAGCCTAAGCTCAGCCCTAGAAGAGGGCCTGATCGGGCCGGGCCGAGATGGGCCCAGCGGGCCTACTTGGGCTGGGATGAGCCGGACTTAATATTAATACTTGAAATTTCAAAAGAAATAAAATGTTTGCTATTACGGTGTTTTGAACCTTGAACATGGGTGTCCAACATATGCACACAAACCAATCCTACTGACTTGCACTTCTTGTATAATTAACATGTTTTAGTCTATATATCTAACATATATTATGAAAATATATCTAACTTAAACTTGAAAATTATGAAAATATTCATGGACATACTTCAAGATGTTAGTGACTATTCCCAACTGAAATTTCTTTAAGTTTTATTTATATGCATATATGGTAAATATTTTCATTTTGTCACTCAAAAGCTAAATATATTTTTAATTTAACCTAATTTCAATAAATAAAAGTGGGGACCATAGAAGTTTTCAAAAATTATGAAAATATTCATGGACATACTTCAAGAGTTCAAGATATTAATGATCATTTTCCAATGGAATTACTTCAACTTCTACTTACATGATGATTTGGTGAATATAGTAGACAACACTAGTATGCATATTTAACATCATTTACCAAAATGACATTTCCGCTAATTTTTCTTTAATGCCTATTTCTTAAGTCCGATTTTCATGCACTCCGCCACCACACACTCACATTATCGACTTCCATGTACCCATGTAAAAATATTCAACATTGAATCACGTTTTAGTATAGTTGCTCTTTGAGAACTCTAGTTAGTAAATATAGGGGTATAAATGACCATTATGCTTTACCATGCGGATCAAAGTTGAAACGAAGACGGAAATTGCTAAATTTTTAACTGTAGACATAATATATTTCATTTATCATATCCAACGGTTCATTTGATAAATTTCATTTTCCTCAATGAAATGTATATATTTATTTATAACCAATGAATATAGTAAACAATACTAGTATGCATACCGGGATTGGGTGTGATCCAATAAATCGTAAATGTCTAATGGTATATTTGACTTTCCTCATGTATTTATCGTATAGTAATAGACATCGTGTGAAAAAATTGGCCTACTTCATGGTTCGTTCAACTTCGGTCAATGTGCTCAACCCTTATTAATCGTCATTTATCAAAATATTATTTATCTTAATTTTGACTTAATGGCTCTTTTTTATGTTCGATTTTTGTGTGTTCCATGACCACACGCTCATATGATCGACATCTATATACCTTTGTAAAAAGTTGCAATCCCGGAATCCGTTTTAGTGTAGTTACCCTTTGAGAAATCTAATTAATAAATATAAAAGCATAAGACTCTATATAGTTATTAACTTATTAATTATAAGTAGTTATTTTGTTTGAAAATTATAATTATTTATTAAGAGAAGTGTAGCTGAATTTAAAATTTATAAGTTGGTTTATAATTAAATATATATTTACTAATATATAAGTTTAAGCAGTACATAACTACATATATACATTAAAACATGTAATATAAGCAAATGGTTAGTTCAGTATGATTGGTTTGGTGGTGTTTGTGTGTAAGCTATGTTCAAGGTTCGAATCCTGTCAACAACAAAATATTTATTATTTTTAAGTCTTGATTCTTACAAAATATAACATATAATATTTAATATATTTGTAGATGGGCCTACGGGCCGGGATTTTAAGGGCCGGGCCGAACTTGATGGGCTTTTCATGGGCCGGGCCTATGAGCCGGGCTAAGCTTTGAACCCCTTGTTCAAGCCCAGCCCTATATTTATTCGGGTCGGGCCTTATATGGGCCTACACCGGGCCGGGCCGGGCTTGGTCTTAATGGGCCTCCGGGCCTCCATGGGCTAAATGGTGACCCCTATAACAACGTCGGTCATGGCTTAGGAATTCTTGTATTGATTCTCGTTTGCAGTTTCGTGGCGTCCTTCGCATGGTCTTGGGGACCTCTTGGGTGGTTGACCTCTTAGGGGTCAGTTTACACACACAAGCACAAGTATCCTAATGTAGTCAAACAACTTTGGTGGCAAACCACTTCACCAACCACTTTGGATAATTTAAGGCTTACGAATTCTCTTTTTTCAGCTTTGATAATCTCACAGCTAGCGAATGCAATTTATGTGTCTAGAGGACTCGTAATACATGCAATGTTTACATATTACTACAACTGTACGTATCATTCTACATTTCTACGTTGTTAGGGTTGCAAGAATCTAAGGTCTATTTGTTCGTCTCTCTATCCTCCAAATTCCATTTAACTAGAACATAATTTTCAATTTCTATTTACCCCCTTTCTTTTGGGTCCAATCAACTCTTGCAAAGCAAAGCCCAAATTCCTGCAATTGTACATTAAACAATGGCCACAAGTCAAATAAGTACGAAGCTATATATTCAAATCTTCTAACCTGAACTCCAATCTTTTTCTATTGTTCTTCGGAAACAAAATAGAGATATATTTTTTAAGGAAAAAGAATAAATTCATTGATTAAACATCATAACAATTAGTAGAGAGGGCTGCTTCCAAGAAGGCTGGAGCTACAGAGAAAAATCAGAAGTAGAGAAAGATGAAGGGAATCAAAGACCCTTATTTGACAGAAGAAGACAAATTAAAACCCAACACATTGTTTGGAGTACAAGGATATACCTTGAAATTCCCTAATAATTAGTTGCTCACTTCATCTAAAAAAACAATGGCTAGTATGCTATGTTTGACATGTTTGAAAAACTCAAAAGTTATTGAAGTCCCATAATCTGTAAAAGTTTTTCAACACTATTAAAAATGTTTTTCTATGACAGTGACAAAACTAATTAGAAGTGTTTTTTTTTAAAGTTAATTACAAAAGCACTTTTTGGTATTTTTTTTGAATAACTTCAAAATTCTATAAAAAATAAAAACACTATGTGCTTCTAACAAAACCGCTTTCAATAGAAACGCTACGTAATAAAAGCACAATTGAAGAAACAATCCCAAAATAGAGTCTTACTCAAAGAGAGGGATGGATTTGGTGGGGGAGGGGTTAGGGTTTGCCTTTTCTTTTGTTCAGAAATTTAAAAGTCTGGTTTTAAGTTTTTTCCTGAATGTTAAAATTGTAGAGTTTGAATTTTTTTGTTGTTGTAGTACATGGCCTTTGCTTATGCCAATTAAGTACCAAAGCACTTAAGCACAGCCAATAATAATTATTCACTTTTCTAATAGATGAGCCACCTTGTTAACAGAACGCTGAATATGGAGAAGAGAAGATGATGATAAAACAGGAATCTATTTTACATTGTGAGCATGCAAAATACTGCCCACTTTATTATATCTTATTAGAGAAAAATTATCGGGAAAAATATGTGATCAGTTAGTGAATATACAAGACATAATCACAGAAGATGAAAGAAAAATGATTGCACACACAAATAAAAAAGATTGCTTTCTACTTAATGCGTCAGAAAAGATCTCACAACCTTATATACTTTAAGCAACAGCTTCAAAAAAAGGAACAGAATCGTAGATTCCCTCATTGGTTTATAATTTGCCTTGAATTCATTATATCTTTTCTGTTTAATTTGAATTTGAATATATATTAGGGGACAACTATGTTTTAATTTGCTTTGATATATATTTGAAATCAGGTTTTTGAGAAAGAAGTAGAAGTTATTTATTTATGATGATTGAAGAATACAACGAGGGTGACATATATTACATTCACCTCGAGTACAATGGCAATAATTTTCAAAGAGAAGTTCTTCAATAATTGTAGGAGACTCATCTATCTAAAAGTCATCCAAATGCGATAAACTAATAAAGTATGCTAACCTATGAGCAAAACCATTTGCTTCACGTAAGGTAAATATATATAAAATTAATGGAAGAGAAATAAGCTAAATACTATTTTCAATATTCCACCAATCGACCAACCTCAGAGCAATGTATCTTCACTACATCAAGGCATGTGGTAGCTAGAAATTGACAAATTTTGTTCAGGCTTCTAGAGTTGTCAGTTTGTTGGATTATGATATCGTACGTACATAGGATAAGAAGAGGAGCATTGAATCACTTAAATCATGACTGATAGAGAAGCTCAAGTTAGGTTTTTGATTGATCTCCTATTATAAAGTTCATGATTGACTGATTGAGTGTCATCCCTGGTTGTGTAATTTTTTTTTTGAAGGTTGTGTAAATAATGTGTAATTGAGTATCACCAATGTCTAATCTAAAACTAATATTGATTACAACATAATAATAATTTTTTAATTATATTTTTGTTTCTTAAAACTAATATAGTTATAACTAAAAATCTTAAAATAGATATATTAATTACCTGACAACTAGCTAGTATTAAAATTAGTAAAATGGATATTTAAAAAACCTACATTTAACTAATTTATCCAAGTTTGATCATGTTAATTAGTATTAATCAACTCATTCAATTAATGTTGGCATGACTAAATTTATCTTTTTCATGACTAACCGAGCAACAAGGATCAAACTACACCAACAGTAATTCAGTAATCATTTTAACAGCAGGAAGATCGTACTCGTATCGAACTAATTAACTAACTGACCATTAAACTCTCGGTCGCCTTGAAGTCGTCTACTATTTATGAACCCCCAACACATACCTCATTTCACCGGGTTAGTCTCTTCTTTTTCTTCTTCTTATTTCTGTTTCTTAAGGAAGAAGAAATCATGGCAGGGGGGTTTGGAGCGGCAACAGGAGGCACAGAATTCGAAGCAAGGATCACTTCGCTTGTGATCATTTCTTGCATAATGGCCGCTAGCGGAGGCCTCATGTTTGGTTACGATGTTGGTATTTCAGGGGGTGTTACATCGATGCCGGAATTTCTAAAGGAATTCTTTCCAACTGTCTATAAAAATCAACAAAATCCAGGACTTACAGGCAATTACTGCAAATACGACAATCAAGGGCTACAATTGTTCACATCTTCATTGTACCTTGCTGCTTTATTAGCGACCTTTTTTGCGTCGTACACAACCAAGACACTTGGCAGAAAGATGACCATGTTGATTGCTGGGATTTTATTTTTAGCCGGAACAGCTTTCAATGCTGCAGCTCT
The DNA here is from genome assembly GCA_030142095.1 of Rubus idaeus. Lineage (NCBI taxonomy): Eukaryota > Viridiplantae > Streptophyta > Magnoliopsida > Rosales > Rosaceae > Rubus > Rubus idaeus. Next base: position 24,328,627 of record CM057968.1, on the reverse strand, counting down.
TAACCTTGCAATGCTTATTGTTGGGAGGCTCTTACTTGGTTGTGGAGTGGGTTTTGCTAACCAGGTATCTGTGTTAATCTTTATCTTAAACTACTATGAATGGTTGCTTAGTTATATATGTTCAAGTTTTAAACACTTTTATCTGTGTGACAGGCAATTCCACTTTTTCTTTCCGAGATTGCACCTACTAGAATTCGCGGGGCGCTTAACATACTCTTCCAGCTAAATATCACCATTGGCATTCTTGTCGCAAACTTGATCAATTATGGAACATCCAAGTGAGTCTAATTCTGCTCAATTGAAAAATAGCATGCATGAAGATTTAACTATATAGGAACCAAGCTAATACGATAGTAATTAATTAGTTTTAATTACATACTAGCATAATCCTTTTTGAATCGTCATTAATTATTTTCGTTTTTTAGTTTGTTTTTACTTTTTAGACCTTTGTCACATGATTAATAGTGACTAACAAGGTTTGTGCCCGTCAGACTTACAAATGGATATGGATGGAGAATATCATTGGGTTTGGCTGGGGTTCCGGCACTTCTGCTAACCATGGGGTCTCTTATTGTGGTAGACACTCCTAACAGTTTGATCGCACGAGGTAAGTTAGAGGAAGGAAAAGAAATTCTTAGAAGGATTCGTGGCGTTGATAATGTTGATCCAGAATACCTAGAAATTGTTGAGGCAAGTCGCGCGGCTGCGGAAGTAAAGAATCCCTTCCAAAACCTCCTGAAGCGTAGGAACAGGCCTACTCTGGTCATTGCGATTATGATGCAGGTGATTGATACATTTTAATTTCAATCCCCTTGTTAGAAAACAATAGTATTTTATAACTTAATGGTTTCTGAAGTTTATGACGTTTAAATGTGAATTCGGTGCAGATCTTCTAACAATTTACAGGCATCAATGCGATCATGTTTACGCTCCAGTTTTGTTCCAGACCTTGGGATTTAAGAGTGATGCTTCCCTATACTCATCTGTTATAACAGGGCTTGTCAATGTCCTCTCAACCCTTGTATCAATCGCCCTTGTGGACAGAGCTGGTCGCCGAATGCTCTTAATAGAAGCTGGCATCCAGATGTTCCTTTCTCAAATGGGGGTTGCAATACTGATGGGACTCAAAGTTAAGGATCATTCTAATAACCTCGGACATGGCTTGGGAATTCTTGTGTTAGTTCTCGTGTGCAGTTTTGTGGCGTCCTTCGCATGGTCTTGGGGACCTCTTGGGTGGTTGATCCCTAGTGAGACATTTGCGGCTGAGGCTCGCTCTGCTGGCCAGAGTGTGGTTGTTAGTACCAACATGCTCTTCACGTTTGTTATAGCATAAGCCTTCCTCTCAATGCTTTGTCACATGAAGTTTGGAATATTCTTTTTCTTCTCGGCTTGGGTATTTGTTATGACACTCTTTACGATCTTCTTCATTCCCGAGACTAAGTATATCCCCATTGATGAGATGAATGATAGAGTGTGGAAGAAACACTGGTACTGGCAGAGATACATGGATGACTTCGAAGATGGACCAAAGAGCAAGGATTATGTTTGAAGCTTACAACTTTATTGAATTTAAGGTTTATGAATTCTTCTTTCAGGTTTAATATACTCTCACAGCGAATGCAATTTCAGTTTTAATGAAATGTAGGTAACATACATCACATTGCTTTTCAAAAAAATGTAATGGCAAATGAATTGATTTTCGGAATTGTTATATATATTTTTTTTATAATCCTCATTTGGACACTTAATTATATATATTTTTTGGAAAAATGTCACTTTTGGTCACTCAACTTTGACGTTTTAGACACTTTCATCACTGAAGTTTTCAAAATGTCACTTTGCTCACTCAAGTTTGAGACCGTATGTCACTTTCATCACTGAAGCAATGACTTGGAATGGCTTGGAATGACAAAGAAATAATTGTTTAACGGGTGTAATAGACGACAATGATGAAAGTGACATACGGTCTTAAACTTGAGTGACCAAAGTGACATTTTGAAAACGTCAGTGATAAAAGTGTCTAAAACTCCAAAGTTGAGTGACCACAAGTGACATTTTGCCTATATTTTTTGTTTATACTCCACAATTTAATGCTCACATTATATTTCCTTTTAATGTCCCGAAACACATTATCACTACAATGATTTTTTTTTTGCCCAATTAAACTCACCCAGCAAATGAAAGAAAAAAATTAGAGAAAGTTGGGGCACATGAAAGCCAAAATCCCTCAAAACAAAAAATATTAATAAAGTAATATGAGTTTCACAATTAAGGCTAATTAATAATAGTTAGAGGAATTTTTCTCCACTACATAGGACTATGTACTTTTAAAGTACATAGTTCTAATGTCAGTCGTCAGATCTGTTTAAATGATCTAATCTGACAGTTTATATTATAACTATGTACTTTAAAAGTGCATAGTCATATGTAGTGGAGAAAGCTTGATAGTTAGAGATATCTAAATTTTATAAACTATATTGGAAAGTCTCACTTTTTTAATGTAAGTCAACACTTTACAATCCCACAAAAATTAATCATTTTTCCTTAAAATATTTACATAATTAATTATAATTTCGTTTCAATAATGGATTTATGTTAGTTTGCGACTGCCACCTAAAAAACACCTTTCTTAAAAGTGGTTGCATAATCATGCTTGTCCCTTTATATATCGTTCACGTACTATTCTAGGCTTCTAGTGCTCTCTTTTCAGAAGGGTGCTTCCAGCTAGAACAGCCTTAATTCCCATGTTGGGTTCAGTTTCAGTCCATCGCAAAGCATGAAAAGCAAAGCAATTGGTACAAAAATAAAGAGCAAAAACAATCTGTCATATATCACTATAACAACTACGTACCTACCAGCTCTAATTGTGCCATGTTCTCAGCCCTTCAAAAACTCCCAACTTTGTCACTTCAACATCTCCGACTTTAATTTCCTCCTCATCATCTTCATAACGTACCTAATTAGTTGATTTTGTGAATGAAATTAACATGACTCGGTTGATCTTGCCCTGCAGCTTCATCTATCGTATTTCTTGTTTTCTTTTGTATATGACTTCCAACCAAAGCTAACCCGTTCAAATGACAGAATCATAAAACTAACTAATCCTAACAAACCTAGTTATTAACTAATCAAACCTATATATCCAACTTAATGGGCTGGTCATGATCCCTTGTTCTGGCCGTCTCGATAAGTGATGGAGCCAAGTTTTTCTTGATAAAGGGTTCGCGGAAATATGGTGTTTTTTTTTTTTGATAAAGTGGAACATTTCATTATTAATTTGTCGTACGTTAAAATCAACCATGGATAAGATGGCTTATTTAGTTATTTAGCAAAGAAATGTCACACCTCTACATCAATGTAAACTTTCTTCAAGAATCAAATGCTCCAACCAAGGAGGTCCTACTTCCTTCCACAAGATTGGTTCGACAACAAGAATAGCAGCCTTTGCAAGAGCATGGGCCACTCCATATATTACAGGTCCTTGGTATTTTTTTACACTTAATTAACTTCCTCCATCTGAGCTGCAATCAATTGAATTTCTGCAAAAATTGGACCTTTAGGGCAAAGCTCCCAATTCTGTGCTACAATTAATTGTTTTAATGACAGTAAGAGCATCACTTTTAATTTCTATTCTCTTAAACAGTTAAACCCTTCTCTTATTCAGACTCTCAAACCTGTCAAAATAGCTCGAGCTTCCATCAGCAGCAAAAACAGAAAGCTGCCCATTAATTGGCTCCATAGCAGCACCAATCAAGGAACCATAATCGTTCCTGATCACAACACCCAACCCGGTTTTCTTACTATATATGCACATCACAAGCTGCATCTGCATTCAGCTTCAGAAAAGAAGATGCAGGCGGACGCACACCATTTAGTTTGCTGATGATTTGAAGTAGATGAAACAGTAAATCATGATATTTCTTGCGACTGGGACTCTGGGAGGCCTCAAAGTCCTGAATCCATTCGTGAGCTTTAATCACAACTTGCTCACTGCTGATCCCATGCACCATTCCCAAATAAAGCTTCGATCATTTCTATTTTTCCAGATCATGGATCCACCAAGCCACCACAGCGAACAAATCAAGCTCCTTCTTAGTACAAGTCGCTGCTACATGAATGAACAAGTTTTGAAGCTTGGTTTCCTCCGCTCATTGTAAACATTGTACAAGAAAGTTATTTTTTCCAAACTTGACGTGCAGCCTTGCATTCCCATAAAGCATGAATAGTTGATTCCTCACTGCACCCACATCTCTTACAGTGAGCATTAGATCCTATATATCCTCCTGCGCACAAGATTTGCTGCACTAGGAATAAAATTATTACATGCCCTCCAAATACAAATCTTGATTTTATTGGCAACCTTAAGTCTCCAAATTAGAGACCAAAATTATCTCCATTGTCCTTGGCTCCTTGCTACATCCTTCTCTTGCTGTAGTCTCCACCTTACTCACATCCATGGCCAAACGATAGCCAGATTTCACAGAATACCTTCCGTCCTTCCTATAATGACAAATTGCAATATCTTGACTAGGAAAAATGATTTTATTGAAATGATTAATATTTTTTTTAACAATATTAATTTATTTATTTATAAGTTTTAACTGAAGGGTACAATTAATGAGTAGATGCAAAATTGCACAGATGAAAAGAGCAAAAACATGCATATTATTAAAATTCCCTGCTGCATATGCTTTTGAATGGTGAAAACAAAAGTTTGGACGTAAATTTCATCTCTTCATGAATTTATTTTGAAAGAAGAAGTGTCTTCTTTCAACATTTTTATTTATTTATTGGGTCAAGCCTTTCAACATGATAGGAATAATCATAGGATAGCTGGGCAGTTGAATTAGTTGTTTTGGTTCTTAAAATCCAATCCTATAATTCAGATCACGACTTGCTGACTTCCTGGAGGAGTTGGTAATAATCTCGAATGCGATTGGATCAAGGGATTGACCTTCTAATCTAAAGCTAATATTGGTTTTGATAACGGAATAATATTTTTTTTCTCAAAACTAATATAGTTATAACAAAAGATCTTAAAATAGATATATTACCTGACAACTAGGGTGAACTAGCTAGTATTAAAATTAGTAAAATGGATATGAAGAAAACCTACATTTAACTAATTTATCCAAGTTTGATAATATATGTTAGTATTAATCAACTCATTCAATGTTGCATGGCTAAATTTATCTTTTTCATGACTAACCAAGCAATTAACAAGCGATCAAACTACACCAACAGTAAGTCAGTTATCATTCTAACAGCTGGAAGATCCTACTCGTATGAAACTGACTAACTGACCATTAAATTCTCGATCGGTCGCCTTGAGGTCGTCTACTATTTATAAACCCCCAACACACACCTCAATTCACCAGGTTAGTCTCTTCTTCTTCTTCTTTTTTCTTCTTATTTCCATTTCTTAAGGAAGAAGAAATCATGGCAGGGGGGTTTGGAGTGGCAACCGGAGGCATAGAATTCGAAGCAAAGATCACTCCTCTTGTGATCATTTCTTGCATAATGGCCGCTAGCGGAGGCCTCATGTTTGGTTACGATATTGGTATTTCAGGGGGTGTTACATCGATGCCGGAATTTCTGAAGGAATTCTTTCCAACTGTCTATAACAATCAACAAGATCCAGGACTTACAGGCAATTACTGCAAATACGACAATCAAGGGCTACAATTGTTCACATCATCATTGTACCTTGCTGCTTTATTAGCAACCTTCTTTGCGTCGTACACAACCAAAACACTAGGCAGAAAGATGACTATGTTGATTGCTGGGATTTTATTTTTAGCAGGAACAGCTTTCAATGCTGCAGCTCTTAACCTTGCAATGCTTATTGTTGGGAGGCTCTTACTTGGTTGCGGAGTGGGTTTTGCTAACCAGGTATCTATGTTAATCTTTAATTCTTTATCTTTAACTACTATGAATGCTTGCTTAATTATGCTCAAGTTTTAAACACTTTTCTCTATGTAACAGGCAATTCCACTTTTTCTTTCTGAGATTGCACCCACAAGAATTCGCGGGGCACTTAACATTCTCTTCCAGCTCAATATCACCATTGGCATTCTTGTTGCAAACTTAATCAATTATGGAACATCCAAGTGAGCCTAATTCTCCTAAATTGAAAAATAGCATGCATATATGAAGATTTAACAGTACAGAAACCAAGCTAATAAGATAGTAATTAGTTTTAATTACTGATTACATACTAGCATAAGCCTTTTTGAATCATATCATGAATTATTTTCGTATTTTAGTTTGTTTTTGGACCTTTATTAATATTGACTAACAAGGTTTGTGCCCACCAGACTTACAAACGGATACGGATGGAGAATATCATTGGGTTTGGCTGGGATTCCAGCACTTCTGCTAACCGTGGGGTCACTCATTGTGGTAGACACTCCTAACAGTTTGATCGCACGAGGAAAGTTAGAGGAAGGAAAAGAAATTCTTAGAAGGATTCGTGGCGTTGATAATGTCGATCCAGAATACTTAGAAATTGTTGAGGCAAGTCGCGCGGCTGCGGAAGTCAAGAATCCCTTCCAAAACCTCCTGAAGCGTAGGAACAGACCTACTCTGGTCATTGCGATTGTGATGCAGGTGATACATTTTAATTTCAATCCCCTTGTTAGAAAACAATATTTTATAACTTAATAGTTTCTGAAGTTTATGACGTTTAAATATTAATTTGGTGCAGATCTTCCAACAATTTACAGGCATCAATGCGATCATGTTTTACGCTCCAGTTTTGTTCCAGACCTTGGGATTTAAGAGTGATGCTTCCCTATACTCATCTGTTATAACAGGACTTGTCAATGTCCTCTCAACCCTTGTATCAGTCGCCCTTGTGGACAGAGCTGGTCGCCGAATGCTCTTGATAGAAGCTGGCGTCCAGATGTTCCTTTCTCAATTGGGGGTTGCAATAGTGATGGGACTCAGAGTTAAGGATCATTCTAACAACCTCGGTCATGGCTTAGGAATTCTTGTATTGATTCTCGTTTGCAGTTTCGTGGCGTCCTTTGCATGGTCTTGGGGACCTCTTGGGTGGTTGATCCCTAGTGAGACATTTGCGGCTGAGGCTCGCTCTGCTGGCCAGAGTGTGGTTGTTAGCACCAACATGCTCTTCACGTTTGTTATAGCACAAGCCTTCCTCTCAATGCTTTGTCACATGAGGTTTGGAATATTCTTTTTCTTCTCGGCTTGGGTATTTGTCATGACACTCTTTACGATCTTCTTCATTCCCGAGACTAAGAATATCCCCATTGATGAGATGAATGATAGAGTGTGGAAGAAACACTGGTACTGGCAGAGATACATGGGTGACTTTGAAGATGGACCAAAGAGGAAGGATCACGTTTGAAGCTTAATTACAACTTTATTGAATTTAAGGCTTGTGAATTCTTCTTTCAGCTTTAATATACTCTCACAGCGAATGCAATTTCAGCGTCTGGAAGACTTGTAATACATGCAATTTGTACATATTACAACAATTGTATCATTTCACATTTCGACATTGCTAGGGCTGTAAGAACCTAGGGTCTATTTGTTCGTCTCTCTATCCTCCACATTCCATTTAACTTGAACATTGTTTTCAATTTATATTTGATCTCCTTTCTTCAGTTATCTTGTTGTTGCTTCTTTGAGTACGATTTCTATTGCGTCCAATCAACTCTTGCAATTTGATTATCTAGTGGAATAAAGTTACTTCTTTCTCAAAAATAAAAATCAACTCTTGCAAAGCGAAGCCAAATTCCTGCAACTGTACATTAAGCAATGGTCACAAGTCAAATAGGTACGAAGCTATTGAAACATTAAAACCCGAACTCTTTTTCTATTGTTTTTCCGAAACAAAAAAAAATAATTAGAGAAAAATGTAGGGAATCAAAGAAAACCCCTAGACAAATTAAAAGCCAAAACATTGTTTGGAGAACAAGGACATATCACATACCTTGAATCCCTAATGATTACTCACTTGATCTTAAAAAAAAATTAGAAAAACGCTTCCAATTAGTTTTTATTTTATTTTTAAAACACTTCCAATGGAAACACGTACTACATAATAAAAACACAACTGAAGAAGCAATCTCCAAATAGAGTCTTAGTCGGAGAGAGGGCAAAAATTTTAAAGTGTTGGGTTTTTATGTTTTTTCATCGAGGTAAAAGATCGACCTTTGCTTCTGCCAATCAAGTAGCGAAGCACTTGATCACAGCCTCGGGCCCAGAAGAAGCTTAGCTTAGCTCATCATATAAACAAAGCCCAGAACCCTTTTGTCAGTCACCCAGTCCCACGCGCTCTCTGTTTCTTGCGCGTGGCGATGACGTTATTGGTCAGACCAATACGTTAATCCTTAACTCGGAGAATCCAAAACCAAACCAGGACAATCCTCAAAGTATCAGACTGTAAAAACAGCCTACAACCTCGTCCTGATTCCGCCACGTCATTAACCTGACTCGTTTGTATCTGACGTGTCCTCCATCAGGGCCGTCAATGCGGTCCTCGTGCAATAAGATTTGGAGGGAAAAATCTGAAAAATAAATCTAACGCAAAAATGAAAAATCTAGAAAAAAAAAAAAAAGGAAAAAGGGAAAGAAGGAAAAATATAAATACAGAGGGGGAATGGGTTCTCTGTTTCTGGTATTTATACAGTGTCAAATTGCTAAATATTTACAAATCCAAACCCACCCATCTCTCTCTCTCTTTCTCTCTCTGTCCCTCTATGTGATTCGGAGAATTGCGTCGGCGGCGGCGATCGGACGTGTTCAAGTGCCGGTGACGGAATCTCAAGGCTTTCCGGCGAGGTAAGATATCGAGAAATCTTCCTTTGCCGTATCACTGTACGCTGACATTTTTGGGATTTGTGAGATTGATATATAAGCATTTAGGATTTTTTGCTTCAGATCTGGTAGGTTTTGACTTGGGGATTTTTGTTTTTGAGAGGCTTAGGGTTTTCAGTGTCGGATTTGCTTAATTGGGGATGAATTGTAGGGTGAGGTTCTGAGAATTTGGGGTTTTTGAGTTTTTTTTTTGTGGATGGACGAAGGTGTGAGATCTGTTGGCCCTTCTGGGGTGTTGGTGAAGAACAGAAATTCTTCGGGATGCTTAATTGTTAGAAAGAAACCCGATGGGATGAGTGGTGGTGTTGGTTCTTCCAGTTCTCGGAAGGTTTTCGAATCGAAGAAGGAGAAGAAGAGGTCGAGGTTGGTCATGAGTGATTCAGGGTCCAGTGATGAGCTATTGGTGCCTCGAAGAAAAGTGGGCCCAGAAACTATTCGGGTTTGTAATGGTTTAGACAAGGGCATTGTAGAAGGGAGCAGAATGGGTGAAAAGAGGGAAAGACTGGAACATGTTAGGCGAAATGAGGATGGTATGATGAGTACAAATTTTTTGGATGATAGTGGAGGAAGGAGAACTAATTTGGAGGTGTTTGAATTCAATGAGTATGATGGGATGGATGGACAAATGATGCGAAGGAGTCGGTTCAGTGATGGAGTTATTGGAGTTGATTTTGGGGAAAGAAGATACTCAGGATCGATGCATATGGCCCGAAGTGGCATTAAGAGGGAATTTGAGACTGGTTCAAGTAGACATCATGTTGACAAGAGAAAGAACTTATATACTGACCGGACAAGTAGCTTAAACCGCGGAGATCGTACTGATAGGGGTAGGTATGACATGAGTGGCGATGGAGCTCAGCTGCCCTTATTGAGAGACAAGTTTCTGGGTGTTTCAGATGAACCCATTAGGGTTCAGGGTAAAAATGGTGTTTTGAAGGTGATGGTGAAGAAGAAAAACAATGTGCCTGGGCCACTAGGGAACTATAGTTTTCCTAAATCTGAAGAACATAGAAAGGCTCGAAGAAGTGAAGATATTTCCAAGAAGAATGCTATCATCCCTCCATTTTTTGCAGAACCAAAGCTTCCTGAGAAACCAGTCTCAGCTGTTAGGACAGAGAAAAACTATGTGAATTTGCGAAAACCATTGCCCATTAAGAAAAGTAAGAGCTCTGACTGGGATTCAGAGGACAGTGATACCTCATTGAAGCCAGTTGCAAAGAGTGCCGAAGCCTCTAAACCTTTGAAGAGGGCAGGTTTGAAAGTTGAAGATGCTCCTTCATGTGAGCAGACCCCTCCAACCAGAATCAAAGAAGGCAAACTTAAACGTGGTAGTGGCACAGAGAAGCAGAAACTGCGAGAACGGATAAGGGAGATGCTCCTGAATGCCGGCTGGACTATAGATTATAGGCCTAGAAGGAACAGAGACTACCTGGATGCTGTGTACATCAACCCATCAGGTACGGCTTACTGGTCCATCATTAAGGCTTATGATGCGCTTCAAAAACAAGTTAACGAGGAAAATGAGGCTAAACGTAGTGGAGATGGTTCACTTGCCCCTATAACTGATGACGTGCTTAGCCAATTAACAAGGAAAACTCGGAAGAAGATGGAGAAAGAAATGAAAAGGAAGCAAAGAGCTGACAGTGACAGTGAGAATGCAAAAGGAGTCCGTTTGAAAAAACCTAAAAGTGCCAAGCATGATCCAGAGAGCATGGACAGTGTTAGTTATGAGGAGAAACTAAGCTCCTACTTGAAGCAAGGTGGTAAGTCATTCAAGGGTAGAATGTATGAAAATGGTTTGGATTCAAATGGTCAGAGTTCCTCTCATCATTTACATGGCACTGTTGAAAAACCATCTACTGGATCTAATTCTCATATGCCACATGGAAGGAAAAGTAGAAAGCTTGGTAGATGTACTTTGTTGGTTCGTGGTTCTAATAAGGGGCTAAACTCGGAAAGTGATGGCTTTGTTCCATATACTGGAAAACGAACGTTGCTTTCCTGGCTGATTGATACTGGAACTGTGCAATTGAGCCAAAAGGTGCAGTATATGAATCGGCGAAGGACTAAAGTAATGCTGGAGGGCTGGATTACAAGAGATGGCATCCACTGTGGTTGCTGTAGTAAAATCCTCACAGTTTCGAAATTTGAGATTCATGCAGGGAGCAAATTGCGCCAGCCATTTCAAAATATATGCTTGGACTCTGGAGTTTCCCTTCTGCAGTGTCAGATAGATGCATGGAATAGACAAGAGGATATTGAACGCATTGGTTTCCACTCTGTACAAGTTGACGGTGATGATCCAGATGATGATACTTGTGGGCTCTGTGGAGACGGTGGGGATTTAATCTGTTGTGATGGCTGTCCTTCAACATTTCATCAGAGCTGCTTGAACATACAGGTATGTTTATTTTAATTTTCTCATGGCACAGCATATGGTTCCCCAAATGATTGTTTAATTTGTTGGTCTTTGGATATATATTGGTTGATTTTGGGGTTTTTCCTCTACCTATTATTAAGTCCATAGATGGGAGATTTCCTTATGAAAGAGAGGGTTTAGTATGGTAAAAATTTCTGTATCTTTGAATCCTGGAATATGGGGTTTGTGTCTGTGGGGACTGGGAAATTCTGTGAGTGTTGAGTGTGTTTGTAAGTCTTCGCACTTTAGGGTACTTGATACATGAATTTGATGTATCAATGGTGACTGTGTGGTCTGTGATGCCAACAAATCATGTCTTTCTAAGTTTGTCCTTCATGAGAGCGCGAAAGAGAGGGAGAGAAAGAGGGTGATAGGAGAGAGATGATGGATGATCTGAGTTAGCACCAAATTCTTTTGATAATATGAAGATTGTTACTCTCAAATACTTTTGAGAGGGAGATACTGCCTTTATGTAGCTTTGCTTAGACTACTTTGTGCAGTATATGAACTGTTAAAATGTGTTATTTCATGTATATTTTGGAAAAGAAATTCTTGCTGAAAGTTCATTTTACACACAGATGTGAACTAAAAAAGATTGTTACCTATCAAGTATTATTGTTTGTTGAGTTATCTTGCTTATTTTCGGGCACATACATAACTGAATTGTACGTAACTTATTTTCATTAGGTGCTTATATAGTTTTTGTCATTGCAGATGCTTCCTCCAGGTGATTGGCACTGCCCAAATTGTACATGCAAATATTGTGGAACAGCTAGCAAGAACGCTTCGGAAGAGGATGATAACAGTGTTCCTGCACTACTGTCTTGCAGCCTCTGTGGAAAGAAATGTACTCATCTGCTTCCTTGCTTCTGAAGTTCTTGTAATCCGCTTATATGCTTTCTTACCATTTCAACTCAGATGCACAGCTTGAAAGATAATTTGCTGCCTTTGTAGGTCACGTATCATGCAGTCAGGAGATGGATGCTAGTCCTGCTGATTCCAATAGTTTAGGCTCTTCCTTTTGTGGACAGAAATGTAGAGAGGTATCACATATTTTGGAGTTTCCAGCTTTTTGTTACCTTGATTTGTGTGCGTGTGTTAGGTTAGTGTTTAACTAATTATCTCAAGATTCTGGTCTACTATATTTTTCTTGCTGAGCAACTTAGACAACAGTAAATGTTGAGTTTTAATTTTGAAAAATTTATCATGAATTTTCATCTATGATTCTTCCCATGGCCAGGGGGGTTGTAGAGGTTGACCTATTCCTGAACTGTTGTCAACTTTCTGAAAGTTCGGCAACATGTCTACCATTTTGATATTGGCTCAAACCATGGGAAAATGGATTCGTCTGGAAAGTTTGGTGTGCTGAAGTCACACGGTTGCTGAATCCAACGATTTTTACATTTTTTTTTCTCAATATTTCTGCTAATTTGAATTACAATATTTCATATATAGAAGACATTTTTATACTTGTCTTCCATATAGTTATATGAAGTAAACAAAGTTATGTAACTTTGCTATTGAATGTTTTTATGACTTACATATCCATTATTTAGTGTTCACAAAATATAAATTGGATAAGTCATTAGTTATATTTTCCTTTCTGGTATGGAAAACCTCATTTGTTTTAGTTTTTCTCTTCCCCTGCAACCTTTGTAATTTCTGTTCTCTTTATAAGGTCCTGACTTAAACTTATTTTGTTCCCTTTTAGCTCTTTGAGAATTTGCAGAGATGTCTTGGGGTTAAACATGAACTAGAAGCAGGATTTACGTGGTCTCTTGTTAAGAGAACAGATGTAGATAAAGGATTTCCTCTGAGGGTCGAATGCAATTCAAAGCTTGCTGTTGCTTTGACTGTTATGGATGAATGCTTTTTGCCCATTGTTGACAGGAGGAGTGGGATCAATTTAATTCATAATGTTCTATATAATTGTGGGTAAGTGCTGATCTCCATTATATTGTTGATTTGGTCAACAGCTGAGAAAGTTTGCTTCTCTAGTTTGTAATTTTCATGGATATGACGTCGTTATCTTGTCTGCATTTTGGTATGCTACCTTGGGAGATTTACAATATTGCTATAATTCTTGTTAAGTGTCTTTTTGGTCCTTTTTATTTTTATGAAAAGACAAAATAAATGTATGCATATGGCGCTTTATGTGTGCAATAATAATCAACTGACTTTCCAAACTAGAATTGCAAGTGCGCTATTATATGATTTGTTTTTATTTTTTACTTTTGGTGGAAAATGCCATTAGATTGAGTTTTACCTAATGAGTTATTTTGTCCCCTTTTTCTTAGATCAAACTTCAATCGGCTTAACTACAGTGGCTTCTACGCTGCTATTTTGGAGAGAGGTGATGAAATAATTTCTGCAGCTTCTATCAGGTATATGCTCATGTTTGAATTCAATGTTTGGATTGAATCATATTTGAAGAAAAAAAGTGGATTATTTTGTCCCTGTTGAATTCAATGTTTGGTATTCATATCATTAGTTGTTGCAGCTCAATAAAAGAAAAAAAAATGAACAACTTCATATCACTTATTAGCAGCAAATATTCTTTCTTAGCACGCGTTGCTCTGCATTCTCCCTGTTCAGCATTGTTGGTATCACAGTCGATCCTTAATTCCGCTTGTTTTCCTTATCTCTTTTCAGCAGCATAATTCACTGAATACACGCGTTGTTTTCTTTAATTTCGCTTTTCGGAAAGAGAAAAAAGTTTTATTTCCTTGTATTATTGTTGGTAGCACAGTCGACCCTTCTGAGTTATTGTTTACTTTCATGTCATTTTTTGGTAACTTATAGTTTTGACGTATAACTTTTCTCAGTGAATTATTTGGTGAAATGCTATATGATAAATTTATTGTTGTTGGTAGCACAGTCGATCCTTAATATCATGTTTTTCGTATCACTTTTTAACAGCATAATTTCACTGAATGCACATGTTTTTTTTCTTTAATTTTGCTTTTTGGAAAGAAAAATAAATAAATTATTTCTCTATATTATTGTTGGTAGCACAGTCAATCCTAATGAGTTGAGAAAAGATATTTTTATTTCTTTATATTATTTTTGGTAGCATGGCCGATCCTTATGAGTTATTGTTTACTTTCATCTCATTTTTTTGGTAACTTATAGTTTTGAAGTATAACTTACTCGGTGAATTATTTGGTAAAATGCTCTATGATAAATTTATTGTTGTTGGATGTAAGGCCCTAAACTACTGTGCATGTAAATGTGTTAGCATGTCACATTGACAATAAATGAGAGCATTGCATTCATTACTTTCTTAACTAGGTTTTCGTATGAAGGGAGTGTTCCTCCTAAATTGTTCTAGATCAACGGCGCTCTCTATGGTTTGTCATGAAAACAAATTCTCACAATTATTTAATCTACTTTCTGGTTAGGTTTCATGGGACAAAGTTAGCAGAGATGCCATTCATCGGAACTCGCCACATATATAGGCGACAAGGGATGTGTCGTAGGCTTTTCTGTGCCATTGAATCGGTAAAGCTATGAGAATTATGCATTGCTGGTTATTTTATTCGTATGAATAATGATGTTTTAAGTATTTGAACTTGTTCTCCCTTGAGTGTGGTCTTACTTGCCATTGATTGTTCTTCTTTCATTTTGAAGGCTCTCTGCTCCCTCAAGGTTGAGAAGTTGGTTATCCCTGCAATTGCGGAACTCATGCATACATGGACAGGAGTTTTTGGTTTTATTCCTCTCGAGGAATCATTCAAGCAAGAGATGAGGTCAATGAATATGCTAGTCTTCCCTGGTATAGACATGTTACAGAAGCTGCTGGTGGACCAAGAAAATGAGGCAAACATGACAGGTAGCACAGGTTCTATTTAAATGTGTTTATTGCTTGTTCTTGTCATAATAAATTGCCTGTTCTCTGACTTTGCTTTTTCCACCTTGCAATAGGTGTAAAGACAATGGAAGGCATAGGCAAGGATTGTATAAAGCTTGGAGGCGGAGGCAAATCTGATATTGGTTCTCCATCTAGCCTTGATCCTCATGGGATTGATGGAGCTGGTTTTCTTCATATCAATGAAACTGCAGATGAAGCTGCTGATGTGGATTCTGGTTCTCGATGTCTAGGTGTCTCCTTAAATGATACTCCTGTGATGAGTGGCTCTTTAGATGCTTCTGATGAACTTAAAAATTTAGATTCAACTGGAAGGAGTATATCCTCTGACTCTCCTTCCAGGGACCAATTAGCTGGATCTACTTCTGACAGAAAATGCGCTCCTAATACAAACCATGAAGTTCTCGAGATTGAAACTAAACCACTGCTGGATTCTCCTGTTGAAGATAATATGCACTGTAATTCTAAGTGTCCTGTTGCTTCTTCCAATAATACTTCTGTGCCAAGTGGTAGTTCGTTAGATGCTCTTCATGAACTTAACATTCAGATTTCGATCAAGGGGAGTCCACCTGCTGACTCTGATTCAGGTGCTAAGTTAGCTGAATACGGTTCTGAAGCAAAATGCCCATCTCCCCCTGATACAAGCTGTGAAGCTCTAGAGATGGCACCCGTTGAAGATAATGTCTTGTCTACCTCGCAGTGTCCTGGTGCTTCATTAAATAATGCTTCCATGTTGAGTAGTAATTCATTGGAAGCTTTGCATGTTAATACTCAGGTTTCAGCTCAGGGAACTCCATATTCTGACTCTGATTCATGTGCCAAGGTAGCTGAATACACTTCTGAAGCAAAATGCCAGTCTCCCTCTAATACAATCCATGAAACTCTAGAGATGGCAAATGAAACAATGCTGGACTCTCCTGTTGAAGATAATATCCAGTCGACCTCTCAGTGTCCTGGTGCTTTGTTAAATAATACTTCCATGTTGAGTAGTAGTTCATTAGATGCATCTCATGAACTTAAGGTTTTGGCTTCAGCTGAGGGGAATCCATCTTTTGACTGTGATTCAGGTGTCGAGTTAACTGAATACAGTTCAGAAGTGGAACGCAAGTCTTCCCCTGATACAAGACATGAAACTCTAGAGATGGAAAATCAACCAGTGGCGGATTCTCCCATTGTAGGCCATATCCAGTCTACCTCTCAGTTTCCTGATGCTTCTTTAAAGGATACTTCCATGTTGAGTAGTAGTTCATTGAATGATTTTCATGAACTCAACATTCAGCCTTCAACCAGGGGGACTCCATCTGACTCTGATCCTGGTGCCAAGTTAGCTGAGTACACTTCAGATGCAAAATGTCAGTCTCCCCCTGATACAAGCCTGGTGGGAACAAAACCAGTTCTGGATTCCTTTCTGAAAGGTACTTCAAAGTCTTCGAAAGAAAGTGATTCGGATGATTCCCATGAAGAGAATGTCGATATTGCCCCTCTTGAGCCTATTCCTTCTTCAGGAGGAACTTTTGGAAAGAATTGTGAGGAAGTTAATGGAAATCTGGATTCCAGTTTCTGTGAGACTGAGAAAGAATCATACATGGCTCCAGAAGTAGCTTCTGATGCAATGCATTGTGAAAAAAGCATCCCTAAAGCATCTAGCGATAGCTCCACAGCTGATGCTGGGAGGGATGAATCTGGTTCTGTTTGATATTGTTGCTGATCTGTATGCCAATCCACAAATATTCTCTTCCAATGTGGGAACACCTCATTGTTCACAATTTTGCAGGCCAATGGAGCTAATGGGTATGCTCTGATTTGGATTGCGTGAATAAGTGGTATTATTACAACTACAAAGAAATCCTAGCCTTTACCCTTCTTCTCATTTGATTTAAGGTTCTATATTCAACTTAACTGGACCTTGAGATTATTTGTCATCCTTGGAAGTTTCAAGACGTGCCTTTGTTGCATCTAGGATTCTCTCATGTACAATTAGGAAATGGTGAACTTTCTGCTTTGAAATGCCACCTTGAACATCCTAGGTATGTCAAGTAATATACTGATGCTACCTCACTGTGTTATGTGTATAAGAGCTTAATGTGAAGTATGGAATTTCTCCAATGTTAGCTCGTCATTTGATGTAGGTGGTTTCAGGTTATTAGAACCTTTGCTCCTACTGTCTGGGCAGCATTAAAGATGCATCTGTCACAATTTTGATTGCTCAACTGGTGGGAAGCAACGAATTCTCTTGGTTCTCGATCATTGGTTTTTTAAAATGGCATGTGCATGATAGTCAATCTGGATCGGCAAGGGGAAAGGTGTTCTTCCATTGAAAATAGTTCTTCCATGCATTTGTGTGAATCTCCCATAAAATGTCTGAAGCACTCGATAGATTTGTAGGTTTATTGGACTAAGAATCAAATTGCTTATGAGATTAGAGGAGCATTCTTGTGTATATGACTGTTCTTCATTACATTTAAGTTCTTCCAAGTTTTGTTTATCTAGCTTCGCTTGGGGTTGTTATTTGTTACTGTTACTGGTTACTCGTGTATCTCAAACTACTGCCCTGTTTAGGCATTGTTGTGGAATAGTAAATGAGCTCGAGCTCTCCATTCGTAAGACCACAAAATTAGTGAGATTTGGATAACATGGATGCTTCCTATTTAAGCCAACCATCACCTAGTTGTCTCTTAATTCTTATGGTCATGGGATCCGCTTCCAAAACGTGCTTCCATGTAACAGTGGCCCTTATGCCTTCAAGTCATATAAAATGCTCGTTCAGATTTTGCATCATTGATAGAAATAGATAAGAGGCCATGGAAATGTACACAGGCGTAGTCCCTTGCCTCTATGGTGTGCTTCTCCGACTCCAGCGTCGGCAGGGCTTTCAGAGAGTCGAGGTTGAAGAACCGTATGGTGGGCATTGCCGTCATGATCTCTAGGAGGTGAAAGAACATAAGGTCCGGGGCATCTATATTCTATAGTCTAAGCTTGAGGAAATTTCTATTGATATGTATCAAAAAAATTAAGCCCTAGAAGCCATATTCGACTTTTTTTTTTCTTTCTCATGACGGTGTTTTTCACTTTTTCTACTGCTAGCCGGTTCCACATCTATGCATGTAATTAGATGATTTATATATTTATTGTTTTGTTTGAATTTTGAAATGACTAAAATGTTCATATGATCGATTAAGGAAATGGAAGTAAATTTTTAAAAGGTATGGCTTCCTTGAAAACTTTGAAATGGGGAAAACTTTGAAAGAGTACCACTCTGCCCATATGATCGATTAAGGAAATGTTGCACCCTGTCTTCCAAAGTAAAGTCCTCGTGCGTCAGAAGCAACTTCATCTCCAATTCCTGGTAGCCACAGCCCACAGGTAGTCAAGTTCTGATTACTCAGATATTGAACCAATGATCACTATTTGACCTTTTTTTTTTTCAGGACTCCAAACAAAAAACTAATCTGCAGATGATATATGCATTTTAGGACAGAAGTCTCCCAACGCTTTTTGCGTTTCCAGATCAGGCATCACACCCTTTTGGATCATTTCCTCAACAACCCTCAAAGCTTCATCTATACTGTTAACTTTTATATAGCTGTTGACCAAGGTTGTATAGGAAACAATATCGGGAACATGACCCTTCAACACCATAAAATTAAAGACCTTCTTTGCCTTGTCCATTTTGCCATGCAAACAATATTTATAGACCAGCATATTATATGTGATCTTGCTAACCTCCATACCATATTGAAATGTTGCCTCACTTGCTTTGTAAGCCTCTTCTGTCATCCCTTCTTTGCAGAGTGCATCAAAAAGTACTGTCAAAGTTATCGTATCCAGTAAGATGCCCAGACCTACCATTTCATCCAACAACCTTGTGGCTTCACCCCATTGGGATGCATGGCACATGCCATAAATTAAACAGTTGTAAGTGACAGCATCAGGTGGTAAACCTCTTTGAGTCATTAAATCTAACACGGTGAGGGCTTCCTTGGTCCTTCTCTCCTTGCAAAGAGCATCTATTACAGAGTTAAAGGTCACAACACCTGGTGGGATTCCTTCATCTTTCATTCTATTAAACAACCTTGTGGCTTCTCTCCATTGGCCGGCATGGCACAGTCCATTAATCAAGGAGCTGTAGGTAGAGATATTAGGCTTTACACCTCCATGGATAATTTCTTCCATAAGATTAAGTGCCTCTGATGTCTTCCCTTCCTTGCATAAAGCATCCAAAATAGCATTGAATGTACAAATATTAGGCAAGGTTCCACATTCTATTTCTAAATATCTGTACAGCTTCTTCCCATTTCCCAGACTTGCAAAAAGCCGAAATTAAACAAGTAAAAGTGACAACATTAGGCTGTATGCCTTTCCTAGTCATCATTTCGAACAGAGAAAGTGCTTCTTCCATTCTGTCTTCCTTGCAATGACTGCTAATTAGGGCAGTGTAGGTATATATGTCCGGTGATATTCCACTATTGACCATGCAACACAAGAATCTTTGGGCTTTTTCCCACTTGTCCGATTGGCAAAGTCCATGTATTAGGGTGTTGAAGGTGACAACATTTGGGGTGGTTCCTTGATCCTTCATTGTTTCAAACAGAGCGAGTGCTTTATCCCAACAACCAATGTTGCAGAATACACGAAGCAATAAATTATAAGTGAAGGCATCTGGTACTACACTTCTGTTGATCATAACTTGAAATAGGGCTAAGGCCTCATCTATTCTTCTTTCTTTGCAAAGGCTGTCAATGATTGGATTGTAGCATTCTGGCGTGGGCTTAAACCTTCCATTTACATACATCTGCTCAAGTATCTCCATACCATTACTAGTTTTTCCTGCTTTGCATAACCCATTAATTATGATAGCATAAGTGAATGCATCACATGCGTATCCCCCCATTTTCTGAAACATGTCCACTGCTTCAGCCAGAGAGCTGCTATTCTTGCAAAGCCCATGAAGCAAAGGACCTAGAGAACAGGCATCAGGTTGAAGACCATGCTTAAGGGTAATTGCTAAAGCAGAGAAACCCAAGTCCACCCGATTCAGGCCGCACAAGCAATTGATAACAATACTCATTGTGTAGGCATCAGGTTGGAAGTGACCACAACCCATCAACTGTTTATACATAGATACAACAGTGCAATATTGCTTCATCTTTGAGAGTGCCCCCAAACAAACAATTAAGAGCCCTAATAGAGGGAATGGGTTTCATTTGAATCATGGAATTGAAGTAACCCAATGCTTCATCTAACCCAAGAGTTCCTGATTTGCACCGGGTCTGGATCCGCCTATCCAAATCTATGGCTTTACTTTTATCCACTAGAGTCTCAGCAACAACTGAATAAAACTTAATTCTTTTGAGCAGAAAGGGAGTAATGAAAAAGCGATTACCTGTTGTTATCAGTTTCATCTTCATCATGAGCCTTTGGTTTAGGGTTTAGCCACTTCGCTCAAGTCATGCTTCCCCCTCTCTTTTCTGTTACCCTCTCCTCGGCCTCCTCCGTCCATTTCTTTCTTCTTGGGGGCACCATTGGGCGGGCACAAGCACCAATCTTTTCGATGCCAAAAGTCCCAATCTTGATGCAAACCAAAGTATATAGCATGGAACAAAAGCCCAATGTCCGAATCCTATGGCTAAATACCTAACACCCAAAATTGAACAAATCCATCAAAGTGAAAGATGATTTAAAACTTCAATGATTAAAATGATATTTTTGAAATTATATTGACTAAACTGTCGATTATTGAATATATCAAACTTGAGTACAAAAAGTGATTTTTTCCCGATGTAAATAACATAAGACAAAAAATTATTTTTGATCAAGTTGACATATTCAACAAGCCCGTTAACCTGCTCAATAATAAGATAGTTGGAATGAATTTATTTGTTTTATTATTTTACATCCTTAAATTTAGATATAAGGGCAAGCGAGTACAACTCAATAAAAAAAAAAATTGTGAACATGACTCTACACTCTACAGAAGAAAGTTAGAGAGGAACTTTTGTCATTCAAGTGCAAATACTTGAACAATGGATAACATCATACTATTGGACTATCTAACTCTATTTAGATAGTATGGGTCGTGCTCGTGCCAAACTCGGCTCAACCTAAGGACATCTCCAATGGTATGGAGTCATACCTATATACAGGTCCCCTTATGAGTTGGTGATTTTTCTTGTACCCAAACTCAGATTTGCATGGACTCAAACTTATTCTAGTCTCAAACTCAGCCTCCTATAATTTTCCAACTGGGCCTATGTGCATGTGGGAAAAAGAGAAGAAAGAAGAAAAAAAAGAAGTAATTCATACAGGTTTGACGCCAAAATATTGGAAATGGTGTCAAACCTATTAATAGTGTTCATTTAGGGCAACTCCAACGCCATGGGTTCAAACCCATATATAGCTCCTAGACTTGGTTTTGCCCTATCCTGGGTGCCAAACACAATCTCAAACCAGGTCTCAGACCTATTTAATTTTGAGGGACCCATAGCCCATGTGAATGGCTAACAAAATGAAAAACAAAGAGATAAAGGAGAGTGCAGCACATACTCGGACATGGAAGGAAGAGAAAAGAGTCACATGGGCACGCGCGCGTAGAGAGGTAAGAGAAGCCAACATGTGGGCCAACAATCTAACGGTCAGGATTTTTTTAAAAACAATTGATGGTCCTGAATTAATTTAATATTTTATATATAATTTGGGTATAGGTTTTGGAGATGAGTTTGAGACTCATTTAAGAGAGTTTTAGGTTTGGGTTTGAGGTTGTGCATTGGAGTTGCCCTTAGGGCAACTCCAACCCATAGGGTACTAAGGTAGCAAATAGTTAAAATGAGATTTTTTTTCATTTTTGGGCTTCTCCAACCCAAGAAAAAAATGGCTCTAGGGCTATAATATATGAGTCTAGATCTATATTCAGAGCCAAATCAAGGACTTTTCTTAGTCTGGTACCATATTTGGGACGAGCCCATGTGCAATGTGAAATTACAGCCTCAGCCCTGTCAAGCCACTCACTTGAGGGAGACTGAGATGTGTAACCCCGCAAAAGGACAAAACAATGGATCAGTGGAGACGCAACGCGCGAGTGATATTGGCTGCCTGGCCGACAGGCCTGTCAGATGCCCCACATGCCCACGTGCCCACTTGCGCAGCCCGTTGCTTTGCATGCAACGAACAAGAGATGGACGGCCCAGATGTCACCTTTTTGAAATCAACGGCTGAGATTAATTAAAATGTATTGATTAAAAAACTTATTATTATTAATATATTCTGATCTAACGGCTGAAAAAAAGTGTGTAGATTAATTCAACGGGTCTAATTAATCACACAACACTTTTACCAAAATATATCCACCAAAATATTAAAAAAAATTCAAAAAATTATTAAAAAAAATAATATTATCGGAAATTTAAACAATGTGTGAAAATTATATTCACACATTAAATAATCAAAACGAATCTTATCTAACATTTAAACAACCATATTCATACATTGGTTGTCAAAATTAATCTTATTGGGATATAGATCGATATGAAATCTAAAAATAAGAATAATTTCATTTTTAATTATTTATTATTTACAAATATTATATATCAATTATAAATTATTATTATATTCTAATTATAGTCTAAAATTACAAAAAAGTAATTTGGCACCCCCAAAATGGGACTTTGGGTTGGAGATGATGGAGATGATAGAGGTGCCATAATAGAGAGGGGTGCTATGAAGCACGGAAACGGAAACGCGTTTCCGTTTCGGGTACGAAACGAAACGCGGAAACGGCAAATCTTAAAATTTTCATTTGGAAACGTGGTTAGGAAACGCAAATAATATATAATTATATATAAATAATTAAAAAATCAAATATCATAATTAATTTAAAAAAAATTGAAATTCATACCGGAGTAGCCAAGAATCGAACCCTTGTCTCGATGAACAATAGTAAGTCCACTTACCATTGCAACAATTCTCTTGTTTGTCAATTAATTGTCAAAAGTTTTATTTATTCAACCCAAGTTCTTATTTTGTTTTATCATCGATCTCATTCTTCACTCACTCGGGCCCAAAGAAAAATTCTTCACAGGGGATAACAATCAAAGGATAACAATCAAAGTACAGAAAGAGGGGAGAATGGTAATCAACATCGATTTTAGATCTCTCTAGACCCTTGTATTTTCGTGGGGAAGCCTGATCATATATGCGAATCTCTCTCTTTCTCTCTCTCAACAACATCGATCAGGAACCCCAACTTGGGCATACCATAACCGATAACGCCGAGCGGGAAGCCCAGAACTGCTTCCCTTTTCCGCCGCCGTACTCATCGCAGAGCTTACAAATCACCGGCCGATCAGAGCTTGGAAAGTTCGAGCCTTTGCCAAAGCAGACCCTTGTATTTTAGTGGGGAAGCCTCAAGGTAACTCAACCGTGCCCAAATCAGCTCCTCCGCTCCCGTATCTCTATTTGCTCAGTCCATCGGTGCTTCCCCACAGCTTCAGCTTCAATCCCCAGCTAGTACCAATTTCATAACCCATTAACCCAATATTGGAAACTCGCGTTTCCAATTTTGGAAACCCACG
Source organism: Rubus idaeus (assembly GCA_030142095.1). Lineage (NCBI taxonomy): Eukaryota > Viridiplantae > Streptophyta > Magnoliopsida > Rosales > Rosaceae > Rubus > Rubus idaeus. The sequence goes on along the minus strand of CM057968.1, from coordinate 24,304,929 downwards.
TTTCCTTCCCGTTTCCATCAAGCCGTCTACGGATACGCGTTTCTCCGGCGTTTCCCCGACGTTTCCGTTTCCAGTACGGTACGAAACGGGGAAACGTTGGGTTTTGACGTTTCCATGCTACATAGGAGGGGTGCTATAATGGATTTGGCACCCCAAAAATAGGTCTATGGGTTAGAGACTCAAATATAGATTTTGAGTTTGAGTTTGAGTCCAACTATTGGAGATGCTCTAATATGCTGGTATACCTTGGTCCAGCCCGGCTTGTCCTTAATCATGTTTGTCCGAGCTAGGGTCGTGTCGTGCTCAGACAGGCCCAACTTAATTTACACCTTTTAGCCCAAACTAAATCAAAAGTTCAGCCCAAACCTCATTAACAAAAGTGTCTCCAAGAAAATAGCGAGCGACCTCCATTTCAGAAAATGGAGCTAGCAGCACCGCCTGGTATTCTAAGCTGCCCGTCCTCATCTCCGCCGCTAAAACCCAGACTGAGCTTCGCGAGTTCCCGGACACGTCTCACACTCGCTCCTTCTTCACCAAGCCACCACTCCAAGCTCAAACGCATGGACTCTCAGAGAATCATCACTCCCAGTGCCTCTCTGGCCGATAACAATGGCTCTACTTTGACCGATTCCCCGACCCCAACTAACTTAGGTACTAAACCCTAATGCGAATCTCGGCCCTTAAACTGGGTTTTTAATTTTAGCTTACATCATACTTGGTGCTCAAACTCTCTCAGGGGCTCGAATTGGGGAAGTTAAAAGGGTGACCAAGGAGACCAATGTCTCGGTCAAAATAAACCTGGACGGCACTGGAATTGCTGATTCCAATACTGGGATTCCCTTCCTTGATCATATGTTGGATGTAAGTAATACTTTTTCTTAGCTTTGTTCAATTCAATCTTTAGTAAAGGCATTGATGCTATACTTGTAACTGCAATATATAGTATAATGTGTATTAGGTATTGTTTGTTGGGCTGAAAATTGAATTAGATAAAAAATTCCTTTTGGTTTTGGTTTAGAGAAGGACGTTAGTGCTAGCTATCATAATGTCATGGGCTTCTGCACTCTTGAGAAGGGCAATATGTTTTTGTTTCTTTGCTTTTGTGTGTGATGCATTCTTATCTGTTGTGTTTATTTGTTTATGTAGCAACTTGCTTCGCACGGGTTGTTGGACGTGCATGTGAGGGCTACTGGTGACATCCACATTGATGATCATCACACAAATGAAGATGTTGCACTTGCTATCGGAACGGTACTGTAGAGAGCAGCCCATCTTGATATTTCATTTGGTTGTCTTAATGTAACATGATATTGCTGTGGAATGCTCAGAATCTATTTTCCACCTTCTCTCTGTTTTTTTTTCTTTTTAAACCACTTGTCTGTTTATGACTATGCTAATTTTGCGTGTCTTTCAGGCTTTGCTTCAAGCACTTGGTGATAGAAAAGGAATCAACAGGTTTGGTGACTTCTCTGCTCCTCTTGACGAAGCATGGATTCATGTCTCACTGGTATGTTCTTTTATATGATATTGAAATACGTTTATAACTACATGACAATTGGAAACCTTCTACCTACGTTAAGCTCTTAAGATTCTTTTTTATTCATATAAATATGTTCGAGAACAAATTACCTGCTATCATCAATTGGTTTGAAAGGTTGACTTGAAGTATCTTACTATCCTGTGCGTTAGAATATTATGGATTCATTGCTTCATAGCCCAAAAATTATGGTTTTAAAATTTTTGTCATTTTCCCATGACATATATTGAGTAAACAATACCAATAAATGAAAACTGATGAGACACTTCCTTTAGGTCGAATTTGATCATGAGAAAATTACCCGAGGTGATCTCTTGAATTGGATAGCACAAACGGTTTAATATATTTCTTGTTGGTAGTAAAATTGTATCCTTGATCCCACAATAACAATGGAACCCCGAAGGCTTAATCTCGAGGGCCAAGCTATATCACTATATTACTAAACATTTCAGAGGATAGATGTTCAGTAGTTGTACCCTCAGTTATTGTATTTACTTAAAGTAGTACTTATTGGATTTGTCAGTTATTAGTTTGGCTTGATAAGAGGGTTTTTTTTTTCATATATATAATGCTTAATCAGAGATTTTTATTCAGGATTTATCTGGTCGACCACATTTGGGTTATGATCTGCAGACACCCACCCAGAGGGTTGGTACCTATGACACTCAGGTAGTTTTACTGTAAACCTAGATTTCAGGTTCCTGCTTAGTATAGAGCATTCCTGGAAGGCTGGAACTTCCTGGAGATATGGACTTTTTTTCTTTGAGAAAAAAAAAAAGAACAACAAACAAAAAAAATATTAAAGGGAGATACTGATTAATATGACAACCAATGCAGCTAGTAAATAGTATCTTATATATTTGTTTATACTCTTTTCTAATTGAACTGTCCATTTTGTAGCTCGTCGAACATTTTTTCCAGTCTTTGGTGAATACATCTGGTATGACACTTCACATCCGGCAGGTAGTTTACAAAGCTTCTGAATATCTTAAAGCATCCAAAAATAAGAATGTTCAAAGTCAAAAAGATAATTTGATGAATGAATTGCCATCTCTCTTTCTACATGGATCAATTCTGTGAACTTCAAACATTCTTTTTCTTTAAGAAAATGGACATGTTATCAAATCTTTTTAGTACTTTCTTTCTGTTGACTCATCAACTAGCGGGCTTTATTTCGCTCCTCCAGTTTTAAGTTTTTGACAGAATTTTCTAAATTGTGGTTGGTCCCAGCTTGCTGGAAGGAATTCTCACCATATTATTGAGGCAACCTTCAAAGCATTTGCAAGGGCTCTTCGACAAGCATTAGAATATGACCCACGTCGCCTTGGGAGCATTCCTAGGTTTGATAAGAACCTATTTCAATTGAAAATGAATACTTTGAATGGATAATTTTCTCCAGGAATCATATTCTTAAGCTTTGGTGAATCAATGATATTATTTACTCTATGACATTTGAAACTCAATCTAAACTTTGTGGAGCCTATTTTCTGCAGCTCGAAAGGTGTCCTGTCACGTTCTTGATGCTTCCCATTCCCTCATTTGCTCAAAGCATACGGAGTTTCAGTGGGATTATTTCTCATTTCTAAAATGATCATTGGTCAAAGCTCCACCATGTTGAGACAAGTCGGGTTATGTTAGCTCTGCTGGAATGTTTAATGATTCCAGTGATAGATGTCCAGTCGAAAACATAGATGTGAGTTGCTCACATGGCTGGTATACGGCTATGTGAAGAATACAGTGTTGTATATGCAACATTATAATTGCAATAAGTTATTGGTGTTTTGATGTTGCAAATGGTTTTTGCTCCCTCTAGCATGTGAGAATTTCGTTTAGCTATCGCTGCACTGAAACAAATAAGAGCAAAAGTGGTCAAAACAAACAAATGTCACTGAATGAATGGGGGATAGTAATGAGTTCAAGTTTGTTCCTAGACTAAAAGAAAGAATGAATGCAGGCATCAAACAGAAGTTTAATTTCAAATTCTGAAGTCAGCTGATTAACATTGTGTAATAGATACATGTGCCCTCAAAAAGATGATATCTCACAAAAATTCTTCAGCTCTATCCAAATCATTCAATATTTCAGACTTCACTTCTTCAGGCAATGGGGCAGATGGTCCTGCCTTTGAGTAAAAGCCAGCCAACGATCTTATTGCTTTCTCTAGCTCAACATAAGATTCCTGCAAATGAACCCAAGAGACTTGATTGTTTAGCAGTCAATGAACTAATTCAACAATTCCATGTCCTTCAATGCACAAGTTAATTAGCTATACAGACCTCTTGTGCCACCGTTTGTTGTCCCCTCCAAGTGCTCAAATACTCTCGAATCGATTCCTTTGCTGCATCTGCAGTACGCCTAAACTTAGCATTATCCTTGGGGTCTTCATTCAGTGATTCTCGCAGCGTCTTCACAACTTCTTTTGCTGACTTCAAGTAAGCCTTTGGCAACACTCTTCCAGATTTTGTTTTCGTATTGGATTCGAGCAGTGACTGGAGAGCACCTAAAACTCCATCCTTTTCCTCTTCACCATTCGACTTATCTTCCGCCCAAACGGATGATGGCGCTAACCCATAGTTAATGGCTAGAACTGTCAGGATAGAAGCACCAGCACATATAACATGTCGGCGACTTGATGTCTCTTGAGAAGGTAGCACACACCTGGATTGCATTTTATCTGTTATGTTGCAAAACAACAGTCAAAGGAGAAAAGATGTGCAAAGAGGGACATCCACATCAGGAGAGAAGCATATCAAGTTATTGCCATGTTAACAATGTAGATGGGTGGATTCTGTGTAATCATTTGATTTTCACGAAGACTATGACGGGTCGAATAACAACGATGGTAGCTTCTACACAACTTTCCCATGAAAAATTCTGATCGAGGATAAACCACAATGCACATTCTGTTTCTGCAATACTCTAGAAATGTAAATCTATACCCATTAGGACTTTGGTACTTACACTCTTTGGTAGGTTTCAACCTATTCTCACTTGTCCTGGAAATGACAAGAGGGCACATCTTTGCGGCAAAATGAACAGACACAGCCATTCTTCTTCAATTAATCTTAAGCTACTTGAATAGCTTCTCACCCATTTACGCAAGATTTCACCTTCATCAAACAAAAACAGAAGCACACGGAAAATTTAGAATCTGATGAAATAGATAGTTAAGTCTATATTTTCATACAATACACAGCTTCCTTCCTCCTAAACTTCATATATGCAGGTGAGTGCAGTAACATAGCTTCTCCGTTGATGTTTAAGATGTCAGCTAGTTTAAAACCGATTAAACAAGCATTACACAGAAGGAAGAACATTAAGCAAGCATTACCCACCATTTAACTCTTGAACTACTTACACGCATTACAGTGATGATTCAGAACAAGATAACGAAACAAAGAAAACGTGATCAGAATGGTGGCAAATATTCACATATGTATTACAGTGTTCAGCAATGGAGAGGTGAAAGCATAAGAAGACATTACTTTGGTTATCCGTAGATTGATAGAAGTTCCGATAGCTCGGTAGTCGCTTAGAGAGAAATATAATGCTTATTGCTTACAATCTGTGCCTCAGCTTCCTGCTTCCCATTGTGTCTTGGTCTCTTGGATTTTATCCAAAGGGACAAAGAGGAAAATTTTAAGAATATAAAGGACATAATTGTCAGTCAAGTAAGGAAAATGACTTTTCTTTTCTTTTCTTTTTTTTTCACGAAATATTGGCACTATTCCAATTTCTTGTGCAATTAAAAACAGTGGCAGAGCCAAGATTTTAATTTTGTAGGTGCAAATTTTCAATACATTTTGTAATCATAATCTTGAACTTCCTTTGATATTGCCCTGAAACTGCATACATATATTTAGTCTTAATTCTGACCAAAAAGAAAAAAGATATCAAGTCTCAATTGGTACGTTCGGAACCCATACAAGCGGTGGCTGTTTCGAGCATATCACAATTGCCTACTAGCGAGCGAAATTGTTTGAGTTTTTTCGGAGATGAGGAGTGTTTAATTCTTTGTTGAAAGAAATGTATCATTTGATTAAAAAGTTGATACCCACAATGACTACTCAAGTAAACACACAATTCCTAACCAATAAGCTCAATACAAGCACTAATGGACTCCAATACTAATAAGCATTCTTGAGTGCACGAAAAATTGTTTTTTTGCTCTTCTTTAAACCTAATTCTCGTTTGACGGTGAGATTAATTGAGGAGTGATGAGATGAGTCATTATACGAAATATACGGGTTCAGAAGTCGAGAGTATGGTTCTCTCACAAAATCTTAGTAGCTCAGCCTACATATTCTCACATGCACCTACCTTTTTTTTGCTACAAATAAGAAAAAATAAGAAAATTCTATTTCTATATGCACCAAAAAAAAAATTATATATGCACCAAAAAAAAATTCCCTTTTCTTACTAATATGCGGGTCAACTGTTTAAACCAAAGTTGAACGATCAGGCGGCTACAACTTCATCAAGTAAAGAGTACACGTAAGGGTGTATCGTAGCGTATAACTTCCAGCTAGGGTTTTGGGATTTATCACCTTCCGCTGCATCTAAATCCTTTTAAAGCCATCGTCTTCTTCACTTGCCCCTCTCTCACCCAACGCCGCACACACTCACACGCAGAGTCACAGAGAGAGCAAAAGCCAAACCCTAAGGCCGAAATCATGGTGAGCCGACTCGCTCCGATCAACTCGTTTCGCTGATTCTCTTTATCCCTAATCTGAAAATCTCATTTCGATTCTCTGTTTTGCAGTCTCTTGTCGCGAATGAGGAGTTCCAGCACATTCTGCGTGTGCTGAATACCAACGTGGATGGCAAGCAGAAGATCATGTTTGCCCTTACCTCCATCAAAGGTATCGGTCGCCGTTTCGCCAACATCGTCTGCAAGAAGGCTGACGTCGACATGAACAAGAGGTTCGTGTTTTTTTTTTTCGAATATTCTGTTGAAAAGAGTCATAGATCTATTTAGTTCGATGTGATTTATCAGTGCCTAGTTTTCCATAATCAGTAGGGTTAGTGATATAGTTCGATTTTACTCAATTGTATGCTTATGTATTGTTATATAGGTTCATTTCTATTTGTTATTGGAAAGTGATTCATCATCTGCTTATGCATATATATGATCCTGGACTAGTTCATTGTTGAAATTGTGTTTTGATTGCACTCGTAATTTTGGTCACTACAGGGCTGGTGAGCTATCTGCTGCGGAGCTTGAGAATCTCATGACTATTGTGGCGAATCCCCGTCAGTTCAAGATCCCTGACTGGTTTCTCAACAGAAAGAAGGATTACAAGGATGGAAAATATTCTCAGGTGGTCTCCAATGCCTTGGATATGAAGCTTAGGGATGATCTTGAGAGGTTGAAGAAGATCAGGTATGATTGCTTATTAAAATTATAGGCTAATTGTCTTTTGCTTGCAGTGTTGTGGTGGTTATCATACTGCTATGAGTTTCTGATGCTATTGTTGTTTGTTTTGCTGAACAGTTGACTTTTTACTGGCTTCTTGTGAATGACTTTGTACCTTTTTTCTTTTATTCTGTTGGGTAATCTTTGCTCTGATATGTTGTGGTGACTGTTAATGTGAGCTTTTGGATGGTGCTCCTCTAGTTAGCATTTAGAGTCAAGTGAATTTGGTTCACAATATTGTATAATGAGCGATAATGGTTTTAGAAAGACTAGATTATTCAATGGCTTTAGTGTATTTGCTTTTCTTTAGTCTTTGCGAAGTAAACTGTATAGTTTTCTCTTTTCTTTCTTGCATGCTACATAAGAGTTTAGATTTCTCTTAAAAAAGAAAGACATAGGGGACATTGTACACAATGGCTAGTATGATATACTCAAACAACTTTTGACTTGCTGAATTAATTGCCTATGTCCAGTCTGTTTTTATGATTGGCAAATGTCTTGGTTTGTCATCAGTCATGCTTTTTTCTTTTGTCCATAAACTTGGTAAAACTCTTTACCTGATTTAGGGTTTACACAAGTCCTTTTCTTATGCATTCAAGCTAGTCTGGATTTTTTAGTTCCCTGAGGGTTACCATCTCATTGTTATAAATGGCCTGTAATTTATGCAGTCCTCTGACGCATAGGATCCATATGCCGCCGAGTACTCAGCGTTGTTGAGGGCGTGCTTTGAATGTTAAATGTTTGAGTTGAATTCTTGCAGTTTACCCTATATGTCTATGAATATCACGACTCATATGTTGTTTCTTATTGTGTAGGAATCACCGTGGTCTTCGACACTACTGGGGCCTTCGTGTGCGTGGACAGCACACCAAGACAACTGGCCGCAGGGGAAAGACTGTTGGTGTCTCCAAGAAACGTTGAAGAATATGTTATGGCTGTCTCGGAGGATGTCATGTTGTTGCTCTTTTTAATTTACTTTTAAAAATACCCTCTAGTTTAGCATCCTCAGTTGACTTAAGTTTTGGTGGATTAATGCAGAATGTCCAGTTATCTTCTATTTATTCCATTTGACTGCTTTGGACTTGTGTTTGAGGATAGTATGGTATGCAATGGAATTCGGTAATTTTTATTTTGTTGATGTTTCCCTTCTGATTAGGTTTGATTGCGAGAGAAAACTGCCTTTCGTTTTGATGCTTGAGCATTGAGATATATAGTGATCTGATAATTCTAAATGCATCTTCTGGTGCTGTAAGCCAAAAACATTGTGCGATGACCCTTGATATCATAAAAAGTTGGCGATTGGATGTGCAGGCTGGATTTTGGTTTGGAATACGACTTGCTGTAGAGCTGCATTGGATACGGTTTCGAAAACTCATTTATACTGTTTGTAACCAGTCCTTCAAAAACGAATATCTAAGCTTATTAGGAAGCTTCAAGCAATTTCTAATGGATTTATTTGAGCGTACGGTTTCATATCCAACCAGTCTTTCATAGAGAGTATTTAAGCATAATTGAGTTTCAATTGTAACTTGTAAGGTACATTTTTTAGCTTAGCAACTCTCAGAAACTTGTTTGTAGAAGTTGTAGCATATTGGTAGGGAAGCCAACTCTGCCGCATATGTTGATGCAAAAACAGGAAAATCCCCAAGCATAGACTCCGAAACATTTTCTTTTCAAGAGACCTTGCGATACGAGAGAAGCTTTTGGGACATGTTACTCGTCTATAGGTGCCTAGATATCTACAACAGTGAACTGTCAAATGAGAATAATCGGGTGTTATATCTAATGACCAAAATGTCGGGTTTCGGGAAAATTTCGACAGTCCAAAATATAAAAAATTTGACGAAAATTTCGATATCGGTAAATGTTCGTAAAAAATGTTTGATATTGTTTAATTAATTTTGTTGCATTTTTTTACCATTAGATACTATACTATATATATATTAAAAAAAAATACAACATTATCACAAAAATCATCTCTGTTGGGTTTGTTGAGTACTTTGGTGTACACGAGATCAAACAAGGTTTGATCCTCCTTGTTCAAACAAGCAAATACTTTGTGGTATTTTTGGGTGGAAGTCATTATTTTGGAAAATTTAAAAAAAAATTAGAAATATAGAAAATTTTGGGAAATATCGGACGAAATCTTCTTGGTTTGTCAAGAAACTTTCAGACACCTCAAAAATGGAAAGTTCCGCCGAAATTTCGGGGAAACTTTCGATTTTTCGGACCTTGGTTATATCCTTGTATTAGCTAAATTTGCGAGTTTGAGAAAAGTGGACCCGAACTAGTGACATTTGTGACAGGGTAAACCACCGCTTCTCAGCCCTCAAGTCCTCGACATAACGTTCAACGATAAACAATAGATTGGCTCAAAGTTTGTTGGGTTACACAAAGATAGTTGTGCTAACTAAAGACAATGAGACCTCATGAAGATATTAAATTTAGTGGTACAAATAGAATCATTATTATTGATATATATACTCGATCGTGTTATCGCTAACACGATAAGCACCATTCAAGTTGAGATATTTTAGTAAGTTTCAATTTTTTTTCCAGTATATTAGAAACGGTAATGTGAATTGACAATTTTTTGCGAAGAATAATATAAACATTATAGAAACACATAAACTTTTGAACATGTGCAAAGGATAATTTATGTGATTTGTTATTTGTTTTGAACATATTTTGAGAGATGTATTTAAATGCATCTCAAGTGGTGTAACTTAATTTTTAAACTAGCTTTTGATCATTGTCTGCCTTTTAAATTGAGCTTGATTTGGTTATCATTTGCAACATACCTAATTTATTAGATCTTATTCATTATCACTTCAACTATAATAACAATTTGATTTATTTATTTATGAAAAATTGAAAATGATGAAAAAATAAAACCCGATGTGACGATGTCAAAATTATTTGATTTTCTTAACGGGTCTTTACTGGTTTAACACAAGAAATTAATAGTTCATGTTCGAATTTAGGCACTCTCAAGACACATAACGTTTTATGTGCTTCTCGCTATATTAATGAAACGAACTTCATACGATGCGAACACAACACGATTTATTTATATGTTGTTTATTTATTCATATATATATTTTTGTTTTTTTGTCCAAAAAAACAAAATAAAAGCAGACGCAAAATCTGTTTTGCTTTCAAGTCTACGACCCTCTTCCAGTTTTCCTACTTTCCCAAGCTCCCCCATTCCTCCTTTCTCCTACACTAGACTGTACTCTGTACATTCTAATTGTTCGAAATCCCTAACCCGAGGATGGCCGGAGGTAACCATCCCAAGGGCCCACCACACAAGCCATCTTCTTCTTCCTCCGCCTCTAATCGCAAATCTCGCTGGGAAACCTCCGCCACCACCAATAACAACAACAAACCACTCGATCCCAAACCCGCCAAACCCACAACCCGCCCATCCCCCAATACGGGCCCAACCGCCAGCCCGGCCAATCCCAAGCACCCGACGGCCCCTTCTCCCGGAGCAGCAGCAGCTCCGTTTCCCTTCCCGGACCCGGCCGCGTTCGGCCCACCGCCTCCGCCGGTCTACGGCTTCCACATGCTCGAGCGCCGCACAATTGTTCTCGCCGACGGTAGCGTCCGATCCTACTTCGCTCTCCCGCCCGATTACCAAGACTTCCCTCCGCATATGGACCCGTCGGGGCGCTTCTTGCCGTTTGGGCCGGGCGGGCCCGCCCCGGACTACTGGAACTCGCTTGGGCTGGACGGGCGTGGACCCCCGGAAGGGTCCATGAAGAGGAAGTTCGGCGAAGAAGAGGAGCAGAGGGATAAAGCAGAATTGGCCAAGCATCGGCCGCCGCAGTCGATGCAATTTGGAAATCCCAATGGTTTTCCGGCGGGTCTCGGCAACCGTGGGGAGTTTTTGGCGGGAACAAGTAGCCCATTCAGGCGTGAGATGGTGGAACCCAGAAGTGGTGATGATCCGAGGGCTTCCAAGTACATGAGGATTGGTGGGGGTTATGAGAATGCAGGTTTTAGGCAAGGCGGCGGCGGCGATAATGTGGGTCATAAGCATCTTCAAGTTGACCAGGCTGCATTGAAGAAGGCATTTCTTCACTTTGCCAAGATAATTAATGAGAATGGATCGCAGAAGAAGATTTACGTCGAGGACGGGAAGCAGGGACGTCTTAACTGTGTTGCTTGTGGCAGCAGTGGCAGGTCTGATTCAACTACTTCTCTCTCTCTCTCTCTCACTCTTTTGCAGTATGTTTATTTTCAATGCTAATAATATCCATTGATTGGTTGTTTTGGAGTGTGTACTTAGGCGACTGACTCTTCTAGGTGTTAAAGTACGTTTAGTATTAGGGGGACATGGATGATTACCCCTTTTGCTATAGGATGAAGTATGTAGCTGCATTTCTACCTCATTCGTTTTGAAATGTTTATAGACTAAGAAAGTTCTTATGGGAAAAATTATGTAGAGTAAGAAAGTTGGTCCTTTTTTCTCTACATAATTTGGGAACAGCTGGCTGGTTTGTTGCATACCCTATGTGGTGTTAGTAGTATGATCTATTGGATATGGTGCTTGAAGGAGTATGGAGTGAAGGAAGGGAGGGAGCTCTGATGTTTTAAGTTATGATTTCTACTAAAGTAATATAGTAGAAAATGACACTACATTGTCCAACTCCAAGAGAGGTCAAATATGTTTTGAATAGCTACCTATAGGGGAATTGTTTCAGAGATATAGTATTTGCCATAGTTGTAGTAGTAGTAGTGGCTTTTGTTGTTGACACTACATTTTTGATTTAGCCGTTAGGTAAAATTTCAGAATAACTATGTCGGTCAATTCTAATAGACATTGGATATGTGAAGTTGCTCTGTTTTTGTGCTTAGTTTATCTGTGATCTTTTAGTATATGGTGCTCTCCATCCAATTTGCTGGCATATTTATACGAAGACTTGTGCTTTGTGCTATGTTGTATTTCTAGATGTGTGTGCAAGGACATGCGCGTTGTATTATGTAGTTTTGTACCTAAGTTGGTTTTTGTTTTTTATCACAAGGGGCTACCAACTTGTTTTTGAATATATTACTTTGTCATGGGTCTACAGGAGTCTTTGTTTCCTCATCTCTTTAGCTCAAACCTTGAATTGGATGAGAAAGGTGTATTTTCTTTTTGGTGCTTTCTTGACATATATTATTTCCTAGTATCACTACCAAAAATTTAAAAAAATTGTTTCCTAGTACTTCATTTGTCACATGACCCTCAAGCATTTGCCTACAATCTTCTGACATGAATAGCAAGTTAAATAGACCCAGAATCAGAGTACCAGATAAAGTCAATTTCAAGTTGAGCTTTAAGAAAATGACTTGTTGGAAGAGAAAGCTCCCTTTTCCCTTTCGCTGCTTGTAAGAGTTTCGCTGTATTTTATATAGTCCTTCTACGATTTTCTCTAGATGCTTGTATGGTGGCATCTGCTTACAGTGTGTCTCCAAAGGAGGTTCTCATTTCACATATATTGTTTTGCATGTGCAACTGAATGTCAGATGTAGAGTCTCTTATATCATGTACTAGAACCTTACATAGCTGATTTATGTTTATTCTGATGATCATAGTGGTTTGATCGATTAGGTTATTGATTGAGGGGATGCCGTGTTATGTATCAAGTGAATATAATGGAAGTGCGCTTTCATTTTATGTTCTTCTTGTTTGCTTTAATGACAGCAAGGTCATGTCAAGGATTTCAGTGGATTTCAAACAAATAAGGTTTAGTGAGCTTCTATTTTAATTTCTTAGCTAATCAGTTGTCTGGATTTATAACTTATGACTTATTTGGATAGTGGATCATATAATGATGCTTCCTTTTTACCTAAGTGTATTTTATATAATGATTGGTGTACTAGTTATGTTGGCATCAGATGGTTACCCGATGCAAAACTTATAATGCACTTAAAGAAAAATAAAAAAGTTTGTTGGACTTCTTATTAGGAAATAGTTTAGGTGTGAGAGACTAAGTTACTTAGAAATATGAAAAGAATAATAGTCTTTTGTAGGAGCACAAAATTTCTGTCATTGATGTTTCTGTGGGAATACTAAATGTGTGTTTTGGTGGAGGAATGATCTTGGTGTAGTAGATTTTTCCGAGATTTTCTTTATCTAGACTCCATTTATTTTTGGATCAATCTTTCATCAATTCTTTTACTTATTGGGTAAGAGGGGCTGATTTGTTTTCTGTTTACACCGCGTCTAACACCCCAGCAACTCCCATCATATGAAATGGGTTCAATGTCCAAGAATAGTCTTTATAAAGTATATTGTTTGTGTTCTTAGTATTACTAGAAGCATCAAATGTGCATTGCTGGAAGTTACTGATGGAAGAAAACTGCAGAAAGAGGAAAGGTAGGTGTGCAAGAGAGAAATTTCTGTAAAATGTGGAATTTGATTACAAATTAACATTAATTTTTAAACATATAACTACATTTATTTTCTTGAAGGGTGCATAATTGACACTTACTGAGTTGACAAATATCTTAATACTGTATAAACTAGGCTTTTTTTTAGATTTCCAGATCTACACACTCCAGCTTCGTTTGGAGTATCAGCGGTCCTTCTCCTATTTGTAAGGAGTCCAGGATAGTTTCTTTACATGATTCTGATAACATTTTTACTGTTACTGAATAGGTCCAAACTCCAAAACCTTAGTTAGAATGTGTGAATTTGTGTCATGTGGAAAATTTATTTCAGTATATGTCAATATTTTTTCTGTGTTCTTCTATTGCAAAGTTGGTTGTTATTAATGCTCTAGCTTTTGACATATACAGTAGCTGAAAAATACCCAGTTATTGGCCTAAAGTTGATCTAGATGAGCTTGCATTTTGGTGTTACTGAACACAGTACCTGAAATGTGGTTAACCATAGGCAAGCCTCACATCATCTGAACGCACCTAAGCACCTGACTATCCAGTCAAATTAAATTTGTGGGCAATGGGAATTGCATTAGATTCATGCTTTATTCCCCTTTGACTTTAGGTTGGATCTCTAAACTCCAAAGTGGGTGTTGTAAAAGATACGTGTGTTGCGATTCAATTTTATTTTTACAACTTACAAGTTCCATCCATCATCTAACTTGTTGCAAACAAGATTGGCTCTTTGGTTATGAATCGTTGAAGTGTAGAGGCTAAAGTATGTGGTCAAATCTTTTTTAAGTTTGATGTCATTGCACATCAATTTGTTTTCTGTGGGAATATATACAAGACAAGGTCATGCACCTGTACTTGGTATTTGGTATGATTTTGTTGGTTGAGGAAGCCCATATTGTATTCATTGTACATCAAGGGTTTGATCAATCTGTACGCAATATTCTAATTACAAGCAGTTTTTCTGTTTCCAAATCGACTGTCTTTGTTTAGTGTACTGTGTCCAATTGTCTTGTACCATGTTGGTAGGCTGTTATAAGGCCTTATTTTTTTCTGCTAAACATGAGCTTGTGCCATGAGGTGTAGTCAATGCTACAAGGCTCCAGATGTTGTTTAATCTGTTCAGAAGATTGGCATTGGTTTCCCAGTGTATACAACAAGATCTACTTTTTCAATTTTCATGTATTAACTCCCTTCACAATTAAACCCTGTCATTGCCAGACATATGGAGTAGAAATGTGCAAGTCAGGGTTTAAGATCTACTCTGTTTATTCTGTTTCTGATTGGGTGATGTCCTTGTTGACGTCTGAGTGCTGTCCGAATTTTGAGTTGTGAACTGTTCTATTACTTATGATGAGCCTTGAGTTTGTGAACTCTCACCCATAAAGAACTGGCAATTGGAGCTGATGCATGCTCACTTCTTTGGTAGAACCAAATAAGGCTGACTAGTAGAGCTAATTTACTAGATGGTCTTTCTAGGATCTTTATACTAATTTTGGTTTGGTCATTACATTTTCATTTGCAGCTTATATATATACATTATATATATATATACATTTAGCAGATACTTGTTAAGGACGTCAATGAGTGATGATTTCTATCTTTTAGGTTTGCGTTCTTATGGTTTCACTTGTATGCTGTGGCCGTTTCTTGTATGAACTGAATAAGAACCCCTGCCTTTGCCAATTAAAGTACTACCTATGCCTTCTTTGTTCCTTTGTAATATATAAATCCTAGACCACAGGCCATCACATTGCATGAATCACTCCATATGATTCATTTACTAGAACGGCAGGATTTTCTACGTGCAAGAGTCAAAGAGACAAATTATTATTGGTGTGACTAATATTACTGCATAGATTTGGAATATTACTGTATTAATTTATCAGTGGGCTTATAAAGAAAACTGTATGCTTCTCTTCCTTTTGAGTCCGTTAACCTTTGCAGGTATGTGTGGTCAGCTAATCTAGGTTCTGTGATCAAGATTAGTGGTAACCTCCAAAACTATTGCCGGAAAGGTTTATAGGTCTGCTTGGCTTAACTTAGGAATATGTTAATTTGAGGATTTCTGGTTTGTTATTTTACTAGGAGGGTGTGAAACTTAATCCCTTATTTGGTGGTGACTTCTACTCAGTTGTTTTCCTTCGACATATTCTGCGTTAATAGTGGAACTTTAGCTACCACCGGATGAATCTTTTGTGCTGGTGTGTTACAATAGATACATTTGTTTATATGTAGTAATTACTCTTTTTTACATGATATTGTCTTTGTATATGGTCATGGTGAACAGTATGCAAGCCAATCACTGCACATGAAATAATATGCAGCCAATGGAAACCATGGTATTTTCTGTTGGTAGGCTTGTTCTTATGAATTGTTCTCTGTCCCAAGCCAAAAGAATTTTTCCTTTCCATTATAAATTGTTTACCCTGTGTCAGGGTACTATGATAGTCAAAAATACCAACATTTTGTAAATTTTGAATATGAATCCTTGCATATGACGATATCAGCTCGTAGCAAATATTCCTGGTTGATGCATCTTCTTCATTCCCCTTTGAGTTCAAACTTAGAGGTCATATTGCTATCTGAGAGGTAAACCTGAAAACGTTGTTCAATTCCCTTGATATGCGTACTTTCAGGTCTGCTAAAGATTTTCCGGATATGCATAGTCTCATCATGCACAGTTACAACACAGACAATGCGGACACTCGTGTGGATCACTTGGGCTTACACAAGGCTTTGTGTGTTTTAATGGGGTGGGACTACTCGAAGCCTCCTGATAACTCAAAGGCATATCAGTTTCTTTCCGCTGACGAAGCAGCAGCAAATCAAGATGATCTGATTATGTGGCCACCCATGGTGATAATTCATAATACAGTTACAGGAAAGAGTAAAGATGGCCGCATGGAGGGTTTGGGCAATAAAGCAATGGATAGTTATATACGAGGTATAATTCCAACTTCATACTGTGCCATTTTTTTATGCAGTTTCTATCAGAATGTTCTGTGGAAAAGTTGGGCATAGGTCAAGTAAATGCTCTGTGTACATCCTTTTTCAGCCGCTAGCCCTGTACAATCTGCAATTGCTGACAATATATACAGACAACCTTTTTTAGTAGATAAATATCTTTACTAGATAGAGCCAACCCTTTCTTAGGTGCATCACTGCTTGGTCTCACTCCTGGAGAACTAAGCTTGAATATGTATATCACCCGTTCAAGCTTTGCCAGTTTTAACTCTAATGAAGTCAACAAAGCTGACAAGTTATATTAGGCATATTCTGAAATGGATAATTGAAGGGTGAGATAGCGAGGTGAAGTAAATCAGCAAAAGCATGCATGCGTATCTGCTACCTGTGGCTATAATGTCACCCTTTACAGGTTTATTGATTTGATTTGAGTGTGGAAAGGGAAGGGGCTTTGCCAATGCCTGTCATTTAGTATTAGTTCTTCCCTTATCATATTAGATGTTGAATTCTTTTAATTTGTATGATTTTCCGGAGCTGGGGGTAAATAGCTGAATGGCAAATATAGGATGCATTTTCTGACTTGGATTGCAGGGGCTAGACCCTGTCGAGAATAGTAATCTTTATTTACTTATTATGCTCGTCTTCTTCTGCCTTTGCACTTTGGAAAATATGGTTAAGATGCGCATGTGGCAAGCTTGTGCCAATCCGAGCCTATGCAGGGCCCCTGAATTTATGTACCTTGCTACATTGCATGGCAGAATGCAAGCACCAGCCAGTAACTTCGGTTCTTATTTATTTTGATTTTTGTTCCCCCCACCACCCAAAAAAAAAAGGGGTCAACACTTCAACCCATTTGCCCTCTTGTTTCGGATAATAGTCACCATGTATGTACACACTGAATTTCGATCCTTTGTCTTTGTTGTCCAAGTCTTACCTGATACTGAGGAAATCTGATGTCCCACCTTTCTTTTATCAATTTGACATTGCTTACCATTTGCTTGATTTTGACTCTTGGACAGACAATCAACTTCTCTTATGTGATGACTTTGGATATGCAATCTCTAACCATGTTGATGTAAATCCAGTTAAGCTAAGTGGCCATATTCACATATACGAGTTACATTTCCCTACAACCCATCATATTCAATCGATTAGTCCATTTTATACTTTGTCATGTGTGATGAATGAAATCCATGCAGATAGGGATGATATTTCCCATAACTGTACAACTACTCTTGTTCTTTCGCTTAGAGTAAAGGGATCTGACTTTACCAGAATAATGAATTCCCCCCTTTTTTTTTTCAGACTGTTAGAAAAGAATTACAAGGCCTAGCGTTGCTGGTTGTAGTTTGATCTGTCTTCGTTGGCAGCTAAATTGCAATGTCTTTTTCAATCTGTCTTATTTTTCTACTGGTCTTATTTATCAATTTGACATTGCTTACCATTTGCTTGGTTTTGACTCTTTGACAGACAATCACCAACTTCTCTTATGTGATCATCACTTTGGATATGCAATCTCTAACCATGTTGATATTTCCAAGGCCTAGCGTTGCTGGTTGTAGTTTGATCTGTCTTCGTTGGCAGCTAAATTGCAATGTCTTTTTCAATCTGTCTTATTTTTCTACTGGTCTTATGGAATTTTGGTTAGTCATGAGTCAAAGCATATTTTTATTCTCTGTTGGGTATTGTCTCATATTGGTTGATCTTGATGGGCAAGAAGGCTTGCCAATGGTGAGGACTTTTCCTGCTTTACCTAAACCTGCATGCGTAGCATCTGGCTTTCGTTGTTTAATTGGTGTCAGCATGCACATTTTCTCTGTTCTACCTGGTCTCTGCAATATATTCATGGTACAACCTGCTAACGTAATGGAAAAGTAACTCGAAGTTAGCTAGGCTGCATGCTGAGACAGTAGTAAAATTGGGTGCCGAATCCTCCTATCCAAACTGAGAGAACCAAAACTGGGCACTGTCTGGCATAATACGTAGATAAACTGAATAGTATTACTGTCATTGGCTTTACCTTATATATGCGTGTTTTGTGCTTGTGTAAAAGGCTTGGTTGCTATTTGAGTCAATTCTCTCAAACTCTCACTTCTGATTGATATCCAGTTCCCCTCCATGCTTGGCTTTGTTATTTAACTGCAAATTACATAGGGCGGTGATCCTGGCCTGATTGGAGAGTTGATTTTGACACTTTATTCTTTGTTTCCTGGGATGTGCTACTTGTTTGCATAGTCATGCAGATTAAATAGATATGTGAAGTCTGTCATCTTGTTATTAGACCGGCCTTTCTCATATATTTTTCTTTCATGTTGTCACGTGCATATGATATATTTCCATACACATATGAGATCATTTTGACATTGATATGGAGCCATCAAAGGAACCATGGTCTTAATGTTTCCTAATGTTAGATGTGCCTTTTTAAGTTGCGTTGGATTTTATTTAGAGACTCCAAAGCTGCCTTTTATGAACCATTGAAGATATTCAACTGTAACACTTGTTTTCTGGGAGCCATTACTTTGGGACTTATAAAGATATGGTTACCCTTTTACTTGTAACTCTTTTGGATTTCATTGTCCACTTTTTTGTCGGTTGTCGTCCAATTATAGTTTTTTTAATTATTTTAATATTTATTATTATTATCAATTTTTTTTCGTCTTTTGTTTTTATTTTTTATTAAGGAATTCTGCTTGACAAGTTACTTGTTTTCTTCTGGCATTCCTGGCATACAGATCTTGGATTTGGGAGTGGCAAGTCAAAATCCCTGTACGGTAGAGATGGTCATTTGGGTACAACTTTGATCAAGTTTTCAGCTGATGAAGCGGGCCTTAAGGAGGCCTTGCGCATGACGGAATTCTTTGACAAGGACAATCATGGACGCAGGGCTTGGTATCATGTACAACCCCTCACGTTGGCCAGCAAGGATGATGAGAACAATCCGTACCTTGTGAAATTGGACGAAAAGACTCGGGAGAAAAAGAGGATCCTTTATGGTTATCTAGGAACTGCTTCTGATCTTGAGAAAGTTGATTTTGACACGAGAAAGAAGTCTGCGATTGAAAGCTGGAGAGAATTTAAACCTGCCAAGTAGATTCCTGGTGAGATTCAAGGAAATGTGGTTAGCATTTTCTAATATATCATTTCATTTATTACTTTTAACACCATAAACCATATGATAAAGCTTCAATTACGTTCCTGGTGTGGAAGGTAATTGAAGCTTTATGTAACTGCATTCTCTACTGTCAGGAGGTGTGAAGCCTCATTTAAACGCCTGCTTTATTCTTGTTGAAAATGTAATGGCCGTTCTTAGGTGGTAGAGGATTATTCCAGCCAGCTCCAGCTTTGCGTTATTCATTCAGACATCAAGGAAAAGATTGATTGCTGCTTGTATGGTTCTGAACTACTTGTCATCCAACAATCAGAACAAATAATTTTGTAGCATAATTGCTTGGGATGACCTTGTAGCCTTGTACAATGCTCAGACTGTTGGAAGTTGAATTTAGCAGGGACAGTAGATTTAATGGAATGGGAGAAGATGTCGGTTCAAGTACTTTGATTGTATTCAGTATTCACAGGTTTTAGGCTTTTTCCATGTGAATTGGCCAGTACGGCTGACCCCTCTTTTCTAAATTCTGATAAAGGGTTGGATGTCTTTACCCAAGTAAAATCAGAATCAGCATATTCTGAGTCTCGTTTGGCTTTGTTAAATCGTGCTTCTAAAGAATTAAAGAAAGTGAAAATCATTCGTGCTTCAAGCCTTCAACTGTTATGAAATAAGTAGACGGTTCATCATGAGAAGTTATACATTATTGCAGAGGTGTATAAAGTTCAAGGCATGTTTTCGAAAATGGATCCTCAGAAATTTGCGTGATTCATAATTTAAATATAAACTTACCCCACAGTATCAAACTGATAGCGGACTAACATTTAGTTTAGTGAAAATATTTCTCTTCAACAAATCGTCGGCAGAGCTCCTAAGTTTGATTTTTTTTTCATTTCCTTTGATTAAAAAATAGTTATCGAAAGTGATAAGATGGTAGGAAACGTCCCAATAGAAACTTGTGTTGAGAATCTAATCAGCCTATTGCGTAGCGTCCTCAACGCTTCATGTGCTGACCCGATATGTTGTTTTGTCAATCAAGACTAATCTTTACACCTACAAATCTAAGTGGCCACTCTAATGTCTTAGGTTGGTGATTCTGCCTGCATTGTAGATTCCAGTCCTATTGATTTGAAGCTTTATCAACTTTAACTTGACATCAATGCTGATAATTCGTTTTAGCTGACTTGATATCGATGTTGATCATTTGTGTTAACTTCTTGTCATTTTCAAGACTAATAAAAAAAAATTGGTGAAAAGGAGGGCTAACAAGCCTGAAAAGAAAAACAAACTAAATAACAATAAACCGCGATTTCAACGGATCATTTTTGAAATTAATTTTAATTTGCACGTTGAGTAGCAAAGAACTAACCAACATGATGATAGGAAATTTGGGTTACCTTCCAAATTTTATAGTCCAAGACCGAATATTAGCAAAGACAATAATCACCAAACTCTAAATATGCAAACAATAACACATAAACTTGTTGACGAGGTTCAATCCAAATAGATCTACGTCCTTGGGTGATGATGATCTCTCCACCCAATTCTCACTCTAGAACTTGTTGACGAGGTTCTTCCCACACTAGAATAATTTCTCCCCTCACAACCCAATTCTCAATAGAGAATACATGAATACACCCAATCTCTCAACCTTGCAACACTCTAAAACTTTCAATTGATCCACACAAAAATATCTCTAAACGGTGTCTCATGCGGCACCTTCTTGACGATCTATTTCAATCTCTCTAAATTGATGTCTTTCTTTATCACCGAAAACACGTTATCTCCATAAATGCCTATCTATAGGCTCAAAACTAGTCAAAGTAATAATAGTAATCCTAAATATTTATCTTTAAGGAAAATCTTCAAAACCTTGAGAAGTAAAGAATTCAAAACCAATAAAGAATTGGTTTTGAGCTTCAATCTTAACACATGATATATACTATTCTTTAAAAGAAGAGGGTTTGTCCCTAATAATTGCAAATTTTGACATAAATTACCCTTCATATTTAAAATACTTTATAAATTAGTTTAATCAAAATGAGTGACAACATGAGAAATAAAACAAACAATAAAATTGTTGTACAACCTGTTTAACCGCCAATCTCACTTTCAGTAGCTATCCTTATTGACACTCTGTTTATGCGTGACAATTTTTGACCTGACCTGTCAATTAGACACAACGTTAGTAGGATGATGGTGTCATTTTTTTTGTAATATTGTGTCATTCAGTGCCACTTCATGCCATTTAGTGTCATTTTGTGCAAAGTAGTGACATTTGGTGTCATTAATCAACATGTCGTGTACGTGTTTGAATTTTTTGGCTAAATGAGTTGACGCAACCCGACCCCTTCGAAAGTTTGTCACAACTCGCAAACACGAATCGCCAGTTTGCCACCCACTATCGCGAAGTGACAATAAAAAAATCCCCCTGGTATAATAATAAATAAATATATTTCTTAACCACTGTATACGGAGGGCAGGTTTGGGAATTCCCACTTACAGAACACAAGGAAGCCCCCTCAGCCTGAGTCCAATACAGACCGTGGATAGTGTGAGTCGAGTGATTGACGACTGATCATGTCTGTATTGCGCATGCACTCACTCTCAGCCTTCTTCGCTCCTGTTTCTACACAACCCCGGCAATCTCTTTACTTTATCTGACTCCATCCATGTGGTACTGCTCAGTGGGCCCTACCCTCCTCCTACCTTTTCCAGCTTTTAAGCCCACCACCCCTCACTTGCTTTTCTGTCTCTCTCTCTCTCTCTCTGATCCAACTTCGATTTCCGTGAAAGTGCTTCTCCCCCTCATCCAAACACCCCCTTACGTCCTACGTCATCATCCTCCTTACTACTTTACCAATTCTTATCCTGCGCACCGGTGCTCACTCCCATTCTGGGATCAATGACATTCCAACATTCCCCTGCATACTGTTACTATTAACTAACCTAACCCCATCTACACGTGTCGCGTTGCGATCCGT
Organism: Rubus idaeus; assembly: GCA_030142095.1. Taxonomy (NCBI): domain Eukaryota; kingdom Viridiplantae; phylum Streptophyta; class Magnoliopsida; order Rosales; family Rosaceae; genus Rubus; species Rubus idaeus. The sequence goes on along the minus strand of CM057968.1, from coordinate 24,282,535 downwards.
CCACGTCGGCACAGTCCCCGGGTCAGCTTAGTTTGAGCTTGAGCTTGAGCTTGAGTTTTAGTTCAGCTTAGCTTTTTCATTTCCACTCTTTTTCTCTCTGCTTGCTGCTTCCCGATTCTAGGGTTTTTGTAGTTGGTTCTCTCTTCGATCGTACGGCAAACAATCAACGATGGGGTCGATCCCCGATCCCGGCGAGTTGGACGAGTTGGCTCCGCCGAGCTTCGACGAGTTCCAGAGGCAGACCTCTCTGATGACCAGCTGTACTCTCCTCTGGAAGGAGCTCTCGGACCATTTCCTGTCCTTGGAGCAGAACCTGCTGCAGAAATCGGAGGCCATCAAGCGCAAAATCCAGACCCTGGAGCACGAGACCAAGGAGTCGCTAGACCAGCTCGAGCAGCGAGAGATCACCATCAACCAGAGCGTCGAGATCGCGCTCGTCAAGGTCGAGGAGACCAAGAAGGCCGCGCTTAAGGTCTTGAAGAGAGGCCGGACCGACGATGAGTACGGCGAGGTGGACAATAGCGAGGGATTGCTGATGGAGCTCAAGTCTCTCTGCTTGAAGATGGACTCTGGAAGGTTCTGGAGGTTCGTGACTGGCAGGAAGAAGGAATTGGAGGCTCTCAGGGCGCAGATGCCTTTGGCTCTCGCCGAGTGCGTGGATCCGGCGAAATTCGTGCTGGAGGCGATCTCGGAGGTGTTTCCGGTGGACAAGAGGTCGGAGAAGAGCGACAGGGGGAACGATTTGGGCTGGGCCTGCGTTCTGGTCCTGGAATCGCTGATTCCGGTGGTGGTTGACCCCAAGATCGGGAAATCGAGGCTGTTGGTGACGCCGAGCGTGAAGAAACGCGCCAAGGAGATTGCAGAGACCTGGAAGGCCAGCTTGGAAGAGAGAGGTGGTATTGAGAATGTGAAGACCCCTGATGTTCACACATTTCTGCAGCATTTGGTCACTTTTGGGATTGTCAAGGAGGGGGATGTGGATTTGTACAGGAAGCTTGTGGTTAGTTCAGCCTGGCGCAAGCAGATGCCTAAGCTCGCAGTTTCACTCGGCTTGACCAAGAAAATGCCTGGTGTGTTGCTAATGCTACCTTCTTCCTTTTCATTTCTTCCGTTAATTACTTAATTGGTTTGTTTTTTTCGCTTATCCTGCATCGGTATGACTATTTGGTTGTTTTGAACTCACTTGATAGCCATTAATTACTCGATTTCGCTTATAGTTTCTAGAAACTCAATGTGCGTTTATAAGCTCTGTATGGGGAAAAGTGGTGGTTCTGCTATTTGATCGTCTAGGTTGGGTTTTCTTTGGCCTGTGGCTGTTTTGTACATTCTAACACATCCAAGTTTCCATATCAGTTCAGGAGCATATATTAAATGGGTCTAATTGAACCCGGGATCTAGGACATGGCCTTTTGGTTGTTAATTTGGAAAATGAAAAATTGTGTAACCCTTTTAGGGGAGCATGTTGAATGCAACTTACGACTGTAAACTGATTTTTTCATATTCTTGCTGTTTGTTAGATTTCTGCTCGTTCCGGCCAATTATAAATTGTATAGTCATTCTTTGTTGATTCACGCTAGCATTGCACTTCATGTGTTCCCAACATAATTTTTTTGCTTGCAATTGCATCAGACATGACTATATCTCACTCAATTTTTAATTGTGAACTTCTGATGGTTGAACTGAATTGATATTGTATCTGTACATGTTTTATAACTAAACTAGAGATCAGTTCTCAAGTTAACGTTAATGCTGTTTTTAATGCTTTTCACCTTGTTGTCTATTGATCTTGTAGTAAGTTTTCAAGTTGTTTCCTGCATCTCTTCCGGCAGTTTCCTTGTCAATGCTTAGAATTAGAGATGGTTTGTTATATTTATGGGAGGAAGGGCCATTCTCTAGTTATTTATGTTTGGAGGCTGTTGTTATGTGCAGATATGATTGGAGAATTAATCAGCAGGGGACAGCAGCTTGATGCAGTGCATTTCATCTATGAAGTTGGCCTTGTCCACATGTTTCCTCCTGTTCCTCTGCTGAAAGCTTTTCTGAGAGATGCCAAGAAGGCTGCAGCTTCTATTTTGGAAGATGCCAATAGTCCTGGGAGAGCTGCGGTATTGTTCTAATCATTGCATCCTATTTTTTGTTTACGATCTAATATTTTGTGATTTTCTCCTATATGGATTTGTGTACCCTATTTTCTTTCCTTCCATTCTCTTTTTTCCCACTTCCCCTCCCCAAAACGTAGGCAGGAAAGGGAAGGGAGAGGAAAGAAAAGGGGTCTTGAAAGGAAATTGTCCTTCGTTGGGTGCATGAGGGATAATTGAGCAAAAGAAAGTGGAAGGGGGATTGCCCCGATCTCGCAAAGCTTTCTTTCCACTTATGGAGAGAATGGCAGCCATCCACAAGAAATACATGATAAGAACATCTTACCCTACATTAAGTTTATTCTTACATGTGACCAAATGAAATGCCTATTAGTTAATCCCAAGGACAAAGGAGTAGAGTTATCTATTTTCACTGTCTTTAAGTGAACACAACATTTGGTTCCCAAAATTCTCGTCTAATTTTTTTCCTTTGTACTTTTGCTCCAACACAAGTTTAGGCATAGCCCTGAGTCATGGTCCAACTTCATGTACCAATGTGACACCCTGAATGTTGATTATATTGTGGTCCCATTAAGTGTATGATTTGATATAATTTGGGATAAATAAACTATGCTCTTTGGGTGGAGGATAATTTCTTTATTCATCAATTAAGTGATGATGATGCACAGATGCAGTAGTAATATTTTCCTCGCTGAAAGCTGTAGGTAATTCAAAGATATAAAACCCAATGTCTTTTTAGTATCTTGCATGTTCTTACCCCCAAATCAGCAATAAGTTATTACGCAAGGCATGATGCATATGGTTGCGGATGTATTTGTGGTGTTGTGTTCTGCAATTGTTGTGATTTCTTTCAAAAAATGTCCCTATTAAGTTCATTAAGTTTCAAATTTTCATGTAGGAATAGGAGAACTAAAAGTGGCAGAATTGATCGATCAGTCATCTGTTATTATATTGTTTTGCAGAACCTAGCTGGACGGAAAGAGCAATCAGCACTCCGAGCTGTCATCAAGTGCATTGAGGATTACAACCTTGAAGCTGAATTTCCTCCAGAAAACCTCAAGAAGCGGTTGGAACAGCTAGACAAGGTGAAACCAGAGAAGAAAAGGCCTGTTGCAGCCCCTGCCAACAAACGAACAAGAGCCAACCATGGAGGTCCCATGCCTCCAGCCAAGGCGGGACGCTTGGCAAATGCATATGTTTCTTCTTTCCCTTCTCCTCCCACATTTGTCAGGTCTCCCTCCCATGCTCAGTATCCTGCTGGGTTCTCACCATACCATTCCCCACCGACAATGTATGGCAGCAGAAGCCCACAAACCAACCCTTATGGTAGCCCACAAACCAACCCTTATGGAAGCCCACAAACCAACCCTTATGCAAGCCCACCAGCCAACCATTATGCATACTCACCGGAAGCAGCCAGTCCTTATCCGTACTCACCTGAAGCAGCTCCTCCTCCACTTGCTGGACCATACCCTGGAGCTCCAATGAACTATCCTGTATACGGTGCTTATGGCAATGGAATGGCACCAGCTTATCAGCAGGCTTACTACAGATAGATATGACAACTCTGTGAAGATGGTAACCACTGATATGATGACTCCTGAATCTCATCTACTTTTATAATGGCGTGTTTGTAATCTCTAACCGTTTAATGGTAGCGATGTCTGTGTGTTAATCATGATATTTCTCATGCTTCTTGCTTTTCACGTGGTGGGAAGTTGTATTTCTAATGTTGATCAAACCTTAGTACTAGGTGATTGTGAAAAGTTGTAGGATGACTTGAAAACATCGACTCAAGGTACCACCACTGTTGCTTAGTTTAGTTGTAGAAAGACTTCTTACTGTTCTGTATGGTTCTCTTATCTGTTTCTTTATTAGTTGCTTGTTCAAGTGGAACCAAATGCCATTGGTGCTGCATTTCTGATTGTTCAAATTTTTTTGTGCCCGAGTTGTGGGCAACAACTAGAACCTGATGGTATTTGATTCCATTTGAGCTCCTTCCTCTGCTGCCTAGTTCAGAACAAAGCATGTTCGATGTACTTGGCAACAGAGCATCATAGTGTGTGGCGGGTTTAAAATCTGTTCCCAAGTTTGTTTCTTCATACATTGCATATCTATCAGGCATGAACATTGCTAAAATTTTACTATGAGCTCTCTGTTCAAGAGTCTTTATCAGGAGTTGGCGAATGTCGAATGAATCATGATCATGCGTTGTAATTAATCATGAATGATGATCATTATATGCAGGTTAGCATAGCGAAGAGATGAGCTTGTTTCTAGTTAAAAAAGAATGACTCTGAGGAGAGGAGAAATATCATATCCTATGCGATTATGTTTTTTCTTTTGCTTAAATAAATAAAGGAAAACCTCCTTTCATAGGTTGTTCTCTACAAAGAAAGAAAGGATCGATTCTATTTCGTCCGGTGCCATAAAACATTTTACTCAAAAAACAATGTTTTTTTTTTTGTGTTTAAAACAATAATCAATTGACTAAATAATTTTTGATTTGGTAGGATTCTTTTTTAGAACAAAGGTTTGGTTGATCTTTTTACATAACATATTTGAAATTGATTATCCCCAAACCAAGTTAAATATCGTCAAGGAAAGTGATCTAAATAGCACCACCCAAACGAAAAATAAAAAGATTGAATTCAGAGAAGAGATCATGCATATGATCAATAAATAAATACAAGGTTCATCATTAATTGTATAAGAATAATCTTTTCCGACGAAACATTAGTCGCAAAAAGTGTCGTTTTTATAACCTTTCCTTATGAATGATTTGTCGGAAAAGGTGTCTCCGTAATTTTTTATAAGTTCACATTTCGACGAAATATTGTCGGGAAAACTGTTTTCGAGTTTTTTTTTTTCTTTTAAGTTTATCTTTCCTGACGAATGATTCGTCGGGAAAGATGTTTCCGCATTTTATTTTTTAAAATTTTCTTATTTAATGTTTATTTTATTTCATGAGTGTTGGTGGATTATTTTGGACTTCTAATGTGGCAAGCAAGTCAATGTTGGAGAATATGTTTTGTGAAACATGAAAAAAGGGTTAAAAACCGGCAAGCTATAAGTTTATAACACACGCATTTTGATGAAAATAGAACTTTCAGAAATTATCTACAATTTATGCCCGAGAGACGAGAAATACTCTATAATCCCAATTCTATGATATTAAGTCGCATGATGTTTTGATTACGAAAAAAATTACGCTATTTTACGTTTTCAATAAAAAAAAGGCAAAAAACCACTTTTGGTCACTGAAGTTTGAGGTTTTAGACACTTTGGTCACTCAAGTTTGAAACCATCTGTCACTTTGGTCACTCGTTTATTTTTTCCGTTAAATTTTTGTAAATAATAAATTTTCGTGAGGGCATTTCGGTCAAATCATCAACCTTGAACCCAAAAACCTCCACAGTCGCCGTAAACCACCTCCAACTGCCACAATCGCCGTACCACCTCCAACCGCCACAAAGTTTATATCAAAATGAAGAAGACAACCCAAGGATCAACTTTTGTAACTACATGGAGGTGAGATTCAAAGTATATTGGCCGGAATCGGGCTCGAAAGCTTTGGTAATCCAAACTTCAAAGTAGGGGTGGGCACATGTCGGGCCGGGTCGGTTTTGGCCCAAAACCGTTTTCGACCCGCCCAATTCGGTTTGGCAAAAAATCAAACCGCAGGCCGACTATGTCTTAAATGGGCTGACATATTCGGTTGGGCCGAAATGACGGTTCGGTCGGTTCGGTTTCGGTGCATTTTAAGGGTCCTAACTATCATCTTGTTAACCCAGAATTTCGAACATAGTGATGAGATCGTCGAATAACAGTAAGCAAGATGAGATCGAATGGTTCGAGACTCGAAGAGATTGTCGACTTTAATAATAAGACTATGAAGAGTGATAGGGATTTTGGGTTTTTTTCTCACAACCCAGAAGAAAATCGACAGCAAAATAGCAAACCAGAGGCTGAGAGCTTGAGAGACGGAGATAGGCGAGAGGCTGAGAGCTTGAGAGACAACCTGGGTGAGAGTTTTGGAGAGAGAAAGCGGCTACAGGAATGAAATATTGAAGAGGAAGAGAATTAACAAAGAGAAAGAAAGAGTGGTGCGGCATAAGAGAGGGAGGGAGAGAGAGAGAGAGAGTCAGACATGTGGGTGAGAGAAAAGAGAAAAAGGAAGAGAGAGAGGGTCAGAAAAGTGGGTGAGAGAAGAGAAAATGGAAGAGAGAGAGATAGGGTCACGTGTAGAGAGAAAGAGAAAAGTCAGAAATAAATTTATTAAATACATATATATATATTAATTCGGTCGGGTCGGTACATTTCGGTCGGTAGAAAATCCGAACCCGACTCCGACCCGTTTTGATACGGTTCGGGTCGGTTTTCTATGTTTTTTCTCTCACTCAGTGCCGGTCGGTTTTACATGGGCGGGTCGGTTTGTGCCCACTCCTACTTCAAAGCTTAATTCGTGAAGTTTTGTTTGATTTCGTTGTGATCCACCACCATGGAGAGGTTTCTGGGATTGAGAGGAACAAAACCCATATTTTTTCCCATCATGGCGTGGCCGGAATCGCCACAACCAGTCGGGTTTTTTTGCCGCCGATCGGGTCGATTTTCGGCTCTTTGCTGCACACGTTGTGGCATAAATCGATCCAAAATACCACCACAGAGAGCTAAGAGAGGTGGAGGGGAGCTGAAATCGGGTGGTCCTGCCGCCGGAGGTGGCCGGAGGAAGAAAATGGGTCCGGGTCGGTTTATCATTAAACGGGTTGGATTGGGTTCCTTTGGGAAAAAATCCGAAATTTTTTTTTGACACATTATTAAAATTTTTTTTATTCAATTTTGTTTTAAAATTCTTATAGTTAAAAAATATATTTTAATGGTGATTTGACAAAAATGCCCTCAATTTTAATGGCTCATAACGGTATATATAACGACAGTGACCAAAGTAATAGACGGTTTCAAACTTGAGTGACCAAAGTGACATTTTGGAAACTTAAGTGACCAAAGTGTCTAAAACTTCAAACTTCAGTTACTAAAAGTGACATTCTGACAAAAAAAAAAAACACACAGTGGAGGAGGGAGCCAAAATTAGAAAATGATTGTGTATCCTGAATATTGAGAAACCCAAGAGTTCATAAGCAATGACCGCTTGTTTTTGTTGCCTTTTTTCTTCTCATTCAACAAGCCCAGCCAAGCCTTGAGTTTCAAGTTTGAACGGAAAATGGTGTTTCTTATAAGATGCGTGCTATTCGACGAACCTGATCATGTGCCTCAGTGAACGAGACAGAGAGAGGCTCAATGGATATGAGTCATTTGGCGGAACAATAGCCTGAGGCGGCCGAAGAAGAAGAAGACGAAGTATAGCAGTCCATGCGCACCACCTGTTCGATGAATTGCTCCTGTGAGACCTCTCTCCTCGCTTACCCACCTTCCTCTTACTGAATTTGTAGCGGCGGACCTTGGCAATGTTCTTGAGGAGAGGAATCAAATTCGCTTCCGTTTTCATTTCAAAGGCTCCTAATGTTTGCTTCAAAGCCGCCACCACAGTTCCCATTCTCGATCATTCGGCACGACTTGCTTACTACTCTAGTGGCTTTCACCTCTCTCCTTTGTTCCCCTCGGAAGCTGCTAAATCTCAGTCGGATAGTTATGATATCGAGCTTGTTGACAATGATGCATGGCGGGTTTCATCAGGTTTGTCGCTAGCGGATCAAGGAATGGAAGGGAGGGCATTGGAAGCAAGTTGCTTATCGGATGAAGTGATTGATGAACCTACTGATAATTGCTCTTTACCTGTTGAGGGTGACCCGGATTTTGATGACATTGACAACATGAGAGTTCGCGGCAGACTGTTCTATAAAATTGACCGCGATTCCAAAGAGTTTGAAGAGTATAGTTTCGACTTCCATCGAAGGAACAAGTCTTCTAAGACGAAGGATGATCCAAAACAGAGTAAAAAGAAGGATACAAGTTTAAAGGAAAGCAAAAAGGACAACCCAATTCCTAAGTTTTCCTCGAGAAGTGAGAGACAATGTAGAGTTGTGAACAATTCTCAGCTTGGCCAAATGGACACTGCTTCTGTTGAGAAGAAGAAGCTGAGGACTCCAACTTATAATCAGCTCACTGGTCCTTACCACGAGCCGTTTTGCCTGGACATTTACATATCCAAGGCTTCTGTTCGCGCCTGCATTGTTCACCGGGTGACAAGTAAGGTTGTTGCTGTGGCACATTCCATATCGAAGGACATGAAGTTCGACCTTGGTTCAACTAGAAACGCAGCTGCTTGTGCTGCTGTGGGGGAAGTTCTGGCTCAGAGGGCATTGGGTGATGATATCCATGATGTGATTTACACACCAAGGAAAGGGGAGAGATTGGAGGGCAAGCTTCAAATTGTACTTCAGTCTCTAATTGATAATGGCATTAATGTGAAGGTGACGATCAAACAAAGAATGCGGAAGAAACCCAGTTCCTCTTCAGCAGCCTAGATACTGGTTTGCTATTCTGATCAAATCTATCTAGTTCTAATCAACGCCTCCTCGAGTATATGTTTCATTTAGTGGCTTACGGTCACTCAGGGTGGGTTTGGTGTCCGATTTGAACACGTACAAGAGTGATGGAGAATCGTATTCTCTCGCTGAAACAAATTTAGGACCATCTTGCAGATCTCTTGAAAGCTATTGGTCCATCAACTTTTTCTTTTCTGTAATTAATGAATAATAATCTTTTGCTTCCCTTTCTGCACTATATATGCATTGTGTCATAAATTCATAATGAACCTTTAAATGAAGCTGGAGAAATCATTGCACTTTTCCTCAGTTTAGCCTAATACTATTGATCCCCAATTGTAATTGAATTATATCATTATGTCAATCCCATTACTTCTGGGAGTGCCTTCTAGCCCATTTCAAAAAGCAGTTAACTTTAGTTAAAGTTGACTGATAGCATAGTCGTTGTATTCTAACACTAATTAACTGATAGCATTATCAGAATTGCACCATATAACAAACATTGTAAGTGATAAAACATAACAGCATATATCAATTATATTCAACAAATCCATAACTCAATACAAACATGGCTCAAAACCCAAAATTTCTAGTCATTAGCTGTAGCTAATTGCAGTGACAGCAGCTCATCTTCAGGTATGGTCTTAATGTGACAATCCGATTTGGGATAGGAAACACACAGCAATGTATACCCACTCTCCACCACATCATCACTCAGCATACCTTCACTCTGGTCAACCTCGCCGCCGAGAAGCCTAGCCGGGCAAGTCATGCACACCCCAAGCTTGCAGTCGTGCGGCACAGACAATCCAGACTCCAATGCCTTCTCTAGTATGGTCTCATCTGGGTCCACCTCCAGCTCAGTAGACACACCCTCGTGCTCAACGACCACCTTGTACGACCGGACCACATTGGACTGTCGCCGTGAACGGTGCCGTGCCGGCCGGAGATTGAGCTGAAAGGGGGATGGGAGTTTGGTCGGGTGTCGTTTTGGGTTGAGAGTGAAACAAGGAGATGGAGTGAAGTGAATGGTTGCCATTAATTTTCTGAGGTAGGAAATGAGAGACACTTTTTGTGGTAGTGCCACTGTGCCCTATTGCTTATGGTTTCGGATAGGATAAGGTTTTGTTAAACAAAAAAAAGGGGCCCATTTGGTGCAGTAATTGCATTACAAGTTTATGGACTAAAGATTGGAACTTTCTTATCAAATCCAAATTCACATCACCATCTTCGGCCACACAAATGTAACAGAACTTCAAAACAGGGCAGGTTCAATAGTAACAAAAAAAAAATACTACGTTGTAATTTTGACGGGGTGTATATATAGTTGGGTTGGTGGCTCCGTTGGTTGATCTATCTTAACGGAGTCGTGGTTTTATCGGCTGTAATCTGTAAGTGTCAAGGTGACATTTTTCTTTTGCTTAGTCTCTTACAGTCTTACTTAATTATTAATCGTACCTGTAGAACTATTCTGGTTTCAGTAATCAAATCCAAAGTTTATAGTTTCTGCAAAGTTGATATATTTCTGGGTTTTTCAGGGATAAAATTTACTGATCCTGGTCATAATCAAATAACGAAAATCAACAAAGAAAAGAAATTAAAGCATATTAAAGAATATTCATTGATCTTTTATTCCGCTTATTCTTTGCCCCCCTTATTCTATAAGGTTGGAGCATTAATTTATGCTGAAAACCATTTTTTTTTAAGAAAAGATCTTTTTATTTTTTTCAAGGAAGAAATGAAATTTCTTGTATTATTGGTTATTATGAATTAATGAGTGTGTGTTGCGGTGGTTTGGTTGCAGTAATTTGGAAAGGGAAAAAATGGCGATAGAGAAGTCTGGTATAGCTAAGGATGTAACAGAAGTATGTTCCCCTGGTTTTGTTTTGTGCAACTTATATTTTTATTGAGTGATTTGTTTATGATGCCAAGAACTTTTGCTTAATTGTGTATAGTTAATTGGAAAAACCCCATTGGTGTATCTGAACCATGTTGTGGAGGGTTGTGTTGCTCGTATCGCTGCTAAATTGGAAACGATGGAGCCCTGTTCTAGTGTTAAAGACAGGTACAGTCCTTTACTTATTTTGGAGTAGCAATGACCTGAAAACGTTGTGCTTTAGTTCTTTATTGTCTATTCAGGTTCCTGACCATGCCATTGTGTACTACAGAATTGGTTATAGTATGATTGCCGATGCTGAGGCGAAGGGCCTTATCACACCTGGGCAGGTTAGTGTTTGAAGAATTTTTGCATTAAAAAGTGTTAAATTGCAAACCCTTGATAGTCTGAATTTTGAGCAAGTTATGATGCTTTAGTTTCACCAATATTATGAGCATGGTATTTGATGTAGCTATTATGATGAAGAAAGGATGATTTAAGATTGATACTTGATGGATTTCTGAGCTGACAAATCTTCCTTGGTTTTGGTTGGTTGGTTTGCTCAAGAGTGTCCTAATCGAGCCAACAAGTGGTAATACAGGCATAGGGCTCGCTTTCATGGCGGCAGCTAAACAGTATAGGCTTATCATTACAATGCCTGCTTCAATGAGTCTTGAAAGGAGAATCATTCTCCGAGCCTTTGGGGCTGAGTTGGTTCTCACAGACCCTGCAAAGGGCATGAAAGGGGCTGTTCAGAAGGCTGAGGAGATATTGGCCAAGACACCCAATGCCTACATACTCCAGCAGTTTGAAAATCCTGCCAACCCAAAGGTATCTACTGAGTCAATTCCAGGGCATATATAGCTAATGCAACTTATCCAAAAAGCAAGAGGTATCTTGTGCCTGGAGCAATTTTTTATGTGAGTTTGTTATCGTAGATACATTATGAAACCACTGGACCAGAGATATGGGAAGGCACAGGAGGGAAAGTAGATGCTTTTGTCTCTGGGATAGGTACCGGCGGAACTATAACTGGTGCAGGGAAATTTCTTAAAGAGAAGAACCCTAGTGTAAAGGTCAGCTTTGTTTGAAAAAAATTGCAAGGAATTTTTTTTATGTGCTTCTTTTGAAGAAGACCAGAACAATAGCTTGTAACTTTTTACTGTATTGATGCTCTTTTACTTATTGTCTTTTTCTTCTTTACATGTTAGCTGTATGGTGTGGAACCAGTTGAAAGTCCAGTCCTAACTGGAGGAAAGCCTGGTGAGCTATATACTGCATTGCTTCTCTGGGATTATTTGTATTCCCTGCATAATCTGGCCCCTTCTATTTACCGACCTTTTCAATATTTTATGACATGTTTTTTTGGCATTAATGCGTCAATTAGGTTCATTTTGTAAGAACCCTTTTAGTGAGTGGATGATGTGAGATTCTCTTTTTGGTTATGAACATTTATTAACAAACTAGGGACCAAATATTTATTAACGAACTAGGGAACAAATATTTTTATATGCAACTGAAGTTCATATAAGCTTTTCAGTCTAAGGAATGTGATACTTTCTGATAGAGGTAGAGCTCTCATGAAGAGTTGGAGTAAAATTCTGTGACTTGTGGCATAATGAGCAGTTACTGCTCTGGTGGAACGATCTTCTGCTTAATTTCCTTTTACTGATAGATGTTTAGACTGTAGGCTCAAGCTTGCAATGTTAGTTTTTATGTAGTGCAAATTTGTTCTAACCGTTAGTCCTTCTAGGCTTCAAGCTTGGAAACCCAATTCCCCCATACTCTGGAATTAATTTGACTTTCCTAAAGCTTGTATATATCCATATAGATGCTTAAATAACTATTAGCTGATGAGTCCGTGTTTATATTCTTAATTCTTATTTTGCATATGGTATGCTGCTGGCGTTAATTATTATGCTCATCCTAATGTAAAGGTCCACACAAGATCCAAGGAATAGGTGCTGGTTTTATCCCAGGTGTCTTGGAAGTCAATATCATTGATGAAGTCATTCAAGTAAGGCTCAAAGGTTTTTGATAGCTCTTATCCTTTAAGTGCATGTCATATCAAAAGAATTGTTATTTGTTTTTTGATCATTCAAAAAGTGACGCACAAGCAAGAAATATTGTGCTTGATAGAATGCTATGAAGTATGGATAGCTAATAGTCTGTGTGACCTGAGGTAAACATAGGCCACTGATTTTCGTTTTGTTTAACTTTCACTTCCTTTAAAATAACAGAGGAAAATAGACAGCTTTTGATATTAATGCATGCCTAATTTACAGTTTAACTTCAAAAAAAGGTAGCATGCAACTATGCACATTAAAATGCATTATGGTATGTGCTTTTGAAATATATTTTGTGACTCCGTCACGAGGAGATATAACATTATTATGACTTAATATATATGACATCAGAAGTTGAATCAGGGCATGGCTATCCTTGATTTTTACAGCTACTACTTCAGTGCTTTTCATTTACGAAACCTGCCATGTGTTGCAGATATCAAGTGATGAAGCAATTGAAACTGCAAAGCTTCTTGCAACAAAAGAAGGTTTGCTTGTAAGTTCCTGACCTATAAACAAGTGGTGAATTAATTGAAGTTCTTTTAGGCCATCACGTTTGAAATTCTGCCATACTAATGTATCAGTGAGTGTAATTGTATTGCCGCATATCTATTGAACTTTCTATTGCTCTTACATGACTGGGATTATGTGTTCCAGGTGGGTATATCTTCTGGTGCTGCTGCCGCTGCTGCGGTTAGGATTGCAAAGAGACCAGAGAATGCTGGAAAGCTCATTGTTGTAAGTTGGTTTGACCTTATCATAGCATTTTTCATATAGGATTGTCTCGTTTCATATAGCATTTTCCATTCTATTCTAGCCCCAGGCCAACAATCAAGTGTCTAACGACCAAGTTGTAGATCAATATTGGGCAGTGTGTGGTCTACTCTGATCCAGTCTTGTTAAATTTGAGGGACACCTAGTATCCCTTTATATAGTCATAAGCCTAGCTAGCCCTTGCTCTTAATATCGATAATGTGGGATTGAAGGGAATATGACGAAACATGCATGATTACCATATCCCTCTCTTCCACTGAATGAACACACGCGCACACACCCTAATGCCGTTTTTGTACAACTACTAATTGCTTTCAATACATTGTAGGTGGTTTTCCCAAGCTTTGGGGAGAGATATCTCTCCTCTGTGCTGTTCGAGTCAGTGAGACGCGAAGCTGAAAGCATGACCTTTGAGCCCTGAGGTGCCCCATGGTCTTTGGCTACAAATTTTGACCAGTGAATCTAAATTTATCCTGCTCCTCAAGTTAAGGATCTGGGTTTTCCTTTAAATCTGGAAACATTACCTTTGAATCCCGAGTTGTAACTGGTTTCCCAGGCTGGTCATTAATTTGACTTGTGAATCTGAAATGATCCCAACTTCTTCAGTGGATGTTGGAAGATTTATGTTCTCTTCTCTTTTGTCTATGAATAAAAATGATATTGATTAGATTTGTAAGATATCTCACCACCATGAGCATTTCAGAACTTACCCACAAACTAGTTTAGTAATACTTCGAGAGGAATATATACACAATGCACGATCAAACCCAAAGACCATTGGTAGCTCCACGGTTTGCATGAAAAATCTTACATCGGTTTTTATTAAAAAAACAAAAATTGCACGAGTGCAAAAAATATTAAACCTCATAAAGATTTGTTCCAAAATTTAGCAATTTACAATTTTACATGGAAGTAAAAAAAAATAGTGAAGATCACATATTCCAGAATTTTGGGCTTCCTCTTAATGTCCAAACCCAGACCTTATTGTGCAGTAAAAATTTAATGACCATATAATTTAGTATAGTCTTGGAATAGGACCCATGTAGCCTAAATTTCTCTCTGTTTACAGTTTTTATGAAATTGAATGCCAAGTAAAAATAAAATAAAATAACCCCCACATAATTCAATCGGGTCAATTCTGAGTGCCTGAAGACAAAAGTTTTTATCATCAACATTGTCTAAACTTTGGTGTACCGGACAGAAAGGTACCAAACTTTCAAAAGTGATCAATAAAATCCCTAAACTTTCAAAAACACATTATTAGGATATCTCCATCCATTTTTCGTTACTTGTCCATTAATTACGAGAGCATATTAGTCATTTGACATATCTCAACTTTCAAAAATGATCAATAAGGGTACCTGAACTTTCAAAAACACATTATCGACATACCTCCATCAATTTTTCGTCATGATTCAGTTAAATGAGATCATGTGTGACCCATGTGAAATATTTTTAAGAGTTTTATGGTATTTTCTCACTTTTGTTTTTGTTTTGCTTATATCATCTTCTTTTCTCTTTTTCTCTTTGACTCCCACAAAAGAAGAAATGAGAGAAAAAGGAAAATAGGGTTAAAAAGACGTAATTGCCCCTGTTCTTTTCTCCACGTGCATGCCACGTAATCAAAATTAACTCTGAACCAACGGCAGGTGAACGGAAGTACGCTATTGATAGCAAAATGTGAGTTCATGTATTACATTGATCGTTTTTAATTGTCAGGTATGATATTGTCCGGTACAAATTAAAGAGTTCAGGTACTGTCGGTGAATTTAACCCATATATTTATAATTCACAGGCTCACAGCCTTTAACTTATGCTCTCATACCGTCATACGTAGACTTATATGTAGGGTAGGGGTGGGTTCGGTTTTGACCCAAAACCGAATACAGAACCGAACTAATCGGTTCGGTTCGGTTCGGTTTAATTTTTTCACTTTTAAAAACACAACCGCGGTTGGTTCGGTTCGGTTTTTTCGGTGCGGTTTTCGGTTTTTGAAGGCCGAAACCGAAACCGAACCGAAACTATTCGGTTCGGTTCGGTTTTTAATGTTCGGTTTCGGTTTTTTTTTTCGGTTCGGTTTTTTTCGGCCGCGGTTCGGTTTTTTTTCGATTCGGTTGGCGGTTTTCGGTTTTACGAACCCACCCCTAATGTCGGGAAATATTAAATTTGATTCATACCTTCGATCAGTTCACTCTCGATCTCCTCACTCATCCCATCTCCTGTAGTCCAAATTCAGTTTTCAAGATGGTAATTATATTTCTGCATCTATAAACATATATACATATAGGCGGACATGAATGCTAATGGTGCATGCAGCATGCATATATGTATATGTGCCAGAAAAACCAGGCAAGATGGATTTTTGGGTCGCGTGGTCGGCTTGGAGAACCTTTTGATGATGGCATTCACTTAGGAGTCAAGCAGTTTGTGATACGTCTTGTACGTGGGAGTGAGGGTTCTTCGTGGCCGGACTACATTCAGATTGAATATTATGATGGCAACGGGATCTCATCTTGGTCGAAGACGCATGGTTGCCAGTTTGCTAGCTTGCCCGAGGATACAACAATCACGGTTAGTCCACTCTACACCGGTCCCTTACTGTCCACACAAATTTATATATCAAAAATATGTCCTTGCTAGATGTTATTGCCTTATTGGTCTTTAGTGAGGACCTTTTAACAGAAAATTAGACGGATGTACTAATGAGGCTAACAGAGACATAGTTCGGGTACCACTAGACTCCCTAAAAAAATTTGGATATCAAAAAATGCATTTCGTGATAGTTCAAGTACCATTTGAGGACTTTACTCATGAGACTTAATGATTGTAGATGGTGATAGATGCCATATGAATAGTGTTGGAGATGAGTGCTATAATGAGTTTGACACCCTCAGAATGAGACTTATAGTTGGAGATGCTCTAAGAGAGCCATCTGCGTTTTGCGTCCCATGCATGCAGTACGTTATAGGCTCCAAAAAAAAACTCTTAATTAGTTGCTTTCAAATATTTTTGCAGTATTAATTGAGTCCATTTGAGTGTCATCTTAATTTACTGCAGATCGGACTTGGCTGGGGCAATTTAATTGTCCTAGATAAATTTGAAGCTTATTTGCAGAGGAAATCAAATAAAAATAAGTTTCTGCATAATCACAAATGTGACCCATGCATTGTCTAATATCCAAGACACAGTTATCAATTATCATAAAGCCAAGTTTGAAACCACAAATGTTAAATTTCAAGTTGGAAGGTAGACCATGTCTTTGTCCAGTGTGAAGTTGTTTCTCAGTTGTGGGAAAGGCTGTTTCTGGAGGCAAGTTTGACTTGGGAGATACCAGCAGGGAGTCTTCAGTTTTTAAGTGAATCAAGATTAGGTTTTGGCAGAGGTAAAAAGGCTAAGGTTCTTTGGGGGAGTAGTGTTCTAGCTGTTATTTGGGTGATATGGATGGAAAGAAATAGACGAATTTTCGAAGACTACAAAGGGATAGGATTGGAGGAACTTTGGCTTAGAGTGAAATATCTGGCAGCTTTATGGTCCCCGTTCTCGGCGGAATTTAGACATTATAGTACCTCTTTAATTTTGATAGATTGGAGGGCTGCTGCAGTCTAGAATTAGTTTTTTCTGGGTTTTTCTTTTGCCTTCTTTTAGTGTTTTTCTAGCTCTTGGTCTATCTTTTTCTATGTTTTGTGGATCACCGGTCCACTTACGTTTTATTTTTCTGTTGGCTTTTTAATAAAATTGTTTCTATTCAAAAAAAAATGTTACACCAGAACTTTCAAACAAACATCATCGGATTTTTTTTGGGCAAAAAAAAAAAAACATCATCGGATTTAGTTCAATATAGAATGTAAGGGTAAATAATGGGGTGATTTGAATGAGTGGAGAAATTTAAAAGAAAAGGACTTAAAATTCAATGTATAATTATCATATACCTTCAAAAAATGAAATTTCGTTTACAGCAAAATAAAATTTTACTAATAGTACAAACAGAAATCAAAGGTGAGGCTCAGACAGTGATGTCATCACAAACATCAACAGCGATGGCAATTTCTACTCATTCATGCCCGCAATGTATTGTCCTGAACCAGAGAGAGACTTCAGGCTTCAATATTTGAGCTGTGAGTGCCACATTCAGAAGAATGACTGAAAGTGACTCACAACCTGATATGACAATGAAATTCGTGGACAGCAAATAGTACACCCTGCTCGAGAATAGTTTTTTGTGGACTAGAGTATCAGAAAATGAAACCAACATGTGTTTTTTTTACTGTCAATCAATCAAAACCTACCTTAAATTTTTCTCCATAGCCCTTCGTCAAAAATGAAGCATATTTACAGCCAGTAGAAGTATAGATGGGGATATAACCCAGGCCAACACAGATCAGCCACTTGCCCATTACCAATGAAACTTCAAGTTTTTGGCTTCTTCGGTGTGCCTGAACTTTCAGTGTCGTCTTTGCGCTTCGTGCCTGAACTTTCAGGCTCAGCTTTGCGCTTTATCCCCAGAAAATGTTAGACCTGTAAAATTAACAGAAAATTATGTCTATTTATATAAAAATTAAAAGGCCCGCAAACATATTTTCTTAGAGAGAATGAAACATGGTGCATATAAAACTTTTCAGGATGATTAGAAGACTTTAGGGCTATATTGTTTGTGTTCAAAGGCCAGCTATATAAGTAACAGAACTTATAAGCTCAAGCTCTCAGAAACTGAAGTTTCTATATTCATTCCCAAACACCGTTAAACGGGATTGGAAGTTGAAAATATGAGGTCATCAACCTCATGAAATTATGGCAAAGAAATGTAATAGTCGACTCACCTTTCTGTCACCAAGCATGGGCGTCAAGCCCCCTGGGAGATCCTTCTCAACAGTAGCAAAACCACTTCTGGGATCACTAGTTTGCCTGACAAGATGAGAATAAATGATGGAAGAAAAACAGTAGATCAATCGAGAACATGATAGTCGGATAAAATGTACAAAAGTTAAGACAGGAAAGCCGATAGCACAGCTCATGTTTTTTATTCAATTTCAAATCGAGACACTCGAAAGTCTTAATAATTTTGATTATTATTATTATTATCAGTATTATTATTTTTAAAATTAACATTTTTATTATTATTCACTTTTTATTATAATTTTTTTTAATATTATTATCATCAGTATATAAACCGATCTAGCAATCAGGGAGCCTGCAAATGACATCCAAAGCAAGTTAAGCAACGCTGTAGTGAACAGCATGTCAAAGCCAGTACTCAGTATATGTACCCAGCAGCCTTTAACAATATTATTGCTCGAGCAAAAGTATAGATATGTCATCCTGTGAAAATGCAAATACATGCAATTTACTTACGCACCCCCTCCCCTTATTACCCTTAGTCGTCATAAAAAGGTCAGCAACAGTAGCTCCAAACTTCAACCAACACAGTTAAATGAAATAAAATGAATAATGCATACCCTGGTTTAACATGCCCGCTGAGAACAAGATAGGGTGTCTGTAACCGAGCTTGTGTTTCCCTCATCCTCTCCAGAGACAGGGATGGTGTATCTGAACTCTTCATCTGTTTCAACTTGAGTTCCTCCTGGTATTGCTTCATGCGCTTTTCTTGCTTCATTTTTCCAGGTCCCTTCCCATGAAATTTATGAGAATGTACCCTAAAGGCTTCCTTTGGTGTCAACTGGTGAAAAGAAGGAACCAAGTCAGCAGAGCAGAAATAATACTACAAGATCAGTGATGGGAAACATATATATTATTTCCTGCACCACAGCTTTAAGGAATTACACTGCCAAATCCAAAATTCACTCTGGAATAGCACAGGAATATTTAATTGACCATGGCTAATATAAGAGACATGAAGCAAAGAAACTATTGACGCCCAGAAACCCACCAAACCCGCTTTGCAGGCTCGAAACTAAGGGTATTCATTCCTACAAAGCTTTTGAAGAAAATACACTTCCACCCCAAAATTTATCCCATGGAACAAGCGTAGAATATTTACAATCGACTGTGGGTACAATTATGACCACATGCACTTCAATGTAACAATATTAAACGACGTAAACATAGAACATATTGTAAAAGGAATTGGACACGAGTACTTACAGTTCGGCCAAATTCGTCAGTTCTCTCAATGTGAATATCTTTTTCCTCATAGACTTTAGGTGGACGCATCTCCTTCTGAGGACCTGATGGACGAGTCTCCTTTTGTTCATCCTTTCTCCGACGCACTTTATGGGTCTCCTTTGGCTCCTCGTCATCATCTACGACGCCTAAAAGTTTGCTCTTCTTCTTGTCCATGTTTCTACCACCCCATTCAACACCTTCTTTGAGATTACCTCGCTCTTTAAGCAGTTTAAGCGCACCTGATAAGCCTTTCCCGACTGCAACTTCATGAATAGTTTCATCTGGAAGAATCTCCTCATTATCATCAGTAGCAGATGGTGCTTCATTTTCATCAATTTCTTTAACTTCAGTCCATCCACTAGGCTCGCCCATTTCTACTTCAGGAGAAGCTTTTGGTTCTTCATCTTCTTGCATAAACACATATTCACTTTCAGGCTTGTGGGATTCTGAACAGAAAAGAGAACATGTCATTTTGTATACTATAAATGCCACTAAGACCTTGACAAACCTTAACAAATTAAAACATGCAATTGTGATCTAGCAGCAAGATATCTAGAGATAACAAGGGTTTATAAGGCCATAATCATAGCTTGCAGAAGAGGCACACCGTCAAACAGAAAGTACACAAAAATTAACAATCAAATTGGCATGCGAAAAGCAGCAAAAGTAACATCACAGCTCTCCATGGGAAAATGGTAACTAATACTGAATCCAGTGAAACAGGAAAATGGCCGCCAGCTTGCAATAAGATACTAGTGATCATGACAGATCACGCCTAAACTGGTAGGAAGGATTCACACACTCGGCCAATTGTATCTAACTCACATTAGGCTAAGGTAGCTTACAAAACAAAACAAAAACTTCAAAAGAATATACCTTCTTCAAGCTGTAAGCCCAAGACAAACTCTTCCATCTCTGTGAAGACCACCTTGTTTTCCTGTGACTGTCCAGTTGACGAGAATTGATTATCTGCAGTCGTGCTGCTTGCAGCGGCAGTGGCAATGAGAGCAACTGCCTTTGGACCAGAGGCTATCTCCTCCTCTTTCTTTTTTAGAGCTATTTTCCTTGCTTTCTCCAAGGCTTTATCAATATCATCATAATCATCAGCAAAGTAAGGAGTTTCATCTTCCTCTGCCTTAAAAGTGTCCTGTCGCAATGCTTTAGATGCCTCATCTGCTTTAGCCTTAGCTAACTGGTATGCATTATTTCTCTTCTCAACTTCCAATCTTTCTTGCTCCTCTCTAGTGGCCTGCCTCTTTGCATCATTCCTGGAACCAAGGTCCGCAGCACCCAGCCCTGCAGAGACTGCTTCTGCTTCAAGGGCATCTATATCTAGCTTCTCCTTCTTCCGAAAGGTATTCTTTTTCTTGGGTTTTTTAAGTTGCAGCATTTCTTCATTAGTATAGAAGTCCGATGTGATCCTTCCAGACATGTTGAGATCTTCATAGCGGTTTTTCGTGGAACCACCCTGTAGCCTCCTACGTAGCTAGCAAAAAGAAATAACACCATGATTATTCATTTGGTTATAAGATCACATTATAAACATTAGAAGCATAAGTCCTGCAAATTGGAGTAAAAAAAATTACACATCCACGCACCAAAGAAACAAAAAGCAATGAAAGCAACACTTGGGAGACTAGTCAGACTACCATCAAAATCACTTAGCAAACTGCTCTTAAATCATACTCTTCTTTTTATTACCACTCAAATGAGCATGAGAAATAAATTTGTACCTCTTCAAGCTTCTTCTCTGCTTCACCAGTAAAGTGTCCTCTTGCATCTAGTGTTAGCCCCTGAAAAGAAACATAAATTCACATATTGCAACCAATTTCCATGCTCAACAATCAACATTTCAACATAATCTACATGAAAATGAACATGTTGAAACTCTGCTGCAGAAACTAAGAAATACTTACCTCATCTGCAGCAGAATCATCATATTGCGGAAGAATTTTCTTCTCTAAAGTAGGGTCATCGTTAAACCTGATATACACCACGATGCATACAAGAAATTAATAAACGCCAGCATGGTAATAAGATGTGAGCAAATGTAGATTAGTTAAACACAGACAATGTGACACGATATATAAGTTGCTTTTTGCATATGTATTAATCCATATAAGAACAGCAGGCTATATTTATGATCAACATACTTATCAGCATAAATGCCTGATTTTTTCTTTGCTGCCTTGTAAGCGTCATCTCGCTGCTTCTGCTCGCCAAGTTCCACATTCTCAAGCATATCAACGTCTGTTACATTAAAATGAAAACCTTTACTAAATAAAAACATGTGATGCTTATAAGGGGCACCCAGGCCCTTAAAACCCAAAGTAATGCCAAGCTACTTCACCTTCATTAATGTCACCATCCGCTAGAATATTTTGATCTTTGAGTGTTAATACAACCGCGCCACCTTCCATCACTTTGTCAATGCCATGAAGAACTTTAACCCCAGCTAGATTATCTGTAAACACATGTTGAGAATAAAATTGAGAACAATCTGATCAAGAAACCCAGGAAAAAAAAACCTCAAAGATTATAATATTTATTCAAAGTCTAAGACATTCTTGACGTATCAACTGCAAATCTAAACAAAGCACCCCATACAAGGGCGAACAGCAGTCAAAATCATAATCATCATTGTTGTTATTATTGTTTTTAGGATATCTATGTCTAGTTCCCTACTTTAGAGTTTCAAGGAATTTTAATATTGTGTAACGAGCACTCTTGATGGGGAGAGTAAGAAGAGTGATGAATGATGAGAGGAAGACGACGATAAACAACAAGCACTCTTGATGGGGAAAGAGGGACGAAGAGAAAAAGTAGAGAAAAAAAAAGCTCTTAGCTAAGGATCCCCTTTTCAGCATCCTTAGTGTGGGCGGCATAGTGAGCCCGTATCTCTCCTCACGCTGTTCGTACCTTTCCACATCCATTTGGAACACACCAAACTATGAAACTCCACACCTGGAACTAATACAAAGTTAAAAAATCAAACCAAACATACAGCATATCAAGCTGCATTGACTTCCCCAAGCACAAGTTTGCCCACACACAGAAAATATTAAGCGACTTTCAGAAAATATTGCTGTGTTTGACAAGCTGATAACATCGGAAAACATCAAATTGCATCTATTTTAATTAAATTCTCGAGAACAAACCAGTAAAATATCATATGCATAACACATTAAACGATTGAAAAACCCTAAAATTACGCCATAAACAAAAGGAAAATTCAAACAAGAAACCGGTTAAAGAAAGAGACTGATACGGTGATACATACCTCACGTAAGGTTTCGGGGTTCGTTGTCACTCACCTGTAAGCGATGCTTGAATATGATTCTTGCAAGTTCGATTGATTCAGGGATAAAGAAAGCAAGAGGAAGGAGAGTGTGCCGCAAGATTTCGATGGCAATTGAGTGCCCTAATTTCTTTGATCAGAAACAAAATGAATTGAGAATGGAGGATGAGGGGAGAATTAATGTGGACAAGGATTTTGGGTTTGGGTTCGAAAACGGGGAACTGGGATGATGAGTTAAAAACCAAGGTTTTGGAAGATGCTTTTGGGCTTCTCTCGAGTTTTTTTTTTTCACTTTTTAACCGACCCTCTCTACTTTTCTTTTTCTTGTAGTGCTCTTTCTTTTTCTGTTCTTTTTCTGAAAAAACTTGCCTGAATCATGTGTTTTTTTTGCCATAAAATGAGATCTCATTTAAAACCACAAAAGTGGCGGACCTAATCCAAATGGAACAAGACCCAAATATGAGAGATACAATCAAAACACAAAATCCCCAAACAACAAAATCTCAAATCAAAGCAAAACCCTAGCTAGTTATAATGCAAGCGAAGACGAAAACAACCGCCACCCATCGCCGCCACCAAACCAGCCGCCACACTAGCGGAAAAACTTGCTCCACCAGCCAAAAAACTTACTCGATGGCCAAAAACCGACCCAAATCTACTAGATCTACACCACAAAGCCTCAAAATCATCCAATCCAAACAAAATCAAACCCAAATCACAATCACCCAACACCGATCAACATAGAAAATCTCCACCGCGAAACGAACAACGAGGCTGAAGTCGTCGGAAACCACCAAGGAACCTGACATAAGTGTCGGTAAGAAGACCGGAGACACTGCTCTGTACACCTCCATTTTACCAAAAGCATCGGAATGCGTAAGAGCGCGGCAATGAGATTTCACCTTGGGAAACCACCCAAAGCCGTCGATCAGGAGAAGGTGAAGAAGAGATCCGATGAGGCATGCAAAGCTTGATTCCAAGGCTTCAAAATTGTAGATCCAAAACAAATCTGAGAGAGGAAGAGAAGAGAATTGCAATGAAGAAAAGAAAAACAGGCACCGCCGCCGGAGAGACAAACGGCGCCGGAGAGGGGACGGACAAAGCCGTCAGGAAGGTGGACAGAGCCACCAGCAACTGAGACTCGCCACCGACTCTCAAGGTGGCAGCTTAGAGAGGGAGAGAAGAGTCGAGAGAGAAGGAGGAGCCTCTCTCTACTCTCTCTCAGTTTTTCGTTTTCTCTGGGGCCTGAATCATGTTAAACTCTTTTTTATCTCCATATATTTTGGCGATCTATTTCATGATTTGAACTATTCCACATTTAAATTAATATTTAAAAATCATCTTTACAAAAAATTTAACGTAAACGGAAATCATTTATTCATGCAATTATATTAAACAAATAGACAGTTGGTCATGAAAATAATAACTTTTACAAAAATTGTTCATTTGTTTGATATAGTTGAATGAGTTAAAAAAAATTAATTTAGACAATTTTTTTGTAGACGTGATCTTAAAAGTTAATTTAAAAGATTAATGGTTCAGATCATAAACTAAACCGCCGAATCAAGGCCGGCCATTGGGCAAGAAGGACAAGACCTGAGTGTATGGTCCCCAACCCAATTGGCCCTGAAAAATAATTATATTATCCAGTCTAAATATAAAAAATTAAAAATTTACACTAGTATTATTTCAATCAGCATGAGCAGCTAATTTGCTAGCTTCCTGTCAATATGTCATGTCTCTTTTTTATTCTTTTTAATTTTTTAGAAAGCATCTCACTGTCTCTCTTTGCATCTATGTCCCAAACTAGATAGCCCCAAAAGAAAAAAAAAATTACAGTCTCTTCTCTCTTTTATGACCCAGAGATAATTTTATATTTTTATTGCTATATGTCTAAATTCTGGTTTAATTTATATTGGGTTTAAATTATCTATTTTCTGAATTTGGTTGTTGGATACTTGGATTTTGATTTCAAATGTAGTGTACTGCATTAATATCTATTTAGCTATTCTATTGCTAATTTGCTATATGTGAATTACTAAATTACATATATGTTTGGGATATATCCCTTCACCCTCACTTTCCTACATTGTTCTCTATATAATTAAAAGCTTCCTTTTTGAACTTTTGTGTGTGGTATCAGAAAATCCTTAAGAAAAACTTCAGAATATGAAGTTAAAAGATGTCATTGGAGAAGAAATCAGCTTTTCTGATGAGTAACTACAAAATTTAGAAAAAATTAAAAATGCTACAAGTAGAGAAAATATTTATAAGCATTCAAGATTTCAAATATTTTCTCAAAGAATATTTGAACAATTTAGTGGAAACACCACAGCCCGATGTATTGAAGAAGGAACAATGGAAATTCCTTTGTTTGATAAAAAGAGAATTGAAAGATGGAAGAAAAAATATCCATACATAAGATATGTTCATATTGGTTTAATCCAGATCACAATAACTGCGTTATTTAGGCAAGGTTTGGACACACCAATACTTGTTGTTGTCTTTGACAAAAGACTGAGTAATCCACTCCAGTCAATGATTGAAGGAATCCAATCAAACTTGGTAAATGGAACGGTTTGGTTTAACATAAAACCCAATTATTTTCTATCTATAACAGATAGAAACATAGAAAATTCGGTAAAAATAAAAATTCAACTAAAAAACTTGAGCATGGATCATAACTCTCAGGGTTTAGCAGTCCAATGGAGAACAATACATGAGCTAACCAGGCTCCCTCAAATGTCTTTAAAAGAGCTAGATAAAAACATTGTCGAGCTATTTGAACCAAGACCTTTTCACACTGAAATACAACCAACACTTTTACATTGGAAAGATTTAGAAATACCAAAACAATGGTTATTTAATAATTTTGTAGGAGAAAGTCCTAGTAAGAAACCAGCTACTATAGAATTTCAATCATCTGGCAGTAACCTCTATTTTAGAGATAAAAGAGCTCAAAATCTAAAATGGCAGCTAGAATTCCCACATAGGTTAAGTTTGCAGGAAATTAGGCCTCCTATATATCCCAAACATATATGTAATTTAGTAATTCACATATAGCAAATTAGCAATAGAATAGCTAAATTTAAAAGAAAAAGACTTAAAATTCAATGTATAATGATCATATACCTTCAAAAAATGATATTTCGTTTACAGCAAAATAAAATTTACTAATAGTACATACAGAAATCAAAGGTGAGGCACAGACAATGATGTCATCACAAACATCAACAGCGATGGCAATTTCAACTCATTCATGCCCGCAATGTATTGTCCTGAACCAGAGAGAGACTTCAGGCTTCAATATTTGAGCTGTGAGTGCCACATTCAGAAGAGTGACTGAAAGTGACTCACAACCTGATATGACAATGAAATTCTTGGACAGCAAATAGTACACCCTGCTCGAGAATAGTTTTTTGTGGACTAGAGTATCAGAAAATGAAACCAACATGTGTTTTTTTTACTGTCAATCAATCAAAACCTACCTTAAATTTTTCTCCATAGCCCTTCGTCAAAAATGAAGCATATTTACAGCCAGTACAAGTATAGATGGGGATATAACCCAGGCCAACACAGATCAGCCACTTGCCCATTACCAATGAAACTTCAAGTTTTTGGCTTCTTCGGTGTGCCTGAACTTTCAGAGTCGTCTTTGCGCTTCGTGCCTGAACTGTCAGGTTCAGCTTTGCGCTTTATCCCCAGAAAATGTTCGACCTGTAAAATTAACAGAAAATTATTTCTATTTATATAAAAATTAAAAGGCCCGCAAACATATTTTCTTAGAGAGAATGAAACATGGTGCATATAAAACTTTTCAGGATGATTAGAAGACTTTAGGGCTATATTTTTTGCGTTCAAATGCCAGCTATATAAGGAACAGAACTTATAAGCTCAAGCTCTCAGAAACTGAAGTTTCTATATTCATTCCCAAACACTGTTGGACAGGATTGGAAGTTTAAAATATGAGGTTAACTATACATATACATCAACCTCATGAAATTATGGCAAAGAAATGCAATAGTCGACTCACCTTTCTGTCACCAAGCATGGGCGTCAAGCCCCCTGGGAGATCCTTCTCAACAGTAGCAAAACCACTTCTGGGATCGCTAGTTTGCCTGACAACATGAGAATAAATGATGGAAGTAAAACGGTAGATCAATCTAGAACATGAGTCTGATAAAATGTACAGAAGTTAAGACAGGAAAGCCGATAGCACAGCTCATGTTTTTTATTCAATTTCAAATCGAGACACTCGAAAGTCTTAATAATTTTGATTCTTATTATTATCAGTATTATTATTTTTTAAAATTAACATTTTTACCCTCCCCTTATTACCCTTAGTTGTCATAAAAAGGTCGGCAACAGTAGCTCCAAACTTCAACCGAAACAGTTAAATGAAATAAATTGAATAATGCATACCCTGGTTTAACATGCCCGCTGAGAACAAGATAGGGTGTCTGTAACCGAGCTTGTGTTTCCCTCATCCTCTCCACAGGCAGGGATGGTGTATCTGAACTCTTCATCTGTTTCAACTTGAGTTCTTCCTGGTATTGCTTCATGCGCTTTTCTTGCTTCATTTTTCCAGGTCCCTTTCCATGAAATTTATGAGAAAGTACCCTAAAGGCTTCCTTTGGTGTCAACTGGTGAAAAGAAGGAACCAAGTCAGCAGAGCAGAAATAATACTACAAGATCAGTGATGATGCAAACATATATATTATTTCCTGCCCCACGGCTTTAAGGAATTACACTGCCAAATCCAAAATTCACTCTGGAATAGCACAGGAATATTTAATTGACCATGGCTAATATAAGTGACATGAAGCAAAGAAAATATTTTGACGCCTAGAAACCCACCAAACCCACTTTGCAGGCTCGAAACTAAGGGTATACATTCCTACAAAGCTTTTGAAGAAACTACACTTCCATCCCAAAATTTATCCCATGGAACAAGCGTAGAATATTTACAATCGACTGTGGGTACAATTCTGACCACATGCACTTCAATGTAACAATGTTAAACGACGTAAACATAGAACATATTGTAAAGGAATTGGACACGAGTACTTACAGTTCGGCCAAATTCGTCAGTTCTCTCAATGTGAATATCTTTTTCCTCATAGACTTTAGGTGGACGCATCTCCTTCTGATGGCCTGACGGACGAGTATCCTTTTGTTCATCCTTTCTCCGACGCACTTTATGGGTCTCCTTTGGCTCCTCGTCATCATCTACGACGCCTAAAAGTTTGCTCTTCTTCTTGTCCATGTTTCTACCACCCCATTCAATACCTTCTTTGAGATTACCTCGCTCTTTAAGCAGTTTAAGCGCACCTGATAAGCCTTTCCCAACTGCAACTTCATGAATAGTTTCATCTGGAACAATGTCCTCATTATCATCAGTAGCAGATGGTGCTTCATTTTCATCAATTTCTTTAACTTCAGTCCATCCACTAGGCTCGCCCATTTCTACATCAGGAGAAGCTTTTGGTTCTTCATCTTCTTGCATAAACACATCTTCACTTTCAGGCTTGTGGGATTCTGAACAGAAAAGAGAACATGTCATTTTGTATACTATACATGCCACTAAGACCTTGACAAACCGTAACAAATTAAAACATGCAATTGTGATCTAGCAGCAAGATATCTACAGATAACAAGGGTTTATAAGGCCATAATCATAGCTTGCAGAAGGACCACACACAAGTCGGCACACCGTCAAACAGAAAGTACACAAAAATTAACTAACAAAATTGGCATGTGAAAAGCAGCAAAAGTAACATCACAGCTCTCCATGGGAAAATGGCCGCAAGCTTGCAATAAGATACTAGTGATCATGACACATCACGCCTAAACAGGTAGGAAGGATTCACACACTCGGCCAATTGTATCTAACTCACATTTGGCTAAGGTAGCATACAAAACAAAACAAAAACATCAAAAGAATATACCTTCTTCAAGCTGTAGGCCCAAGACAAACTCTTCCATCTCTGTGAAGACCACCTTGTTTTCCTGTGACTGTCCAGTTGACGAGAATTGATCATCTGCAGTCGTGCTGCGCGCAGCGGCAGTGGCAATGAGAGCAATTGCCTTTGGACCAGAGGCTATCTCCTCCTCTTTCTTTCTTAGAGCTAATTTCCTTGCTTTCTCCAAGGCTTTATCAATATCATCATAATCATCAGCAAAGTAAGGAGTTTCATCTTCCTCTGCCTTAAAAGTGTCCTGTCGCAATGCTTTAGATGCCTCATCTGCTTTAGCCTTAGCTAACTGGTATGCATTATTTCTCTTCTCAACTTCCAATCTCTCTTGCTCCTCTCTAGTGGCCTGCCTCTTTGCATCATTCCTGGAACCAAGGTCCGCAGCACCCAGCCCTGCAGAGACTGCTTCTGCTTCAAGGGCATCTATATCTAGCTTCTCCTTCTTCCGAAAGGTTTTCTTTTTCTTGGGTTTTTTAAGTTGCAGCATTTCTTCATTAGTATAGAAGTCCGATGTGATCCTTCCAGACATGTTGAGATCTTCATAGCGGCTTTTCGTGGAACCACCCTGTAGCCTTGTACGTAGCTAGCAAAAATAAATAACACCATGATTATTATTTGGCTATAAGATCACATTATAAACACTACAAGCATAACTGATGCAAATTGGGAGTAAAAAAATTACACATCCACGCATCGAAGAAACAAAAAGAAATGAAAGCAACACATGGGAGACTAGTCAGACTACCATCAAAATCACTTAGCAAACTGCTCTTAAATCATACTCTTCTTTTTATTACCACTCAAATGAGCATGAGAAATAAATTTGTACCTCTTCAAGCTTCTTCTCTGCTTCACCAGTAAAGTGTCCTCTTGCATCTAGTGTTAGCCCCTGAAAAGAAACATAAATTCACATATTGCAACCAATTGCCATGCTCAACAATCAACATTTCAACATAATCTCTATGAAAATGAACATGTTGAACTCTGCTGCAGAAACTAAGAAATACTGACCTCATCTGCAGCAGGATCATCATATTGCGGAAGAATTTTCTTCTCTAAAGTAGGGTCATCGTTAAACCTGATATACACCATGATGCATACAAGCAATTAATAAACCCCAGCATGGTAATAAGATGTGAGCAAATGTAGATTAGTTAAACACAGACAATGTCACACGATATATAAGTTGCTTTTTGCATATGTATTAATCCATATAAGAACAGCAGGCTATATAATTATGGTCAACATACTTATCAGCATAAATGCCCGATTTTTTCTTTGCTGCCTTGTAAGCATCATCTCGCTGCTTCTGCTCGCCAAGTTCCACATTCTCAAGCATATCAACGTCTGTTACATTAAAATGAAAACCTTTACTAAATAAAAACATGTGATGCTTATAAGGGGCACCCAGGCCCTTAAAACCCAAAGTAATGCCAAGCTACTTCACCTTCATTAATGTCACCATCCGCTAGAATATTTTGATCTTTGAGTGTTAAAACAACCGCGCCGCCTTCCATCACTTTGTCAATGCCATGAAGAACTTTAACCCCAGCTAGATTATCTGTAAACACATGTTGAGAATAAAATTGAGAACAATCTGATCAAGAAACCCAGGAAAAAAAACAAAACCTCAAAGATTATAACATTTATTCAGAGTCTAAGACATTCTTGACGTATCAACTGCAAATCTGAACAAAGCACCCCATACAAGGGCGAACAGCAGTCAAAATCATAATCATCATTGTTGTTATTATTGTTTTTAAGATATCTATGTCTAGTTCCCTAGTTTAGAGTTTCAAGGAATTTTAATATTTTGTAACGAGCACTCTTGATGGGGAGAGTAAGAAGAGTGATGAATGATGAATGATGAGAGAGGAAGACGACGATAAACAACAAAAACTCTTGATGGGGAGAGAGGGACGAAGAGAAAAAGTAGAGGAAAAAAAAAGCCGTTAGCTAAGGATCCCCTTTTCAGCATCCTTAGTGTGGGCGACCTAGTGAGCCCGTTTTATAAAAAAAACGGTACTACTTATTACCATTTATTCTAGTACCAAGTCATACCAAACATAGCCCAAACTCATCTGTATTTCCTATCTAACAAAGTACAAGCTAACACCCTGTACCAAACGGAACCTAAATGATTAAGGGAGTGATTTTCACACTCCCCTTTTCTCTATCCTCCTACCTCCCGTACTCCCCTTTATTATCTTATTACTTCTTTATGCCTTCATTATTTATTGTTCCACCATCTACCCATCAATAACGAAATTGAAACTTTCAATCCCAACCCAAGCAGATGTAACCTCTCCAATATACCACCAACAATATTGGGTCCCACAACTTGCAACTATTGGCACACACACAAAAGTACTTAATCATTATGTCTTTACAATAGCCCCGCCTGTATGTTCAGACATAATGAAACACTAAAGGACATTTTCAAATTCGATGCCCAAACACCTTCAATCAACTAGCTGCTATTAAACAAATTTAAGAAATCTTCAAATAAGAGGGAAACTTACGAGTCATATCCTGGGGTGCCTCCTCCTCTTCACTTTCGTCTTCACCAACATTGTCCTGAGATAATACACAAAATGAATGGTAATCTTAAAATCAACAAACTGTTGAAACATGATGATATAAAGAAAACAGTATCCAACTAACCTGTTCCTCGAAGATCTTTGAAAGCTGCAAAGCTTTCTCCTTTTCAGCATTCCTTTTCTCCTCGAGCTTACGACTCCTATTAACCCATGCTAAAACCTCAGGAATGTCTTCAGTTTTCTTCTTTAACCTCTCTTCCTTCGTTCTGAACAAAAAGCATAACCGAAAGAAATATAGTCACATTACACATGGCATTGTCCTGAAAAAAATGTTACGTACAGCTACGTATATACAAGGACATTATATATTAACACCAATCCAACTTTAACACTTATTTTTTGAGTGTTCAAATCCAATAAAACGAATGACACATTCAGCTAAAATTAACTGACCCAGGCAAAGAATGAGAGAATGAACAACTATAATTACAAACAATATTGTGTCAAGGACAAAGTAGCTCCTAATAGAACAGTAGGCAAACTTTGCACCTAGAATACCACCACGATATTTACAATAAAAAATCGGAAGACATCATGTAAAGTTTTAAAATCAATAGCCAATTGCTTCCCAGCAGAACAATGCTCAAATGCTGCAATTATGTCTCTCTTCAACTTAAGTAAATTTTAAACTATCCAAATTATGTACTTCATTTTAAAACAACTACAAATTATGTAATTCATTTAAACACAAAAAACAATGGATTGCGACATGAAAGTGTTACCCAACTAGTGCATTTTTTTTTCATATTTAACTTTCAAGGACATCAAGTAAGCATAGTATTCGTATAGAATTTCAACTACAAGTTCAGAGTGTCCGTAAAATCAATTTACACAACTCACTTATATACAACACGATATAAATCCCACATATCACATTAGCAGAGCCAAAGAAGACAGATTATATCAACTTCTTCAGTGCCTCACAAAGAACATAAGGTAATATATATGTATATATAATATAATAAGATAAATGCACTTACTTGAGGATGCGTTCCTCAAGCTCGGATGCCGACAGATGTGTTCCACCTGACACGCCCTCAGCAATCTGTTCATAGTCTGCATTATGGGAGATCCTACCTTGCTTCATAATGTCCTTATCCCTGTTATCGTCATCATTAAGCTTAGCACTATCATCTCTTTCCCCAATCTTGCTTGACTCATAAGCATCCAGACCTCTCCTGCTCAGTCTATCTCTTGATTTCTCCTTATCTTGGTCTGTCTCCCTCTCCCTCTCCTTTTCCTTATATTTGTCTTTCCCCTTCTCCCTATCTGTATCCTTAAAGCCTTCCTTCCCCTTCTCTCGATCTTTATATTTTTCTCTCTCCTTTTCTCTTTCTTTTTCTTTTGCCCTGTCTCGTTCCCTTTCCCTATCTCGAATCTTCTCTTTCCCCCTCTCTTTGTCTCGTCCTTTATCACTATCCTTCTCTACCTCTCTATCCTTCCCTCGATCCTTTCTGTCTTTCCCCCTCTCATGCTCCTTGTCTCGATCATAATCTCTCTCCCTCACCTTATTATCTCTACTCCTATCCTTATAGCGCTCATCTCTATCTTCCTTCCTTCTTTCCTTCGATACACGATCCTTTTCCGAATCTTTAGATTCTTTCTCCCTTTCCTTGACAACATCATCACTACCTCTCCTGGACCGATCCCGGTCTTTACTTCTACTATCCTTCTCTTCCCCTCGGCTACTCTTCTTCCTATCCTTGCTCCTATGCCTGCTCCCATTCTCTTCTAAATCATCAGAAATCCCATCATCCCGGTGCTCTCTTATCGGAGAGTCATCTCGATCATATCTCTCCTCACGCTGTTCGTACCTTTCCACATCCATTTGGAACACACCAAACTATGAAACTCCACACCTGGAATTAATACAAAGTTAACAAATCAAACCAAACATACAGCATATCAAGCTGCATTGACTTCCCCAAGCACAAGTTTGCCCACACACACAAAATATTAAGCAAAAATTCAGAAAATATTGCTGTGTTTGACAAGCTGATAACATCGGAAAACATCAAATTGCATCTATTTTAATTAAATTCTCGAGAACAAACCAGTATGCATAACACATTAAACGATTGAAAAACCCTAATCCGCCATAAGCAAAAAGAAAATTCAAACAAGAAACTGGTTAAAGAAAGAGACTGATACGGTGATACATACCTCACGTAAGGTTTCGGGGTTCGTTGTCACTCACCTGTAAGCGAAGCTTGAATATGATTCTTGCAAGTTCGACTGGTAATTGTTTGGTTGGACGATTGATTCAGGGATAAAGAAAGCAAAAGGAAGGAGATTTCGATGGCAATTGAGTGCCCTAATTTCTTTGATCGGAAACAAAACGAATTGAGAATGGAGGATGGGGAGAATTAATGTGGACAAGGATTTTGGGTTTGGGTTCGAAAACGGGGAACTGGGATGATGAGTTAAAAACCAAGGTTTTGGAAGATGCTCTTGGGCTTCTCTCGAGTTTTTTCACTTTTTAACCGACCCACTACTTCTCTTCTTTCTTGTAGTTGTACTCTTCCTTAAAAAAAATAGTAATGATACTTTAGGTTCGAATTATGTCGTACTTTCTCTTATTTGCATGGATTTCACATATGATCTGAACAGTTTGTTTTTATATTTGAAAATATTTTTTACAAAAATGAAAATCGTTTATTTATAAAATTACATCAAATAAATAGACGGTTGGTTATGAAAATATTTATTTTCACAAAAATTATTCATTTGTTTAATATAGTTGGATAAGTTAACAATTGTCAATTTAAGTGATTTTTTTTGCGGATATAATTTTTGAAGGTTGATTTAAAAAATGAACAGTTCAAATCATGGAATAGACACACAATTCTGACCTGGTTCAAATTAAAAATTTTATTTTTTCCAATTTGGGGTAACTTTTTTTTTTTTGTCTTTTTGAAACTTGGTAACTTATTTATCTCGAACTCTTTTTTTTTTTCTTTTAAGGGTAAAATTCTTTGTTTTTTTTTTTTGGTAGAGAAAAGGTTGGGGGTTTATACATTCCCAGCGAAAAGAGTGAAAACACCGCACTTGGCTTATACAAATAGAGTCCCACTTCGCCGCGACGCTTTTAGACCCACCGTCTTCCTCCCGCACTCTGGTGTCAATAGTTTTCGTGACAACAATCAGGTTTGATTTCTCTCCCTTCCGTCTTTCTTCATCTTCTCAATCCAACAGTTTTACTTGAACTAAGATCATAGGGTTTTCAAGTCGTTTGCTTTCTCAGTAAACTCAATGAATGAACATTTGGCTTTAATTCACCCAAAAGGAAACTGTTTTTGGTGAAGGTTCGAGTTGCCACTGAAAACTTGTTCTTAAATTTCTGTTCTTACCTGAGATTTTGCTATTTATTGGAATTGGAAGCTATGCGGCATCTGCAGAAATAGGTCTACGATTTTCTCTCTGTATTGAATTGGAAGTCCAATTCTGGATTTCTCGATTTGGCCCTAAACTGCATTAAGTAGAACAAAGAAAGTAGTGATCACTATTGACATTTACAATAGTTATTTACAAGAAGATGAATTTTGAGATTTGGTACCCGGGCAAGTTGTTGTTTGTGAATTATTATGTCATTTAATCATCTAGAGAAATTTCTAAGCATAAAGTATTAATCAATCAAATTGATAAAACTTTCTCAAGTTCTAGAAGCACAGATTTGGGTTCAGTGTTCATCCTTAGTTATGCGTAGTCTCACCAATTAGTTGGATGAAAGGTCGTATTCTTTTTATGAAGCTAATAAAGCTCAATAGATTAACTTTTTTCTTTTTCTGGTATTTGTTGTTGCAAAGTTGGTTCCGTAGTTGCAACATTCTGTTTAAGTTTAAAAGGGTGAAGTTTATTTAAAGTAAAATCAAGCCAATTTGTTTACTTTGCCTATACATAAGGAGTAGATGTATGAAATTGTTATTTCTAAGGGTGGATGCGGCTGTAGTACTTGTTTTTTTCTTGAGAAGATGATTTGCTTGATGAGAAGTGAAGGTTATAGTTTTTGGGGTTCTACCAAAAACAACTGCTCATGATTATAATATGAGAAGTTGCTGTTTTGTTTGATATTGTGATCTTTCTAGTTGCTACTGAAATTGTGCTTATGTGGGGCTTCCTAGTTTTGAATGCTGTTGTTATATTGTTTGCAGAGAGTCATGGCCAGTAGTAGAGCTGAAGGAGATCCCCAGGAACCTATAAACGAACAAGCAGTTGCAAATAAGTTTGCTGCTATGAGGTCCGAACTCAACCAAATTTACTCTAAAATCACCGAGCTAGAGATGGACGTGAGCGAGCACTCGTTGGTGGTCAATGCCATCCAGCCACTCGACCCATCCAGGCGGTGCTTCCGAATGATTGGAGGTGTGCTGGTGGAGAGAACCATCAAGGAGGTCCTGCCTGCCGTGCAGCGCAACAAAGAAGGGATCGAGGAGGTTATTACTCGGCTGAATGAGGCTTTGGAGAGGAAGAAAAAGGAAATTTCCGACTTCGAGTCAAAGTACAAGATCAGGATAAGAAAGAATGACGGCGAGGAGAAGGATGATGGTGCTCGGAAAGAAGGAACTGCTCAGGGAGTCCTGGTTGGCCCTGCCGGTGGAAGCGAATGAATGATAAGGCTCTTCCACCACACTTGTTTTACTTCGTCAGACTTGTTAAATGAAGTGTGTTCTCAAGTGTAGTAGGGATTTGGGTTTTTGTTTGATCAGGGTAGTAGATTACAAGATTGTTACACCTTTTGCACTGAATTATGATTGTATCTGTACCCTTTAATTATGTGCTTCTTTCTTTTAGTGATGATTAAGAACAAAACTATGCTTCAAATTTTGGATATACAATGCGATTGAGTATTGAGTTGAGCCAAATCATCTGTCATTCTACATAAAGAAACAAGTCAAATGACCCAAAAAAAAATGTACAGTTCCATTCTCAGCCGAAAAAATCCTGAATCCCTTTTCCGGCGAAAACCCGGTCGGACAACTCGGCCAAAACGGCATTGACAGTGAGCAAAACGACGCTGGAGCCAGCAATAACCCCAAGCACGACCCCGGTAGTCCCCAAGACCTTGCCAAACACAGGCCACTCTATCTCCCTGACCTCCTCCGCCACTCCACTAAACAATCCTTCTTTCTCCTCCTCCTTCTTCCTCTCCTCCATAGCCTTCTTGATTTCCATCCCCAACTCGCCCAGCTCGCCGGGTTGACTCTCCGCCGGCTCTCCTTTTGACTCGGTGCTGACCGACTCCGAACCGGTCTCGGAATTCGCTTGGCTTTCGTCCACGGCTTTGATTGGAGTCGGGAGGAGTGATGATGCCCTTCTCTTCCTCTTCTCTGACAAGGGTCGGAGAGAATGGTGACTGACACGTGGCGGTTGCAGTCTAACGGAGCCTGATTTTGAAGATGACGGGAAGGGTGACATTACCGGGACCTGGGCGAACATGCGTAGCGCCATGGTCAGAGACTCTGGTGACGTTACTGGTAAGGATGGCGGTGGAATTTAGGAGCATAAGCGTTAGGACGTATTGGGCCTATTTTGAGCCCAAACTTGAGACTTTGGGCTAGGCTCTGGTTTTAGACCCAAATTTGGAATCCCACACCATTCTTGACCGATAGTGAAGATGAAAATGTGATGGTAAAAGCAAAACAAGTTTATGCCAATTGTCATAGGGGATTTTTTTTTTTTTTTTTTTAGGGGAGGGGAATTTGGGGCTCAAAGGGGATGAGGGGGTAGGACTGGTAGGACAAAGTCCCGAATTGTCATAGGGGATTTAATAAGCTTAACTTTTGATAATGATCAAGGCAGCTGTTGTTTATACCTCATTGCACTCCAAATACATGATGACGTTTTGGCGAGTGTGAATAGTATCGCTCATTTTGTATAGAAGATTTTCGATTTGTTTAACGTACATTTTGCAGAGACGATGGTACTAAGATTCGTGGACATAGCGTGCAAAGCTAGACGGTTAAGGTGAGTGTGCTCGTTCTAAACCAAGTTAGAACGTGTTCTACTCACAACTAAAATGAGGCAACAAAAAAGGTTTTTTTTTTGTTCTTAAAAAGTATTTTTTTTGTTCTTAAAAATTTTCTGCACATGTGTGTTGTGCCTTCCATTGGGAGTTTCATGTGTTTTTCACTTTGGTGAAAAAAACTTATACGTACAACTAGAGTGCATGCATCATATGTCATACATGATCATACACTAGTATCAAAGGTCATTCGTGGCCACTGTATTGAGAATTAAAAATTAGACTTGCAGTGAATACAGATCAAATTTCATGGCGCTTGGTAATATAGTATATGCATTGTGTCCTCTCAAAAGCCCTTGTGCTGGTTCGATTTGATAATGCATGAAGATGACAATCAACATAAGATTTTAAATTGTAGCATGCAATGTGAATTGTCTTTATGCATAAGAACAATGGCAGAGAGGGTTTCAAGTCTTCAACGCCTACAGGATATTAAAGAAGAGTTGGCTTTTCAAAATTTCAAATGAGCAGAAGACTACAATTACCGAGACAAAGCCAATTCATTCTAAGCCATGAAACTGGATCTACAAACAATTTTGTACAGAAGAACTGTGACCTCCCCATATTTGATACATGATGATTGATGAGAGAGTACTAATGCTTTCTTTGACAAAACTGTTTCCATTTTTTTTATCTAAAGAAGCAAAGTTTTCACACAACTGTTTCCATTCTTTGTCCTGAAGAAGCAAAGTCTTGATCACACTACTGTTTCCATTCTTTGTCCTGAAGAATCAAACTTTGTCAGATTCGTTGCACTATTTGAATGATCTTGAATTGACATACTTTTTAACCACCAAGTCACTCTTCTCTCTATTTCTCTTCTAAATAATTGAGTTTCATTCTCTGTATGGACTATGGAGGCCGAACCAATGCAGTGGTAGTGGTAGACTAGATCGGCTTGGTCAAGTTTGTCTACAACTATATGAAACTCATCTATAACTGTATGGTGCCGGTCTACCATTAATGTATTGATATGTTAAGGCACCGTAAAATTTTCTTAAGTATTGGTAATATTGCATGTGTGGAGTAGGACTTTGGAAAATCAAATTTCTTGGGTCCATAGGAAAGATCTCTCTAGGTCCAGGACAAATCAGTATTGGGTTGTTTGAGATGAAGTATCCAGAACCTGACAATTTTCCCAACAGAGATATGCTTGTTCTCCGCAATTGCATTATGTTCAATTATTTGGCTCTAGATCATGTCATATCCTGATATTTGGCTGTTTCTCTAAGCTGTAGTTATCCACTTTTGTCATTTGTTTACTAATAATGAAAATACTACCAGATCTATACTGATGAATATTTGAACTGTCAAATTAAGTTGTATTTATATTTAGACCAACAAATTTTTTTTTTTTCAGCGTATAGATTGTTCTTCACAGTTATATTTGCATATGTATACCATGCTGATGAATACAATACATTTGCATATGAATACTATGTATATGTATCACATTTCTTGACCACATCGTTATGCATTAGTGAATCTCACTTTAATTTGTAAGAAATATGATCAAAATATATACACTTCTCATCGGATCGTTCGTTTGATTTTTTTAGAATTATCCTTGAAAAAACAATTGAGTTTCAAGGTTGAAAAATGGATGTGATAATCAAATGGTAAATAATTTCGATTTGAATTTTTTTATCAAAATGTCTCGAATGATGTCTATATATAGGGGTTTGATTTTTAGGAATATATATTATAATATATATATATATATATATATATATATATATATATATATATATATATATATATCTATTTGTGAATGTTAAAGCACGTACATTTTGATTCTAATGTTATTTTTTGTGAGCATGAGGTTTTATCATATCTAAGCACACAATATCTATCAATATCATATGCACTAATCTCCAAATTAAGCACACAAACACAAACCTCCATATGTGTGCCCATATTCCCTAATTATAATTATATAAATGACTCTTAAAATTGCCACCAAGAATATAGTTCCACTTTTTATTTTTTGTCCAAACTAAACAACCTTTTTTGAAAGTAAAAGATCACCCTAGGCAATGCATGCCAAGATTCTCCTACATGATTTTATATAGGGTAAAATACCAAAATGGTACTCAAACTATCACGAGATGTAATTTTTGGTACCCACAAATGCATAAATACTCTAATGGTACCCAACCTATCACTCCGTTTGCCAAAATGGTACCCCGGTTACGTTTTCCATTAAAATTAAGGGTAAATTGGTCAATACACATAAAAAAAAACACTTTTCTTCTCTCTCCCCCCCCTCCCCGCGCGACCTCCCTCTCTTCTCATCAACACCACCCACCTCCGGCCACAAAACCATGTCACCGCCTCCACCAATAGATTCGAGAGGCTTAAGGCAAGCCAAACCCATCTTGGTTCGAAGCCGCACTCGCCGGAAATCTCACCGGGAAAAGCTGAAAAGCTTGAAAATTCAAGCTTTTGTTCCGCCACTTCCGGTCCTCCAAACCAAGTGGGCTTTGAAGCCCTCGATCCCAGCAACCTCGTGGAACCCTTGGTTTTCAAAATCAACGGCCGTACATGGAGGACCGACGCCATTTTCGTTTTGGTTTTTTGAACTTTCGGCATCGATATCTCGCAATCTACTTTGAATCTCACCTTGACGTAGTTATATAATTTCATTCTTGGGTTGTGATCTTCGTGTTGATATACATTTTGTGGTCATTGGAGATAATTGACGGCGGCGCCGACGGAGAGGAGAGAGAGAGGGGTGGCGGGGGGAGAGAGAGAGGTGGTTGGGAGAGAGAGGAGAGGATGATGGGCAAAAAAGTCTTTTTGCCCCTAATTTGTTTCCCAAATGAGTGTCACGTATGCAATTTTAACAGAAAACGTAACCGGGATACCATTTTGGCAAACGGAGTGATAGGTTGGGTACCATTAGAGTCTTTATGCATTTGTGGATACCAAAAATTGCATCCCGTAATAGTTTGGGTACCATCTTGGTATTTTACCCTTTTATATATTTTGGCTTTATGGCTATCCCCTCCAACTTGTGCATTTGGAATCATACCCATCCA
Organism: Rubus idaeus; assembly: GCA_030142095.1. Taxonomy (NCBI): domain Eukaryota; kingdom Viridiplantae; phylum Streptophyta; class Magnoliopsida; order Rosales; family Rosaceae; genus Rubus; species Rubus idaeus. The sequence goes on along the minus strand of CM057968.1, from coordinate 24,242,158 downwards.
TCATTCACCCACAAGGCCATGCCACAACCTAATGTCTATATATATGTTAGAGATATATCCCTAAATAACTTTTGCCCTAATTATATCAAGCAGAGGAAAATGAAATGATGCAATAAACAGTTGAGGACAAATTGTTTGGTATTTATCTTACCTAAACCAACTTAACAAATGAGTAATAGTATAAAAATATGAAGACATTTCCTCCTTTTCTTGTAGTTGTTGGTAAAACTCTTTTGGTTCCTCTCTGTTGTCTCCCATTTCAGTCCATGTATAAAAGAAATAGAGTGTGTGTGTATGTGGTAATTAAAATACTCTCACTAATTTATCACTTTGGGTTTCTCAATGATTTTGTTCTGTAATTCGTACACGGATTAGAGTGGACTTTATGCTTTGTTTAGTTCTTTTTTGCCAAAGCCACATATCATGCATGGTCGATGCTAGCTTCCTAGTTAGTTGCATCAATTTCCCTTCAAAGCATGCAATATGCATATTCTTAATTTACTAGAAAAGGACATCTGGACATGTCTTTTTAATTCTAACTTCCAAGTGTTTGAAATAGCTATATAAATGAATATGCCTTTTTGTGGAATGATTTGGTTAGAGGGGTCACAATCGATTTGTCATTTGTGTGAATTCAGATTCATGTCGAATATTGCTCAAACTAATTTAGAAACTCGTCTTGGAATTGACTTAATTACTAAATTTTTTAGGAGAAAAGGCTTGGGAATGTAGTGTGGCACAAAATTAGGCTTTGGTGAGCAGTACTCTCTCTCTATGTTATATTCTTTTCTTACATACATTTTCATGACATTTATGTTTGGAATTAGTCATGTTAATTAATATGTAATTTAAGACTGTGAATTAAAATGTGTTAGCTAATGAGGTCGGAGAAGTCGCTTAAACAAATTTTGGACCAATATAGACCGGGTTTTTGTCGGTGTTAGAAAGTAACTTCGTAACTTGATTTCATGGTCTCATTGATACCACATCATGAGTTTCCTATCAAAGTAATAGTTTGAAGTATTTGTGACACAAATTGTTACAACCTCAAAATTAAATAATATATAGGTCACAATGTGGTACACTTAGAAAGTTATAGGTATAAAACCGACAAGACTTACCCTGAATGGTGGAGGGGGGGAGGAGGGGAAGAGAGTCACAATGTGGTAAACTTAGAAAACTAAATGTAGAATAAAAGTAATAACCCTAGAAAAAACTAATACAGTGTATTAAATGGAATTGGCCCTTATCTGAAGCTTATGATGAGCAACATATGATCCATTAAACTTAAATACTACTGAAACCATGAGAATCGAAGATTCCTTCTCCTTCGGGTTTGAGGATTGCCTCTTGTTTCCTATAGCGATACTCTTAAAAAAAATTTGTCTAATCTATTATTTATTAAAAAAAAGATTTAAAGTATTTTTTAAAAGGTATTATATGAAAATTGATTATACTCACAAAATAGAAACTTATATCACTAAATTAAATAGTCATAAATTTACATAAATATTGTGGAAAATTAACATTTAACATTTAACATTCTCATGAAAATCGAATATTATAATATCGTGTTAAAAATTGTCATCCTTATTGACACATTTGTCATTCCTCATCTACTATAATTGTTCCAATTAATGTCATTCACGAATCATGCAAGTTTATGCGTTTGCTAGCTAATATACCAACTTCCAAGTTTTAGGATGTGATGTTTTATGTTTACCAAAAAAAAAAAAGGATGTGATGTTTTATGTCTTCTCTGAATAACATTAATATATAACTATATATGATAACACTTTAGGGACCATCATTATGCTCGATGTTATCAAAAATATTAATACCACTAGCATTTTTTTAATAGTTAAGAAACTAGGTTCCTCGTTGTTACTTGTGCAGAACTCCCTGAGTTGCTAGAAGGACCACCATATATGGGTCCAATAATAGTAGTAAACCAAATATACTAAGTCACCAATTTACCAAACATTTATCAACAATAAAAAGATTAGATTTCCTTGACCAACAAAAACACATTATATTACAAAACCAGCCATTAACCATTAAACCAATATGAACATGCATCGAGACCCCAACATATCCCACGCTTTCCTTGGTTTTGTGATGCATCAAAATACATTTTTCTTTGTCCTCATGGATATGAAACATCCCTCCTTCACCAAAGCCAATGAAAACCACAAAACAAAGCCAAAGACAAGTTAACCGAAAAAAAAAAAACCCAATTAGTTTCTTTCTTTGTCCTCACTTTTCCCCTTTTCCTCAACGACCGTTGCACCAATTAACCGCCGCAAAATAAGATTTTTTACGCCGGACATTGCCGCTGATACTCCTCCCCTTCTAGGCTGTGTTCGTCATCGGGCGTCGCGGATGTTGAAGATGCAGGGTTAGCAGACAATATGCAAATAACTAGGTCAGTGAAGGCACTGATAATGTCCTTGTGGGCGTCTTCGGGATTTAATTGAAGGTAGCACAAGAGAAGCTCGTGTAGATACTCCAAGTCGCTTTTCAAACCATCCACCACATTATGATCTTTATCTTTGTTATCTCTATTATCTCTATCTCTAGCTCCGAGCATTTCCTCCATGGAATTTCGGAAATCCAAGTAAGGATTTGAGGAGTACTTGGCAACACTAACGCCTCTAGTGACGAAGGAATTGTTGTTGTTGTTGTTGTTGTTGTTGGGTCTGGTGTCCGGGGACTCGACTATGGAGTTGGAGCGGCCGGGGGAGGAGAAGAAGAAGCGTTGGGAGGCGAAGATGGTGGCGAAGTCAGGCGGGGAGTCTGCGGCTTCAGAGGAGGAGGAGGAGGAGTAGAAGAAGTCGTCGGAGGCCGTGAGGGATTTGGAGGTGGATTGGTCTGAGGAGTTGCTGTCATGATAGAGGGTGTTCATGAAGTTGTTGATGATCATGAGTGGTGGGTGAGGGTGAGTGTGGTCTTGGTCAGAGGGTTGAGGTGGGATTAGGGGTAGGCATTTGAAATTGGGGAGACAGAGTTGGAGATTCTTCGTCCATGGGAGTTTGGACATCTTTCAGTACTTGGAGAAGAGCTTTGAGAGAGAGAGAGAGAGATGGAGATGGAGGAGGGTGTGTTGTTTATGGTAGATAGTGTAAGAAAGAGAGGGTGAGAAGTTGGTTTTTATTTAGGGAGAGACGACACTCCAAAAGTCCATAGGACAGAAAGTGGTCTTGGACAGAATATATGTTAAATCAGGTAAATATCTCTTTTGAACAATTAAGGACAAATAAACTCTTAAAATAAAACAATAAAGTATTTTAATCCAAATATTTATGAGAGAAATGATGACTTAATTTGCTATTCAAAGAACCTAATTCGTAAAAATAAAATATAAAGATTTTAATTAATAAAAAAAATACGACAATCAAGTTTACAATCACTCGAGCACATTATTGTAAAAAGTTTATCTCATATATTTGAATATTGCTGAAGGTGAGGAAAAAAAAACAGTACTTACAACCACTTTGAGCAAGTTTAGAAGTTATTTTCCTATTTCCAAAAGATGAATGATGAGTTGAAAACCGATTAATTCTAGTTGCTATTTTTTTTATCAAAAAGTTAGGGCGAGGAGAGGAGTCCCCCGGGGTTGACCCTAGAACAGATGTTGACAACCCAATCCTATTAGACGTCTAGTGTACAAGAGACTTCTACATTTTTTTTTTCAAACACACACACCCACCCTACTCCACCATAGTATTTTAGAAAGGTCGAACCCTGATATCTTATGAGATAATTTTAGTGTTAAACCACTACACAAATTACCTTAAATACAAGAGATCGACTTCTACTTGATTTAACATATATTCTTTAATTGATTTTTAAATCAAAACCCAAATTAATGTCAAATCATGCAAAAGGATTCACATATATACATCTGTGGCAAATGTGGGGAAGTGTTAAATTTCATAGAATCTTATTTGGCATCTTACTTTTAATTAGTATTTGTTGTAAGAAATACCATTAGGAGATTATTCGTTATATGTGTTTGTCTGGGATGGTAGTACTAGTGGTACATCTAACTAATTTCTTGTACCATATCCAGTTGATCGATTTCATTAATTGATCATATATATATATATATTTTGTTTCTATGAGAGCAAATTCATTCGGACACGGGCACCTGTAATTTAAGCCACACAATTCGAACCATGCATAAAATCATTTGAGCGATGATGGTTTAAATTGTCAGTTCACAAATCAAACTTCAGCTTCAACTTTTGAATTAAAAAATGTAGTTCCCTTTTTTCACCCAAAAGAAAATGTACGAAGTTCACTTTTGCAAATAACTCCCTACAAGAGAAAGAACAAACTACAAATCCTAGAATGCAAAAGATCTTTAGAAGCTGTACTTTCCACCCTTTGAATTGAATTTCAAATTTTGCTTTGCAACACAACCATCTTTAATTTCCTAGGAATATTGAAGACGTATTGAAGAATAATTTTGATCATATACAGTCAAAGAGAGACCGTCCTTTTTTAACCCAGAAAAGTTGCAGACCCTTTTGAAGCAGGTTTTAACCTCTTTTCAGTTCGAAGAAGGAAAAGTTTTGTGCTTTTGAGGTACTCATAAAAAGGTCACTTCCTGTCTACCATATGTGCTTCACAAATTCATGCAATGCCGTACGATATTGGCGCTCCTGATCAACCTCAGTGCCCAGTAGTTCGTCTTATTCTGATTGATATAGCATTATTGCATGGTTATAAATTATATTTATTGCATGGATTCATTGATATATGTTATCATGGTGATACAGCTCGATATCTTTCAGCTTTCATTGGACCTACACTAAATTACATCAATCTTTACAGTTTGCAGTAAACATCGTACCAATCTATTTAACTTTATAGTATGATCATGCATTACCCAACAATTAATTAATCAACATTCCTCTATGCTTTACGTGCCCCTTGTCGGCCTTATTGAGCAAATATATAATGTGGAAATCTTTGTCGAATCTAAAAAATGTTATTTCTGTCCGAGATAAAGAAACACATTCACGTACGTACTCTAGCTTAATTTTCATTGTTGTCAATGTATTAACATCTTTAAGGCAATTTGTCGGAAATCTTAACTTAGCCTCTTTGCATGCAGCTCTCCCTCTCTTAGCCTAGTTTTCTTGTCCATGCTTAATTTTAAAAAAAAAAATTAAGACATTATAACAAAAACATCTCGCTTAATTCTAATGGTTAAACAAAAATTTACGTCCGGGAAATGATTGTCTTTTCCGACACCCCTTTTAAGTAATCGGAGTGTTTGGTTTACCTAACGCCAGCTTGTTACTCGATCAGATCTTGTATGTGTACCAACACCTAAACCCTAGTAAGACATGCACTATATGTTAATTAAGAAAATGATGTAGTAAACACATTTAAGACATGTTAACATGCATTTTGCTGCATTATTAATTTGATTGGTTTGCCAATGAAGTAACAAAGCATCTAGCTCTAGCTAGCTTGACGCCCCACGTCACCTGCACATGTATTTGGGAATCACAAAGCTGCACACTTTAGAGAGTCAGTTGAGCGTTTCAGGTACGTAGCAGCTGCTTACTGCTATGGCTAGCTAGCTAGTGTTGATCGTCACCTGCTGCATGCAACTCATGACATGAAGTGTTTGTCCTTTCTTGTGGTTCACAAGAATTATGCAATGCAGGATTAAGTGAGCTGCATATCCTCCGCATCATCTTCCTCAACAGGAAAACCAGCAGGTCCCAAACTCAACCTTTACCTTTGGATTCTTCCTTCTTCATGGAATTATAACCGCGCCATAGGTCCCCCATTCAGGTATACATGCATATCATTGTCCTTGCTTGGCATGAATGTTTATCCACTACTAATTACTGTGATCCACATCGACTAATTGTTAGGCACTAACCCATATTAGTTAATGTTTAGGAGCATACACATATGCATGACTCTGTTTTGTACAGTTTCACTTTCCCTCAAGATTCGTTCAAAGCATCTTCTTTTGTAAAATATCCACTTTGGGCCACTATATATAGTAATGGTGAATTGTTGTTCTTGTTGGTGCTGGACTCCTTCTTCGACCCAAAAATTTGGGCACTAATTGTAATAAGTCCTTGATCAGTCATATAAGTAGATATAAATTCTAAGGTCCTCATTTGGTTAGCGAGTTATATGAGACTAAGAAAATATTTAATTTTAGGGTAAATTCCTCTTTTAGTACTTGAAGTTGTAGTCAGTTTGTTACTTTAGTACTTCCGTTAATTTTGCTGTTAATGTATCATTTTTTGTAAGGGTATTTTCGTCACTTCAATTCCAAAAAATTCAGTAATGTTCTTCTACCAAAAATTTAAAATAATTTTGAAGGATTTGAGGTTCGAACCTTCAAACTACTTAGCAAGGAAAAACCAGCAAAACCACCAGGCCACATGCTCCAATTGTTATGTTTTATGCAAACATTTTATATACTTATTTTCACTCCATAAAATAAAATAAAAAACCTTTTCTCTCTCTTTCTTCCTCGGTTCTTCCTAGTTCCTTCTCTCTTCTTTTTTTTTTCTTCTCCTTTTCTGGTTTCTCTCAATCTCTCCCGTTCTCTACTTTTGCTACTAGGAATTTGCCTAGTAAGACCAGTTCAAACTTTCGACTCCACCAATTCTTGATCTACCACCAAAAGAAACCCAGAAATTTGAAAAAAAAAAATCCCAAATCAATTTATTAAGACCAAGAAACATCATGGATTTCTTCAATTTTCAATAAATACAATAAAACCTAGATTTCCAATAAAACCCAGCTTCATGGATTTCTTGGTGCTATGAACTGAGAAGAGAGTGATTTCGCGCGAGATAGAGAGGGAGAGAGTTCGCGTTAGGGCATCTCCAACAACCCTTTCCAAAACCCATACACAAACTCAAATTTTGACTCACCTAAACTCATTACTATTTATTTGAGTTTTTCATCTCCAACAAAGGTGAGTCAAAACTCATACCAATTTTATATTTTAATCATTTTATAGATTTTTTTTTTGAAAAAACTGTTCCAACGGGGAAATTATTTTTATGTAATTTTTTTTTCTTATTTTTGGGAGTTTTTTCATAATAAAAATGGTTCATTTATTCTAAGCCGTTCAAATCAAATATCGAGTCATCTCCAACCGTTGGATGGAGATGACCGTTGGAAAAATTGAACCCAACAGCGCACGCTCCGCGCGTACACGTCCCCCCGGGCCGGTTGGCCGTTGTTTTGTCGCCTAGCGCGCTTGGCGCTTCGGCCTCTGCCGGCGCGTCGATCCCTGCGCCCCCTGCCCAGCCCTTGGCCCGCGTCTGTCCCACTGCACAGTAATGGGTTTCATACCCATAATTCATCATATTTTGGGTCACTTTCTTAGTAGGAACCCAAAATGGGTTTTTGGTTTGAGTTGTTGGAGATGAAAAATTTGGGTTATAGGTTTGGGTATGGGTTTTGGGTGGTGCTGTTGGAGATGCCCTTAGGAGAGAGAGAGAGTTCGAAAAAATGACGAAAATACCCTAAAAAAAAGGGCACATGTCTGTCACATGACCATTTTTAACGGCAAAATTAACAGAAGCACTAAAGTGTCAAATTGATTATAACTTCAGTCTTCAGGTATCAAACTGTCATCTTTAATATACTAGATACCAAACTGTCCAATTGGCCATACATCAGGTACTATAGGAAGAATTTACCCTTAATTTTATCCGTTGCTTTTTTATTAGATCATATATACGTTGTCTGGTATTCTATCTCTTATGCGCATATTGCGACCATCTTTTCCGCACTTACGCTGGCCCATATGTTTTTCTCAGGCAACTCTTCTTTCGGAATGGAGACATGCCATGATAGATGAGTCTAATTCTTTGATAAAGAATCAAATTTGGTAGCCTCCATCACAAAATCTAGAGGGTTGCAAGTGGGTTTGCCGGATTAAACACAAGTTTGATGGCTCTATTGAACGCTATAAGTGTCACATCCTGCCCTTGGAGTGACGAAATAAGAGATCAAATAAATTCCAATAAACACTTTTAACAAATCTAGAAAATATAACTTCAATGTAACCAAATTAGTTCATCAATTTTTCATTCGACATGTTTTCTTTGAGAATTCATCGAACATCAGTTTGTTTTCTTTCTTCTTTATCCAAATTAGGCCCAATACCTCCCGGATTAAGACCACTGAAAACTTACACCCTGTACTAAGTGGTCCCTAGAATTAAGGTCACCAAGGATACCCCGTACTAAGAGGATGCCCGAAGAATTAAGGCCACCGAGGACACCCTGTATTAAGCGGATGCCCCTAGAATTAAGGCCACCGAAGGCACCTCATATTAAGCGGATTTCCCAATTGAGTTTTGGGTCTTTCACCATATGAAGACACAATCCCTATTTAATTATTTTTCTAGGCGTAACTGGATATATTAAGTTCAATCATTAACCATGTTTCATGTTTCTTTTTCTTTTCAATTCGTACTTTATCATGATAGAGAATCATTTACATAAACCAAAATGGATTTCTAAGTGTTTTCATTTCAACGGTAAGCCATTAAAGCACATAAACATAACAAAAATATCTTAAAATGTATAGTCAATTGTACTCTAACCATTTACAATTCACTAAATAGAACTTAAACCCCATTCGTGAAATATTGAAAGAAAAGATGAGGAAGTTGGGAGAGCTTATGTGATTTTGTATGATTCTACCGACTCTTTATACAAGGCCTAAACCATTCCATAACAAATCAGAGGTTTCTTCTCAGGTCGTGGTTGGCGATGAAGGAAAGTGATGGTGATTTGTGGTTGGCTGTGTTCGACAGAATCAAGAGTGACAAAGAGAACTCAAGAGACGGGTAGAGAGAATTCGCGGGCCATATTCCCGTTATTTCTTTCATTTCTTCTCCCTCTCTCCCTCTCAATCCTCCTGATCATTCCTTTACTATATTTAATTTTTTTTTCTCCACTTTTTCTTTTTATCTCCTCTCCCTTCATGATCCTTCTACCTTCTTCTTGTTCTTTCTTTTGTCGCCTCCAAAACTAATCAATCAACATATATATATATATATATTGGTCACTTTCTTTTTCTTCTAACATTTTTATTTAAAAGTTAAAACACACATAATACACTTAAAAAACACAATAATCATAATACAAATACGTAATAAACTTTCACTAAAAATTGGAATAACACCCGCTTGGTAGCCAAGGGCTTTCATCAACAACCCGATTTGGACTACGATGAAACTTTAAGCCTGCCATAATTAATTCTTACCGGGGTCTCTAATGGTTGGTACGTCTTTGCGTCAACTGGATTTCAAAAATGTTTTCTGGCATGGTCTTCTGTAGGAGGAGGTTTATATGTCACAACTATCTGGGTTTATTGATCCACATCGCCTAGATTATGGCTTTTCCAAATACTGCACTCTATTAACAACATACTTAATCCTATTTCCAATGGTAAAATTTCCATTGTCATTGCCTTGGATTCTGCTGATTTCGTTATTGTCAAAATTGAATGCTTGTTGGTCTTGTTGTCCGCGGCTTTCTTGAGCTTGATCTGCGAAGAATCATTAGCTGGTAATAGATCCTTTGGCGGATAGATATGATAAGAATTCAGAAGCTTCATGTGAACTCCTATTTCACGAAGTGCTCCAAACTTAGTTTCTGAGCAGCCGCAGAACCCAACAATCATTGATCCAGTCCCTGTCCTTGAAAAATACTCTCCTTTTTCATCTCCAAAAGGCCCGAAAATTCTTTTGTTGCTCTTGAAAGTAATAGAGCGAATGAAGGTCTCCGAGGTCAAGAACCATGGTGTTTTATAAAATCCGCAAACTCCAGTTAAGAATTCGTCTGGATAATCAAGTTTGATCTGCAGTAAATAAAGATAAAACTAAATAATGCAATTTGAACCTAATTCAGAGTTATTTATTTATTTTTGTTCAAGTTAAGAACTTTACTTGCACATAAAGTGGTTTGCGTAGATGGTTATCTCGTGGCATGAGCTAAACAAAAGCCAATGCTGTTGGACAAATATCATCACTGATTGTGGCTTCATAACTTTGCAAAGTTTATCCTAGAGATGTCTTTGGTACAATGGCACATTAACAGAGTAGTTTAATTCAACTTTTAACTATGTATAACTAGTTTTTGAAGCTCTGAGATTGGTCGAGTTGTGGAGGATTACAATGACTATATGTCTGCTATATATTCCTTCTATTTGATTTTGATATATATATTTACTATGAAGAAAATGATATGTTGCATTGTTGCCTACTGTTTAGCATATCATGCTAGTCTTTGTTACATTGATAAATTTTGGTTAAAAAGACATCTTCTATTATTGAAAATGTTTTCTATGAAGATTTATGTGTAAATATACTCAAGATTCATGTGTTATGTTCTCTTCGATGAATAAATATGTTTGATTCATTTCAAAAAAAAAAAACTAGTTTTTGAAGCAAAACTCAACTCCAACCAAATAGCTAAATTAAAGTGATCAAAAACTAACTTTTGCTCCAATCGAATAGTGAGCAAAATTTAACTTTCTTAGTAAATTTTGCTCATTTTTTTTAGCAATGAAAGATTTTTATTAGCATTGCAAAGAAGCAGCAGAGCAGACAAAATAGAACAAGTACATGGCCTAAGATTGAATGAGATTACAACTGATACACAGTACAAGTAGGTATGTGAAATCCATTAATTCAGCTTATTAGATTAAATTATCCTCTAGGAAGGGGCATATATATTCTATAATTTTGAAAATTTTGAGGCAGTGCAAATATATCATATATGAAGGGATCGGTGTAGAGTGGACTAACCACGGTTGTTATAGCATTGGGGCAGTAGGTATTCTGGCAACCATGCCTCTCGGACCAAGATGAGCTCTCGTTGCCATCCTGATATTTAATCTGAATGTAGTCTACCCACGTATAATACCGTATAGCCAACTCAGTCACACCTGAGTGAATGCCATCATCAAAAGGTTCCCTGGTGGTCATCTTGAAAACTTTTATTTGGACTAAAAGATGAGGAGAGAGTGAAGCTAGCTTGGAACTGTGGTACGTGTGTGGAAGGAGCTACCCTATTACTTGAAATCATAATTTAGGCTGTGAGGTATATATATACTTATATAGAGGTAGCTAGCTTGGAACTGTAGTACGTGTGTGGAAGAAGCTACCCTATTGATATCATAATAGATTCTGTTTTCCAATATGGCTGGTGCGTAAAGATAGAATGAAATTATTCATATTCCCCTATGGATTTGAAGAAATCAGATAATAATATCATTAATCATGGTCAAAAAATGACACTTTACATCAATTTCTTAGGCCCGTACAAAATTAACTCTGAAGGCCGGACAAACTACAAAATTAAATAGCACCGCTCATTAAGACTTGTTTGCTCGTTTATTGAAAACGAGCGTACAAAGATAGAATACATCAAGCAAAACTACTCTAACTAGAGAGAATCCAACCGCCGAGCACGCAATTGTGGTACGATTAAAGACTCATAGACCAACTTTCCCGACTATGTACGTCATCAATGTAGGCTAAACCTGTAAGGGAAAAATATTTGTTATTGGCTATTTCCTATTTGACAAAACATCTTCCCTTGTATTAGCATTTCATTGTATTCAATGCTAGGTTGTTTAGGGAATTTGTGTCGTGGCTTAGGTTGTTCTTGCTCGAGATGGTTCGTGAAGACGCCTTTCTAATCGAGTCTTTTCTCCGGACTTCGATCAGTAGTCATCGAAGGTTTCGTTCAAGCTTATCAAGGTATGACTCATGCATATGCACATGTACTTAATTCATATTGAGTTTTTCTTTGTGTCCTAAGGTTATCTAGGTTTGCTTGTTAGCCACACTTGAATGCATTGTTTCATACATTTGAGTTTATTATGTTAGGATTGCTAGATCTTCTCTTAAAATCATTTTGATTAGCATTCCTCTTTGTTTAAGGCTGATTTAAGCCTTGCGATCGATCGTACCTTGATTGGCGATTGATCGCACCACGTGGGACAATATGTCCGTTGGTAAGTGACGTGCGATCGATCGCACGATACCATGCGATCGATCGCATGGTCCACATGGACAATATGGCCGTTGCATTTAAATTGAGTGCGGAATATATCTGTTGTCCTCTCTTTCTTGCGATCGATCGTAACCTATTGGGCGATCGATTGCATGGTCCACATGGACAATATGGCCGTTGCATTTAAATTGAGTGCGGAATATATCTGTTGTTCTTTCTTTCTTGCGATCGATCGCAACCTATCGGGCGATCGATCGCACATGAGGTTTTTAGCTCCTGTCTCGCATTTTTACACTATGCGATCGATCGTAACCTATCGTGTGATCGATCGCAAATGCCCCTGGACAGATTCTATATATAGAACTCTTTTGTTTCATTTCGGCCAACTCTTTCCCCATTGTCTAAAAACACTTTGAGAGAGTTTTCTGGTATATTTGAGTGATCCTAGTTCCATGTTTTAGGTTCCTCATCTTTGATGTTTGTTGATTTAGTTATTGTTCCTTGTAAATAACAAAATCAACCCTTGAATTATATTCAAGGCTTTTCGATTTGGTTTGGTTAATTCAAGCAATTGTTCCTTGTGAATTGCTTGTGTTAATCGAATTGAATTCATTATTTCATTCACACACACACTTCATTGCATAGTCGGTGATGCTTGCGGTTGGAGGATTCACATGGTGAAGTTCGATCAATCGGAGTGGCTTGAGGTGAGAGCACTTGAAGAAGCATTTGGAGGCTACACAAGGTTAGAGCTGCCACTAGTATATAGGTAGATAATGTAGAGTTTGGGACTGTGTTTCCCCCTTGTATGTGTTTGCCAATTGGCGTTTTTCATAGTGTTACACAAGAGCGTGGGGTACGGCTCCCCTCCGGTTTTCCCTCTAGAGGTAGAGATTTCCGGGTGAACATATCATTGTGTTGATTGTGTGATTTTTTATCTATATGTATTGTGCTTAATTGTTTAGCATATTGTGTGCTTGTTCATACATTGATATATATAGTCCGTGGTGTGCTATTGATGATGCACACTTTGAGATTAGAACCTAGGTTGTGGAGAGTAATTTTTTAATTTGTTCAAACTTGTGTATACTCTTCGATTAGTGTTTAGGACGACTGACTTGTACGATTTTACGCATGTAATAACGCAAGCGCTCGTCGTTGTCAAAATAATGATAAGTATAGATTAAAGATCAGAATGCCGTACCATAGAGATTGGAAGGCCCAAAACCACATTGGTTTTGTGGTAACCTAGGGTTTCTATGCACTAATGGATAGCAAGGGATGGATTGACTATGTACTCGTGATGTGGACTATGTGCAGATGGAAGTGTAGTGTATATGATTTTGGTATTTTTTGGATTACAAATTAAATATGCAAGTAATTTAAATCTAGCTAACACTTGTGTTGAGCTGACAAACTCAGGACACACAAAAGATGGGGTAAACCAAAAATACTATTGGGGTTTCGGGTTAACCTTCACCCACTTCAATGAATGACAAACCTAACAGATATGCAATGCTGACAAACTCACAAGCCAAATTCCTTTAAACCTTGGCACCAAAAAAGGTACTCAAGATTTAGTTTCTGAATTTATCCCTCATGTCTTTTACGATTCATGAGGGGCTCTCAATCAATTTGCTTAAGCTTTTTACAGTCCCTAAGTTCATTAAAAGAGGTGTAAAGTAAACTAAGGAATTCAAACAAAGTGAAATCATGCTCACACTCATGCTCACATTCATTACATGCATTGTCTAAACACATGCTTTTAAACACGCATTCAATATAATTAAATCAGACAAACACATGCTTAATGAACAATCAACATGCATAAATATCAAATTAAATCAAGTCATCGTCATGGGCTAGGGTGTAGTCCTAGCCACCAAATATATAAATACATAAACACATATATACAAACAATAACAATTACCCAAAATTATTCACAATAATTAAAAATAAAATTAAACAAATATAATAATTAAACGAGTTTGGGTAATGTTACTGTATGTGTCTATGAAAATAGACACTGCCTTTCAGGTGCAGGTGGAAGGCTCAGCTATGGTGTGGCAGCGGAACTGATCGGAACTGCCCTTGGATGCGGCGGGGGACGGCGGAGCTAATCGAAACCGTCTTTGGATGTGGCGGGTGCCCAAATAAATTGGACATGGGCTAAGTGGGCTGGCATGGGCCAGGTGCAGTGAAGGGCCCAAAACAGATTGGACTTGGGGCCATTGGTCAAAGCCCATTTGACTTTTCTTTTCCTTCTTTCTTTTTTCTTCCGGCCCAGCCCGTGGCTTTCTTCTTTCTTTTTTTTCTTCTGGGTTGACTTTTCAACCCTCACTTCATCTCTTCTCTCATCCCGTACTGGCCTCTCTCTTCTTCATCAGTTTCATTCTTTCTCAGAGACAGGGAGCAAGAGGGCTTCAAGGCTGTAGTGCCGGCGGCGGCGTGGCTCAAGCACAGTAGCATCGATGATGAGATTGCACATAGCGCTGGCGGCGTGGTCGACGACAGTAGCATCGATGATGAGATTGCAGGTGTGATGGGTCGACGCCGACGGTGGCTTGATGAACGGTGGTGCTGCAATTGCTGAGAAGAGTGGCGGCAGAGCATGGGGTCGCGGCACTGGAGGTGCGGCGTGGATGTGAGAGGCTCCGGTGATGATGATGCTGGGTGATGGTGATTTTGCCTTTGGAATTTCAGAGAGCACGGCTTGAACCTGCAATTGCAGCTGCCATTGGCTTTCGTTTCTCGGAGTCAATTTGATTAACAGACAAAAGCTAATGGAAGCGTTGTTGCTTGACAAAGAAAGAGGAGTTGAGCAAGTATTTACCATACTTATGGCTTGAACGGCCATGAAGAAAACAACACAGTGGTTTAAAAAAAAAATCTCGCCTGCCGGCGAGATTCATTAACAAAAATTTGCTTTGAAAATTACCTAGCCCCCCAAGTTTTTCAACTTGGTTCCGCCACTGTCATAGTGATCCTGAGAAGTTTTGCGTACGTATTTCCTAATTACTAATTAATTAATTAAGTTTCTAATTTAGGTGTAGCCTCTTTGATTCCAACTATTATAATTATTAAGACACGTTCTAGCTGTGCAGTTGGTGAACATGGATGAGCAATGTTTTAATGTAGAGGGTGTGGTGGAGATTCGCAAATTATTGTTTATTTTGCAAATCCCGTCCATTCATCATGTGATGGGAGATGGGAATAAAGCTGCTCATTCAATTGCTGTCAATGTAGCCTGAGATCAAGGGCGATATTCTCATGGTCAGAGGTTGGTCCTTCTTGACTCATGTCTGTCATCTTTGATGATATGCCTGTAACCGATATTTCTGCTAAGGATATGAGTAGTTTTCAGTCTTCTTTTGAAGGGTTTGATGCTAGATATAGTCAATCTCATCTATGTACTTTGATTATCTAATGGAATAAAGTTACTTTTTCTCAAAAAAAAAAGAAAAAAAAAAGACACGTTCTAGCTTCTAGCTAGAAAACAATAGTACGTAACTTTAGCTAGCCTTTAGATATGAAGTCCATTGTAGATGCAAACTACGGTTTTTAATCAGGAAAAATAGTTGGAATACAAAAGAATAAAATGAGACAAACCCCAAAATCTAAGCTATGATTAAGTTAGAAAAAATATCAGTGCAAGTTCAATATATTAGTAGTTTGACATACCGTTAGGCTACGGTTGTCCGTTATTAATTTAAGGGTAAAAGTTATAAATAGTCCTTGTGGGTTTGGGGTGATGTTCAACATTAATCTTGTGGTTTGCAAAAATTAATCAATATTGGTCCATATGCTAATTTCGGCAAAAAATCCAACAATTAAATTCATGTGTAGGTGATTCATAGGGATAAATTTATCATTTTAATTAGAAAATAAACTTTTTTCAAGTGTTTCTTATTTAATTTAACTTTTGACACTATTTTAATTGATAAAAATCTTGCTATAAATAACATTTTGGACAAATATTGATCATTATTGCAAACCACAAAGGTGATATTAAACATTTTGAAACCCAAAAGTTAATGTTGAACATCACCTCAAACCACAATGACCATTTATAACATTTATCCTTAATTTAACACACAATGCATACATTACTTACTTTAATTTTAAAACGATTTTATTATTATTATTATTTTAACATAAGAGGGCTGGAACCAGTGGAGGCTAGGCCCTCACGCCTACTTATTAGTAAAAACCTTCAAAATACATAAGAATTTCTACTCTTAGGGCAACTCCAATGGGGGAGCTCTAAACCCATATATAGGTCAAGATTTGGGATTTTTCATCTCCAATGGAAATAAATTTCCAGACCTAAACTCAGTTTTTTGGAGCCCCAAACCCATCCCAAAACCCAAACTCAGATCCATTCCAGGATTTGAAACCTATATGGATCGGACTGATCCTTGGCAAGTGGAGGAGAGAGATTGACATAAGAGAGAGCTGGGCTGCAAACAAGAGGAGGAGAGTGCGGAAAACGCACGGCAATGACTTGCCAGAAAGAAGCACGCGCTGGACGCGCGAGTGGGAAGCGCAGGAACAGGGGGCACGTGGGGGACATTCGTTGGCCCGCACGTCAGATGCGGATAGGTTGACCTCCAACGGTCATCAATCCAATGGCCAGGATTCGTCCAATTTGAAATGGACGGTCCTGGTGTCTCAATATTTTTGTTATTTTTAAACAAATATAATAGATCTATTATTAATCCAACGGCCCACGTTTCTGTAAAATTAATTTGGACGGTTTGCATTTAATTCTATTGTTAATTAGTGATCTAAAATCCGAAAAAATATTAAAAATTTTATTTTAAAAAACTGAAGTTGTGATTGATGTTATTTGTATGAGTTGCGATTGATCGATTAATACGAAATGACTCGATCCGTAAATTACTCGATCCTTAAATGACTCGATCCGTAAATTACCCCGTAGTAATTACTTGGTATATTGTAAAAATATTATTAATATATAATAATTAATATTGTACTAATATAATATGCCACAACCATAACAAAATATTATTTATATATGTTTGAGTTTAGGTTTAGGATTTAGCATTGGAGAAGTCTAAATATAGGTTTTGAGTTTGAGTATAAGATTTAGCATTGGAGATGCCCAAAACCTATACTCAAATATAGGTTTTGAGTTTAGGTATAGGGCTATGCATTGGAGTTGCCCTTAGTTAAACTTAATGGAGTACACCGGCTCCATGTTTGGGTAAAATAGTCCAAAATGTCTCTCAGTAGACTTTCCAGGTTTTAGGTTCTCCTTAAACATGGCAAAAATGTAAGCCTCTATAGGGACTTCAGGTTTCCTTGGGGTTCCACTTCCACGCTTCACATGCTTAATCAAATTCGAGTTATAAATTTTCGCATTCTCCTCCGTTGTCACATGGCTATCCCCACCGGCAGATGGCCAACCCGTCTCCGACACAATAATCTTCAGAGAACCTCCCCCGACCCTCTCCAAAGCTGCGTAATGTGCATCCAGAGTTGCATCAAACAAGTTCCGATACCCAAGATGGCCATCTTGCACTAGAACCGACGGATATGTAAACAGTGCATATTCACGATTAACGTTCACACGGTCGTTATTATAACTGAAATATGGGTACATATTAAGCAATAACGGGGATCGGTTGGCCTTCAAGATGGCAATGATAGGATCTAGAAATGGTCTCCACTCGGACTTGAGTAAGCCTTCTGAAGGAGGGTAGGACTTTTCGAGGATTTTCTGGTAAACGGCGGTGGAGACTTTAATTTTGTTTGCAAGACCGAACTTAGAAATTGCAGCTTGAATTTTTTCCATGGCAGGGCCAACATACGGTGCCATTGGATCTTTGAGCTCTATTTCGTTCCCAACTGCAATGTATTTGAAGTTGACATCGCCATAGTTTTTGACATTTCTTCGAACCCAGTCATCTGCAACGTCTTGACTAGAAGCAATGTTTTTAATGAGCTCATTTTCCACACCTAGCATGACTTCAATGTTGGAACCACGAAGGGCTTGAAGTGCCTCATGGTTGGGACCATAGAGCCGCATCTTTTTTATCTTATTATCGTTGTAGAGCTTGATTACTTCTGTTGAGGCTGGTAGGTCGTTTGCAACCGTTCCATAACAAACACCAACTGCTCCTGCAATTAAAAATGAAGTAATCCACCAACTTACTACTAGTCAAGATGTATTTTTTCGTTACAAGAATACAACCTAGCTTTCCTAAGATAAAAGGCTAAATTATTACATTATTATTATTTTTTTCTTCATTCCTTTCCCTCACGAGAGAGAGAGAGAGAGAGAGAGAGAGAGAGAGAGAGAGAGAGAGAGAGAGAGAGAGAGAGAGAGAGAGAGAGAGAGAGAGAGAGAGATTTGACCTGCCATTATCGCACCAAAAGATATATAAGCTAGCTAAGAAGAGAAAAGCAATTGCTTCCTCACAATTAACTATTCTTATGTATCCTTTTTATAGCATCAGATGAATGACTAAATAAGTAAATATGCATCTCCACGACCAAATACAGTGCACGTAGCAGTTAAGATTTCCACAAGTAATTACAAAATTTGTAACTAGTTGCATGTATAGTTGCTCTAGTTAATGAATAAACAATATATTAATTAATCCTTTTAGCATCAGATGAATGCCTATTATATATCTCCACGACCAAATACGTACAGTGTACGTAGCAGTTAAGATTTCCACAAGTAATTACAAAATTTATAACTAGTTGCATGTATAGTTGCTCTAGTTAATGAATAAACAATATATTAATCTAAGTAAGTAGCTGTACTGGTTAATTAGTTGTCAATTTTAGAGCGCGTAGTACGTATTCGACTTTTGTTTTTTAGCTGACACATTAGTATAGAAAATTCATTCTCTCTCTTGGTGCGATAATGGCAGGTCAAATCTCTTGGTACGTAGTTGTACGTAGTTGTGGTTCTTTTTTTCTTCATTCGATAATTTATTTGGAAAATGCCCAGGAGGTCCACACGTAGCAGACCTTTTACCACCCGGTGAGGATATTCCTAAAATACCAACAATAATCAAAATCTTCACCAAAAATACCAGCCGTATCCTATAACGCCCACACTGTACCAGCTTTGGCAGTATACAAAGACTTTGACAGTTGGTCAGCAATTTTCAAGCCCTTACATGCATGGCTTTTTGGCGTCTAGTACTACAATCACATGAAGCCTTCTATCTTTCCAACACCACGCAGCAAGCAATTTTTGGAAGAAAGCAAAACCTTGAATAAATACACCATCACATGATTATGGCTCCTAGCTCCATCTGCAGGATGTTCACATGCACACAGCATACTCTTTTGTAAACTTATGCATGCCTCTTTGTATCTAAGACATGAGTCTTACACGTAACTAGCATGCAACCTTGTATACTTTTTTGTAACCTAGCCAAGTAGCCATAGCCTTGCATGCATATATAGATGTAAGTAGTCTTTCAAGAGGAAAACGGATATACAGACCACCACAGAAACTCTACGCACACAGCAACACCAACAATACCAGAAAATAGCCTTAGCCTTTCAATACCAGTACCTTTGTAATATTACCAGTAGCTTTTTCATTCAAGCTTTGTAATATCATCCCACTACTTGTAATCTATATTCCATATCAATAAAAGATCAGTTTCTTTTGTATCTCTTTGTTCATAAACACTTCCACCAGATAATATATTATCCTAGCCTTGTTATTTTCTTCTATAATCAAAGTACATATGCAAGATTATATGAAGTAAATATCCAAATATAAGCAACTTCAAGAAGAGCAGATCATCCCATGCAGTAGCAGTCCATAATAATCACAGAAGCAGTCCATGACATGCAGCACACAGTAGTAGCAGTCCACGACATGCAGCAATAGACCATTTGAAGCAAGAGCCTTTTCAAACGAAGAAGTCCTAGCTTGTCGATTTTAGTTCTGTTCGTAGTTTTGAAGAGAAGACTGTACAATTTGTACTAGCACATGCAAGTAGGTTTTCTTAACCTTTAAATATTTGTTTAACTTAGTCGACTTCTAGTCCAAAACAGGGAAAAACTGGCGTAATTATATTATTTTACTGCTAAACTGACGATCATATTATCTTTTGAAGATCTGTGTCGTAATTAAATGCATGCCAAGATGACCTTTAGGTATTAGTCAGGGAACCTCTGAGTCCAAGAACCTCTGAGTTCTGCTCTTATAACCCTGTTAGTTGGTTTTGTCGCAGTTCCATGTCCTTCGTTCTATGTTCAAGGCTTGGTATTTAGCGGTTGTATTGGCCATCTAATCACGACGCAACCCCTTTAAAAATTTGGTATCAGAGCTAGCATAGCAGTATTGTAATATAGTTATAACAGTGAAGTACCTTGAGGACAGAGGTCACAAACACATCATATAAAAAACCGATTTTGTTAATTGCATGTTAAGAAACACTTGTTAAAAATATTTTTTATGATTGATTATCTTAATCTAGAAATAACAGAGTCTCAAAAGCGAAAAATTACTTTAGATCAAAATACGTTAGTTTGTTATTTTCCACAGAAAAATCACAAACATATTTTACACAGTGAAGAATATCCACTGATAAATAGTGTAATAGATCTTATAATTAGTCAAGCAGAAAATATAAAGTTAGAATATAATAAACAAAATCAGAGTGTCCAACAACTACTAGATTATTTACAGAAGAATTCGTTAAAAATCATTAGACAAAATTTAGACTATATATCGTCTCAACTAGAAGATAATAATAGAAATATACAAAGGTTTCCTAGTAAAAAAGAAATAAAAGAATTGGTAGATCTTATTGACAGTAAACCAAAACAAGTAGAACTCCAGTCGTTAGAAATCGTCGAACAACTGAAATTAGAAGTACAAAAAATACAATTAGTACAAAAAGAGTTAACTGAACAAGTAGAGAAGTTACATAATAAAATTGATAGATTATTAGTTTAATGACCGATTCTAGAACTAATAACAAATATATCAACGCACTAAACGAAGTTAATAAATTAGATAAAGAACCAGTAGGTTTTTCGGATATTATAACTACTGTTCCTAGCACTAATATACCTATAAGACAGAATAATACTATTATTCAATTAATAATAAACTTAGCAGAAAAAGTAGACCAATTAGAAGAACAAATTATAGAAATTAATCAACTTTTGCTTAGTACAAGATCTTCTTTACCGTCTGAACTAGTTAAAAACTTAGAAAATTTAAGTCTAGGTACGAATAGATTTATAAGAAAAATAAAAATAATTCCCTTTGACAATAGCAAATGGAACTTTTTAGAAGAAAAGGAAAAGAAATAGTTAGAACAGAAGATATTTATCCAAATGAAGAAGAAGCACAAGATTTCCTTAGAAAAGGATTTTTAAGATCGCAGAGAAATAAATATAATTTATATCAATTTGGAAGATTGAAAATAGAAATAGTATTGTAAGTACTATTAGCCAACATGAAGTAAGTTGTATAGATAAAGAAGTAACTTTAAATTTACTTAGTAATCCGGCAATAGAACAATTACGTAAATCAAATTATTCACAAATTCACATAGGACCAATTATGATAGGAATAGCAGGATTAACTAGGGCACAAGTAGGCACAAAAGCATTAGTATACATATATGACGATAGGTGGGACAATCACCAACAAGCAGCTATAGCAACTGTAGAAGTAGACCTTAGTTCAAACCTGACAGTAATAGGTTGTATACCTAATTATGTAATGACAATTAAAGAATTTAGTAAACATATTAAAGTAAGCATTAGAACAAAAAATTATAATATGAAAGGAGATTTTAAAAATCTAGTAATTAATTTAATGTATGTAGAAAAAGTTTCAGATAAATTCAACTATAAATTTAATGTAGAATTTCAAAATTTAGTACAAACTTTTGGTAGTAAACATGTCAATATGATAGAGGCAAAACCCGTAGACAATAGTTTCTTAGAAGGAACTCAATGGTTATTACCTAATTTACAAGGATAAAAAAATAGACAACCAGATAAAGCTCAAATATTTGAAAATCATTTAGGAGAAGCATCCGTAAGATTCACTAATTATAGACAAATAGAAAATATAGAAGAACTAGAAAGTGAGGCAGAAATAAATATGGTATTTGATAATTTAGAAATAAATTTAATCGAACAAAATTTTGATAATATAGTTGATAGATTAATAGAAGACATAGATGATTTATACATATTTTATGTATAAAGGATGCTCCAAATCGCTTAGTTTATGTTTTCCTTATTGCCTAATAATGCCACTTACCCTTGTTTATCTCATTTTGTAGGTTCATATGGGAGAAATGGAACTTGGACAAAAAGGATGCACTTTAGGAGCTTTTGAGGCATTTTCATAGAGAAGGCGAAAGTCAACCGTGACTTTGGAGCTCAAGAATTCAAGATTGAAGCCTTAGAAGTGAAGAGCAACACTATTCCGGAGTTGAGACCAAGAAACCGAAAAGTCAACTTTCAGCCCGAAAAGTCAACCAAAGTCAACGGGCCCACATGGTCAACTCCGAGGTCAAACCCGAAGGCAAGGCGTCCCACACCATTCATGAATCTCCCAAGCAAGCTAGGAAAGCCCCTCTCATTGGTTGAGGTACTTTGGTGGTGATTTGAATTTGAAATTCAAAATGGAGACAAAACATTTAATGCTTGAGACACATTTTGTGCCCTAGCCTTCCACCCCTAAGTTTTGCCTCCTTATGGTCCCAAATCTGATTTTCATGGTCTCTCACACATTACCATTATATCCTTTATGCCTTTGCATTCTTTCCAATTCCCTTATGGCATTTAGGTACTTTTGAGTCGGTTTGATCTATGTACGTTATGGACCTTAGGATCATGCCCTTTAATCATAGCCCTTTATTCCCCTCATATATATTCTTAGAACTCCCCATTTTGTGCAACAACTAACCCTAGACACCACAAGTCCCCAAAATTTTCTGAACTTTCCCATCTCCTTCCTCCCATTTGCCTCATTCACTTTTGCATTCGGACACTGATAGATCGGTCGATCACTGGTCGATGACCGGTCGAACTCACGTCTATTTGTGTTTTCCTCCATTTTTCCACCACTTCCTCCACTCATCTCTCCTTAATTCCTTCACCAAACATCCTCCATACACCCTCTACTACATCCCCAACCACTTTTCCCTTCCATTCTCTCACATCTACTCACAATCTCATGAGTTTCATCAACAACTTCAAGTTCTAGAAGGCTTGGAGCAAGAGGAGGCAAGGAGGAGACTAAGGAGCACAAGGAGAGGGCTTGCAACCACTTGGTGACAGGAAGGACCAGCTGGCTGACCTTCTTGAGCATCTCTTCACCTTATTTTACTCTCTTTTTGTCTTTGAGTTAGATAGATTTGAGAACATGATGTTATTTGTGATGTATTGTGAGTAGTCCTCTAAGATTGGGGGCTAGGGTTGTGTGCCCTAGCCCATTGATGGTGGATTGAGCAAATAATGTTATATATCATGTTGGTTGAAGAATGGATATGCCTGTTGCCTAATTTATTATGTGTTAGATGCATGTCTAGGGATTTGATTAATTCTAAAGCATGTGTTTAATCTACTTTGATTTGAGAGTGTGAAGTTAGTCCCTCCATTCTCTCAAAGACAATTGACAACAAGTGTGATGAGTTTATCTTGTTTGATTTCCTTGGTCTTGATGCTTTAAGCCCCTTGTGTTAACATTGTTAATGTGTAATCGGGAGTTGATGTGAACCATTGCATGGCACAACAATAACTTAGAGGACTTAATTGGTCTTAGAACCATTGCATGGCTAGGATACGGGAATTGATTCATTAATCAACTTGGCTTTGTGTGTGAATTCCTTAATGCATTTGTGCTTCACCTCCCTTGCATTTGTGAGGGAGGACCTTCATTGATAACATTGATGAAGGATTAACTTCTATGAACCTTTGTTGGCATAGAAATACATTAGATATCATTCACATTCCATAACCATTGCATGGGTGGAGTGTAGGGATTTATCTCACAAACCGTTTAACATGTATGTGCATTTGATTGCTTGTCCATCGGATATAGACTAGAGTGACCCGAAACCTCCAATCACTTCATCATTTGAACCGTTTCCTATTTACATTGCTCGTTTGCTTAGCTTAGTTTATTTATATTGCTTGCTTGTTTGTCACTCACCCAACCATCAAAATGTTCACTACTACATGCCCACTTTGCACATACCCCACATAGCTCATGTATAGCAATCTATTTCTTATCTCTTCATTAGTGCTTGTTAGTCTAGCTACTCTAGTTGCCTAGGGATTGGCACCGCCAATTCCCAACGACACACCCTCGGTCTTTACTATATCCATACTCTTGACGACACGTTATGCTTGCGTGAAAGCGCTCTAAAAACGTTAAAGTCAATAGACAATTTAAGTGAAGAACAATATATGGAAAAAATATAAGACTTATGAATTAGGATTACATAGGTTAAGTGATGAGGATATGAAAAAATTAATATTAAACATAGGATTAGAACATATTTTAGGAGAACAAGATTATAATAATATGTTAATTGAAGTAGAATGTATGCCTGTAGAAGAACAACATAGTTCCACATGAATAAATTCAGGACCAACGATAGGTAGAACAGATCAACAAAATATAAGACCAACTAATGAACCTTATGCAGAAAATAGTAGATTTTATAATTATGAAGCAGCATCAACATCTTTTAGGAAAAATAGAATACCTTATAAAGGAATAGAACAAATAAATCTAGCTGGAAATATATTAAATTTAGATCATGTAGACCCACAAGATTGGGAAAGAACAATAGAAAGATGGGAAAAAGGATGCGTACATGCGGCAATAATGTTAGACTTTAGTAACACTAGAGACATGTTAGATTATTTTGAACATACTTTAGATGGAATGGTGTTTGATTATTTTCAAACATGGAAAATTAATAATCCAGAACAACATCAAGCAGCAAAAACAACATTTAATATAGATGCTTTTGTACAACTTATTAAAATGGAATTTTTAGATCATAATAGATTAGATGGTAGAAATGAACAAGAACAAATTAAAGCAATAAGGAACTTAGAACAATTACAAATATGTGATTTACAATATATAGGAGATTATACCACAAATTTCTTTAAGTATTTAGGAAGAACGGGTAGAATAAATTATATTAATTTATTAAATAGTTATATGACAAAAAATAAAAGGACCCATAGGAGAAAAAATATGGACAGAATGACAAAAACACCCTAGAAGAGATGATACATCAATAGGCCCTAGAACACAACACGTATATGCATGATATATTAAGGGAAGAATGTAGTCAAATAAAAGCAAAAAGACAAATTAGAAAACAATTTTACATGAGTTGTAAAAGTATAGACTTACCTAAGCAATATGGATGTCATTGAAAAGTTACGGTTTTGGTCTCGATGGCGTTGGTGGTGGTGTACTGTGTTTTTGAGGTTTCCCCAATCTGTTTCCTGTAATTGGTGGATTGTCGGTCGCTTGGTTTTGGGCTCCGCAATGAAGTGCAGTGTTTCGTTGGCAGCATGACCGAATCTCTCTTGGGACTTCTTCTGCTGTTGGTGACTAGGCTGGTTGGGTCCTAAGTTGTGCGAGATGGATCTATGTAGGTTGGTTGGGTTCTTGGTGGCATTGGTCTTCCAAATCTGAGGGAGGATTTCTACTCCAGTGTGGCTGGCTTTCCCAAAGACAATGGGAATCTATCTATTCCGATTGTGCTGGTGCCGTAGCTCGATGGTGGTTTTCGGGTTAGGCTTGGGTCTGATTATGTGGTTATCACATTTAGGTTTGATCGAGCTTACCTGTTGGCCTGCTTGCATTGTTGGGTTTCTTACCAGGTTTAGAAAGCTTCTTGGGCATGTTGCTGATTTCATCAGTTCTATCAATGCTAATCTACTTCCACCTTTAGTGGCCGGACTGCGTTGGCTTTGCCAGTTCAGGCTTTTTAGCTTAGCCTAAATGGTTTATTCTTGATTGTTAGTATCCTTCTTTCACGCCAAAAGAAAGAAGATGTTGCTGCATCATTTTTTGATTAAAATGTGGCAGAAAACATTAAGCTTTGAGTTCATGTTTTTTTTTTTCTCTTTGTAATCGTTCTATAGGCTCATCTCATCTTTGTGATGTATACCTCAATATGTACTCTCTTTTTTTTTTCGCGCCTCTAAATGGTAAATTATTATGTATAATTTTGACTTCTTTAACACAATAGATGTTTTCGCTGAAAAAAAAAAACAGAAAGAATAATAAATGGGAGGCGTAGACTAGACAAACCGTGATTTTGTCGGTTGTGATGCTCTCGGATCGTTCCCCATGTCTGTCAGACCAAATTGATCTCCCGTTGTCATCATATTCAATTTGGATGGATTCAATGAACACGCAATAAGTTATCACCAATTGCTTGACCGTCGAGTGAACTCCATCATCAAAACTGTCTCCAGCGTCTGGGCGAACCAAGCAAGCATCAATACTCAGCCGCTAAACCCAAAGTCGGGTGTCGTTGCCATGCTTTTTCCTCAAAACCCTAGTAAGCTATGAGGAGACAAATTTTGAATTTAATATATTGTTCTTTTCTTGAACAATTATCATCGATAATTAATCTATCTTTATGTTTTGTTCCTAAGTCATTAATTGATTAATTATTTCTTAATTATTGCAGATCAAGCTTGATTATCCGGATGAATTTTTGACTTCAGTTTATGGACATTATAATAAACCACGGCGCTCAAAAACCTCTTTTAACTCCATTACATTCAAGAGCAACAAGAAAAGTTATGGACCATATGGATTTGAAAATATTGGAATGCATTTTTCAATCGAAGTGCCTGGATATAAAATTGTTGGCTTTCATGGCAGGACTGGCCGTGTTTTTGAATTTTTAATTGCAATAGGAGTGCACCTAAAGCCCATTGAATCCATTGATCATTATCAGAATGACAAATGTCACCCCTCAAAACCTCTCCATCAATCAAGCTCTTCGGTGGTGCCGACGGTAAGATATCCGTCAAAACTTCTACTTGCACCTGAATAACCTCGTCAAACCAAAGTCATCAGTGAAGACGACGACAAAGCTAACAAGCAGATATCATGCATAATTTCCGGCAACTAAGTTAGTGGAAGCGAGGGCAACCACAATGGTACTTTCGCCGTTGCAAATAAGTACAAATATATTACTCAGTACTATTACATAGGAAACTCCAATGCAATGTAGAGGTTGAATATCAATGGTGTAATATTCTTTCTGATGCATGTATAGAACGAGCTTCAATCTCTTATTTTGTTTACCCAAAAATGGTGGCCTTCCCTCCCTTTTTTTGGGTAGTGTGTTATTAAATTTCATCTCCACCCTTTATCAAGAGCATGTTTAGAATCAAAACCTAGCTAGACCATTATTCTTTTAAAAATATCTTAACTAAACGTACTCGGGCAAGGCTTAGATAAGTGGAATTTGGAAGTTGTAATTTTTTTTGATGTTATAGTACAAAAACAAAGCTTGGCCTTTAACAAGAAAGTTTTGGGCCTAGGTCATCAGTGTAAGATTTTTATTGGACTCTCATACAAATAAAGACTTCATTAATTACGATTATAGATTACCTAAAGATCAAGAATTAAGGTTTATACAATTTTATTTTTTGGACGTGAGGTTTACACAATTATTGTTTTCTTCTTAATTTGTTTACAATTAAACTTTGTGATTAAATATTTTAAACTATGGAAACCTTTAACATTTGTAGACTTGTTAAGCCTACTTAGACATGACTTAGGTATGCTTTGCGGTTGATGTCTAATTTATGATCAATAGAAAATTCCCTAATGGGTGGAAAATCCTGCTCTAATTTGTGAGCATTGACATCTAGATAAAGCCAGGTCTTTACTCTCACCATCAATACAAGCAATATTGTTTAAGACTATTATAGACTGCACTAAAGTGTATAGGTAATTGGAGGAAGCATAAGATTTTGTCTTTGTCCCTAAGAAAGTAATTGCTAGCATCAATAGGTATGTGATTTATAAATTAGTTTACACAAAACTTTTCAATACATCAAAACAGTCTCATTTCCGGCATATTATTCACAGATCATATATATATATATATATATATGCGTTTTCTACTATGTACGGAGCTCCGCACTTTTAAAAGTGTGCAGCTCAATCTGTAGTGGAGAAAAACTCGTACAAATCATGGGTCGATGATACTACTGATTGTGATTCACAGCAATTAATTGGTACTAATATATTAACCACGTAAATCTTTGTTTAGGTGCATAGTATATATTTCAGTCACTACGTACCTTCCCTCCAGATCCAGTTCAAATCATGTTCCAGTGGCACATTATACAGATGGAAAACTTCATGCATAGCCCTTACAGAGAATATTCATCGGCTAGCTTTTCATTTAACCAGCATCATACATATCATATAATCATATATACATCACCCATATATATGCACTTAATTTGTTATTTTTCTCTCCAATAAAAAGCAATCTTTGTTAATTATGTACAAATCTTGGCTAAGAATCCTGCTATATAAGAACGTTTTCTGTAGCCAGAAGAATTAAGAGCTAGCGATGGAGAACGCCGACAAGTTAGTGGAGGCTGTGAATAGAGTGGGAGACATGCAAGTTGAATGTAATTGTATCGCTTGCATTTCTCTACTTGATACGCAAATGGTTTTTCGGCTCCCGCTGTGAGGACTGCCATCAGAAGTTGTGCTTCTTCTGCAACCATAAGAAAAGATGAAAACTCCAATTAGGGCATGGTACGTGGTACGGCCAGTGTAGGAAATTAATAAAAGAGAAGAAGAAAGGGTTCGATCTTCTTCCAAGCTAGTTATCGTTTCTAGTTCTTTCTTTGTAATAAGGAATATAAGTCATCTCCTAATCATTATGTATTAGTCTTGTCTCATGTTCTAGTAATATTGTTGTAGAAACTAAGAGGGATGGACGTACATCTCCTAACTTTATTGTTCTGGTGTTGTTTATTTGGAGTATTTTGTTCGTTTCAAAAAAAAAAAAAATCCTGCTATATTTTGTACAGTACGCAACATAGTTAGTAATATTCGGAACGCGAATTATACATAAAAAATACGTACGTGTATAATTCGGTAATTTTTAATGAAAAATACTTTCAAAAATTGGGCCGTAAAATTCGGAAATGGCAAATTATAAAATTCGATACGTACTTGTTTTAAACGGAATGTAGTAAAAAATATGGACGTAAAAATACGGATATGTATATATATTGATTTATGTTAAATATATCATATTATCACTATAAAAACAATAAATATATAAAAAATAAAAGCATAAAGCCATAGTTCTAAGTCGTTTCAGAGGAGGGGGAAGACAAAGGGAGACAAAAAACTGAAAAAAGTATGTATCAAAGTGAAGAAAAAGTAAACAACTGATGAGTGAAATAGCATTGGGAGCTACAAACTCCAACACGTGTCTAATACTCTAAAGGTAATACTTTTTTAGGGAGAATGATCACTTTGGTTACTGAACTTTGCTAGATTTGACACTTTGGTCACTGAACTTTCAAAAATATCACTTTAGTCACTGAACTATTACATCGTCTATCACTTTAGTACATCCGTTAGTTTTTTTCCGTTAAAACGACATCTCTCCGTTAAATTCAGGGGTATTTTAGGGATGTAGTTATTGCAAATATCTTTTAGAACTTCATATGCAGTGATTTTGTTCACATTTGTTAAGAATTGTTTGCATTCAAGATAGTGAATGTTGATCTCAAAATGTCTTAAATGAGTGGGTAGACAAAAATAGGTGAAACCCGAGGGAAATTTAGTCAAAAATGGATGAAAATTTGGGTTGATGGAAGGTGAGTCAGAGAAATGATTGTTTGGTCTTACATCCCTAAAATACTCCCGAATTTAACGGAGAGAGGTTGTTTTAACGAAAAAAAACTAACGGATGTACTAAAGTGATAGACGGTGTAATAGTTCAGTGACTAAAGTGATATTTTCGAAAGTTCAGTGACTAAAGTGTCAAATCTGACAAAGTTCAGTGATCAAAGTGATCATTCTCCCACTTTTTTTAATAGGGAAACTAAAAGTCTAGCTATCCTAGGTCAAACGTCTAATGTCAAATCAACATGATTATTATATTTGCATTGAAAATGTAAAAGTCTAGCTAGCCTTGGCCATCCAATATGCACATATGAATGCACCTGGATCAGCATGCACCTGCAACGTACACGATTTAACGTATGCTCACACACACATATATAGTACTTCACTCTATCCTCCCCTCGCCCTGCTGATTCCAATTAACATACTAACTCCATATATATATATATACACACATAATTTATGATATATATGTAATTATATATACACAAACACATCAATTAATTACTATATAGATTGCTCCGTTTTTCTATACCTGTGCTGTATGATTTTTTCTTTCTTTGTATGGTCTGCGTGCTTATGCCAGAGTTATCAAGAATTCGAGAGATGAGAACCATTGAAGGTAATTGGTCCGTACGGATCGATCAGCAGCTGAAGGAGAAATCTTTTGATCATGGTATTCATTCAGCGGTCAGGCAGTTGTTGATAGGTAGTCACTCAAACTGCCTTTCCTTCATCCAGATTCAATATCACGATGATGATAACGGAAGCTAGCTCGTCTTGGATGTGACAAGCATGATATCTCATTCGACCATCACGGTTAGGTTTCTCTAGCTATAACCTCTATATAATTTTCTTTTCAGAGAGTTCACCTTCAAATAAAATATATATTCATGAATTAACTTAAATATAATTATTGCAGATCATTCTTGATAATCCGGACGAATCTTTTACTTCAGTATATGGATATTATGGTAAGCCCTTCATGCAGACCTACATTTGCTCTCTTACTTTCAAGAGTAACAAGAGATCTTACGGACCATTTGGAGAGGAAATTACTTTTCAACCAAAGTCGGGTTTAGGTCTTGGACACGTATTGGATTTAGGTCTGAGTTTTGTGTTCATGGTGTTTACTATATATCCAGCGGATGCTTGCAGCCAATTTCTGTTATTAATTGGTAGAATTTCATTGTTTTTGATTATTTGCTGGATGGACAACCTTAGTTCTAGGAGTGTTCCTTCTATATTGTCAACTTTTAGGTTAAGACTGTCGGGTCACCTGTATCACTGCTCTATTAACTCCTATTAGGCATCTCATTTTTTCTAAGGGTTAAAGCTTGTGGAATGAAAATTTACCATTTGTACATTAGCTCTTGAAAGTTTACTATTTACACATTATCTCTTGCTTCTGGTTAAAAACTTGTTCGAGATATGTTCATGAGGCTAGTTGACTTTTATTACCAATAAATAATTGATCGTTAAAATTTTAAAAAAAAATTCCACCTATTTTGTTTTGCATATGTTCCGTAGAGATTTATTTCGGTTGAATTCTTAAAAACTGAAATCATAACTAGCTTCATGCTTGAGTGGTTGTTGGTGATGAAAAATTTGGATAAGACTCTCTCACCAATAACGTAATATTGGAGCGTGACCTCAGCTCTATTTATCGGTCTGAGCAAGATACGCCTTATTTGAAATTATGTAATACCCCGATTTTTCGTTAATAATTTATTTGAACGAGAAGTAAATATTTTGTGAAATTTTACTATTTGACGTATTTTATATTTTGTCGTGTATTTATTTTGTATTAATTACTTGTATTTAATACCGTATAAATAGTATAAGTATTTGGCGGCAAGATTTGATTGGTCCACATGGCAAGCAGCCATTGGAACAACAACCAAGGTGAGTCAGCATATCTGGTGAGTCACAAGGTGACTCACATGGTGAGTCATCGCCTGTCACGATTTGATTAGACGATCATTTGACTTTTTATTGGTTTCGTTTTTGAGAAAATTAACTTCCTTCATGAAAGTTGTAGAGCTCGTCGATATGAGTTCGTGAGCATAACATTTGCTAAAATCGGAGTTTGTATGAGAGAGATATGAATTTTTGAAGTTCGGGTTACTATTTTTGGGATTTTTTCTCTAAATAGAAAATCAGTTTTTGAAAAATTAGAAAAAAATCGGAAATTCTCCCAAATCCTGACGACCCACCGTAAAACACTGACCCGACCCGACTTTTACCAGCGATCCCGATATCCTCCGGCGACGACCCGGCTACAGTCTGGTGCACCACCACCTACCGGTCCTCTCTGACATATCGGCTACCGTCGACGATTACCGGAAGCCCGAGATCGAACGGTGGCAGTTCGTGCGTTTTCCAACCCGGTCTGATCTTCTTTTTACGGCCACGGCGAGGCACCGCAAGACTTGGGTTCTGTTACTATCCTTCCCAGCAATCTCCTTGTGCTCGTGGATCATCAAGACTACCACCGTACACGGCGGATCGAAGCTTGGAATTTTTGGGCAGACCGGCCTTTCGATGGCGATAACTTCCGATCCGGCCATCAACTCACTTTGAGGCAAGTTTTAAAGTTGTTCCATTTGTTGTGATCGACACGTTTGTAGTTGAGTGTTTTGGCTAGTTTTGAATTTGGACAGGCGGTGCGTGGAGGATTAGCCACCGCCTGTGGCGGCGCGTCCGACCATTCGAGGAGCAGATCTTTGCTCCGACATACTTAGTTTGTCGATAAAAACAAATTTCATGTTTATAGGTTTTTGAAATTCGATCGTTTCGTTGATGTTTAAATAATTATAAGCTATGGATCGTTGATCCGTGATAATCCGACCGTCGGATCGTCACCGTTTTTTAGTATGTTGTTAGGATGCTAGAAACAAGCTTGCTGTTATTTTTGGCGTTTGGGTGGGACCCGCTTGGTAAATAGTGGATGTGGGATCCGTTGATGAATAGTGATGTGGGCCCCACATTGACCGATAGTTGACTTTTGGTCAAACCGTTTCGGTTATGGTTTACGATGTTCTAAGTTGTTTTGCTTATTCAATAGGCGTGTTCGGAGCTTTCTAGCTGAGCAGACGTGTTGATTCCTGGTTAAGTGTTGATTTTGGATTCAGCTGGCATTTCGAAGGTGAGTAAACTCACAATGGTTATTGATGAACGTAATTTACGAATTACGTTATAGATAGAATTGTTTGTTAGTATGGAAGTGAATTATCACTCTCATAAATCTATGTTAATATTATTTCATTAGTATATATTTATATTAAATTGCATGGTATTATAGAATTTTTGTGCGATTGATATATTTTTATAAATGCATTTTTGGAGGATTTGAGATGTGTTGTGAAATGCAATATTTTGTGAGATTTTAGATCATAATATTGTATTGGTGATTGATTTGATTGAAAATATTTTCAAATCATAATAACTGTATTTTGATGAGACAGTTTTGGGTCCAGTGTGTCCTCCTTAAATGTTTTGGAAAGGGTTTCGGACCCTGTGGTATGAATTTGGGCAAGCGTCCCAATCAGTTAGAGCTCTAGTCTGTCTACCTTTACTTTCAGTCATGGGGTAACCTGTGACATAGTGTGTGTTTTAAAAAAAAAGATGTCTCAAGAGTATTCATTCTTTTGTTGTCCAGATTGGACATTGATTTATTGATTGATGATTTTGTAGAAGCATTACATATATCATTGGAATAAATGTTGTGATAATTTGTGGAATTACTTAATTTAATTATTAAGTTGAGATATTAAAATTGTTATCTCTTATGTGTGTGCGTTGTGTTTACTCATACAAGCTTTCAAAAGCTTACCGGGTTCGTTGTTTCAACCCGGTACACTAATCGATGGTGTAAGGGTTAATCCTGCATGACAGGGTAACCAGGACTGAAGCTGAGGCTTCCTTGCAGTTTATTATATTGTGGTGTGTTGTTTAAACTTCCGCTGTGTAATAATGCTCTGTTAGGGCACATACTTATTATTTTGAAGTTTTCAAATATAATATGTATCGTTGTGTAATGTAATAAGTGACTCTAAAGAACGAGTCTATACTTACATTAGTGGGTTCGGTGTGTTATTGTTATTGGAATAAAAGGAAAAAAATTCCAAGTGTATTGTGTAACCGAGCATTCACGTTCCAATTTTGGTTTATTGATAATAACAAGTGTTTATTTTTATTTTTAAAATTTGGGGGGTGAAAAATTAATTAAATGAAATTTTTAAAAAAAAAAAATCCTTTGTGTGTGATATTTTATATTTTTTATTTCCCCTTTCACTATTATTTAATATTTATTTTTATTTTTTATTTAGAATAAAATCAATTTATAGTTAAGAATGACAACTTCCCTTTCCCTCTCTAATAAATTAAAATAAATTAAACTGCATCTAATCTCCAAAAAATCCCAGTTGTCTCGAACTTTCGAACTTTCTCTTTTTGGAATGGAATTTTTACGGAATTCCCATGAATAGGATCAAACCTTATTCCATGGTATTTACATGAGATTCCTCTTTCTTATTCTTAAACAAGTCCCCGAGAGGGCTTAGTTGATCCACGATTTATGTTTCGTCTTTCGTTTCCTTTTCGTTTGTTTCGAGAAATATCTCGATCAATTCCGATTCTTTCTTTTCTATTGATTCTTTTCCGATCGAGATGTATGGATCCATGGGTCTATGTGTCTATATGGATCCTGTTCATGGATTAACGAAAATGTGCAAAAGCTCTATTTGCCTCTGCCATTCTATGAGTCTCTTCCTTTTTGCGTATGGCATCGCCACTCCCGTTGGCAGCATCGCCACTCCCGTTGGCAGGAGGAGGGGGGGGGGGGATACCTGCAAAAGACCCTCTCGATACCTAAATGAGTAATAGCTAGCTTTGGTAGTGAGTAGTAAACTTTTGAATGAATCTCTTACCTAGTTAGTGGAACTGGCTATTTATAATAAGCAGAACCTTATCATCTTGGCGGTTACGGCTTAGGCTACAACTCACTCGAATGGAAGCTTGGACCGCAAGTTTCGAGCCCTGACTTGAGACATGCGTATCGCTCCTCGAGCCAAAAGATAAAAGAATTTAGTTGCTTATGGCTAAGGTGTCAAATATTCTCGGGCTGCAAGTATCTCGAATCATGACTTGCGGCGTATGAATCGTAACTGTTAACAGCCATTGCTTGTGACGCACGACCCAGTAAGTTAGTTAAATTAGTTATCCGCTCGAGTCAACATCTCTTCAAGGTTTTCTCCTCGTTCAGGCAGGTTTTCTCGAGACATTTATTACAAGATATTTATGTTGGGAAAATTCTAGTGTATGTTAACGTATCTCATACGTACAATTACTATTTTTAGGATTTAATTACTCAAACGAGAACCTATTTACTCTAATGAGGACCATATTTACCTTAACGAGGGTTTTTTTTTTGTAGTTACCACATGAGTTGTCAAAGTAGTAATATATGTCATCAAGTCGTAAAACGTTATAATTATAACTTTTAGGACTTAATTATTCAAACGAGAACCTAATTTACTCTAATGAAGACCTTATTTACTCTAACAAGGACTTTATCTCCGCATTATGTATGAGAAATGTTAACATATCATAACCTTACTCTGTATGTTGAGCCTAGCTAACTAAATAGGCAAATGCTAGTAGAAATTCTTTCACTCCCACAGTGGTAAATGTGAGCATAACGTTGAGGTAAGGGTTGACAAGTTTAAGATCGAGTTTAATTTTTAACTATATATAGAGATCATAAGCTAGAGGACTATACCTGAAGGTGAAGACTCTCTCGAGTATATAATGCATGAAACAAGAGTATATGGTTGAGATGAATGTGTTGGCCATTGGTGCCATGTATTTGATTAATGCTTTCGAATTAAGTCCGATCAAGCGTCATGATATCCAGGAGAAAACGTTGAAGGGGCCGGATGATAGATATTCTATTTGAGATGTATGAGAAGCCAAAAATCCTTCAATAGCATTGTAACGGTTATTCACCTTTTAGTCTTAGATAAGTAAGATATTTTTTGTCCAAAAAGAAAAAGAAAAAGAAAGATAAGCAAGATATTTCTGACGTCCGCCAAGAAGTTGGGATAATAGGTGATACAATTAACAAGCAACGTACTGGTAGCGATGGATGTCAATCAAATTCGATGAATATATACATAAGGTCCTGTTGTTAAGTTTTATATACTATAAACTTGATTTAATCCACCACGTACTGCTGAAACTTCAAAACAGGTTCGATACTATATAAATTAGGAACGGCTAAGGAATAGAACAATATGAGGATTATTTTCCATATCTTTCAGTTTGGATTCCTATCTGACCCAACTTGTAACTTAGCTAGGCCGTGCCTTAGCTTAGACACTATAAATACACCCTAAGAATTAGTCCGAGGGAAAACCCTAAGAAGGAGTATGAGGAATAAACTAAAAAAATAAACCCTAACAATGAGAGTGAGGAAATTTAAACACGTACTTTGAGTTCTTAATTTGTAATCTTCTGTTTCTTCGACAGTGAAACTCTAGCAAACCCCAATGACATATGTCATTTTGTTCGTTGCCTTACTTTTGTGAATGCTAGCCTATCTCGAACACTATATATGTATTTCGTTATATACTAGCTAGTTCTACATATATACGAGGATAAAACTTGTGATGATCGATCAGGATTACTTACTTTAATTGAATTTAGGTGAGGCAGAAGGATCACGTGTAAAAAATGCATCTCGCTCCCACTTGGGGAATTTTGTGGAGGAATATAGATCGAATATCGCAATCCATAGGGAATTTGAATAATTTCAATCTTTTGCCTTTATACTCTCACACTAGCCATATATAGTGGAAAACAGAATCGTTAGCTTCTTCCACAATCAATGCAATTCCAATATACGAGCTAGTATATTATATTATAGGAAAATTCCCACAGGAACTTCCCCCCCCTCCCTTTCTTGATGGGGAGGGACCTTACACTTCCCTTTGCCCCCACCTCTGACCCCCACTTTTTCTTTCCCCCCTGCACCGGCCCCCCCCTTTTTCTTCTTCCTCCTCCTTCTTTTTTTTTTTTTTTTTTCCTCTTCTTTTTTCTTTTTTTCTTTTTTTTTTTTTTTCCTCCTCTCCTCCCCCCCTCCCCCCCCCCCCCCCCCCCCCCCCTCCCCCCCGCCCCCCCCGCCGGCGGCCCCCCCGCCCCTCCCCGGCCTCCCCCCCTGCTCCTTTTTCCTTTCTTCTTCCCTCCTCCCTCCCTCCTCTCCCTCCCCTTCTCCTTCCTCCCCTCCTCCCCCCCCTTTTCTCCCTCCCCCTCGTTCCTCTCCCTTTTTTCCTCTCTTTCTCCTCTCTTTTCCCCCCTTGTTGCCCCCCTCCCGGGTCCCCCGGCGCCCCTTCGGTGGCCGGCCCTGCCTTCCCGGCCCCCGGGCCGGCCCCCGGGGGCGCGCGGGGCGCGGGGGGGGGGGGGGGGGGCGGGGGGGGGGGGGGGGGGGGGGGGGGGGGGGGGGGGGGGGGGGGGGGGGGGGGGGGGAAGGAAAAGGAAAAAAAAAAAAAAAAAAAAAAAAAAAAAAAAAAAAAAAAAAAAAAAAAAAAAAAAAAAAAAAAAAAAAAAATAAAAAAAAAAAAAAAAATAAAAAAAATTAAAAAAATTTAAAATAAAGAAAAAAAATATTAAAAAAAAAATTTTTGATTATTTATATTATATTAGTCTTATACTTGTGCGATGTCTGTGTTATTGGTAAAGAAAAGAATAACGTGAAAGTTTTCTTGTTATCTATCCTTTCAAGTTTTTTTTTCATATTTCTATTTCTCTACTCTTTACCATAATAACATTTTAAAATTATTTTATTATGATTTTTATTTTATATTATGAAGTATATGCTTTTCATAATTTGGTGAAACGTTTGATACCAAATGCTACGCTTCCATTTATAGTAGTAGAGATATATGTATACATAATTTCTCCACTACGAGGTCCTTACTTTTTAAGGTGTAAAGTTTTGATCTCAGTCGTCAGATTAGATTATTTAAACGGATCTCCTTACATAAAAATCATTATCTATATAGTTCCCTTCTAGTGATGACATCAATTTTGTATTAAAAAGTAAATTGAACCACCTTCTCATCCCGACGTATGCTCACATATATAGGACTTATATTTCCTTAAAAAAAAAGTATAGGACTTATATCCTTCTTCATAATAGTTCACTCTCTCCTCGCCTCTCCCATTTGATTCCAATTAACATGGTAACTTATATATATACACACAAACACACATCAATTGATTAATTTATAGATATATTATAGATATATTGGTCCGTTTTACTGTATATGTGCTGTATGATATTTTCTTTCTTTCTTTGGTCTGCGTGCTTATGCCAGAGTTATCAAGAATTCAAGAGAGGGGAATCATTGAAGGTAATTGGGCCGTACGGATCAGCAGCTGAAGGGAAATCTTTTGATCATGGTGTTCATTCAGCGGTAAGGCAGTTGGTGATGGGTAGTATTAGCTCGATCGGCATTTCCTTCATCCAGATTCAATATTATGATGATGATAACGGAACCTCGTCTTGGACGGACAAGCATGGTATCTCAGAGGGTTCTCTATATAACTGCAGTACTGAAACCACCACGGTTAGATTTCTCTCTCTCTCTCTCTCTCTCTCTCTCTATATATATATATATATATATATATATATAGATATATATTTCTTTTCTCAGAGAGTTGATCGTCAAAGAAAATATTCTTGAACTAACTTAAATATATATAATTAATATTGCAGATCAAGCTTGATTATCCGGACGAATTTTTGACTTCAGTATATGGATATTATGATAAGCCCGGTCTCAAGCAGAACTATATTTGCTCCCTTACTTTCAAGAGTAACAAGAGAACTTACGGACCATTTGGAGAGGAAATTAAGAGGAAATTACTTTTCAACCAAAGTGAACGGAGCTATGATTGTTGGATTTCATGGTAGGTCAGGTATACATGGTCTTCTAGCCATAGGAGTTTACATGAAGCCTCTCAATCCTTATAGGCCACCAAAGTCTCTACTACCACCAGCTGGACATTCTTTGCAGATCAAGCTCGAGAAAGACGACCACAGCAATAAGAAACAGGCACCTAATATCGTAGTTTCCAATAACCAAGTTAGTGGAAATGTAGGCGACAGCAATGGAACTTTCGCCGTTGGATGTACGTACAAGTATATTACTCAGTACTACAACCAACCAAATGTGAAATATGAAGACCAGTAATTCTATGTTTCTTGCCATGGCCAACAATTATGTACACTATACAAAACAGTTTAACACCACTGTTCCAATGTTTCTGGTCATAGAACAATTATTCTATATGCATAGTTAAATGACTTAAATCCGACTTTAAGCAAAAACAATAGAATTATAGCTAGATGAGACAGAAAGATTTATGCCAATCCCAAGCTACCCGTTGAAAGCTAGCTAAGTATGATTTCTATTAATTCTGAGGCTCTCAGCTTGCTTACAGCAGCAAAGCTAACTGATCGAATCTATTTATACTAACCAACATACTAATCCTATGCGTAACTGACTAATCATGACATCAACTCTAATTAAGCATAGTTACACTAATTAATGCTGAGATTACCACTGTCGATCATGCCAGCACCCGTGAAGCTGCAACATTTTGTTTCTCGATGTTGCATATATGAACATTTGGGAAGTGCAACAAAAACAGCAAGCCAGCGTTTGCCTTGGATCAGAAGCTCCATTCAACTCGTACACCGTTTGGAGACACTTTGCCACAAAATGCTTAAGTTAATAAAAATTGTTAGGTAATACACTGGCTGACTGGTCTACATATATACATTAGGTTAAACCCTTTGGGCCCTCATTGGAAATCGCCCCCCCCATACAGGAAAATATATGTTTATGTTCATTTTTATGATAGGAATCAGTTCTAGTTGACCCACATTTGAGAAAACAAAGAAGAAAGGCCAAGGGCCCCTTTGGGGGTCATTTTGGTTCTTTTTTTTTTTATTAAAAAGGGGGGGGGGGGGGTTTTTTAGAAAGGAAAAAAAAAAAAAAAAAAAAAAAAAAAAAAAAGCCTCTTTTTTTGTTTTACCCCCTCCCCCCCCCCCCCCCCCCCCCCCTGCACCTCATATTCTTAAAGTACAATAAGAAGTTGACCAAAGGCAGTTAAGGCACTAAGCTACTCAGCTTACTAGTGAGAAAAAATCAAATTGACAACAAAATAAAATAAATATTAAGGTGACGTACAGATTCTTAAGAAGGGGGGGGTTAAAAACCCCATATTAAAAAAAATTCTTCTACAACTACGTAAAAGGGGTAAAACAAAGAAGTGGAATATACAAAGACATAACCAAAAATGCCAACTAGATTAATTACTCCTTTAAAAGAAAAAGAAAAATAATATGAAAATATTCTCTTCATATAGATACTAAAACCTTGCATTGGAAAGAGAGTGTTCGGGTGTTGGGGGGGGTGGGGGGGTAAACGTACTAGGGGGGGGAATGGAAATTTGGGATAATTGGGGTAAGTGGGGAAAAATTGGGTGAAATTTTGGGAAAAAAGGTTTTTGTGATTAATTTTTAATAAAATAAAGATTACACATTAAAAAATTTAATTTATTTTAAAAATTAGAAAAAAATTGGGGTGTTTTTTTTTGTATGGGAATTATTATGTGAAATAAAAAAAAAATATATATGTACAGTACGTACTACTAGGGAAACAAGAACTCATTTGTTCATGTTCTCGTTGAGCCTAGCAGCGGCAGTAACAGAAGCCGCCACTCCACCCGGGCGCGTCACCATGTCCGGGTTGTTCCTCAACTCGGCACTCACCACTCCTTCAGCATCCTGCCTCGTCGCCGGCTTGTCCTCAGGCAACTTGGCAGTCGCACCCGACAGCACATCCGAAACCTTAATCTTGTCCTGCTCTCGATCGGTAGCAGCATTGTGGGCTGCCGCAGACTGAGCCATGGCGGCCAGGCCACCCGGAGTTATCACATTGCTGCCTGTCGCTCTCACCTCTGCGGCCTGAATGGCCGCGGCATCGCTTTGATCCACCGGCCTATTGCCAGCTGTTTGGGCGGAAGCCTCCAGTGCTTCCCCTATAGTTATTGCGCTCTGCTGCATAAAGCCTCCTGCTGCTGCTTGTGCGACTGGTGTCGGCTCCACATACTGCCCAATAACCTAACCACACCCAAAATGAAAACACAGTGTTAATGTGAACACTGAACAGCTGGGACTGTAAGATAGTATATTCACATACATTCATTGGACTGTAAGATTCAAAAAATAAAACTACAGTTAATTAATGTGAACAGCTAGGGTAATATTTGTGAAGTTTTTGTTCTTAATGTTTTGTTGATTTCAAATCGATCAATGGAATTTTTTTTGGTGATATAATCAATGAATTATGCATAATCTCACGATCACACATTTGATATTTTGATAACTCAATCAATAAATATCAGGAAAACAAAAAACATGGTGAATCTTTGTTATGTTTGTGAAGTTTTGGCTGTTAAGGTCTAAAGATCATGATCTGATAATATAACAATATTTGAGATCCCTATAATTGTGATTTTTATTTTTATTATAACTATATTTCAGATGAATAATTTCAGCTAATAATCAGGAAAAGAAATGCCAGAGTACGTAGATGTTCGGTGAAAAAAATGTAACCTTTTAAACCACATCAATATTTACCAGACCAAGGTAGAAATTTAGGAGAGAAATTAGATGGAGGAGACCTGTTCACCGACTGATTCCGTGATTATCCGCTGTCCAGGGACATCAATCTCTGTAACAGTGACACCTTCAATTCCAGCTACATCAGTAGCCTCGTCGTGGCGGACGAGGCCAGCTCTCTCGTTTCGGGTGGCAGCCGACTGCATGACAGCGGCCGGGCCACCCTTCTGCGTCTTCCCCAACACCATGGTTTCAGCTGTCTGCATCATGGCAGCATCTTGTGGAGCCACCGTCTTGGATGCGAGGTTGCCGGAGACGTTGAAAAGGTCGCCGTATTTGAGGGGCTCTTGCTCTTCCTCGGGCCTCCTTGGCTGTTCCTGACTCATTTTTCGTATTAGTTTCTGCGCACACAAAAGCTTTTTGCAATGGCTATGATAACTGTGACTAGCTAGTACGTACGGTGCTTCAGTTATAGTTGGGAGAACTATGGAACCAAATCGACACATGGCGTAGTCTGAAACGTGGCAACAGCAAAGCAAGGACAGTGTGATTGTAGCAGGACACATGGGAGCAAGCTGCTCGTCTTGGCTTTTGTGCTTTCCACCGTTTGGAAGCTTTGGAGACACTTGCCATTGCTGCAGGACACTTGCTATTGTTTAAATATACAATTCAATATCTGACAAAAGAAATAAAAATCAAAGTATAACCTTATCCAATATATGCTCCCTTGAGAGCACTTTTCTTAAATAAGAATGAGGGTGAAAACTGAAAAGTGAAATGTAATTCATTGCAATTTGCAAGTAATTACTATCATGCAATGATGCTTATAATATAACCAGAGCTCTACTTGTAACAAGTTCAAGTTCTTCTTAACATCATGTTGTTTTCTACATTGGACAATTTTGGCTTGGTTATTGGGAAGCTAATAAAATAGCACTACGGAAATTGAGACAAAAAAGGAACAAACTTATTGGCTGGAATCTTCCCAAGTCTATTTGTTTCAAATTGATCTTTAATGGTGCTATTTCTACAGATGGTAAAGCTTCAGCAAGATTTGCTATACGAAATCATCACGGAATTGCTATAGTAGTTGGTGATGCAATTCCTATCGGATTGCATTAGTTCTTTGAGCTGAGGCTATTGGCTTGAGAGTTGAGAACTAGCTGGGTAGTCAGATTACTAGGGTTAGAGCCAATATAGTTAGTTCTGTTTACCAGTGATTAATTAATCACTACAGAGGCACTGAACCCATGCTTTACTTCATCTGCATGCAGTACTATGTTTGAGGGCAGGTGTTGTTTGTAATGCTCAAAATTAAGTAGATTCAAGCCAGAAAGTCAACAAATATCATAAGCCAATGCATTTTGACCAATAAAATTTTAGTACAACACAGAAGGGAAATAGTGTCATCTTCTCTAGCCATTAGTTCATATATAATCCGTAGCCGCAGGGCAACATGAGCAGGGCAGTTCAATAAAAGAGTTTACATGGGTGTAGCTAGGATAACAAATTGAGTCTACGATGACTATCAACTGAATAGAAAGCATACGGAAATGGATATATTTGACATCATAGATACAACGACATCTGAGTTACTACAACTGCATAGATGGGGGGTTGCAAGTCTTTGTACTGATTGTCTGCTTCATTTAATCTACTTTACGATTTCTAGCAACCCTCTGTGCTGCCGTGGAGTTTATTGACTTGCAACCTCCAAACCGTTCCCTGCAAAATAAAGTATGTCGAAAAACTAAGAAACTCTTGACCACATGGCAATGACTTGGACTCTCTTGATAGTAGTATGGCTGAATGATGATGGAAACACTAACAAAATCCATTGTCTATAACCTTTATGGCTCCATTTGATGCACAAAGTTGGATTATATATGCAACGCATTAGATTGAAGGAATAAATG
Source organism: Rubus idaeus (assembly GCA_030142095.1). Taxonomy (NCBI): domain Eukaryota; kingdom Viridiplantae; phylum Streptophyta; class Magnoliopsida; order Rosales; family Rosaceae; genus Rubus; species Rubus idaeus. The sequence continues at coordinate 24,198,604 of CM057968.1, read as the reverse complement.
GAGGCTAATCGAAGGAAGGGGGACTATTTCATGAAGGAAACTTATCCTTTGCAATGCCCCCAACTTTGGTGCAACTCCTTATAAATAATCCATCTAATTCCTTCAACTTCGAAAAAGTTGGAAGTTTTTTTGGACAAAGTTGGAAGTTAGCTCATTCTTCCTTCATTACACCTTTAATCTAATGAGTTACATTCCAAACTAATCTACTGAAGGATAATTCATCTTGAAAGTCAGGTATGCAATTCAATAATGTGTTTAAGTTAACAATTCATTTCGCAACAGATCATGATGGCATTATATATATAGAATGCAATCACTGCACGCATATACAAAATTCTAGCTCCCTCAAATAAAAGAGTATAATTTTAAACTAAGATAGCTATGTCATATAAGTTTCAATATTGAAACCCACATAATACAATAATTGGGATTAAAAGCTTACCATCGGGATCAAAGAAAAAGATCTGCTTGACCTTGCCATTAGGTAGTGATTTCTGAAAAGTCTGAATTCCCTTTTCCTGCACATGTATATTCTGACTCAGAAAACTCCCATCCAAGAGAGGAAGAACGAATAAATAAAAGAAACAAAATGCCACAGCTTTGAACCATGGTTGACGTAGAGGAGAGGCAAGTAAGGTCTAGCTTGGTCCCCTGTAACAAGGGCCCTAACCTGTTTAAGACTCCTTTCGAACCCAATTTTCCTTTCAAGACTAAATAAAAATAAATAAATAAATAAAAAGAAAATAGAGAAAGATACCTGTGAAGCTCTTCTTATAGCCAAAAAAAGGAAAAATGAATGCTTTTTCCCAGCAAAGAAGGCAAGATGGGAAAAAAAAAATCCCTTATGAACTGAATGGCTGAAGCATATAGCTAGCGTTCCGGATCCCCCCGCAGTGGTAGAATCTGATGATTTCTTAAGGATCATACAGCAGCGACTCGTCAGATTTGAACTGACATAAGGGGATTTGCCCTCTTCTCCCGAAAAGAGAAGTTGATTTTGTACTAGGTGATGGATGAGGGGTCATGAGGACTAGGAATCTACCACTTTCTCATTTGATTCAAGAAAGGTTCACAAGTTCTATTTTTAGTTTTCTTTCTGTCTTCCATAAATTGATTCATGTGTAAGATTTTGAAAATCTTCCACTATATATGAATCTTCAGTCTTCAGGTATGTCATATTTCAATTCTTAATATATAAATAAGTTCATATAACTATCAGTTCTTCCATAAAGACGAAATGCAGAACTAAGAGGCAGAAGAAGCAGGGTGAAGCATGCTCGAGACTTTGAGGAGAAAAGGTGGAAAATTGATGAGTAAACAACGACAAGAGGTTGTATACTTGTATCAAACATAACAAAGATCACGTACATCTATAGTTTCAGTCCATATTTCTACACTCTAGCACATCAATTTCTCTAAGAAAAAGCCACAAACCCCACCCAATTGAAATTTCAACAACCAAACTACATAAAGTACAACTCTTTTGCAGGCCAAACCATAACACCAAAGCAAAACAGTAATAAAATCAAATGAACTCCAAACCATGCAAAATATCCAAAAGGGTGGTCTGAAAATGGATGCATACCTTCAGTGTTTGCACGAAGGATTCGAAATTGGAAACAGAGAAGCAGATATGGTGGCCTCTGGGAAGATGGCTCGGGTCGGCTACCGGTGACGTGGCGCTCCAGGGTCCTTCAGGAAGCTTGTAACTTGGGTCCCTTTCGATAAGGTGCATAGAAAAAGCTGAGGGTAAATTCAGCCATATCACCTTGAATTCCCCAAAGTTTGGGCTCTCTATCTCCTCGAATCCAAATGTCTATCACCACCACAAATTCAATTCGATGAATTACTGATCAGCTTGTTGAAAGTCTAATGAAAAAACGAAATTTGAAGCTTGAAGAACCTCTTTGTAGAAATCTGCGAGGCGCCGAATGTCGGAGGATTCTCTCGAGATGTGGTTCAGACTCACTCCTTGTGCCACTGCTGCAGCCATTTTCTTCTATTTGGTGCGCTATTTGGCCATGGGCCAGCTGCTTTTATTGCCTGGGTACTTTTGCCGTTTTGCGATGGCAAAACGACGTCGCTCGACGTTAAATGCTTTTTGATTCGGGAAATCAAAGAGGAAGTCATGTTATATCTAAGCAATTTGATGAATTATTCTTAAATGTTCACATCATAGTAGTGCTGGTTGATGAAAGTTACTTCGGAAACAAAAAAAGTAAGATCTAATTTATTTTTGTTATTTTTCCAATTCCAATAAAATGCAACTAGGTCTAGTGAGAATATGAGTTGGCGATCAGAACGTATATGGATAGAACTTATAGCGGGATCTCGAAAAATAAGTAATTTCGGCTGGGCCCTTATTCGTTTTTTAGGTTCATTAGGGTTTGTATTGGTTGGAACCTCCGGTTATTTTGGTAGGAATTTTTATCTTTATTTCCTTCTCAGCAAATCCATTTTTTTTCCACAAGGGATCGTGATGTTTTCTATGGGATCGCGGGTCTTTTTATTAGTTCCTACTTGTGGTGCACAATTTCGTGGAATGTAGGTAGTGGTTATGATCGATTCGATATAAAAGAGGGCATAGTGTGTATTCACTACTTATAACACTAAGAAGTAGGAACCAACGTTCTCCATGCTTTGAATCTAATCTCCTTTCTTCTCTTCGGAAATTCGAAATTGTTTATTTTCTTAAATATTATGTAAAAATTAATGTCATAACTCACAACTCTTACACAAGCAATTTTTTTTTTGTTTCTTTATGATAAGTATATGTTTATCTTTATCTTTCATTCCATAAACTTACCGCTACAGTGTTGCTCTTATGTCGATAATCCATGTACAAGAAGAAGCTATATGGACCATTCTTGGTAACTGTAGCGGTTAGTTTATTGCTTGGAACACTTGTGGGACTTTAGAGGCTCATATGAGCATCACCCATGGTAAGTTATAATTCAATTTATAACTTACTATTTCTCCCACCATACTTCTAAACCAATCAACAATATCATTAGCATCACTTGAGCCAAGATCAATACAATTCCAGACATCTTAGAAAACTGGCAGTACGTTACATGCACATTTTATCAGTTGAGAATTAGATATAAAAAAATATTGATATCAATCCATATATGTATGTTGAATAAAAATTCTACCTTCAACATGCACATCAGTTGTCACATTATATTGTATATAGTCAACGAACTTATTAAGAAAATATGATCATTAGCCAAAAATACAAAGAATCTGATCCTTTTAGTATTGCATGTCCAACCTAAAAGGCTAAAAGATTTCATTCTTGGCTTAAATAGAGTTTGCAAATTTAGACCATGTATAAATCAGCGTGAACCTAGTAATTAACTAATTACCAAGCTAGCTAGCTAGCTAGCCGGACCAAAATTAACTTCCTTAATGAAGTAAATTTACTTAATAATCTGTCATGCAACTTTCCGTAAATACGTAATAGATCTAACTTACACTGGTTAATTAAGTAAAACGATAATAACTTTTGTCTTAATGACACAGTAGCTGTCCAATTGGAGAATTTATTCAATGGTCCGGGACCATGAGAATTTGCTGGTCCGGATCATTTCTATTGGTCCAATTAATATTTAATATATTTTCTAGTGGGTCTCTTATATTAAATATTACTTAATGCTATTTTTTTCATTGGGCGGGAGCACCACGTGGCCATGGTCCCGGACCATTGAATAATTTCTCGTCCAATTGAGACAAGCCATTTTTGTCATCCAAACCTGAATTCCGTGTCTCTCTCTGTTCACTCCAAATATTCCGCGCTTTCACACAGTCAATTAATTAAAGACTCAAAACCAAAATCATCTTCATCTTGCTCCATTTCCAGATCGATCCACACAGAGAGAGAGAGGGAGAAGGAAAGGTTGGGTCGGTTCGGGTCGGGTCTCTAGCTACTTCCATGGAATCCATCAACGGAGTACGTGTGAGTAGTATTACACCTTCCACCGCAGAGGATCAAAAGCCTGTATCTCCCGATCTCCGACAGGCCATCTCGTCGGTTCTTTCACGGTGGAATGGCCTCGAAATGGCTGTAAAGAACCAGTGGGGTGGCCGAGACTCCATCCACAAAGCCCAACAGCTCTCTGCCGATATTCTCTCTTGGTTATCTCAATCCAAACCAGGTACGTGATGATCATTGCAAACTTGTAATTAGATTAGTTATTTCATTCATTCAGTTGCATCTAAATAATATGTAGCGATCTTTGCTGTGTACAATGGTGATAAAGTTGACGTCGAGATTTGTAGTTCTAGTAGTTAATTAGCATTTACCTTACGTACTAAATTTGAATTTCTTCACCTAATTATGCTGCAGCACCACGGTACGTGGAAGATCTGGAAAATTTGCTCCACGAGCGTTTGCTTCTCTCTTTCAACACAGATATGGAGGACGGAAGCATTGAGGAGGTAGATATTTATATACATAAATAAATACATACGTACTACGTACTCGGCTCATTCGATCATTTTGTGAACAATAATTTAAGTTTAATTTTGATGATGGAGGGTTTATTGCTGATTTTCAGAATAATACTACATGATCGAACTTAATTAATGATTGCCATTTCTATGCTTATGAAGTTTAATTTGCAATTGATCTCTCAATCAGGTTGCAGAGCAATTGATGATTGTATATGAGGAATACTTGCATGGAAACCACTAGATATCATGACCAACTCCAGTGATTTTATAGAAGCATGCACACAGGTAAACTTGCCTCATTTCAAATGTTCAAATTAATATATGTTTATGGCATGCATTTTCTAATACAATTAATGTAACATGCAGGGCCGGCCCAAAGGGAAAGCAACAAAGGCAATCGCCTAGGGCCTCACTTTAAAGAAGATCTCATATTTTAAGTAGTTCTACAATAGTCTATTTTCCTCAAACAACTTTTATTTTATTTTTTTGGCTATTATCAAACAACTTTTGTTAAACAAATGCATGTTGCATACTGAAAAAGTAAAAATTGAGGCCTCAGAGACATGAGATAAATCAGAATATGAAGCCCAAAACTAAGAGCTTGTCTTCTTCTCATTTTTTTTTCCTTCTTCTTTTGTCTCACTCTATAACTACCCTTTATTTTTCTTTTCTTTTTTTCCAATCAAAAATCACTTTCGTTTAAAAAAATATATGAAGCGCACAACACACAAAATCAGAATTCCATCAAAACATACATAACTAGAGTTAAGGAATTTATATAATAATTTTGCAACTCAACTGTCTCAACAACCAAAAAAAAATCTGACATGAACAGTCAAATATGATATTAATTAAAAAAAATTGATATATCCAATTATGTAAGTCTCCTTTTAATTTGGCCTTAGGCCTCGCTTCGCATCGGGACTGCCCTGGTAACATGTACAAGTGTTCAAATGCATTTTAGAAATTGCATGGCTTCTTTAATGCACATCAAAACAGACCAGAGTCAATTGTATACGGTAATTTGGGAGAAGAAAGTTCAAATACAAGATATCCAAGGAAAATATCTAAATATTTTAATGCAGTAACAATCAAGATCTGCCCCTTTCTGCTCTGCAGAATTCAGACAAGTACAAGCATTACACAGGGTCAAACAACAAATGGGATTTGAGCGAAGCCGACATCGAGATTTCTACAAGGGATTGGATGCAGTTCTCAGTTTGACACAGATCAAATATACTTGGAACATTGACAACGAAGAATGGAAAAGAACATTTTCCACAATATACATTGCCTAGCTAGGTAGTGATTCTAGTGATTACATTGCCCAGGAGCAGCCAGCCTCTCAAGCCTCTATTTAATGTTTGCAGCGAATTATCACTGACCACTGATCAATTTTGTAGGTGTTTTCTGTTACAAGTACTCATACAGTCATACTAACTGATTGCACCTACCTGTGGAAATGTTTGCGTAAGCAATCATGTACTTAAGAAACCATTGGAAGACATGGTATGAGTTTTCAGACCCTTTTTTTTATTTGATAATTTTCAGACCTTCTAATTATAGATTATGATAACTAGCCATTAAACCCTCGAAGTACCATCAGGCGTTTGCGCCATTCCCCCCCCCGGCGCCCCAGGTGCTTCCGTTGTCTCTTAAAACCTGCAAGTAACATAAAACCCGGGAAAATACTGGCGAATCCGCCCCTTCCTTTGAAAGCTGCGCCCCCCGTCCCTCCCCGATTCTACATCGGCTCGATAACTAGCTACCTGTTTTAACATGTTTTTCAAACGGACTTGGCAACTAGTATAATCCCCCCCTTAACCATTCTTTTATCCAAAGGGATAGTTAAATTATTTTTTTTCTTTTTTTAAATTGTGGGTTTTATATACTTGGTAAGGTTAAAATTGTTTATACGTGGTATATTTTTTAATTTAAAAATTTTTTTATTTAAAATTAGGAATTGAAATTTGGAAATAAATAAATAAATTAAATATTTTGAGAAATAAAATATATCACAAAAAATAATTAAAAATCGTTTTTGTAAAGGTCCTCTTTTATAAGGATTGAATTGGGTTTTTTTTTTTTTTGTTTATTTTGTTTTTTCCTTATGGTTAGAGTTGTAGATATCTTTTAGGGTTTGTTCTTTGGATTTGTATTTACTTTTTCTTTTTATATTGTTGTTTTGATGTGTGTTTTCTCTTGAAGATTGTAAAGTTAAAGTTTGGATATATAATCGTATTGTCATACAATATAATGTAGAAGGGAGAGGTTTTTCTATTAATTTGTAAGTCTCTTTAAAATTATATATTTTCGAATTATATTGAATAGTAAATTACTTTATCCTTTTATTTGGAATTCTTTATAATAAGAAGTCTTATTTGGTTAAAAAATAAATAAAATAAGATTTTGGTTAGAAAAAATGTTTAATTGTTGTATGGTAAAAAAAATTCGGTGGAATTTATACTATTTCTTAAATTAGTAGTGGTTAGTATGTAGATAAAATTGTAATTGATTTTTAATTTTTTATCAAAGATTTTTTGTGTTGAAATTATTTATATAGTATATTATTAATTCATTATTTTAATTTTACTAGAGAATGTAATTTAGAGGTGTATGTTTATAGAAGATATAAATATATAAATTTTAATTTAATAGGTATATTATTTTTTTTATTTTAGAAATAGTAAGAGGGGTGGGTGTAAAGAAGGGAAGTTTTTAAATGAGAAAAAAAAGATAAAGAATTTAAAAATATATTGGTTTTTTGATGGGAAGAGTTTAATTTTGATGTGTTATATTTTATATTAGGTTATATTGGAAAATTTTGTGTATTTGGTTTGTAGAGGTTAGGTTGTAAGTGTTTAAGGGAAATAAATAAAGAATATAGGTATGATAGTAATTTATTAATGAGGGTATATATGAGGATAATAAATGTATTGATGTAGGAAATATCTAATATATTTAAAGGATAATATATAAGAGTTAGTTTGAAGAAATAATGTTTTCCTTCAACAATTATTTTATTATAACCAATTTTTATTTTTAGTTTTATTATATCCAATGCTTTTGAGTGTGTGAGTTAGTGTAATGGTAGATATGTTGTTTGGTTTGTGTGGGTGAGGTTCGATCCCCGGCCCATCAAACCCTTTCCATATACCTTGCCAAAAACAAAACCCTTTCCATATAGGCGTTTCTGCCTCCTTACAACAAAAAAAAAATTCAAAAGAAGCTCCCCAAGGAGCTCAAGTACAAAGCATCAAATAGCAGGAGTCGAGAATTGTCAGAGGAAAATCATCAAAGCATCAATTTTATGGCTTTGATGATATTGATGTCCTAGCCCCCATCAAATTTGGATTTAAATTAGTTAATGTTTATTTTGTTTAAATGTACAAAGGAGATTATCTTCTATATATATAGTCTCCTTAACGTGTGGATATCTAATTTGTATTAAAATGTTGACCTCTTTATCCGGACCAATTGAGAATATAATTCAATCATCGGAACTAGTATTCTAAAATTCGGTTTAGGCGCTGGAAGGTGGCTGAGTGCCCGGAGTAATGGGTAATCGGCAAGAAAAGTCGAACAAGCATTAGGCGGGCTAGACGGGCATGGGCGGGTCTAGGCGGGGTTGGAACGCTGTGTTGGATTGTTGAAAAAATCATATATGAAATTTATTGAGCGGCGGGTCCGACAGTTTGAGGTAGCAGATGGTGGTGAGGTTTTGGTCTAGAGAAGATAAGCTTGAACTTGGAGGTGGCGGTGGCGGTGGTGGTGTCATTTCCCGGTGGCCGGAAATGGCTATCGAAAATCACAGAGGAGGGAGGGAGGGAGGGAGGGAGGGTGGGAGAGAGAGAGAGAGAGAGAGAGAGAGTAGGTCGACCGAATGGATTTAATTTTTTTTTGGCTATACATGGAAACGTGTTTGACTGTATGTGAGATTGTGGGTGAATGTGCACTTAATTATTAATTAACTTCAATGGGTATATGACACGCCTTAAAAGCGCGTCAAAATATATTCCTTAACTTCCTTCAAATGTGTCGTGTATAGTACAATGAGAAGCAAGAGTCATTACCCGCAGATGATTGTATCTAATTGCTTTTCAATGTCACAAAGGCTAATTAATTACAATATGTACAAATATTTTTGGTCTTTTTGAGTTGATATTGAAAACTGAAAAATAAACAAGAAGTAAAACAATAAGATATTTAAGGAAATTGTTATCCACCACCAAACAATCATGCAAGCAAATTATGTTCTACTTATCAATTCTTATTCATATATTAGATGAAGATACTCATGATTAGCCCTGAACTGCAGTGTATCTAATTGTATTACTCTCTCTTACTTGATATGTTATATGAATGAACTGCATGCCACATAACTTAGCTCTAACATGCAACCTAGGATGAACTGCATACGACTAGATCTAACATATAGTAGTCATTAAGATTGAAGAGAGTTTGAGTAATCACAAGGCACATAAGATTATGAACTGCATATCCCATGAAACCTAGAAATTGTTTCATTTGTTTACCTCAATCAAAAATTGTTTCTTATTAGATATATGTTGAGACAACCGGTCATGCACATATTCTAAAATAATAGATCATAATACAAGCATCAAAGCGTGCACTCAAAGATACAAATATTAAAGATCATCAATTATTTTCCGGCAAAATAACTTTCATCTAATAATAAGAATTTCCAAGAAAAACTCCAATAATAAGTTTGCAATCATGTCCAAGACTTCAAAATAACCCCAATTTATTACATATAATAACAAAACATAAAACCGGTCACTTGGACAATGATTATTCACAAATATATACTACAATGACATAAATAAAAATATAAAACCCTCCATAAAGGTGGTTAATTATTTACACAAATATATATATATATATATATATATATATATTACAACAAACTAAATCTAAACTAAACATTGTAAGCATAGAAATATGAGAGGGAAAAGAAGAGAAGGGGAGGGTTTGTCCCCCCCTGGGGTGATTAGAATGAAGAGATCAAGGCGGTATTTATAGGGGAAGTAGAGGGGACAAAGAGTGATGAGAACATATTAAAATAAATAAAGAAAAATAATAAAAAAGAAAATAAAGATTATTTAAGAGAAGAGAGGTAGCAGAAGGAACCCTAAGTGAGTAGAAAAATTGAGTCGAAGAAGGATCGTAGATAGAAGATAAGAATCCTAAGAGAATCCTAAGGAAGCTGATTTCTTTCTGATCTGACCTCTGCCTATTCAAATTGGGCTATCTCTCTCATTACAACATATTTTCTAATGAAGCCAAAAACATTGGAAACTAGACTCATAGGGCTTTAATTGGAGAGTTTGTAGTCCACACAGTTACTAGTGGATCAAAAATGGCAGCCTTCCAAAACGGACTGATTGCAGAGAAATTTACTGATTTCTGGCAGACTGAGTTTTGTCTATTCAAATTTGAATCTTGTTCTCCAGAAAATAGATCTTCATGAACCGTAAAATTTTGTGGAAAGTAGACATCCATAGATTTTCATCCATATAAGCCACATTCTCTAGTTCATTTTGAGCTGCTCTCAATCTTTCGTCGAATTACACCTATTTACGTGTGCAGATGAATGATCATTCACTAATTGCACAATTGCTCCATTTTCTCCTGATATCCTCAACTTCGCTTATTTTCCTTATTTTATCTTATTTTCTCTTTATTTGTAATAGGAAACCTACAAACACAAAAACTAAATAAATAACATAAATATATGAGAAATTAGCAAGAGAGATGTAGGAAAATTGATATAAAAAGATATACAATTATGCTCTTATTAGTATACGTTGTTCTGACCCAAAAACAAAATATCCTATATATTGATCAATATATGCATTGATGATTGATCATAATATATAATTATATATTAACTATACATAAGTAAATAAAAAAAATTGATATAATATTTACATATAAATTAAAATTAAAATTACAAAAAAAAAATCGCCTAGGAGGCCAACTAGTCCTCGCCTAGCTGACTAGGCGATATAAGGTGGCCGACCGCCTGACTAGCGCCTAGCGAGTTTTAGAACATTGATTGTAAGTTGTAACCGCTCATCATTTAGATTTGGTTTCAAAAATTATCGTTACAAAAAATAGTCAAATTATAAATTATTTGGTCATCTGTTTGTTGTATAGTTTACAGACAAATATAGTACGTTAAATATAAAGCTGAAACAATGAATATAATAATTAAATGGCCAAATAATTTCCAATTTGAAATATATTTTTTTTGTCAAATGGTCATTGAATTAGAGGACCTAAAATTTGAATAGTTTTGATCATTCGTTTACACTCAAGATGAGGAGGTCATATTTTAATAAATAAAAAGGACATCCACACATGAAGTGATCTACCATAAAGTTAAGCAATTTTTTTTTAATAGAAGGATCATGCCCGCCCTCAAACCTTCAATAATGAAACAAATGAATACAAAGGGGGAACATAATACCTAAACCCCAAATTACAATACGCATTTAGAGAATATCCTGCAATAATAACAAGAGTCTCCACTAAATTCATGTATTCTACCATGCACCAAATAACATAGTAATTTGTATGTGATTTGCATATAAATCGGGCTTCTAACTACCACGAAATCACTAATCCAATAGCTATTTAGAGTCTCTAATCCATATTTTACACTCATGTAGGGAAATCGAGCATTTGATTGATATAGAAAGCAAAATGACGCATTTTGGAGGCTTTTTGTTCATTTTTGACAAAAGGACGAAAAGTTAACCTGAGGATCGGCGGTCAACTCGTGGTCAACCCTGACTTTAGTGCGTCAAAGAGTCAAACATCAAGTCCCGGGAGTGAAGTATAAGAGAATTCCGAAATATTGGCCAAAAAACCGAAAAGTCAAGCAAAGTTAACTATGGTCAACTCCAAAGGTCAAAGTCAAGGTCAAGGACGAGGTCAACCTTGTGACTCACCAAATATGATGTGAACGTAAAATACGTGCACAAAGTACCTTAATCGCTTGGATTATGATATTCCAAAAGCCTATTATTGTGTATTTAATATTGTTTTAGTTGTTTCAGGGAAAATAAGAAGAAAATGCTCTATTTGTACAAAAAGGTATATTTTGGAGGTTTTAGCGCGAATATGAAGATTGAATCGAAAAGTCAACCGTGACTTTTCGATATTGAAATGACACCGGTCATTTCTCGGATGTGGATTTCCAAGCATGTACGAAGATTTCGAAATACGTTTCGAAATCCCGGCAATTTTTCCGGCAAACCACCACATAAGGCGGCGCAACCACCACCCGCGGTGGCAAAATACATTTTCTAAACCTCTATTTTTTTCCCTTTATAATTTTTGTTTATCTCTATTTTATTTATTTAGTTTAAATATTTATTTTTATTATTTTTATTACTATTTTATTTTGTTTTATTTACTTTTTAATTTATTTCTTTTTGTCTTTTTGTTGTTGTTTGACTTTTGCAGCATGGTTTGACTTCTTCAATTCCTCCAAACCACATTGCCGGCCACCCCTTTTCCCTTGCCGGCCACCTCTTTCTTTTTCCCCTCCTTTCCAGCTGCCAGGCATCAATTTGAAATTCAAATCCTGCAATTCAAACCAGCAGCACCCGCAGCAAGGAATTCCTTAAATACACTGTCAATCATCCCTTACAATTTGGCCGGGGGCCTTCTACCGCCTCCCCGTGCCACCCTTCTGCTGCGTCCGTGCTAGCTCTCATAGCTAGCCTTCTCCTCTCATCCCTCTCTCTGGTAACTCTCTGCAATCAACCTCCCTCTCTTCTTCTCTCAAACACTATCTAAGCCCCATCTTCTTCTCTGTTCCATCACTGCAATTTTATAAAGCCACCGTGCACAGCCACCATGGCTGTGCCTTCTTTTCTCCCCCCTCTGGTTCTTCTTTTCTTCCCTGCAATAAATTTCATAATCACAGAGATCACCATCCATGAATCAATCATTCACCACCAGAAATCTGTACCTGCAAACAATCAAACCCAAGATCACAACAACAACAAATCACAATCAAGTTCATCACAAAACAATCAACCTCGAATTCCCAGTGCACAATCCATGGAGCCCGTGCTCCCTCTACTCTTCCCAGATCACCGTGAAGCATCTCTCTGCCATCGATCAACTTCAAATTGCTGAACCGCTGCACTTCCAGACTTCAACTTGTGAAGCCCAACCCAGCACGACGCCGTCGTCAATTCCAGATGCGACGCGCCCCTGCGCTCCTCGCCGTCGATCCCTGCTGTTCTTCGATCCTCAAGCCCAGCAGCTCGGAGTCTAGATTTCCAATCCATCGTCGATGCCCTCGCTGCTGCATTTGCTCGCTCACGCCCACGTCGCTGCTGCCAGTTATCGCCGTCCTCCATGGCGCCTCTAATAAAGCCGTCGCCTAGCTGTTGTTCATCAAGCCGCACTCCTCCTCGATGCCGCCATCGATGCCCAGCACCTCGCTGTTGCTGCTCCGATTCAAGCCGCAATCCCTGCCCAGAAATCCGATCCACCATGCCAGCACCCCGTGCTCTTCTGCCAACGACGCCTCAGATCATATTGCGCTGCCACCGCCGTGCTTCCCTGCCCCTCCCAGCCGGCACCCTCTCTCATGAAAATAAAGAAGAGACCAGAAGAAAAATAGAAGAGAAAGAGGAGAAAACAAAGATTGAACCACGGGTTAACGTGGTCAAAGTCCAAGCTGACCAGCTTAGGTGCCAAGAATAAATGTCAGGGTGTGAAGAGAAAAAAAAAGAAGAAAAAGAGGAAAGAAAATAAAATGGGTTTGGGCTTTGACCCATTGACCAAACCCAATTTCTTTTGGGCTTTTGAACAGTTTGGTCCAGGACCTGTTGGGCCCAATATCTGACACATCCAAGGCCCAAGCCCAATTTGCTGTGCACACCCGAATCTCCGAGCCTTCACCGACTTCACGACGAGTCCGATCAGATCCCTCGTCGAAATTAAATGAGATTTCTAAACTCTCTCTTTTTAATTTCAGTTTTGTTTAATTAATATTTGTGTGATTTTATTATTTGACTTTTGTATTACTATTTTGGTGTGAAGTCACATTTGTTAATTTGTAATTTGAATTGATTATTATTATTTGCTTGAATTATTTAAGAAAATCCAAAAACATTTTCTCTTTTGTAAATTAATTTATGTGAGTATTTTTCTTAATTTGAATACTTGTAAATATTTGTTTACTTATGTATATGCTTTGTTTATATTTATAAGTTTTATTTTTAATTTATATTTGATTTATTTGGGAATTAATTTCTAATTTGTTTAGTTTAGTTGTAAATTAAATAAATATGTTTAGAACAATTGTAATATAGTTTGATTAATTTTGTGACATAGAAAAGTAAATAAACAATCATCTGTGGGAAAAACCTCTACTTCCCATTATACTTTTCAACGACAAATTCTTAGGAAGTTTAGGTAAATAAATTGATATCGGTTTTTACCCTTAATCAAAATACTATGCTAGATACTATGAGGTCACCTATTGATTATTCCTCCTTTTTGTTCCCATGTGTATTTACTCATTTGCTCTTCATTTAATCCTCATAGCCATTGGATCTAACTCTAGCCTATCATAGCCCTCCATTCTCTCTCCCTTTCACCTTTATATAGCTTATTTTACCTCATTTAGGTCATCTTTAGCTAGCCACCACCACCCATCACTATCATTCCTCTCTACCTTCTCTACACCATCATCCATTTTGTTGCTAGAGATCATCACCAATTCATCAAGGACATCATCAAGAGCCAAGGAGGAGCAAAGAGAACCATTTATTGAGCATTTCTCAACCTTTCTCTCTCTTCTACTTATGTCTAGAGCTTTAATTTGTAATTTGATGATATTTATGTTGATGATTAGTAAGTAGCTAGGCTTGTTGGGGACTAGGGTTGTGTGTCCTAGTCCAATGTGACTTTAGGATGCCTTTAATGATGAATAAAGCCTATGGTGATTCATGAATACATGTGTCTATGCTTCTATGTGTTTATTGTATGTTTTAAGACTTAGTCACTCTTTGTTGTACAATGAACCTATCCAGTATGTGAATTGTTTGGTTTGATCACTTTACCATTCACTAGAGTATGACAATATGTGTGATGAGCATGCTAAACTTGTGTAATCCTTAATTCGGTGCTTTACGCCCCCTATTCTTTCTTCCTTTTCATGGAGAGTTGTAATGACCCTAATAAGGCTTTAGGATATCTTAGAGAATTCATTCCACATCGAAAGCATAAATGAAATGGTGGATTATACATGTCATGCTTGTTTGAGCCTCTTTGTGTTGATAACTTATGCCTCTTAAGCACTTAGAGAAATCCCCTAGACACCTAGAGATTTAGGGACACTGTTCTAGCTATGGATATGATACGGGACTTGATTCATGGTAACATTGGTTTGATTTTGTTATTATGAGCATTGCTTGAAGCATTGGGCTAGAGATGACCCAAAATCCCAACATTTTCCTTAATACGCACACACATTTATTTTATTGCTTGTCTTTAGTTCTTTGCATTTATTTACTTGTTTTATTGTCTACATTGCAACATTACTCTCCAACAAACCGAACTTCACACCACTACACACCACCTCATTGTCTAAATCATACTCACTCACACTTTCCACTTCTTATCTTTCCATCTTAACTTTAGTCACTCACCACACACACACTGCCTAGAAGTTAGGGAGCCTACTCGGATCTTCGTTGGAACGACAACCTTCTTCACAAACTTACTTACCCATACTTTGATGATCAGTCACAAAGACTACATAATTGGCAACTCCATTAGTTTTACAATATTGGCGGCATACCGGAAAGATCATGGGGTCATAGTTTTCACCAGTTTTAGTTTGAAAATAATAAACCAAAGCAACCAACAAAAATAGAAAGGGATGAAAATGTAAAAAAGAAAAAAAAACCAAGAGGTTAATATATACTTTTTTAAACCAACCCATTAATTTTCCTACTGGGGATGGGGGGCCATAAGACATTGACCACCTCTTTCCATTGGCTATTGATGATTGATAATTTCGAGAGTTTCAATAACACTTCACAGACAATAGAAAAATAGATATGACCCTCTTTTATACTGTGTCCCAAACGTACCAGACCAAATGCATGCAAGGACAGCTCGGCAGCACATTGACCACAAAAAAACATACCGATAATGAAACTAATAGTCCTAAAAAAAAAACCACATCCATGGCTTAATATGGTACTGTGTCCCAAATTATTGTACTAACGAACCCTAGCTTAATATGGTATGGACCTAACAAACAACCGACAACCGAAACCTCAATGAAACAAAAAGAGAGGCTACCATGATTCAATTTGCTCTTCTAAAACGTTGAGTGCAACCTCCCGGCCGGAAACCGGCGCAATAGTATTGGCCTATTGGGGTTAACTGTTCTATCAGCCTTGAGCTCACTACTCAAACACTGAAGTCAAAACACCCACTACCCTCATCCTTGATGTAACCATCGGAAAACCGCCACCCATAATCACCATACATCAGACCACAACCCTCCAATTATAGGCGCCATAGCCATGGAGCCGCTAGCCACAACCAGCCATGATGTACCCTACTATATCTGATCTACATCCTAACAACCCACCACCAAAAGCCAGCCCATTTCAATCCATACCCATTCGAGTGTCTCAGCACTAGCGTTAGCTTCAAACCTCGTTACCCCAATCACCACCCAATGTCCTGCCTCCAACCAAACGACTGCGTGACCAACTTCATGGTCTGCAATCCAGATCGGACATTTAGCCACTAACTTCATAGTACTACCCACGAAAAATGCGGGTACAGTTGCTAGTAGGGTTAGCCCGAACTTTTAGGATACTTTGGGCAAAAATATTGAATATGTGCCATCCATTGTGATATGTCCCAAACAAAGTTAACTTTTTGTCATTAATTGTTTTCAGCTAATTAGTCTTAGCATTCAGTTGTCAAAACAAATGAAAAGAAAAAAGTCTGAACATTCAACTTATGTTGGCCCATTTGTAACTAGTATAATCTCGATCACTCCACAGAGAAATTTAAAAAAAAAAAACCTTATAGCATAATAAGGTCAGCTTTCTTCATTGTTACTTATTAAAGGCATGTTATAGAGAGATCTAGCTTCTGCACTGTTCTTTCTTTTCCTTGAACGCGCCTCACGCGCAGAAGAAAAAACACAACAAAAGAGAGTGGTTTTTCTCTCCCGGCCGGACGCGGGCGGCCCCTCTGCTGCTGCGTCCCGGTCCGGGAGAGGACTTCGATGGGTGGCGCCGGCCATTTTGTCTCCTTGTTCGTCTGTAAACTCGGGTTTGTGTACGATTTGGAGGTTGAAAGTAGAAGTGGGTGGTTGCCATTGACACCAATCTGATCTGGGGGTGTCAGGGAAGCCCGATTCGGCCTTGGTGCTTGCTGGTGGACCGATCTGAGGGGTGGTCTTTCCTGATCCGTCAACTTGTGGTTTGGATCCGGTGTCTGGACATCCTTTCATCCATTTGGGGATGGTTTTGGTGGTCTGAAGTCGGACTGATCGTCCTTGATGTTGTGGATGATGGGTGTTCCAGGAGCTCTCGTGGTTGGTTCGTTTTTCAGCCGCGTTTTTGTCTTTGTCGGTGCTTCCTTGGTTGCTGTTTGGATCTGCGGTGTGGATTGGTTGGAGAGTGCTGGATCGCTGAGATGGGTGGAGCCGTCGAGGGTGGTCGACGGGGATGGTTTGTTTGCAGCGGCTTCTTGGGAGTGGGTTTGGCCTGGGCTGGGCTTGGTTGGGCTTGGCATTTTGCTGTTTGCTGAGCTTGGGGTGTTGGCGACGTACACAAAGTGCTTCTAATAACTTGAATTAAGTTATTCCGAGAGCATTTTAATATGTTTAATGTGTGTTTCGTTTGTTTGCAGGTAAATAAGTGGAATAAAATAATTTGTACTAAAATGGTACAATTCGATCGTTTTTCAAATTCCACATTTATTTTCCATTTCCATTTTCAGTTTTTATTTATTTATTCCCTTTTTATTTTGTTTTCAAATATAGAATTCAAAAAATTAAAATAAAAGTTTATTTAATAAATAAATAAAAAGTATTTTCTTTTTGACTTTTTCTTTCTTTTTCCGAGGGGGAATTTGAATTTATGGATCTTCTTCTTCCTCTCTTCCCCGGCTTCTTCCCTTTCTTCTCCCTTCTTCCTCTTTTCTTCTCTCTTCCCTTTTCTCTTCTCCTTTCCTTTCTTCTTCTTCTTCTTCTTCTTCTTCTTCTTCTTCTCCTTTTCTTCTTTTTCTTTTCTTCCTTTCTTTTCTTTTCTCTTCCTTTTCTTCTCTGCACCCCTCTTTCTTTTCTCTGCACCGCACCCAAGAACTCCACCATTCACCATCAGCGCCGATCTTCCTCACCGCATCTCCTCCCCTGCTCGCCGGCCATCACGAGTACCGTCGCTACTCCGCCGCACCCAATTCCTCCCAGGCCTGCGCCTCCGCTCTGCCACCACCACATTACCAACGTTGCAGCTCAAACAAATCAGTTAAACCCAATTTTGGGCGCCCATTTATTTGTTCTGCAAATTCCGGCCATCTCCAAAACCTGCAATCATTCAATTCAATTAACAACAAGATTTCCAGTTCATCATCAATAATTGAATTCCCCAAAGCTCGGATTTCCAACCGTGGTCTTCTCTGCACCACCCAAGCTCTGCTCAGATCGATCGATGCTTCCAGCCATCTTCACCGGCACCGCTCAGCTCACCATCGCCGGCGTCACCATCGAAGGACCCGTGGCTTCTCTGCCCGGCGCCGCACGACCCAATCATCCTCTGCTCACTCCAAGGCGCCGCCGCACCTGTACTGCACCGTTGCCGACCAAATCAATCGTCCCCGTGCTCAGCTCAATCACGCCAAGTGCAGCTGCTGTTCCGAGTCCGGCATCCTCTTCCCAGGCACGCTACCAATCGCCGCTCACCCCTCCGATCGATTCCATCGCCGGCATCAATTTCAGAGAGCCAATCTCTCTCTTCTCTCCTCAAGCCGTGCTCTCCTCTGTTAATTAAGCAATCTCTCATCTCTCTTTTAATTAACTATTCACTCTTAGTTTTATTTTATTATTTTATAATTATTTGTGTGATATTGTAAATTACTTATTAACAACCCAAAAATATTTGTATGCCTAGTTTATTTTTTGTGAATTTGTGAAGTTGAGATTTTTATTCAAAAAACCCAATTTATATTTTATTTCAATTATTTGTGAGTGAGATTTATTTTTATTTCATAGTTTAATTATTTCAATTTATTTGTTTAGCTTAGTTTGTTAAGTATTATGTGTTTTGAAAAGTAAAGAAAACATAAAAATTGTTATTAGTGTTAGAAAATTAGGTTACAATTTTACTAATTAGGTTTAGGGCCTTCCAATCTCCTGTGGAACGACAACCCCGATCTTAATTTCTATTTTACCACTATATTTTGACCTCGTCAAATGGCGCCGCTGCCGGGGATTGAGGTTTAACCTTGATCTATTAGTTTTTGTAACCGAGTTTTTAGTGTTTCATAATTTTTTCTATTTAATTTGTTTATTTTATTTTGTTTTGTGAATTTTAATTTTAATTTTAAATTCTTTTTTTTTGTTGTGCATTTTATTTTATTTTGTGCTTTATTTATTATCTTAGTTTCTGTTTACATTTTCTCTTGGATTTTATAGGTGAACGACATGTGTGAAGATTGTAAGCCTTAATCAGAAATAGTTGACCACACTCATAGATGAACTTCCTAAGTTCCAGATAATATCAGAAAATATCGTAATGGATTGTCTTATTTCATTCCAATTTCGTGAGCACAGAACTGGAAATTGTTTAATAAGAGGCTTCTTGAAGAGAAATTTTCTCGAGAAAACTCAAAGAAGAAGAGATCTAGTTAAGGAAGATCTCAACTAGTTGAAACTCTTCGAGAAAAATCTGAACTACGTGAAACCCTTCAAGGAAGATCTCAACTGGGTGAAAACCTTCGAGGAAGATGCATAATTGCATAATTGCATAATATTGAGTTTAGTAAATATGTTGTTTGCATCTCAACTAGCATAATGTTGAGTCTTCTTCGGGCATACTCGAGCAGATGCGATTGTGCTATTCTCAATGTTGTTTGCATTTTTTTTTGAAACAAACGTTGTCTGTGTATTTAGAAAAATGATGTGGGATATGTATTTAGTAAATAAGTTGTGTATTTAAAATTAAGGTAGTTTAGGAAGTTTGAGGTGTGTATCTAATAAATTGTATTTCAATAAACTTAATAGGTGGTGTTGTAGACGTAGGAAAATTAGTGAAAATAAAAATCACTAATAATTCGGTCAATATTCAAGACTTTGACCTATCAAGCTTATCTGGCACGTGGGTCCCACAAACGGTACACGTGGCTTACATGTTACCAAAATTTGACAAGCTCCGAGAGTGACACATGTCGAAATACGAGAGGTAGATGACGTGGAAACATCAATTTATTGCTGATTGACGATTAATTAAGTCAAGTATTAAGTCGGATAAATCACATTAAATTGATTGATTCCGATTACATTTAAGCATTGAATGCTAAATATCAATCTGATTAGATTAATTAATTCTGATTGTAATCCAGCATTAAATCTTGCCAATTAGGTCATAATTAATTGGTGAATTCCTTAAATAATTATAATTAAATCAATTAATTAAAACTGATTGATTTAATTATATAAATAAGGAATTTCATTAAATGCTCTGTCATCAATGCATTCCAAATCAAGAGAGATGTCGACTCTATAAATACCCCTCCTCAAAATCAAGAGAGGGACTTTTTGACAAGCAAGATAAATCACTCAAGAAGTTCGGAAGTCTATAAACCCGTGAAGAATCATCAAGCCATCAAGAGAGCCGATTCATTCACATCACCAAAGTCAAAGCCAAAGTTCATCAGTCACGTGCCAAGCCTCGTGACTCTCGTTTGATTCAAGATCAAGTGTTCATCACCCTTGAATCAAGCACATCATTGGAGATCGAATCAGAGGGTTTTCATACAAAATTGTAACCCGCTTTTAAATAATAAATAAATATTATTTTTGTACACGTGTTCTTGTCTCATTTGTTCACAGGATTTTCGTGTTTACAAATTGGCACGCCCAGTGGAACCTCTTTGCCTCTCATCTCTTTCTCCAAAATCCAAGTAATATCTTCCCGAGCAATGGCATCCAAGAAGACTCAAGCCATTACCGCGAACAAGTCCAAATCAGCGACTACTTCAAGATCGAGTAGCGGATCTGCTGCTCGTGTCACTCGAAGTGTGGCAAATACTCAACCCACAACATTTGTGGCCCTCCCATCCAAGCCTCATCAACCGGTCATCACCCTAGAGAGTCTTGGGGCAAAAGAGCATGTTCCCCGAAGTAAGGAAAGGCAGGCTTCAAGCATGGAAAATATGAGGGAACGCTCCTTTTCACCTGCTGTTGAAGATGACTCGGATGACGACTCGAGCACAGGTTCATATCATGGATCTCCTAATGCTGAAGAAAATGATACCTCGATGGTGAAATCAGATGGTGCATCCCACTCTTCAGCAATGCAAGTCTTAGTGACAGGAGCAACCTCAATTGAGGAGCAACTAGCCTACATGATGGCCGCAATGGAAAAGCTCACAAAGACTGTCGAGGAAAAGGATATGCAAATTGCTGAGCTAAAAAGCATGTTAGATGCTCAACTGGAGGAAGACTCAACCAAAGGGCCACATGAAAACGATAAGGGGAAAGAGAAACAAGGAGAAACCTCGGAGCAGAAGTCCAAGACTACTGAAGGTCAACAGAGTTCGCTTGGTTCTTTGACTGTCCAACAACTTCAGGACATGATTACAAACACCATTAGAGCTTAGTATGGAGGCTCATCTCGAGATTCTCTCACCTACTCCAAACCATACACAAAAAGAGTGGATGGTCTAAGGATGCCGTCTGGGTATCAACCGCCCAAGTTTCAACAGTTTGAAGGGAAGGGTAACCCAAAGCAGCATATTGCCCACTTTGTTGAGACTTGCAACAATGCTGGAACAGAAGGTGATCATCTTGTCAAGCAATTTGTTCGATCTCTAAAAGGGAACGCCTTTGAATGGTATACTGACCTGGAACCGGAGTCTATTGATAGCTGGGATCAGATGGAGCGTGAGTTTCTGAACCGGTTCTATAGTACAAGGCGCACCGTGAGTATGATGGAGCTCACCAGCACAAAGCAATGGAAGGATGAACCGGCTATAGATTACATCAATAGATGGCGCTCTCTCAGTCTTGATTGCAAAGATCGCCTATCGGAGATGTCTGCACTAGAAATGTGTATCCAAGGCATGCACTGGAATTTGTTGTACATCTTGCAAGGGATCAAACCTCGCACATTCGAGGAATTGGCAACCCGTGCTCGTGACATGGAGTTGAGTATAGCTAGCCACAAGGGCAAGGTGGAGCCTATCGTCGACCAAAGGAAAGATAAAATCTTTGGGAATAAGGTAGACATACCAACAAAGAAGCCTGCAAAAGAATCAATGACAATTAGTGCACCCCCAATCAAGATCTCAACAAGAGATAAAAAGACGGAGGTGAAGAGGACCTATGAGGTGAAGAAAGCCGAACCGACCCAAAACTATGAGAGAAGAAGGCGCACGTTGAAGGAGTGGAAAGAGAAAACATATCCTTTTCCTGATTTTGATGTAGCAGGTATGCTGGAAGATTTACTTGAAAAGAAGGTGATAGAGCTACCTGAATGCAAGCGGCCTGAAGAAATGCATCGGGTTAACGATCCGAAATACTGCAAATATCATCGCCTTGTCAGCCATCCAATTGAGAAGTGTTTTGTTCTCAAGGACCTGATTATGAATCTCGCCAAACAAGGAAGGATACAATTAGACGTCGATGATGAGGTCGAAGTTAACTGCACCAGTATTGTATTTGGGTCATTCGAAGCTGTTCCATTACCTTCTTCACCCATGAAACAACCCTTTGAGTTATCACTGGTAGCATGTGAGAAGGTGAAATTCGAAGCAGTTGAGTCTGTGAAACAAGTGAACCTTGCACAAAATGTCGCCTTGAAGGATGAGTCTGCTATTGACGATGAAGGATGGACACTCGTCACTCGAAGGAAGGCACGCAAAAATTTGTCACTCCGTCCACAAGTCACTCAACCGGAGAAGGAACGACATTTTCGTTGTCCCAAAGAAAGTAGGAGGAAAGAAGTCGTCAAAGGGAAGATCGATTCCTCTATACAAAAGCCAGTTGTTCCAAGACGACTGCCAAAGACTTTTGCTAAAAGGTTCGTCAAGACAGAACAAAAGAGGGCTGCTCATATGACGACAAGCTACGATGTGAACTTAGAAATCCCAACAAAAGGTGAGACAAGCACCGTCAGCACATCTCAAGAATCAGAAAAGGATGAAGTGCTAAAGCAGCTAGAGTGCCTACCATTACACTTTAGCATGTATGATTTGTTGCAGTTGCCAAAGGAGACAAGATGTGCACTGGTCCAAGTACTAATTAACATACCCAATTATTCTGCAAAAATAAAAGAGGAGGGCGAGTTGAAGCCTAAAGAATGTGCTACATGCGCAGTGTGTTATGATGCCATTCACTTTGGAGATGAAGACCTTCAGTTGGGTTCTAAGCCACATAATCGGCCGCTATTTGTAACAGGATATATGCGGGAACAAAGTCTAAATCGCATGCTTGTAGATGGAGGATCTGCTGTGAACATCATGCCCAAGTCAACAATGAAGAAGTTGGGTATCCAAGTTGAAGAGTTATCTCGAAGTCGTCTCATGATTCAAGGTTTCAACCAAGGGGGACAGAGAGCTATCGACATGATCAGGGTAGACATGACAATTGGTGAATTGAAGTCAAATACGTTGTTCCATGTGATCGACGCAAAGACGTCATACAATTTACTTTTAGGACGTCCATGGGTACATGAAAATGGCGTCGTACCCTCAACTCTTCATCAGTGTTTCAAATTCTACCGAGGTGGAGTGAAGACAGTGGTAGGTGATACCAAGCCATTTACTGAAGCCGAAACCTACTTTGCTGACGCCAAGTTTTACATAGATGGCGAAATGGTAGGAGAAGTACTTCCAATCGACATACCCTCTACATGGAAATGTTGGAGAAATGAGAGACAAGCAAGTTGATTCAAGCATAGTGAGAAATCATGATGAGAAAAAGTCGCAAAATGAATCAATCAAAAATATTGCTTCAACCTCAAAAGACAAACCCAAAACTCTTACTCCATTCTTTCGCTATGTTCCGAAGTCCAAGCGAAGGGAAGGAGAGTCTCCATTTGTGGAAACAAACAAACAAGAGTCTCCGCGAAAGTTAGAGGAGGAAGACATCAATTTGCTGAAAGAAGCATCGACTGTGCCCCTACCAAAGTTAAACAACACAACTCCTATGAAGCAACCAATAAAAGGTTTTGTGAAACCAACTCAGGGTTTGACGGAGCATGGATCTCTTCCTAACCAAAGAACTAAGGAAGGCTTCGACCCCAATGCTTACAAGCTATTGGCAAAGGCTGGATATGACTTTGGTTGTTCAAGCAAAGAAGGGTGCTCAGACGTGACAAGTCAAAAGGTGCATGAGCTTGACGAATCTCAAAAGAGATTGAGAGGAGGTACGGTCGATCCCGCTAGGTCCGGTCTTGGTTTTGTGCAGAGCGGGCCAATTAAAATTTCTGGCAGAAGAAAAGACAAGAAAGTCAGTACGCAACATATCAGCGTTGAAATACTAGAAGAAGATGATGAGTCGCAATCCACTACAATGCCTGAACATGTTGGTGTGTCAACACCTCGAGTCTCAGTATTTGACCGTGTCGATGCATCCACAAGTCAGACTTCAGTGTTTAATTGTATTTCGACAACCACAAGTCGAACCTCTGTGTTCAATAGGCTGTCATCATCTAATGAAATAGAGAAGGAGGTAGACTTAGCTCCACGCAAGTCAGTCTTCGAGATAATTCAAGCTCCCATGGAGCGACAAGGACGAAAGAGAAAAGGGCACGAGAGCCAAAATGAAGATAGAGAAATTCGAAGTCTTTATCCCCTCACGCATGAAGCGACATTCAATGCTAGAGGTGAGCACATATGGACAATTGAAAGTAAAGCAACACACAATCATCTTTACTGGCCAGGCTGATTTCGATGAAGAAGAGATTGTGCAGTCTTCTTATCATGTCACCATAGAAGAAGTAGATGATCCGGAGGCTTCAGAAGGAGATAGTCTTGACTCTTTCGGAGATGAGCTGGAGGGAGCACCTTTGGCATTTGAAGACGGGGGGTAAGCCACTGTGGATGAACTCAAGGAGCTAAATTTAGGTACTGAGGAAGAACCAAGTCCCGTCTTTGTTAGTGCCTTATTAAGTTCTGAAGAAGAAAAAAGTATGGCAAGTTGTTACTCGAATACAAAGATGTGTTCGCATGGACATACAAAGAGATGCCTGGCCTTGATCCGAAAGTCGCAGTTCATCGTCTTGCAGTCAATCCTGAGGCTCGACCAATCAAACAGACACAACGTCGTTTTCGAACATAACTTCTTTCCCAAATTGAAGCTGAAGTTGACAAGTTAATTGTTGCAGGTTTCATTAGAGAAGTTCAATATCCTAAATGGATTGCAAACATTGTGCCTGTTAAAAAGAAAAATGGACAAATCCGTGTATGCGTGGACTTCCGCGATCTGAATGATACTTGTCCGAAGGATGACTTTCCTCTGCCTATCATTGAACTCATGGTCGATGCAACAACCGGGCATGAAGCTTTATCTTTCATGGATGGTTCATCTGGCTACAACCAAATACGGATGGCTTTCGAGGATGAAGAGCTCACAACATTTCGCACTCCCAAAGGCATTTATTGTTACAAAGTTATGTCGTTTGGATTAAAAAATGCAGGTGCAACGTATCAACGAGCCATGCAAAAAATTTTCGGAGACATGCTTCATAAGTACGTGGAATGTTATGTCGACGATCTTGTAGTCAAATCCAAAAAGAAGGAGGATCATTTACAAGACTTACGAAGGGTATTTGACAAACTACGCAAGTATCAACTCAAAATGAACCATCTCAAATGTGCTTTTGGGGTCACTTCAGGCAAGTTCCTTGGATTCGTTGTGAAGCATCGCGACATTGAGGTGAATCAGTCAAAGATTAAGGCCATCCAAGACATGCCTGAACCAAAGAACCTACGTGAGCTAAAGGGTCTTCAAGGATGCCTCGCTTTCATTAGACGGTTCATATCAAACCTTGCAGGACGTTGTCAACCATTTAGTCGACTTCTGAAGAAGGACATACCTTTCGTGTGGGATGAAGCCTGCCGAAATGCATTCGACAACATAAAGAAGTATTTGTCGAGTCCACCTGTACTAGGTGCACCCATACCAAACAAGCCGCTTATTCTCTACATTGCCGCTCAAGAAAGGTCGCTTGGAGCACTATTAGCGCAAGAAAACGAGGAGAAAAAAGAAAAAGCATTGTATTATCTGAGTCGGACCCTCACTGGACCTGAGTTGAACTATCCACCAATAGAAAAGACTTGCCTTGCACTTGTCTTTGCCATCCAGAAGTTGAGACACTACATGCAAGCATATACAATGCACTTAGTGGCACGTGCTGATCCAGTCAAGTTTGTTATGTCGCAACCGGTCTTAACTGGACGAATGGCAAAATGGGCACTGCTCCTTAATCAGTACGAGATCATTTACATCCCAGCTAAGGCAGTTAAAGGACAAGCTCTAGCTGACTGCTTAGCAGATCATCCAATCCCTGCAGACTGGGAGATTTCCGATGACTTGCCCGATGAAGAAGTTTTCCATGCGGAAGTTCTCCCTGCTTGGAAAATGTTTTTTGATGGATTATCTCGTGCAGACAGAGCAGGAGCTGGTGTTGTTTTTGTATCACCACAGATGCAAATATTCCCATATGCTTTTACTCTTAGTGAACTGTGCTCAAATAATGTTGCTGAGTACCAAGGTTTGATCATGGGATTGCAAACAGCAACTGAGATGAGAATTCCAAAATTAGAAGTGTACGGGGACTCAAAGTTAGTGATTGATCAGTTACTAACTAATTATGAAGTGAGGAAGGATGACTTGGTGGCTTACTTTCAGTTCGCCACGCAACTCTTGAAAGGTTTTGATGGAGTTACGCTGATACATGTGCCTAGAAGAGAAAATCAAATAGCGGACGCTTTGGCTAATTTGGTAGCAACATTGGCACTGTCTGAAAACGAAGCCATGAATATTCCCATATGTCAACAATGGGTTATTCCCCCAATCTCTGTGCCACTACATGTAGATTCTAATGTCGTCTCTGTGTACGTCATTGATGTTGAAGATTGGAGATATCCTTTGGTTGACTACCTTGAACGTAACAAGCCGTCCGACGATGCGAAAGAGCGTTCAGATGTACGACGAAGGACACCACGCTTTTTCTTCTACAAAGAAACTCTTTATCGGCGTTCATTTGATGGGTTGCTCCTCAGGTGCTTAGGTAAAGAAGAAGCTGCTAAAGCTATGGAAGAAGCTCATTCAGGAGTCTGTGGTGCTCACCAGTCAGGTCCTAAGCTTCATTTTCAAGTAAAGAGGATGGGTTATTATTGGCCCACAATGGTCAAAGATTGCATGGATTACGCGAAGAAGTGTCAAGCATTCCAATTTCACGCAAACTTCATCCACCAGCCGCCTGAGCCATTGCATCCTACTATTACTTCTTATCCTTTTGAGGTATGGGGACTTGACGGTGTAGGACCCATAAGCCCGAAATCCTCCGCTGGTCACATATACATCTTGGCAGCGACGGATTCTTTCTCAAAGTGGGCAGAGGCGATACCGCTCAAAGAAATAAAGAAAGAGACTGTGGTGGACTTTATCAAGGGAAACATCATACAACGATATGGTGTGCCGCGCTATATCATCACAGACAACGCTAAGTACTTTTCCAACAGTGCAATGAATAAGCTTTGCGAGAAGTTCAATTTCAAGCAGCGTTTCTCTTCTATGTACAATGCCCCAGCTAATGGGTTGGCCGAAACATTCAACAAGACGTTGTGCAATATCTTGAAGAAAATGGTCAGCACGACTAAAAGAGATTGGCATGAGAAAATTGGTGAAGCACTTTGGGCATATAGGACAACCTATCGAACTCCTACACAAGCCACACCTTATTCTCTTGTCTATGGTGTTGAAGCGGTCTTGCCTTTGGAGAAACAAATTCCCTCACTAAGGCTGGCTCTGCAAGAAGGGTTAACAGATGAAGAGAACGCCAAACTGCGTCTTCAAGAGTTGGAAGCATTGGATGAAAGGAGACTCGATGCACAACAGCACTTGGAGTGCTACCAAGCTCGGCTATCAAGAGCTTTCAACAAAGGAGTCCGACTTCGGTCCTTCCAAGTTGGTAACTTGGTACTCGTTGTACGAAGACCCATAATAATGTCACACAAGACTGGTCCCAAATTCCAGTCAAAATGGGACGAACCCTATGTTGTCAGTGAAGTCTACACCAATGGAGCTTACAAAATCGTGGCTGAAGATGGTTTGAGGATTGGCCCCATTAACGGAAAATTCTTGAAGCGCTACTACGCCTCAAGCAAGCAAAATTCGCTCCTAGCCTGCATGAGCTTAAACTGCACATGGCACCTGATGTGAACGTAAAATACGTGCACAAAGTACCTTAATCGCTTGGATTATGTTAGTCCAAAAGCCTATTATTGTATATTTAATATTGTTTTAGTGTGTTTCAGGGAAAATACGAACAAAACGCTTTATTTGTACAAAAGGTACATTTTAGAGGTTTTAGCGCGAATCCGAAGATGAATCGAAAAGTCAACCGTGACTTTTCGATATTGAAATGACACCGGTCATTTCTCGGATGTGGAGATCAAAGCATGTACGAAGATTTCGAAATACGTTTCGAATCCCGGCAATTTTGTCGGCGAACCACCACAAATTGGAAGCGCAACCACCACCCGCGGTGGCAAAATATATTTTCTAAACCTCCTTTTATTTTCCCTTATAATTGTTGTTTATTTCTTTTTATTTAATTTAAGTAATTTTTATTATTTTTATTATTGTTATTGCTTTTATTTTTGTTATTATTTTATTTCTTATCTCTACTATTTTTATTTCTTTTTCTCATTTGCTTGTCTTTTATTGACTTTTGCAGGTTTGACTCCTACACACCCTGCCGGCCACCCCATCAACACTACCTCCACCAATTCAAACCATCTCCCCCCTTTCCAGCTGCTACCCAACCAGAAATTCAAATTCAAATCTGATTTGCATCACCATAAAACAGCAGCTCCTATCCTTTGCAAAATTGGCCGGGGGCCTTCTTCCTCCTCCCCGTGCCACCTTCTCTGGCGTCCGTGTAGCTCTCCCAGCTGCCTTCTCCTCTCATCCCTCTCTCTGGTTACTCTCTATTCTGCAATCAACTCTCTCTTCTTCAAAGCGTCCGTGTACAACCTCTTGGTTGTGCCTTCTCTTCTCACCCAATCCTCTCTTCTGCTCTCACCCTCACTTCCCTGGTTACTCACTGAGCTCACTGAAACCATAATTAATCAGCAAACACAATTCTCTTTCTCACCGTACTCTCTGCCGTCATCTTCTCTACTTCCTCCTCTGTCCTTCTATTCCTTAATCTCTCTCTCCAAAATCTCTCTGCAATCACACATAAATTCAAGCTTTCTTCCTCCCTCAATCATTCTGTTTCACCTGCAATTCACAAAATCACAACCTACAATCAAAATCACAATCTGCACGGCCTGGCCTCTCTGCTCATCACCGAGCCCAGTCGGCTTCTTTGTCCTGTCATCAACCATTTCACGCCATCACCCATGGCCAAGCTCAAACCGGTTTTCCTCCTCGAGCCCAGTTGAGTCCGTGCTCAGCCCAGCCATCCTCCCTTGCCGCCGCATCAAACCATGGCGTTTCCAGCTCGGAATCACAAACCATCGCTGCTCTCTGCCAGCCCGTGCTCCTCTCGTCGCCATCGATCGATTTGCTACGCCGGTCCTCATGACCCGCGCCGCCTACTGCTGTCTTCTATTCCAAACGGACATCGGCGCCGTTCACCTCTCCGTCGCCGCACCACCGGTGCCCGGCTACCACCGAGATCGTTCTCACCCGTACCGGATCGATCCGTCCATCGGCGTCGCCGTTCCCATCTCTTCCTTGCCACTGCACGACGCCGCCAAGTCCAGCTCGGCGCCGATCTCTTTCGCCTCTGCTTCGCCGCCGCAAAGCCTAGCCATGGCGTCTCTCTCTCTTATGCGGTGAAGAAGAAACAAAAGAAAAATAGATGAAGTAGTCTGCACGGGCAGAGGAAGGAAAAGAAAAGTCAAAGAGTGCACGGGTGAGGAGAGAAGAAAGAAAAGAAAAATAAAAAGAAATGGGTTTGGGCTTTGACCCATTGACCAAACCCAATTTCTTTTGGGTTTCAAAACTGCAAGGCCCAGGATCCTGTTGGGCCCAATATCCGGCAACTCAAGGCCCAAGCCCAATTTGCTGTGCACACCCGAATCTCCGAGCCTTCACCGAATTCACGGCGAGTCCGATCAGATCCCTCGCCGAATCAAATGAGATTTCTCTAAACTTTCTCTTTTAATTTAAGTTTTGTTTAATTATTTGTTGTGTGAATTTTATTTATTTTTGTATTATTATTTTGTATGAAACTACATTTAATTTGTAATTTAATTTGATTTGACATTATTTGTTTGATTTATGAAAAACCCAAAAACATTTTCTCTTTTGTAAATTATTTATTGTGAGTATTTTTCTTAATTTGATTTATTGTGAATATTTGCTTATTTATATTTATTTGTTGTTTATATTTATAAGTTTTAATTCTATTTTGTATTTTTGTGATTTAATTTGTTTAGTTTAGATGTAAATTAAATAAATATGTTTTAGATTAGTATAGTTTAAT
The DNA here is from genome assembly GCA_030142095.1 of Rubus idaeus. Taxonomy (NCBI): domain Eukaryota; kingdom Viridiplantae; phylum Streptophyta; class Magnoliopsida; order Rosales; family Rosaceae; genus Rubus; species Rubus idaeus. The sequence goes on along the minus strand of CM057968.1, from coordinate 24,168,173 downwards.
TTAATTAATTTTGTGACATAGAAAAGTGAATAAACAATCCTCTGTGGGAAAAATCTTTACTTCCCATTATACTATTCAACGACAAATTGTTAGGAAGTTTAGGTAAAATAAATTGATCCGCGTTTTTATTGCTTATCAGCACCAAAAAAAAAAAAGTCTGTTGAGTTGAAAACCCGAAAGGGCGGCTCAAGCAAAAATTTGGACACCCAAAAAAAAAAAAAAAAAAAAAACCCTGAACGACGTGATGACTTGATTCCTTCTTCGGAGGATACGTAGGCAGCTTGGGAATACCAATCTCAAGTTCAGTCATATAAAAAAAAATAAAAAAAAATAAAAAGGGTTTGTTCATTCATTCCACAAAATGTTGAAAAAAGAGAGGTCTTTATTGCATTTATAAGTTTCAATTGTCAAAATTGACTTATTACAAGCAATAGTTGAAAAGAAAATCACAAAATTCTAAATAGAGTGCAATAATTCATGGCCAAGTTAGACCCTTGAAGCTGTTACGCTGAGCCTCGAACACATCTTGAAGTGATTTCACTGCTTTGAACTCATCAGTAGTCAATTCAGGAGTCTCCTTGATCTGGGTCTTCTTCTTCTCTAAGTCGGCTATCTTCTTGTCATGAAGCGAAAGGCGCTCATCTAACACAGCCACTTGTGCCTCCAAGTTTTGTTGTTCTTTTTTTAACTTTTCCAAGGACTCGAGCGCATACTGACGGTGATTGAAGTCATCTTGGCGAATTGAAGAGGCTTCTGCAATTTCAGAGTCTGCTGCGGCTAAATGCTGACTACGTACCTCTGGACTAACTTTGCGCGAACAAGCTAATCTTGTTGAGTTATATTCAGTAGCACTAGTCATGAGTGCCTTAACCTTGGCCTTTATCAATGAAGAATCAACCCCATAAACATCAAGCTCGGCAGTTAATGTCTCAAGCTCACTCTTGAAGGAAGCAATGTGCCTTACATGGTTCTTCAGCACTATGTCTTCAATCTTCTCACAAATTGAGGTAGCTGCTTGTTGACGAATATTACGAACCATCTGATTTGCATCAACTAGAGCAGCTCCGCCAAGAGAAACTTCAGAAAATACCATAGTGTTCAAAGGTCTTGGAGGGCTTGCTTTTGTAAGGTGACCTGTAAAAAGAGGTTGATTAGCTTAGAAATTATAAGTAAACTAAAATATATATATATAAAAAAAAAAAAAGGATCAAGTGTCGTACCTTTCAAACATGAAGAACCAACTGGCTGCAATGTACTCTGTGCATTTTGCATTTCCTTCACTGGCAAAGAATAGGCCTCGAGTTCCTCTGTTGTAGGGACACGTATATCTGATGAAACGTCATTGTCCCTCCCAAGTGAATGATTAGCTCCTTTGTCCTGAAAAGATGTTAGAATTTAAAATAAAATAAAATAAAAGGTTGTAATTTTAGAGGGGCTGGATAAGTACCTTATTATACGGCAATATTGGATGTGAAGAATCCGGGACGTCCCCAAGAAAGTTGCTGTTGAGAGAAAATTCGGCATTAGGATCACAATAAGTGGGACCGAGGTCAAGGTTAGTCTTCCGACGCTTAAAGTGAACTTCTTCGCTCTGGCTACTACTGCTTCCACTTTGCCTGTTTGTATTGGTGGGTTTTCTCCACTGAATGGAATAACCTAAAGCAGCATGAGTGTCCATAGAATCTCCCTCATCTTCAAGATCATCAAGTGGCTGAGTATGACAATTGTTGGTGTCAGGCAAATCCTTGTCACAAGGTGCGGGATGATTGGTGCTGCATTCAACTTCACGAGGAGCCACATTCGGATGGTGGGACGGGTTAGCACGGACAACGTTCCTATTCTCTTTTGGCTTTGAAGACTGATGTCGTGGACCATTCGCAATGACTGCATTGGTTGCTTGGGTAGGTGCAAGACGATACACCTTCGACCACCAAGTGACGTAATCTCGAGTAACCGTGAAGTCTTTAAGATTATCATGATTAGGTAATATTACCACCGATTTCGTACCTGATCTGGTGCAACAATCCCAATAAGCATGAGTACATACCAATGAGCCGGTACGAATGTCTTTCTTAATGTTGTCGGGCACGTCTTGGATATAGCCAAATTGCCTGCTGAACCGGTGTGGACTGTAGGGTTGCACAATGCGGCGGTTGTCTTGCCTCAAAGAAAGATACCCGGATCGAAGACTGACAAAATATGAAGAGTCCAAAAGTGTGATGTCATCCCGATCAATAAGCTCTGTGCGTTTCGGAAGCATTCTGGCTAATCGATGCATCTCCACCTTATCACATGCATTGAACAAAGCTAAAGCTCGTGAATCTTCAAAGGGTTTTGCAGAAAACTCACTAGAGAAAAGAGTCATGCGAGGCCTCGAGGTGGTAGAAAGTTGAGAGCGATGATGAGTGCAGAAATATTCAGCTAACCACCCGTATATGTAATGAAAAGGAAGAGCGACTGAACAACTCCCAGGATCATTAGAAGTTGATATCATATTCAACCCTCGGTATATGCTGGCTAGAACCGGGATGGCTAGACAAAATTGCTGACCTTGTAACATAAAGCTTGCTACTTTGAATACAGCAGGACGAATCAAACCAGTGTCATCTTTAGGCAAAACGAACACGCATAACCAGCAAGCGAGAAAAGCAGCTAAATATGTCGATTCTACATCTTCGTCTGCCACACCTAGATCCTTAAAAACTTCAAGTTCCTTGGATGTTCGCTTTTTGAGAGTAGGGATGGTCCCGGAAGGATTATATGTCTCCTTTGGTGCGTTCCTGTCACAAGTAATCTTCCTCGGAGGTCTTTGGTACCTCTTTGACCCTTTGTACCAGTATCGAATCCAGGCAGTTATCTTCACTCCTTGTTTTCCTTTGCCCTCTTTGCGAAGATTGTGGTATGCCAGAAACAGGTGTCGACAACATGACGGAAGAAACAGACCACCGTTTTTGTTCGTAGCCGCAAATTCCTCAACTTCGGGCACGACCTCATCATAAAACCGCCCTTTAATAGGCAAACCACCAACTCGATCTAGGTCCCAGAGTGAAATAGACATCTCCCCTTGTGAGGTATGCAGTGTGTTTGTAGCAGGATACCAGTATTCGCAAAAGGCTCGTACAACAGGTGCAACGCGGTCATAGCTGAACAATGATGCATACACCGCTTTATAAAGTCCGGCATCTCGAATATGATCACTGCAACGGCTTAGCACATCTTTTAACCATTCCCAGTAAAATTCAGTATAAGAAAACTCCCCACACGCTCGGAATGCACTATTCCATTGTACTGAGCGGTTGCAGACACGGTCGCTGAGAAGTGCAAATGGATCTTTAGGAGAGCTCTGATCATGGTGTGAGGACTGCAACAGTAACACATCTGATCTCGATTTAGTGCTGGCAGGGTTGGATTTTCGAAAGGTGGTAAGCTGACGAGAGACAACCGGGGTCCAACGAGAGAGATGGAGAGAATTGTCATGTGGAAATTCGCCTAAAGCCCTCGGACCAACCAATGCACGATATGACGACAGGGTGGTGCCTTCATTCTGGGCATCTGCAGAGTCTTCAAGGATGGTGACGGTCCCTTGCTTGAAGCATTTGAAGAAAACCATGTCTGCAGCACCTACGCGAAGCCTAAACCGAATGTTTAGGACGTTCACGTTCTTCTCTTGATTGCAGCACCTACGCGAAGCCTAAACCGAATGTTTAGGTCGTTCACGTTCTTCGTAGTCAGCTAATACGCGAAGCCTAAACCAAATGTTTAGGACGTTCACGTTCTTCACTCGTCTTCGAAATCTTTGACAAAAAAAAAATTAAAAAAAATCCAGCGACATATGGTTAATTATATATGCAAAGTATATATATGTCCATAACAAATTGTCAAGGAATGATATGAGATACAGCCGAAAAAAAAAAAAAAAAAAAAGGGTTTATGAGATGATTACTAGGGCATGAAGCCAAGCGGCAGAGGCGGTGTCTTCTTTGCGTCGCTAAAATTGTGGCTCAAAACAACAAATTTTCAGAAGCAGTTGATTAATGACCACGTGAGAAACTGCCAAAAAATATATGAATGAAGAGCACAGTATATTAGGCAAAGCATTGTATGACATATTAATTCGAGAGCTCACATGACAAAAGCGGAGAATTTGCTTGCTAAAGTGCTAATCATATATGCAATCAAGCTATCAAAGAGTGATGTGGGAGATACGTGCATGCATGTTTGAGACATGTAAGACAAAATTGGTAAAAGATAAAAATTGGAAGACATACTCAAAGAAATATGGGAGGATTAGCTTCGCCAATTATGGAGTCTGTGCATGCATACTTGAACCAAGAGGTGGTCTTTGTCTTGTTTTCTGCAGAAGTAACAAATAAGGCAATTAATTATAGAAGAATCAAAGTATGTAGGTGGAAAGACAACTGGAAAAGCAAACCAAGAGATGGGGTAGACGCCGCTCACTTGTGCTGACCTTCCGCCAAGAATTTGCTTCAATTTCAAAGGATCGACGCTAAATCCAGAAGAAGAAAGAAGCAAGAAAGAGGGACGCCGCTACTTTCAGAACTGAATGACTAAGGCCTGCGTTCAAATAAACAAAAGAGGCCGTCTTTTATATTGGAAGTTTAGGGTTTGCTACATAAATAATTTCCTAAACAAAACTGGAATATGGAGGGAGAAGGAAGATTTTTCCCGCCAACTAGCGCCAATATCTTGATACTCAAGGCTGTAATTAATTATCAAAATCTTGTATCTTTCTACCAAAGAGCCAAAGTTTAATTTCCAAGATATTTGGCAAATCTTTCTTATATATTCATGCCCCATTGCATACACATATATGCAAAAAGATAATCAAACACCTCCAAATTAATTATGGATTCAAGATTGATCAAATCAAGCCCACTTGGATCGTCTAAATTGGTTGATCAACTTTCTCATTCTTATTAAGGTTGATTACTTGCCTTATTCTATCAAGATTCATTGTAATAGTTAAAGAAAAAAAAATTCATTCCAATTATGCAAGATACTTGAACGTGTTGGGATTCTCCGCGTCCCTCTCCAGGTATTCATGGGTGATGAGATCTTCAATTCACTTCTTAATTGTTTTGGTGACCGGCTTCGTCCTTACTATGGCATGCTGGACGTTGGTTACTTGCCTTACTATGGCATGTTTCATCATGATTTATGTCTACAAGTTGCTTACTAAATTAAATGGAGATATTTAGTGGATCTCATTACAGGGGCGGACCTATGTGGTTGCTAACCCAGCTTTAGCTGGGCAAATTTTGTTTTGTTTTCCTTTAGTATGCAGAGCACACTTTATTTATTTATAATAATTATTAATATCTTGCTAATTCATTCATGTGGGTTTTGTTCTTTGAACTCTTTCGTGTATTAGACAATTAATATTCTATCAAAAGCCTATTAGACTATCCCTAATTCTCTTTTCTATCAAACTTCTACTTCCTGTATATTTGTTCCTTACTACCTTACAAAATTAAGAAACGCTGAGAGAGTGAGAGCTTGAGCGAGGCACACCGAACACTTACTGATAGCAGTTTCAAGGTATTTTTAATTTTTCATTTGTCAGAGACAATAATTGATGATTTTCAGTTTCTTGGCAATTGTAGGTCGCAATTTAGACATTTTGTAGTGTGAGGCCAGTCTTCTATTTTACTTCATTTCAGTTTTGTAAGTTTTCTCAATGCTTAATGAAATTTTTTTAGCTCACCTAAAATTTGAACTCTAGCTCCGCCCCTGTCTCATTATGTATATGGGTTTTCTCAATTGCCCATTTGGGATCCTAAATATCTTTATTAAACTTAAGTTTAGATTTTTGGAAATCTCCGCGTTTCCTTGAAGTCCAAGAAATCGACTCCGACAAATTCAACACTTGGGGGCATCATTAAAAATGAAGCCATGAAGCTTCGACAAAAAAGAAGAAGTTCAAATTTGAACTCAAACTTCAAGTCACACCTTCAACAAGTAACGACCACATGTTTGCGGTGCACCTTGAAGTGGGGGCATTTGTAGACGTAGGAAAATTAGTGAAAATAAAAATCACTAATAATTCAGTCAATATTCAAGACTTTGACCGATCAAGCTTAGCTGGCACGTGGGTCCCACAAACGGTACACGTGGCTTACATGTTACCAAAATTTGACAAGCTCCGAGAGTGACACATGTCGAAATACGAGAGGTAGATGACGTGGAAACATCAATTTATTGCTGATTGACGATTAATTAAGTCAAGTATTAAGTCGGATAAATCACATTAAATTGATTGATTCCGATTACATTTAAGCATTGAATGCTAAATATCAATCAGATTAGATTAATTAATCCTGATTGTAATCCAGCATTAAATCTTGCCAATTAGGTCATAATTAATTGGTGAATTCCTTAAATAATTATAATTAAATCAATTAATTAAAACTGATTGATTTAATTATATAAATAAGGAATTTCATTAAATGCTCTGTCATCAATGCATTCCAAATCAAGAGAGATGTCGACTCTATAAATACCCCTCCTCAAAATCAAGAGAGGGGACTTTTTGACAAGCAAGAGAAATCACTCAAGAAGTTCGGAAGTCTATAAACCCGTGAAGAATCATCAAGCCATCAAGAGAGCCGATTCATTCACATCACCAAAGTCAAAGCCAAAGTTCATCAGTCACGTGCCAAGCCTCGTGACTCTCGTTTGATTCAAGATCAAGTGTTCATCACCCTTGAATCAAGCACATCATTGGAGATCGAATCAGAGGGTTTTCATACAAAGATTGTAACCCGCTTTTGAATAATAAATAAATATTATTTTTGTACACGTGTTCTTGTCTCATTCGTTCACAGGATTTTCGTGTTTACAGGTGTATTAATAATGAGGTGTGTATCTAGTATTTAGTTATGTGCGAATAAAATTTATCTTTTCTAAATACACAAAAGAGATGCACACAATATTGAGAATAGCACAATCGCATCTATTAAGCAGTCTCTCAGTTGCTTTTCCTACTAATTAAGTAACTGTCAATGGAGCAAAATCATAACTAAACCAGGGATCTCAAAAATTGTTACCATTCGGTGTCGACCCTCCTCTTAATCAATTCATCTGCTACCTGTCCAAATCATACAACAGTTTCTGTAGGGAATGCTATGACAAATAAAATGAAACAATTTGATACAAATAAATTAAAAGAGAAGATCCGATCCATGCTATTTTGTGGGCAGGAAAACTAAGAAGCTAGGCTGTTAATGTCTGGAAACACAAGCATACAATTTTTTATTGATGTGCTCATGTGCTTGAAGTAATATTCCTTAGATGACATCAAACTTGTAACGACCCGAACTCTTATATTTAATTTCTTGAATATTCTTGAAATTAATTAAGGGATTAGAGGATAGTTTTCTTGTCTAGTTTGTGAAGGGAAAGTATTTCGGAACGAATATTTACTCGAAACGTTTTATTTTCGAGGGGTCAAGAGTTGACTTTCTTATTTGTTAACTGTCTAAAATAACTTCCTTCATAAAAGTCGTAGAGCTTGTCAATACGAGTTCGTAGACATATGGCACGCAAAATTCTGATATCATATGAAGAAGTTATGGTCAGCGGAAGTTTAATGTATTTTCGAAGCTTTTCTGACCTAGTCAACTATTTCATATAAACTGCACCAATGGGTTTATTATTTGAGGATATATACTTCTAATGATTTGTAGTAGACATCTTAATAAAACTCTCAGAGTTAGAATCATTTGAAAATCATATTTTTAGAGTTAGTTATGATTTTTACAAGATACATAGAGCACTAAAAGAAATGGAATGGTGCTTGTGATGGAAGCATGACCCAACATTGATCTCATTCTTCTAGTAGCTGATCCTAGTCTCTCCAGCACGTAAGGACCAGTCTGAGAATCCTTATTCCTTATTGTTTAAGTGACAACTTGTTTATCAAGTAGATTAATCAACTAAGATTAAGAACTAACCAAAGTAAGGTTAGCTAAATCACTAGTCTATATAAACACATGACCTCTACTACATTTCTTCAAGCTTCAATCAGATTGAAAGTTTCCTTAGTTGAAGTATAAACTCAACTAAGTCCCTCCTACTTCAGCCTTCTCAATAGCATATAAATTTTATCTAGAAAGGCTATGGAAATAGAGCAATCTTTAGTTAAAAATCCATTGCTCAAGAACTAATGATCTTTCAATTGTGAAGCTAATTCAATCTTCCAATCTTCTGTAAATACAGAATACATCCTTATAGTCTTTTGTCTTTAAAATTTATCAAAGTTCACAAGCAAGAAGGAAATGGAAAAGGATAAGTTTTATAGAAAGCTAATCTTGTTTTCTGGAATTAATCCCATCAGCCAACTTTGGCAGCTTGAAACTCATACTTCTGTTCATTTTCATATCTGAATTTCTTCATAAAAGTTTTGTAAAGTTGTATCTTCTATCTTGTGTTTAAATTTTACGATAATCCAACGGGTAAAACATGCGTAATCTATATATTTAGACAGCATACTCGCTGGAAAATGTATAAACTGTTCATAACTTCAAGTTGTCATATCTCACTCATTTCTGAGCCAAATTTTATGATTTTTATATAAATACGAAGCTCATAATATGAACTTGTGATCTGGAGAATATAAAAAGTAATGGACTAAAATACAGTACGTAGTAATTTATGCAATTAAGGTTAAAATCATGAATACCTACTTAGGTACGGTTTTGGTTAGTATATATTTCTGGACTTGAACACTTTGGACATAATTATTTGGACTATACCATTGAATTCCTTGTAAAAATTCCTACGAAATAGGGTATTCACTTACCTATATCGGACTTACGATGGACAATATATTGAATTTGAACTTCAATGATTATAATTGGAGAAACATGAAAATGTTCTCTCATGGACTTGGACTAAAGGACTACTAATGAAACTCTTAATCTAATTTTATCTTATTGTGCATGACTTTATTTCCTTACTTGTTAAAGTCTTACAATAACTTACTTGGTTATGCTATTAACCTTATGTTGATGATCTTGCTTATTACATGAGTTCATTTACTTATGTTTTGTGTTTATGAACATATGTATATCTTGTTTTACATATGCCTCATTTTATATGTGTTTTACTTGCACTTGATTATCTACTAATCTTATATTGGTGCATGATCTTGTTTACTAAGTGAATACATCAACTTAGTATTATACATGTATGTTAACATGTATGGAAGTATATATTGTTTAGAGTGTATTTGAGATATCACATGCTTACCTTGGTAATTAACTTGATTATGTGATTTACCAACTTAGGTCTTTCATTTATATCACATATGCATTCATATGAAAGGCTTAAGCATGTGTATATGTACATATGACATAATTTGTGACTTGTCTTACAACAAGACAATATTTGACAATTCTAATTATATTTAAAACCGGGAGTCAGTATATCCTCGATCAAACTTAAGTTAATTACTGGTATGAACGATCTATGGACGTTCGGAGTTAGCTGTGCGCCCTAGTCTCTTCAGATAGTGCACTATTATACTCATAGGTATTAAGGACCGTGAGTGTACATGCTTGGTATTAAGGACCAAGTATGCTGCGGCTTAACCTATTACATTACAGGTCTTATATTTTGGTTACCAGTCAACCTCTATCCGAAAGAGTCACTAAGCGAAGTATATAATATTCTGACCGATTGAATATTTGTTTGCCATATCTTGTTGGCATATAAATTTATGATTATTATTCATGTTTGGTATTAAGGACCTTAGCATATGAATTTATAAATTATTATCAGTCAACCTGAAATATTCATAGGAAAAGTGAAGTATATATTATTCTCATCGAATATATATTGTCATGCATATTTGGTATGCGAAAGTGAATTTACCTATGTTTGGTATTATGGACTTTGACTTGAAAATTATGTGGATATATGATTCATTCCATTCTATCTGAAATATTCACTGACAAATATGTGTATGTTGTTGAATACTGTCTATTTGCGATATATTGACAGTATGATATGTTGTTAAATGAAATGAGAATCGATTAGAGTTAATTATCTACTAATGATACATTAATAGTCGATTCGGTGAAAAGTGAAATTATATTTGAGACCGAATTATTTGGGTCAAAAGACATTCTTGATATATGTAGATCGATCAAATACATAAGAATTGTTATGAACAAATATGAAAATGTTCTCGGTATATTTTTGATTGGTTGTTCAATTTTTGATATCTTATAAGATAGATTAATATAAGAATGTAAGCTGTACTTATTGGGCCTGTGTTGCTCATGATGCTACACCTTCTTGTTTTTCAGGTAACAATGCTTGGGGAAAAATGGGGTGAACCAATGAATTAATATTTTTCTACAACTATTTGAATTAAATAATGGTAATGTCTTTTATTCCGCTAAACTCTGGTATATTTATATTATAATTATATTATAATATAATAGTGTTCTTGTTTTCAAATGAAAGTATTATTCAGGCATTTGTTTCATTTGATTTATTATTATGAGGAAAATATGTTTTCTTCGATTCACACCACAGATTCGGGTACCATATTTCAATATAATATTGGTCTCGGGTTTGGGGGCGTGACAAAACTCAACATCAATTTATAAGAATTAGAAGTTGAAATATGCCGATATAGCATAGCCTCCTCTTGAATTCAGTAAAATTGAGTTCATCGTGTACCTTCTCTCTAAGCTCATCTGCAAGTTCTCTCTGATGGTTGTCACTTGGAGAAGCCTTCCCTTCTCTTAGACGAGCACTATGAACCACAGATCGAAATAAACACCTTCCATCTCCAAGTATGCATGTACAAATTAATTAAATAACCATAAAGTCATTCATTCGGTAATTAGCTCAAAAAATTAATGTTGGATTTCAAGTCATCTTGAGCAGATTAATAAGCCAAAACCTTGCAGATTAATAAATCTTTAGTTCAACTCTAACGTAGAGGAAAAGAAAACTCTAACGCGAGATTGTTTTTTTGAAGGAAGATAGATAAATTAAAGATTTGGGACAAAGTCGTGCTGCAAGGGGGACATAAAGCCTGAACCTTGAGCAATATTACACAAATCCTCATAGAGAACGTCCTCAATAATAGAAGGCGTCTCGTCAAACCAAACCTCATCTAAGGATGAGCAACTAGCAATGTGTGCAAGCCTATGAGCTACACCATTTGCTTCGCGGAATACATGTTGAACTTTGATGGAACCCAAAGCTCCCATATACTCCTTACAATCCTCAATAATGCGACCAAACTCAGAGTAGTCACATAAAGCTCCATCAAGAGCAGAAACCAAAAGGGCGCAATCACTCTCCAGGATACAATCACGCCAACCTTGATGAATGACCATGAGAAAAAGAGATGTGTATCTAGTATATAGAGGTGTGCGAATAAAATTTCTCTACTTAGAATCGTATTCTTAACTTATCATACATTCTTTCTTATAAAAAACTTTTCATAAATTATTTATTTATTAATTTTTTTGCATGAATTATTTCTCCTCGATATAGAGATCATTTTTATCGATGCCCACCATTAATTGATGTTTCTCAACATGGTAATTTATATATATATATATATCTATTTCTTTGTCAAATATAATAATGTATATTTGTTTTTCTTTTTAAAAAAGACCCGAAATGACTATTTTCCTTCACGTGAGTAGTACATAACGAACATTTGGGTAAAACATATTATAATTGACGAAGGGGGATGTAAATTGACAATTTTTATTAAGTTCAAATGGTATTTTGGCAATTAAGCCAAAAATCATGCCATTTACAATCATGAAAGGGAAGTATTTATTACTCTTCTTTATTATTAATTATTAGGTTGTGGCTAAGTGCACCCACGTAGAACTCATTACACCCCATATTATATTTCTCTCTTATATATTCCTAGTTTGCCCGTGACGGACTGGCTCGGGTCTGAGTTACTTTGCCTCTCCACAAGCATGTTAGTCTTGAGAAGAGGGTTCGTTTCTCTCCTCGGAGGAGTATGGCCTAACTTTTAAGTAGGATCATCTTCTGGGGTGGTGTCAACTGTGTGCACGGCTTGATCATGCTGGGGCTCCTTGCCCTGACGTTACTCCCTCCAGCGTCTCCGGGTTGGCTGGTCCTTCAAGTTCTTTGGTGAGTGGAGTTGCGGCTCTTTCTTTTGTGTTCCGTGCTGACATTTCTCAGACTCTCTCCTCTCTCTTTTCTAATATCAAGTTCTCTGAGTTTTGTGTTTCGTACTGATGCAGGCTTGCTTGAAGTTACAGTAACCCCTGCAGGGGTGAGCAAACGCTCTCGGGGCCGTCTCGTGGGATCGGAGCAGGAAAAAACCCAAGGAGGAACTCTTTGCTCCTTCTTCTCCAAGCTCATCTACCTATGCTTTTTTAGAGTGTGTACCGCCTTCCCTACTTTCTGTTGGGAAGGGGAAGGGTCCTTTGGTTTAGGTTGAAGTTGTTCCTCTAAAATCACATCATTTCTATATGTGGCTCCTTGTATTATTTTCTCTTGTGTTGTCGTACAACCAGGAGTGCTTAGGCAACCTCATTTGTGAAGTTTTCGAATGATGTGTTTGTTGTGATTTTTGGGACTTTTAATTTTATGTTTTTTAATTTCAGTCACTTTTGAATAAGTGTGTAACCCATGATCTAATGGGTGTTTACTTATTAAGGTAAGCTCTGAGTCAGGTCGTCTGTGGTTTAGACCTTGTGTATAAGCTCATACTCTAGCGTATCGGGGAGTGATAACAAGTCCACCTCGTCGTCACACCCAAACCCTCTAAGAAGAGATAGAGCAAACATGTCGCTACCCTCATCCATACCACCTCCTCAAGGAAGGGTCGAAACTGGCAAAATCCCAATATCAACGTCACCGATAACGGTATGCATAACGGTCATAGTAGCCTCATAAGCCAACCTTGGCAATCCACCTCTAGGGTCTGACCACTAGAACCAGGCCACCACCGTAAACATGGTAATCCTGTGGCCTCAGACGAACCTAAAATAGTAACGAGGGGCAGTGCATCCCCACATCGCATCGTAAAGCAAAACCCTAAACCACCAAAGCCCAAGGGAGTAAGGGACTGAACTTGAAAAGCTAGAGCAGCCAACAATATTGCCCAAATCAATAACCTCCAACCCGGTAAAAATACACTCTGAAACAACTATCACTGACCCAAATCAAAACTATGAAGGCTCCGAAAACTGCCGCTGAAAAAAATGCAAACGACCCCCACGCCGCTGACAATAGCGACTAGAAAAGCCCATCATCCTATCAACATAGACAACTCCATTGGCCGTCACACTTAATCGGAAAGGAATGGAAGATCTGCCTAACCAAAACCTAGAGTTTCTCCTAGGATGTGAAATCGTGTTATTGCGCGTAGAAATGAGTTGAGTAATTATTTTATGGTCGCAGACTACCACATGACATTGCCAAGCGGTGGTCCTGACCAATAGAATCACGACATATCTGAGGAGCTCCATGCAGGAAAAAACAAGAAGGAAAGTTATCTTAAGGGGACCAATCAACAAGAAGTATTTTCTATGTGGACTAATCATATTAGCCGGAATCATGATACACGTAGTGGTCTAAGACTGTATAATAATTGCTCAAATGAGTGCAATTAGTACATGACATAAAGGAAGATGAGCTAGCAGTTCATCACATAATTTTGTATCATTTTCCCCAATACAATATGAGGAAAACAGATGCCAGCAGCGCTGACGTCACCGTTTGATTTCCTAAGAATAATTTACTTTTTGCTACTATTTACCACCAAAAAAAAATTACCATCAGCGCGAACTTCACTATTTATTTGTTTAATTATGATGAGAAGGAAGATTTACATGAATGCCAAGCTAACAGTCTCCAACTCTCTATACATGCATATAACAGTTATATATCCTTCACAACGCCTATAGGTACTAAACAAACCCTCTCTCTCTCTCTCTCTCTCTCTCTCTCATAGTGTTCCTAATGGTGCAGAATCATGAGGCTTCTTGTTTGAAGCCTGTGATTATGATGGTGTTGACCAATATTTTATACTCTGTGATGAACATATTGTACAAACTGGTTGCAGTTTTCGTTGCCTACCGGCTGATGTTTTCGGCTGCCTTTATTGTTCCATTGGCTCAAATACTTGAAAGGTACATTCGTCTAATTTTTCATTTTCTTCCCAGTAATTGATTGTAAGCTATTAGCTAGTGAACTTCTTAAGTAAGTATCTAGCTTGCACATGTCACTGATATAAACATTTTAATATTTAGGAAGAGCAGGCCAAACCTTACTTGGATTGTGTTGTTTCAAGCTTTTCTCCTCGGTCTATTTGGGTAAGTGGAAATTGCATTCCATTAAGGAATAGCTAGAAATATTTGAAATCCAAACTGATGATTCATTTTTTCTGTTGCAGGGCAACCTTGACACAAAACTTATACATAGAGTGTCTAGCACTTACATCACCCACATTTCTTGCCGCCATCTCCAATCTACTCCCAGGCATCACCTTCGTGATGGCTCTATGTTTTAGGTACATATACATTTCGCTCCTAGTCTCCACTCCCTTAACACCCTTACCCCTCCTTAAGTCTCATTTAGACATTAAACTTTTTTATGTGATGGATGATCTGATCAGATTGGAGAAGTTGAGATTGGGATCGAATACCTATTCTAGCATAGCGAAAATCGTCGGGACTGTGGTGGGAATAGGAGGGGCAATGCTTTTTACTTTTTACCGAGGACCAATATTTACAATCTGGTCCACTCATATTGACTTTCTACGGCAATATCACAACAGTAGTAGCATGTCATCCTCCTCCCACAGAAACAATCCTTGGCTGGGCTTCTTGGCCGGCCTCAGCAGCATGGTGTGCTTCGCAATATGGCTCATAATGCAGGTCATTTTCCATAGTTTAGCCAAAAACAATACAGTACGGGATCCTCTAAACATGTTTATTATTTGGATTTTTAGAAATAAATTTAACGGATTTCATCGATAATTCGATATATATGCAGGCAAAGGTGAGTGTGAGATATCCATGTCCTTACTCTAGCACGGCTCTGATGTCCATCATGGGGTCTATTCAGTCCGTCATTTTTGCGCTTTGTGTAGAAAGAGATTGGAATCAATGGAAGCTGGATTGGGATATTAGGCTTTGGACAGCTGCCTATTCGGTATAGTTACACCTCTACCCTGATTATTAGGTGTATCTAATGCACCGTTTCTCTCATGGTTTATATATATATATATATATATATATATATATTGGCATTGTGAAGTCGTGTTGTGTATGATGATTATGTAGGGAATCATGGTTTCTGGAATTGCAGTGGTTCTGATGTCTTGGTGTGTACAAAAGCGAGGACCACTGTTTGTGTCTGTTTTCAATCCACTTACAATTTTGATGGTAGCGCTTGGTAGTTCCTTGTTCTTGGGGGAAAAGTTCAGCCTCGGCAGGTAGATTGATATTTGTACGTACTAACATTATAGTAATTCTTCATTTCCAAAATTCTGAAATAATTAATAGAGAACACTTTGTATGTTCGTGTTTCTTGGTCATAATCGACAGCGTACTAGGAGGAGTTCTAGTGGTGTGCGGGCTATACATTGTGCTCTGGGGAAAAAGCAAAGAAGAACCGCAATTACTAGAATTACCATCATCAACAATTAATATCTCCCAGAGAACCCAGTCATCGTCCCCAGAAATCGTTCCAACTGTTGGACGAGGCAATTAAAAATACATACGTTGAGATAAGTAGCAAATGAAACATCAGCTTGCTGGAGATTGAAGACGTACAACTGATTTTTAAATATAAATCTATTTACAAAGTACTATAGAAATTTGTACTTTATCGATCAGATTATATTAGAATTTTCCCATCTTACAAGAGGACTTTTCTCATGTTTGAACATTTCCTGGTTTGATCAAGTTGATCTAGTCTGCAACGGTACGTGCTCATGTTTATAAATATACACATATGTACTTATATAGTAAACTAGCTTTATCGATCAGATTATATATGAGAGCATTTTTGCTCACCCCCCTTGGTTAAGGGTGAGCCTCACCCCCGTCCCCAATGATCGACACGTGTCAATTGTCTAACTAAGGTTAACTTTTTTTTTTCTTTCTCTTTTCTCTCACCCGACGTCTTTCCTCTTCTTTTTTTGGCATAATTTCCAAAATGCCCCCTGAACTTGGTCATAATTGTCAATTTGCACCATGAACTTCCAATTGTGTCAATTTACCCCCTGAACTTGGTAAAAATTGTCAGTTTACACCCTGAACTTCCAATTGCATCAATTTACTCCCTGAACTTGGTAAACTTGTCAATTTGCCCCCTGAACTTGGAAAAAATTGTCAATTTGCACCCCGTACGTCAATTTTAACTTTTTCCATCCAATTTATGTTAGGGATATTTTGGTCATTTTATGATATTTATATTTGTGTTTTGCTAAAAATATATATTATAAAATGACTAAAATACCCCTCACATCACATAAATGTCACATGTCACAAATTACACAAAATGTTACACAAAAATTACATTAAAAACACAAATATACATAAAAATTACATTAAAAAGAATTAAAAATCTAACCTTTTAATGTAATTTTTAAGAATTCACCTAAACTCTAAAAATTCACATTTTAATGTAATTTTTATGTATATTTGTGTTTTTAATGTAATTTTTATGTATATTTGTGTTTTAATGTAATTTTTATGTATATTTGTGTTTTTCTAAAAATATATATCATAAAATGACCAAAATACCCCTAACGTAAATTGGATGGAAAAAGTTAAAATTGACGTATGGGGTGCAAATTGACAATTTTTGCCAAGTTCAGGGGGTAAATTGGTGCAATTGGAAGTTCAGGGTGCAAATTTACAATTTTTACCAAGTTCAGGGGGTAAATTGACGCAATTGAAAGTTCAGGGTGCAAATTGACAATTATGACCAAATTCAGGAGGCATTTTGGCAATTATGCCTCTTTTTTTCCTTCTTTTTTTCTTCTTCTCTTTCTTCTTCCTCTCGCCTGCAAGTCCATGGCCTCCCCCATGCCGGCTGCGAAGCTCGTCGCCATGCATATCGGAGAACTGGGCTTGACTCAGAGAAGCCCAGCGAACAAAGTGATGCGTGGCGGAGCCACCGTGATGCTCATATTTCGGCGAATCGAGGAGAGAGGATTCGGAGATCCATTTTCTCACTCTTCAAGCTCTCTCTCTCCTCCATGAACTTGAAGAACCCAGAACCAAAAGCTTGCTCACCCCTCTTGAAGAACCCAGAAGTTGCAGGCGAGAGGAAGAAGAAAGAGAAGAAGAAAAAAAGAAGGAAAAAAAAAGAAGAGGAAAGGGCGTTGGGTGAGAGAAAAGAGAAATAAAGAAAAAAAGTTAACCTTGGTTAGACAAGGGACACGTGTCGATTATTGGGGAGGGGGGTGAGCAAAAATGCTCTCATTATATATATACCACTAGCCTTTCTTTGATCGTTATACATACGACTTCCAATATTTGATCAATACATACCTGCAACTAGCTAGCTTTTCTTTGATATATACTAGAAAATGCCATCAGGTACATCCTATAGTGTGGAAGTAAGTAGTTATTAAAGTGAAAGTGGTAAGTACTTATAGATAGTTTGATTTTCTATTTTTTATTAATTTTTTAATTTTTTATCCCTAACAACTAATATGAAGTATGGATATAAAAGTTAGAAAATTTAGTCACGGCTGACAAAAAGTTTGAAGGGTAAACTTCTTGGCATTCTTGGTGAATCAACAAGAAGTTTAGGACTTGTGAAGTCAGTATTGTCGTCGACAATCAACGAATCCACAAGGAACCATCACAGAATTCTTGTTTTGTGCCAGACGTCCATCCTCCGTATGAGGTTACGGTGTTTATTCTAATTATCATCATCTTGCACACTTTGCTTGTTGCGTCATTATGGCTTAGTTTGGTAAGGCTTGGCTTTTAAGTGAAGCTGGCTTTAGCTGTGCTGTAAGAATAAATGGTTGTAAAGCAAAGCAGCTGGGTGTTTGATAAACTGGCTTTTTTAGAGTGCTGTGAATACTAAAAGCACTGAGAGAGTGTTTGGTAAACTTAAAACTCAAAGTGCTGTGAGTTTGTAAAATGACTAATATGGGCATATTGCTTAAATTAATATTTTTAGTTTAATTGTTTGATAATGTATTTCATTATCTTTTATAGTTAAATTAATTTTTTTATACAACAAAATAATTTTTGAACAAATAATTTTCCAACACCACATTACCCATTCTTTTTTTTTACTTTCCCTCATCAATATATATATAATTGTTTCTTTTATTTTTATTTCAAAAATAGAATAATAATTTTATTTATTATTATTGGGGTGACATTGGATCCCCTTCTTCCTTCTTCCCGATCCCCTTGTTTTTCTTCTCCTCTCTCTAGAATCACACACACACACCACTAATTTTCCCTCTACAGCCTCATCACGTCGCCGCCCTGCTCAAACCCATTCCACTCACCACCACCACAAGCCCAGCTCGGATTACCACCACGATCCACAGTGGTGGGTTTGCTATTGTGGTTGTCGGAGGGGAGAGAAAAGTGACGTCTGAGACCTGAAGAAGATGAGTTTGGCGACTTCAAATTGGAGGTGCTATGGACTGATCAAGGTGAACAACTTAAGCCATGCTGGTTTGGAAAAGAACTGGCAGCGATGGCTGTGTTGAGGATCCGAGCTGGGCTCGGTGTTGCTCGTGCATAATCGGCGGCAGAAGTTCATGGAGGCTCTGAGATTTAGAAATGATGAGTTGTTGATTGAACCATGGTGGTGTTGAATTGTAGGTGATTGAGGTGGACTTGAATTGAGCACGAGCTCATCGAGTCTGAATGGGAGATCGGAGACGAGATCAGAGTAGCAGAGTGGTGGTGATGAAGAACTGGGTGTCTGGGCATTGTGGACTTCGTGTGTTTACGAAGAGAAGAAGATAGGGGTGGGCCCCGGGTTGTAAATTTGGCAAGAGAGTGTGGATAGATGCTGGTATTTAGAAAGTTTCATTAATGAACAGTAATTAACGCTACATTAATTGGCTTTCAAAAGCCAGAGAAGCACCCATTTTCTGGCTTCGACTTTTGGTTTTGAAAAATCCCAAGCTTCTCAAAGAAGCAGCTTTTCCATTATTTACCAAACACATTGTCCAGCTGTGGGCAGCTCTGCTTGGAAGCTAAGCCACAAAAAAGCCTTCCCAAACTAAGCTTATATCTTTCTCTCTCTCTGCCCTTTGATCTTGCTCTAAATGATGAATATAATCTACATGCATGGACGACTTAGTGGGCCATGCACTCAATGGCTTACAGATGATGATAGGATTACTAGGTTTTTCCAAGAGCGACTTCAGTGCTATAGATACACTACATCATGTTTTAGTGTGTCTTACATATGACCTATATTCTGATATTAAAAAAATATATATAACCTATATTTAAACTTAAAATAATAAAATAAAGGATAAATAATTAACAGGTTAAACTAAAAATATAATATTTGATTAAAAAAATATAATTAATATCTCATATTCATTAACTATTTGTTAAGCTAAAAAAAACTAAAAATCTCTAATTTTCGCTATGTTCCTTTTTTTTGGTCTAGTTTCATTACTTTTAATCAAATCAGTTTCTTTTTTTTTTAAATAAACGTTTCTCTGTGTTGATCTGTATGAGGAAATGATATCTAGATTAACGATTAGATAGATCGAATTTCATAATATCATCATATTATCGATTATTGATATCACGCCAAAATTTGGCCGATTATGATAAAGTTTGACCACCTGATTGTTAAACGATGATATTTAGAGTTTATGAAAAAAGAAGTGATCTAGAAGGCGAAATTAATTTGTACAAATTTTTTTTAAAAATATATAAGGATTAAATTCTTGTTACTACCTTGTAGTTTAGGGGCCTAATCAGTTCAGTCCATGAACTTTCAATATCATCAAAATGATCATTTCACTCTCAATTCTCATCCAATAGGTCCATTTAAGACATATGTCACCTATCATAGGTCGACACGTATCATTTTTTTTTCATTACACCTATCATGTGTCGACACGTGTCATAAATAAACCTATTGGATGAAAATTGGGAGTATGGATCATTTTGATGAAATTAGAATTTACACCAAATTATCCCCTTTACTACTATTGAATTAGGGTCCGACATTCCTTGCATTAACAATTGGCACCGTCTGTCATGAATACGAGTAACCAACTCCAGGACTCATATCCATGGCTAACCCATACGAGTAAACCCCCAAGCTCGGTCGGACTCTGCAGTTCGACACTGTTGCTACCATATCCCAGCAGTGGTATATGTCATGGCCAAGTTAGAGGAAGACAAGGAGTGATAGGCAAATGTAAGGTGAGGGAGTCTCACATCTATAAAGGAGCTCCCCACCATAGAATATCATAAGGGACTTTGAGTCCCACATTGGAGAAATGTAAGAGGAGAGGAGGTCCCTTACTTATAAAAGGGACTCCTCCCTCACTTAGAAGGACACGCTGACTTCAACCTCTACATTGGGAGCCAAGCTCCCGGTACCTGAAGTCCATCTCGGTACCAAGTACCCTCTCGGTACTAAGTGTCTTATCGGTACCTCGAGTCCATCTCGGTACCAAGTACCCTCTCGGAACTAAGTGCCTTACCGGTACCCCTCTCTTGGTACCCCCTCTCGGGACTAAGTATCTTACCGGTACCTGACAACTCAGTACCTGTCAAACACTTGTAATGATTATTCACTATAGTGGAACCCCCTAAAAGTGGACGTAGCCTTGGACTCGCATTGAGCCAGGTGAACCACTATAAATCTTGTCTATATGTCTTTGTGTGTGATTGTGGCTACCGAAGGTCTCTAACCCATTCCTCCCGACTCGTCGGAAAACGGCAGAAACAGACACTCCTTAAACCACCACTTTAAATACCGTCATCATAGAGGCGAGCCCGAGTCAAACCAGGACCCGCGAGCCGGACTACCAGGCTATGGTTGAGCTCATGCAGCGGGATCTCGCCGAACTCCAGGCCACATATGCGCCAACATGAGGTGCCAAGTGCTCAAGGCTCAAACTGGGGAACTCGCCCGTGCTCGAGAATCCCATTTTTCACACCTACTGATTAGCATGTATTTAATGTTCTAAGAACGCTTCTAATTACTTGGATTATATTATTTCGAGAGTCTGTTGTTATGTTTAACTTGGGTTTTTATGTTAATAGGTCAAATAAAGGTGCGGTGGTTATTTGCACTCAAACGTTGCATTATGGAAGTTTTTATTGCAAATTCCGAACTCCTGCGACTTTTCAACAAACCACCACCACAACCGGCGGCACAACTACCGAACAACCACCACCTGGGGTGGTGCAATTCAATCATCAGCTGTCTACATTGGCAATCAAGGCAGCCATCACCATCTTGCTTACTCACCTTGAAGAAAACTTTGTCACTTTGTCTCCTTATCTCCTTATCCTTGACTTTGGAGAAGGAGAATGACATAGGCCAGCTGAAAAGAAAGGAAATAATGGAGAAAAAACTAGAGGATAAGCAGCTGAGATCAGCCAGGGAGCAATCATTCATGGATCCCTCAGAAAAATTGCCAAGAACTCTCTCACCAAGCCTTCCAAAATCATTCCCAGACGACCAATCCGTCCGGACACCGTCTGTGCCGCTCGGACATTCTTGTCTGCTGCCCGAGTTTGTTCTTCAATTTCCACCATCTTCCACCATCCAAATCACTTGGAGTCTTTCACGAAAGTTGTTCCTAAGACATTAATCTGTCTAGAAAATCAACTTTCACCACCATTCTATCTCATCCATTACACATTTCCTCTGGAGACATCAAGAAGTACCAAGGAGAAACCTTGGGAGACTTGGAAACTAAAAGGAGTGAAGAGTGGGGAAGCTAGCATCACACTTGAAACATTAAGAGCTGCTAGATTTCGTCATTGAGAATTTCTCAACTCTGTCTTTACTTTTATTTAGATTTTCCATATGTTCATATTTGTATTCATGATGTGTACTTCAATTATGTGTGAGTAGTCCTTAAGGTTGGGGGCTAAGGTTGTGTGCTCTAGCCCATGATGATGTTTGATGATTATTCTTGAACATATCCTGCTCAATGATTCAGTTTGTGGATTTGTTTTGTGTACAAATACGGTTTTGTTAAATGCTTGTTTAGGAATTGATAGTCCTTGAGCATGTGTTAAACTTAATTGGTTAAGAGTATTTGCTATCAACTTATTCTCTTAGGTATTTGGCATTGAACATGATGAGATTGAATGTAATGTTTAACTTGTTTGAATCTTGATTCTTGGCACTCTATGCCTATGAAATTACTTGGGGACCTTTAACGAGGCTTAGGTAATTGAATTAGAAAGTCTTTGATGTCCATAATACAGCTCAAAGTTTTCTTTTAAGAATCAATCCTAGAACCTTAAGATGGTAAAGGGATAAGAGGTTTGATCCTTAGCTAAATAATTGTGCATGTTCATGAATGTTGTTATTCATCGGATTGGGTTGGAGTTAACCTGAAACCCCAATCGTTTTCCAATTTTAATCAACCAGAAATCACATCTTTGTTGAGCTTGACACCCTCAACACTTAAACCATTTCAAGCTTTTTACTTGTGTTCTTACTTGTTTAGTTTGGGTACTTTAGGAGTTGGTTTGATCCTTGTTACTCAAGAGTGAGACCATTTGAAAACTCTACACTCACACACTGCATATAGTCCACTTCACAGTATATAATCCATCTCTAGTCTCACCATTATTAGAGCTAAATTCACTTAGTTTCATTGCGTCACCTATAGGGATTTTGGGCCTTCCAATCCCTTGGGTACGACATTCTCCGGTCTTAATTTATACATCCACACATTTTTTGACATACATATAGGCACGTTTTTATAAGTTAGACTATACGACACGTCACCTACCGCCACTACTAGCCAGAACCAAATCAACCAATCACTTAGCCAAACAGTCGCCTAAGTCTTGATTATCTCAGGCATACTTCACATCCCCCTTCCCTTACACCCGGCAGAACTTGAAGAATGGAACCACCACTAGCCCTCACAAGGGTCACTGAGGCAACAGTAGCTGCCGCGACACCTCAGACCGATCAAAGCCTCTTCTTAATCTAGCTCAGTCGTTCAATCGAACGGTTGGAATCAAGAATTGACAAGTCTAAAAGCACCAACGCACAATGAGTTACTCGTGCGGGATAACGAAGGCCGAGCCCATTCACTCCAGAGATCCTGAATGCTCTCCCACAGTCCCACTCGTCCATCTTAAGTCCCTCAAGGCCTTAACAGACGCAGTGACTTGTACGATTTTTACGCATG
The DNA here is from genome assembly GCA_030142095.1 of Rubus idaeus. Classification (NCBI taxonomy): domain Eukaryota; kingdom Viridiplantae; phylum Streptophyta; class Magnoliopsida; order Rosales; family Rosaceae; genus Rubus; species Rubus idaeus. The sequence continues at coordinate 24,144,781 of CM057968.1, read as the reverse complement.
TAAATACGCAAGCTCTCGTCGTTGTCAAAACAATGATAAGTATATATTAAAGACCAGAATGTCGTACCACAGGGATTGGAAGGCCCAAAACCACCTTGGTAATGTGGCAACCTAGGGTTTCTATGCACTAGTGGATAGGCAAGGGATGGATTGACTATGTACTCGTGATGTGGACTATGTGCAAGATGGAAGTGTGTTCATATATTTGGTATTTTTGAAATACAAATTAACTAGGCAAGTAATTTAAATATAGCTAACACGTGTGTTGGTGACAAACTCAGGACACACAAGAGATGAGGTAAAACAAAAATACTATACAATTGGGGTTTCGGGTTAACCTTCACCCATTTCAATAAATGACAAACCTAACAGATATGCAATGCTGACAGACTCACAAGCCAAATTCCTTTAAACCTTGGTACCAGAAAGGGTCCTAAGATTTGGTTTCTGAATTTATCCCTCGTGTCTAATCGATTCATGATGGGCTCTCAATCAATTTGCTTAAGCTTTTTACAGTCCTTAAGTTCATCAAAAGAGGTATAGAGTTAAACTAAGGAATTCAAACAAAGTGAAATCATGCTCACACTCATGCTCACATTCATTACATGCATTGTCTAAACACTTACTTTTAAACACGCATTCAATCTAATTAAATCAGACAAGCACATGCTTAATGAACAATCAACAATCAACATGCATAAATATCAAATTATATCAAATCATCGTCATGGGGTGGGGTGTAACCCTAGCCACTAAATATATAAACACATATATACACACAATAACAATTACCCAAATTTATTCACAATAATTAAAAATAAACTTAAACAAATATAATAAATAAACGAGTTTAGGTAATGTTACTGTCTGTGTCTATGAAAATAGACACTGCCTTTCAGGTGCAGGTGGAAGACTCAGGTATGGTTTCTGTGGCAGTAGAACTGATCGGAATTGCCCTTGGATGTGGCGAGGGAAGGTGGATCTTAACGGAGCCGTCTTTGGATGTGGCGGGTACCATAGCAGTTAGGCCAAGTGGATTGGGCCTTGGACTTTGACTTGGGTGGCCAAATCAAATTGGGGTCAGCTGGAATTTGGGCCTGGTCAAAGGGTCTTGGGTCATTGGGCTTGGTCAACAAAAAGTCAACAAGCCCAATCCTTTTATTTTCTCTCTTCTTCTTTTTTTCTGTTTTTTTTCCCATCCCTCTTTCTTTTCTTCTTCTTTTCCCGTGTTTGCTTCTGGTGCTCCCTTCTTTTGTTTTGCTTCTTTCTGGTCTCTTCACTTCCCTGCGCATCTCTTCTGTTTCTTTCAGGTTGCAGCGCCAGCGGCGGCTTGCAGAGAGCAGGACCGGCCTTGAGGTGGTCGCGGCAAGCGGGAACGAGCTGGAGATGATCTCGACGGCGCCGGCATGGTAAAGGATGACTGGGCGCAGGCGCCGCTGGTGGTTGGTGCAGATGGGATTGGCGACTACGTCGTCTGGATTGAAAGGGACCGAGCTGGGCTCAGGTCGGGGTCGACGGTGGGTATGAGCTGGACACCGAAGCTAGCTGGGCTCGGCTTGGGGTCACGGCAGAGAAGGCACGTGGATGTATTACGCCGTGGGTGCCCGAAGCAGACGGCGGCGGAGCTGATTGGACTGGGCTTGCAGCGGCGGCGTACGGGCTCGAGCTGGAGGTCCGGTCATGTGAGCAGAGGACGATGTCGGTCTGGGTTATGAGGTTTGTAATCAATGGTGGCATAAGGCTGGGCTGTAACGGCGACGGCAGAGAAGCGGAGCCACATGGGTGGCTTGAGTGATGGGTGCTTGTGGAAATTGTGGTGGTGATCTGTGTTGTCAGCGACTGCCATGGAGGAATTGAGGTGGCTGAAGTGAGCAACGCCGGCAGAAGAGCGGCGTATCACAGAGGAGACCGCGGTGGTCTGGTGATTGATGAATTGGGACCGTGGTGATGCCATGGAGATGAAGCCATGGTTGATTGGATGGCAGAGCACGGGCTCTGGGCTTCACGGTGAAGCTGGGCTTGATTGTGAATTTTCACATTAAACTGTGATTGTGGGTTGGGTGCAAAGAACAATTGGGATGTAAATCATGTGATGAATTCCATGATTGTGGAATGGGAGAATAGTCACTTTAGTCATTGAACTTTACAAGATTTGACAGTTTGGTCATTGAACTTTTGAAAATATCATTTTAGTCACTGAACTATTACACCGTCTATCACTTTAGTACTTCCGTTAGTTTTTTCCGTTAAAACGATATTTCTCCGTTAATATCAGGGGTATTTTAGGGATATACGACCAACAAATCAATTTTTTGACTAACTTTCTATCAACCCAAATATCCCTCCATTTTTTACTAAATTTCCCTCGGATTTCATCCATTTTTGTCTACGCAATCAAAAATCTCAAAAAGGATTTCACCCATTTTGTCTATCCACCGGTTTAGAGCATTTTGAAATCAACATTCACTATCTTGAATGCAAACAATTCTTAACAAATGTAAACAAAATCACTGCATATTTTGGTCAAAAATTCTTAACGGGTTGCAAGTTCAAAAATACATAATTAAGTCAGAGAAATGATTTTTTGGTCTTACATTCCTAAAATACCCCTAAATTTAATGGAGAGATGTCGTTTTAACGGAAAAAACTAACAGATGTACTAAAGTGATAGACGGTGTAATAGTTCAGTGACTAAAGTTATATTTTCGAAAGTTCAGTGATCAAAGTGTCAAATCTGGCAAAATTCAGTGACCAAAGTGATCATTCTCCCTTGTGGAATTGCAGAGAAGCTTCTGAGAGTGATAGTGATGATTGATTGCTTCCAATTACTGATGAAGGCTGCTTAAGAAGCCGAGGGAGGTGGGAGCAGGTGAGCTCAGATGGGATGCAGCTGGAGAAAGTGGAGCTCGGTGGTGTCTGGAATCCAAGGAATTTGTGATGGATTGTCGGACGGAGGTGTGTCACAGCTGCACAGAGAAGGAAAACGGTGAAGAAGACAAAACAAAAGATAAATTAAATAATAAAATAAATATAAACAATTAAGAGGGAAAAATAAATGATGGTTTGAAATGTGTTTTGCCACCGTAAGTGGTGGTTGCGCCGTCGTATGTGGTGATTTTCCATCAAATATCCTCGGATTCGGATCGGTTTCCAAAATCTTCATACAGTTTGTATTCCACATCTCAATGATGACCGATGTCATCCTAACACCTGAAAAGTCACAGTTGACTTTTAATTCAATGTTTGGGTTCGCGCTAAAAACCTCGAAAGTGCACCGTTTTGTGCAAATTAACACTTTCTGCATATTTTCCCTATTCATACAAAAAACACACATTAAACATACTAAATAGCTCTCGAATTAGCTTAATCCAAGTGATTTAGAAGTAATCCAAGTGATTTAGAAGCAAATTAACACTTTCTGCATATTTTCCCTATTCATACAAAAACACACATTAAACATACTAAATAGCTCTCGAATTACCTTAATCCAAGTGATTTAGAAGTAAATTTTTGGGTTCGTGCTAAAAACCTTGAAAGTGCACCGTTTTGTGCAAATTAACATTTTCTGCATATTTTCCCTATTCATACAAAAACACACATTAAACATACTAAATAGCTCTCGAATTAGCTTAATCCAAGTGATTTAGAAGTAAATTTGATACGTAAAATACGGACAAATCACGCAGCGTGCAAGATGATGATCGTTTAGAACAAACACAGACACACAGTAGGGTGTACGTCAAACACGAAAACACACTAACTAGTAACCGTTCCTTGCGGATTCTTCAATTGTCAAGGACAATACCGACTTCGCAAGTCCTAAACCTCTTGTTGATTTACCAAGAATGCCAAAAGGTTTACCCTTTAACTTCGTTGATTCTCCATATGAGAATATATAGGAGTGATCGTAGGGACCCTTAATCTCGCCGAATAGCCGTGATAGTAGGGGCGTCTACACTTTGTTGATTCCCCCAGGGATAGACAATGATAGATAAAGAAGAGAAAACCTCTCAAGGTCTCACTCAAACTTTCATGCATGCAATATTGATTTCAACTCCCCTGATACAATGTATAGCTATCAGCCCATATATGTAGGCAATATATGTATCTTCACCACTTCACCAAACGCACTCACAAGCCTCTTTATTCAATATGGAGGCATGATTAACTCCAACGCCTGAAGATGTGGACCAATTATTGTTGGTAATTTTTAAAAACACCAGCAGTCCACACAAAAGTACGATCAGAAAAGCAATCCCAAAACCATGATTAATTAAAATGCTTCCAATCTGATCGGTGACACAACAATGAGTTGTGTTAATTTGGAACTGAATAACGGAAGCTTCAACTAACGGATTATGCTAAAATTTGAACTGTGAATACTAGACACCTAGATACATAACTCCACAAAATTAAAGCTTGATCCAAAGTCCCAGATAAGAGAAATTGTCCTCCGAAGTTTATTGTTCTGTCCAGGAATACAGAACACTTTACTGGACCTTACATCCGTCCGGACTCCTTAAATCCGTCCGGTCGAAAGCCGCTGGACACTCCTCTGTTATCCTTTAGTTTGAACATGTTTGAACTTCTTCTTGTGTTCGAATTGGGACAAGAAGCTCAAGGAGATCGAAACAACGAGATTGAGGGTCGATCTGAATGATCACGACTATTCTCACATGCATAATAACGCCATTGAAGGGTAAACTTCTTGCCATTCTTGGTGAATCAACAAGAAGTTTAAGACTTGCGGAGTTGGTATTGTCGTCGACAATCAACGAATCCACAAGGAACGGTTACAAAATTCTTGTTTTGTGCGAGACATCCATCCTCCTTACGAAGTTACGGTGTTTGTTCTAATCATCATCATCTTGCGTGCTTTCATTATATCTTTCCTTTCTCTGCCCTTTGATCTTGCTCTGAATGATGAATATAATCTACATGGGCGGCTTAGTGGGTCACACACTCAATATATGGCTTACAGATGGTGATAGGATTACCAGGTTTTCCAGCAACGCAATTTTATTAAGGGTCTATAATGTACATGGGCTGCATGGGCTTAAATTCTTTCTAGCCGGAACGTTCCGATGGTTGGGTTTTGAGCCTTAATTTTAGGGACTGAGGAAATTAAGGAATTGATGTAGGAAATAGAAAGAAAACTAGAGATTGAGGAATTGAAGGTTAACCAGGGGAGGACTGGAATATAAAAAAATTTAGGAGGAAAATATAGGGACAGAACTGATGAAGTAATCTGGGCTTCACAACCAAAACCAATTGGCAATGGTTGGAGAGGCTCAAATCCTTATAAACACATTTGCAAGATCCATTTTTTCCAATGTGGGACAACACTCTACATTCTCACACGTCCCCGCACGTGTGGCGAATTTGCAAGCCAAACACGTGGATAACATTTATTGGGTGACGTAGAGCACGTGTGGCCACTTGGCTTCACAAGTGGGCGAACTAGCAGCTTTGATACCATGATGAAGTAATCTAGGCTTCACAACCAAAACTAATTGGCAATAGTTGGAGAGGCCTTATAAACACATTTGCAAGATCTATTTTCTCCAATGTGAGACAACACTCCATATTCTCATAAGAACTAGGTACAGAAGAATTTTTTTTTCCTCCCGACGAATAATAGACGTTAAATAACCACTGCTTGAATGCCAAGCTAACAGTCTCTATACGTCATTTCCCAAAAAAAAAACAGTCTCTAGTCTCTATACGTCATTTCCCATAAAAACAGTCTCTATATGAGCATATAACAGCTACATATCCATCACAGCTCCTATAGGCACTAACCAAAGCCTTTATCCCTCACAGCTCCTATAGGCACTAACCAAAGCCTTTATTCTGTCTCTGTCTCTGTCTCTGTCTCTGTCTCTCTTTCTCTCTCTCTCTCTCTCTCTCTCTCTCTCTCTCTCTCTCTCAGTGTTCCTAATGGTGCTGAATCATGAGGCTTCTTGTTTGAAGCCGGTGACTATGATGGTGGTGAGCAATATTTTATATTCTGTGTTGAACATTTTATACAAACTGGTTGCAGTTACGGGGATGAACTTGAATGTTTTCGTTGCCTACCGACTGATGTTTTCGGCTGCCTTTATGGTTCCATTGGCTCAAATACTCGAAAGGTACATTAATTTCTTCCCAATGTAATTGATTGTATATCGATCTAGTGAACTTCTCAAGTATCTTGCACATGTCAGTGATATAAACATTTTAATATTTAGGAAGAGCAGGCCAAAACTTAATTGGATTGTGTTGTTTCAAGCTTTTCTCCTCGGTCTATTTGGGTAAGTGGAAATTGCATTCCATTAAGGAATAGTACAAATATGTGAAATCCAAACTGATTTTTTTGTTGTTGCAGGGCAACCTTGACACAAAACTTATACATAAAGTGTCTAGCGCTTACATCACCCACATTTGTTGCCGCCATGTTCAATCTTCTCCCAGGCATCACCTTCGTGATGGCTCTATGTTTTAGGTACATATACATTTCGCCTTAGCTAGCTCTCTACTCCCTAATCACCACTTAAGTCTCATTTACATATTAAACCTTTTTATGTGATGGATGATTTGATCAGGTTGGAGAAGTTGAGATTGGGATCGAATTCCTCTTCTAGCATAGCAAAAATCGTCGGAACTGTGGTGGGGATAGGAGGGGCAATGCTTTTTACTTTTTACCGAGGACCAATATTTACCATCTGGTCCACTCATATAGACTTTCTCCGGCAATATCACAACCCCCGCAGTAGTAGCATGTCATCCTCATCCCACAGAAACAATCCTTGGCTGGGCTTCTTGGCCGGCCTCAGCAGCATGGTGTGCTTCGCAACGTGGCTCATAATGCAGGTCATTTTCCATAGTTTAGCCAAAACAAATACAGTACGGAATCCTCTAAACATATATGTGTATTATTTGGATTTTTAGAAATAAATTTAACGGATTTCATCGATACGCAGGCAAAGGTGAGTGACAGATATCCAGGTCCTTACACTAGCACGGCTTTAATGTCCATTATGGGGTCGATTCAGTCCGTCATTTTTGCGCTTTGTGTAGAGAGAGATTGGAATCAATGGAAGCTGGGTTGGGATATTAGGCTGTGGACAGCTGCCTATTCGGTATAGTTACACCTCCGATCTATCTGATTATTAGGTGTATCTGATGCACCGTACGTTGCTCGCTCGCATGCATGGTATATTGGTATATATTGACATTGTGAAGTTGTGTTGTGCATGAATGCATCATGATTATGTAGGGAATCATGGTTTCTGGAATTGCAGTGGTTCTGATGTCTTGGTGTGTACAAAAGCGAGGACCACTGTTTGTGTCTGCTTTCAATCCACTTACGGTTTTGATGGTAGCGCTTGGTAGTTCCTTGTTCTTGGGGGAAAAGTTCAGCCTCGGCAGGTAGATCATTTCTAATACAGATATAGTAATTCTTCATAACCAAAATTGTGATCGAATTAATTATATAGAACTTGATTTGTATTTGCGTGTTTAATTCTTGGTCATGATCGACAGCCTATTGGGAGGAGTTCTAGTGGTGTGCGGGCTATATATTGTGCTTTGGGGAAAAAGCAAAGAACTGCAATTACCAGAATTACCCTTATCAACGATGAATAGCTCCCCGAAAACCCATACGACGTCGTCCCCAGAAATCGCTCCAACTGTTGGATGAGGCAAAAAAATACATGTCTAGACAATTGGGTAGCAAATTAAACATCAGCTTCATTAATTGCTGCTGAAGACGTACGTACACCGTACTGATTTGGAATGAAATCTATTTACAAAGTACTATAGAGATTTGTACATCGATCTTACAAGAGGACTTTTCTCAGGTTTGAGTTGATCTAGTCTGCAACAATTCTCATATATATATTTACACATGTACTTTTCTTTTCTTTTTTATTATTTATTTATTTTTTATTCTTTTATTTTTGTCAATTAATATAAAGTATATAGTTATTTAATCTTTAACGGGTATAAAAATAAGGGATAATTATAACTTTAGTCCCTGAACTATAACTCGTTCGACACTTTCGTCCCTGAAGTTTGAAATATATCACTTTCGTCCCTGAAGTTTGAAATATATCACTTTCGTCCCTGAACTTCAAACTTCAGGGATGAAAGTGTCGGATGGATCATAGTTCAGGGACTAAAGGTGATTTTTTCCCTAAAAATAAAGAAATTCAGTTATGATTGATAATAGGAAAAAAATCACATTTAGTCCCTCAACTTTGACTCGTTAGACACTTTCATCCCTGAACTTTAAAATATATCACTTTCGTCCCTGAACTTCAACACCGACTATCACTTTCGTCCCTGACCGGAAAAAATGGTGCAAAACTTATGCCAAAATGTTCGTAAGGATGAGAGGAGTAACTTTTATACCTTGGACTAAACTCAATTTGGCCTAGAATGGCTCGAATTTGTCCCAAAAGCCGGTGGTGGCCAAAACGTAAATTCTAAAATTCTTCGCCGTCTGGTGACGGTTTGACTCGAGGTTGGTGGCGTTGAACTCGTCTCAAGGAGAACTTCAAAGCCCAATATGTGGTGTCTTTCGATTTGGCCGGAATCAGAGGTTTATTCAATGAAAACTTTGGTCGGGGACAAAAGTGATAGTAAATGTCAAAGTTCAGGGATAAAAGTGTCGAATGAATCAAAGTTTAGGGATTAAAAGTGTATTTAACTCTTGATAACATGAGTTATCTTCTTAATAATAGTATAGAAAATGATTCTCGAGTGCGGAGGTCCGCAAAATTTTTAAGTTGCAGAATTTTGATCTCAGCTGTCAGATCCGTTTAAATGATCTGATCTGACAGTTGGGATCAAAACTCTGCAACTTAAAAAGTTACGGACCTCTACAACAAAGAACCCCTAATAGCAGTGGCAGAGCCAAAAATGATAGGCAAGGGGCACAAAACAAATAGCTAACATTTTTTTTAAAAACTAAATCATGCAAACTTTGTAAGTTTGCAAACATACTACTCTCTGACTAATGAAGGACTTGCCTACCTTTGCCCCTGGCTCCGCCACTGCCTGACAGTATATATATAATACAAAGTATGTTAATAACAATTTAGTGTGTGTGTATATGATATATAACATCAAAGGCAATTTTGGTTTTGTTACAATGAGGCCTTTTAGGGTTTAGGGTGTGTTAGTAACAAAGATAATTTTTGCAGATAAATTTTCCAAACAATGTAAGTGTATTATGAATAATTTATATAATATAAAAAAAATTTAAAAATACAAAAAAAATGTGTTAATAATAATTTAGTTAATGAAATTTGGTTTCCTCTTTGATAAAAAAAATCTTCTCCATTTAGAGTAGTTGTGAATGGAAAATTGATTGAGTAGGTGAACGAGATTGTACATTATCATTCCTCTCGATGTAATTTTTTGTTTAAATGAATGGAGTTTTCTTTTCTTAAAATATATGGTAACCCAATTGGCTACGTACCCAAAGTAGTTATTTTTAAAAAAAAATTCCATATTTCCTGACATTAATTGGTCACTCCATTCATTGGATTTGGATCCTTTCCTAAGGTTGTTTTCTACCTAAGTACCTAACATACTGAGAGTGGTACCAATGAATTAATTAATACAAACATTTACATTAGATTTGATAGTTTTTCCTTTGCAATATGGATTTCTCTCTTCTTCTTTTTTTTTTTGAAAATAGCAGAAAACTTTATTAATCAAATGAGAATTACAATCCTTAATATGGATATCCTATGAAGGAGCAATACAGACCACACAAGTGACCTAATCGATGAGTCTAAATCTAGAACTTCAATCGATGATTCGAAACCTAGAACAATACATACACCGTGCATTACTGTTGTCAGCCAATAGAAAAATTTCGGCAAGTATTGCCATTGAAACCAATAAAACCAATCTAGCTCAAGGATAACCCATGAAAAAAGAAAGTAAAACCACAGTCGAAACTTGTGTTCAACAACTAAATAACGGCTAGTATAATCCAAAAACCATTTCGTAGCGTCCCAAAGATAATTACCAACAACAGAAACTGAATCATTGTCATGATCTTGAGACCTGTGAAATAAATCGCTCTGAACTGCTTTACAGAAAAGCAGAAATTCGGAAAATTGAAATCCACCGTGATCCCAAATTGAAATCCCCACCTTAGTCCTCACCAACGAACTAGCCAAGAACGCAGCAAATCTATATAGTCGAAGCCCTCGGTGATGGACTCCTCCTATAGTAAAGCTACCAGCAAGAAACATCATATCGTGATGATATATCCATAGTAACCATGATAATTGGGATCGAAGAAACAAACCCACTAGATCTATGGCCTGAAAGGACCATAGAATGACAACGAACAGAGTCGCCCTTGATGCCAGAACTCATCGCACATACCTCGAAAGAGACGACGACAGCAACTAGATTGATCGTCGACAAACGTCGACGCTGGATTGAACGCTCTCGATGACGTCGCTACAAGCCCCCACCATGACAGCGGCTAGGGTTAAAAGTTTTGAGAAGAGATGGATTCCTCTTTGTTACCTAAATTTACCTTTTACATAAGAAAATGAAAAAAAAAATTGTGTTACTAATTATAAAAGAAATCAATACTGCTAAAGATCTAGAATACGCTAAAGCAGAAAAATGCTAGGTTTTTTTCTCTATGTGAGAGATTGGGGTCGTTGCCTTTTGGTGGCAGCTTAACACGTTCGGTTGCGGAGGGGGAATCTCTCTCTCCTCTCGTTATCATGAAGGTAGTGGCACCAACTATGTTCGACTGCAGTACCTTGCATCTAAAAGTTTCGGCTTCTTCCTTATTTTCTTTGTCAATCTACTTGTTGGTGTAGGTGTTCGGACCAAGAATCTCAGCCCAATGGGCGTTATACATGACCCCTTTTTGGGTGTTTGCGCTAGTCCTTGGAGAGGGAGAAATCAGATCAAGGATTCAAAATTCAGGCCAAGTACAACTTGAGGTATTGATGTTGGATGTGTCGGTGTGGTTGGATGCCCGTGGCATGATCGTGGATGTGGTCAAGTTAACAGAAGGATTGACGACGATGGCTGCTGGTGATGCTGACATTGGAATTGGATTGTAAATGTGGAGCTTTGCAGGTGTTGATGGCAATTTTTGCTTGGAGCAAGTGGTCGTAGACTCTAGTGGCCTGTTGTGTTTGTTGTTTGCTGGGTGTGGTGGTGGTGCACCGATGGAGGTCTTGGTCACTGACGGAGGCACGAGTGGGATGTGAATGAATGTTGGCAGCTACGGAATTTGAGTGTTGCTGCTAGGGTTGCTAAAGCTGTTTTTAAGCTTAGGGTTTTTTTTTTTGCCTTGGGATTTTATTTTTAAAATTTATGTTTTAATTAATGGAGGGCTTGCTTAAAGAAGTTGTTGCAAGTTAACATGTAAATTTTGAGCGTTTAATTTATTTTTAGGATTTGCTTGTGCTTATGTATATGGTGACGCCTTATGGTTAGAAAAGAAGTGGTTATTTAAGTAACGGTTTTTTTTCCAACCCCAATAAAATAGATTGCTATGTTGTAATCTCGTCGAACTATTAATGAATTGACAATTTCATCTAAAAAATATATTGTTAAAGATTTTTTTTAACTTTTTTGGGTACAAACTCTCGACATGTTTTCAAATGTTGTTTGGAGTGGATTATTGTGAAATTTGGGGTTTAGCTCTCTACCCAAAATCTGATAGCTAAACCGTAGACCATAAGCAATGAATGATACCCAAGAATATAAAATGATTAAATACCAATTTTCAATTTATCACTTTTTTTTCTTTATCGATATCGCGGTATTCCAAAAAATTTCTAGATTTAAGGACTAATCCATTCAGGAGGAGTGTCAGATGTTTCCTCCCCCTGACCAGGCACAAAATGGATTGAGATTTAACTACAATCCGTAGGCGGCAGAATTCAAACCTGGGTGGGGGAGGGGGAGTGGGGGGTTCCACACCTGGTTCTTATCAACTCGACCACCAGCGGTACTTAATTTTATCACATTTTATTTATTTGTATTGATATAGAAAAGTCAACAAAAAGTTTAAAGAAAATAAAGTTAGAAAAGGAAATTAGATAAAACCAAATTCATTGTGAATGCTCGGATCTTATAATAGCTGCCACGTGTTATTATCTAATAAAAAGTTTATGTGGGTTAGGTAAAAAAATTAGGTGAGGATAGATCCTCATTCATATTGATTAACAAATTGAAAAAAATAATTCTGGTCTGACCTAGTCATTACGTTCGTAATGTTGTCTCACATTGTTATACGCTCCATTCAGTTAGTTATCAAAAATGAGAAATATATTCCCTCATTCGACTGAATCATTTTCTTATGTTGCCTAGAACATTGTATGTGATTGACTCTATGGTGAAGTTCAAATTAGGCTAGATCACATAATAATATTGAAGGTCCTAGAGGGGGGGGTGAATAGGACAATGACAACTTTTTCGTATTAAATTGTTCTCAGGGATGTCAAAGGTTGTGTCTATCCTGAGTCACAATTGAACGATTATATAAAGTAAAGTTGCAGTAAATATAAACAACACAAAGATGTTTTTGTTCTCGCAGAAACCCTGCATCCAGGGAGAAAAACTGCGTGCCCCTAACTCTTGAAGGGCAAACTTTTCACTATGTAAATCAACACTTCTTACAAGTTTGTAGCAACCTGGGATAGTTAGCCGCGCTTCTATCCTTCCTAGACTCTTCCTAGTCTACGACCTGTTCTACCTCACTTGTCTCTAAGTGTTTACACATGAAAGTTTTCAGAAGCTCCACCCTCAGAACTTAGCTACCATCTAACTAATTCTTCGTGAAGACTTCTCGGGTTGTTGCACTACCAATCACGACCTCATGGTATGCAAATGCAATATGAGTTTTATGAAAAGAGTTTTTGTTCAAGCTCTAAGATTTACAATCAACAAGGAAGACTTAGAGCACAATCTGAACAATGAAAAATTCAAATGAAACTCAGCTCAAGAAAATGAACTCAAGAAAATGTGCTATGACAATTTTCACACAAAACAACCAAAGAAACAAGGAGCACCTTGCTTCATATATATAGGCTAAGATGAGGCTCATAAGGGAGCATCCACATAAGCCCTTATGGTCAGAAAGTTCAGCACCTTTTCGTTTGGGAAGCACAAGGTTGACAATCAAGCCAACAAAAGCAATAAAGCATAAAGTAAACTTTCCCAAAATAGAACAATTTTCAAATAAGAGGGAAAAAGGTTTTGCAACTTTATCAAGGGATTGATATGACATGTGCACAGCAAAACAGCTTTTCCCTAAAGGCTAAACATAACCTTAGCATAGACTAAAGTATCATGAACCAACCAAGCATGTGAGCCAAGCATGTGATACCTAGACAACTAGGTCATGGGTTGGAAAAGCATACACACAATCCCAAACGTAACTTGGACACCAAATCAAGAAGCATAGCCAGCTGTTGTGCAAAGCAAAATATCTAGAAAGGTGAAACACACACATGTGAGCAGAAATCAACTTTCAAGATCATTTTTATCACAAGACATAATTATTCTGGGAACTCAGGACAGGAAGCAATACTGCCATCCTCTGTGAAAAACGATGAGATGCATATGCATGATTTACCTGAGTACCATGAGATCATGTTGGGCCTTCACTTGAACTTGGGCCTTCAGACTTCACTTTGAACATACGAGACTTCTTAATCAAAGCAGTGTTTTGTTCAAAAGAGGATTGCCAACATTTTTATACTTACAATCTCCCCCTTTGGCATTCCTGAACAAAACACACTTAGCTATCCTATTCTAATCATAACTCCAGACTTCAGTCATCAACCTGCAAAAACAAACTCACCAGAGACACCAGCAGGGAATCATATGAGTTAGATAAGAAGGATAGCAGAGGCATTATATATCACAAAGCAGATATGAAAATCCAAACATAATGCCCTAAAACCACCAGTTCTCCCCCTTTTTGTCACGGAATGACAAAGGAAAACAAAGAACAGTTAAACAAAAACCAGATGGATAAGGAACACATCAGGTAGAGTCATCAAAAGCATTATCGAGATCCTCATTAGTAGTCATATCAGCATCATCATCAACAGAAGTGAGGTCATCAGAATACTCCCCCTCACGATCAGCATCCTCATCAACCACCAAGTTAGTATCCTCCGGAGGATGACTCAAAAACAGGAGGAGAGCCCATGTTCCTATCCTCAGCTATAGCAACAGCAGGGTGAGCAAGTTTTCCAATCAAACCCTAGAAAATGATCTTCAAAACAGCAATCTGATCTCCAACATGATAGTAGCAGTGATGGCCTCAAGAGGACACTTCTTGGGAGGCAAAGGTGCCTTCGCATCCTTAATAACAGAGGACTTGCCTTTGGAACAACAGTGGAAGTAACATCAGAAGAACGAGTGTGTCGCCTCAGTACAACCTTCAATTCTGGTTCAGAATTCTCTGATCTGAACATAGAATCATCATGCTCAAGATCCTCAGCGACGAGTTTCTTTCCAGCCCTAGGATCAATCTCATCAGGGGATGGCTAAGTATCATTCTCTCCTAAGTCCAAATCCAGATCTGGGATGGAAGGGGTTTCAGAGGAAGAGGTTGATTTGAGAGAAGGAGCAGCAGCGGAGAAGTTAGAGCAGCACACGTGATTTCGTTTGCTTGCCTTGATAACCTTAAACACCCATTAAAAAATAACAGCTAAACAAAAACTCACAACCTTCTTTCTCAAAAGCCGAGGATGAAACAAGAATCATTCCTCATCACTTGGGTCTCCAAAAAAATATCCCTTGGCCCACCTATAAAGTCATCAGAACTCCTTATGGCAGCAGACATGTCCGAGTAAGAGCAGAGACTGACCTCAACACACAAAGCACACAGTTAAGGTACATGCCGGAAAACCCAAAAGTGACATTTGCACAAACCATTTGCCAACCTTAATTTTTAAGGAATTTTCTTTAATGTGTGTGTCACAGACTGTCAATTTCTCCCCCTAAGAACATGCATAAAGGAAACTTTTTGTATGAAAGCAGGAACAAAAAGATGCATATAGAAAGAAATTTGACAAGACACACAACCTGGGATACAATAATCTTTTCTGATCCCTGAATTTTGAGACAGTCAAAGCATGGACTCACAAAGTAAGACACCTTTAATTTCAAAGTTCAGAACACTCTTTGAGAGTAAACATGTAGGTGTGACTGAGTTGGAGTAAAAAATGGTCCATACCCCAAATACAAAGTCATCAGATGTGAGTGTGTGAAGTTATTCAACTCAAGGGACTTTGCAATGTAACCTATTAAGATGAAGTCAGAGATGTCACAACAGTTCAGGAGAGTACAAGTTGTTTCCATCCTTATAGCTTCCAGCATTTCATCCTTATACCACCAGTTCAGTTTGGGAGCAAAGTCCCAGAGATAATGATTTTTCCTTATTTTAAGCTGTTCTGGAAAATCGTCCTCATAGGATCATATTTTAAGGAGGTCATCAATAACAACCTCAATCCCATCGAAGGATAGACTACATTCCAGAAATCCTCACTGACCTATGTAGCAAAAAGCTTACCAATGACTCCCAAGTCAGTTGACTTTAGGGTATTAAGCATAACAAGGATGCTCCTGAGGGTAAACAGTTCAGATCAACATGTGAGAGACAACATTATCCAACTTAATCTTTCAAGTAAATTTGATTAACCAACCACCGGGGAAACCAAACTATTCTCGTTTCTGCCCACCCTTATATCGTTGTCACGACCAAGGCATGTGTACTTTGAGAATAGTCTGGCCTATTCCAAACTTGTTACTTGTTTTATCATCCACCGGGGTGACCAAACCATTCTCGTTTCTTCCCACCCTTATATCGGTGTTACGACCAAGGCATGTATACTTTGAGAATAGCATGGCCAAATAGCAATCTTCAAACCTCATCTCAAATAAGCCACAAAGCTTTAAGCTACCCACAAAGATTCTCAAGTGAAGCATATATATGACTTTTGACTTGTAAGGAGATTTAGACCACATATTAAAAGTCATAAGACATTCAGATGCACACAAACATATAGACCCCAGAGTATAACCCACCAAAGAAGTAAGGACACTTACTTAGGTCAAGTTCAAAGACTGTCTAGGGATATCAACTTACCCTTGCATCCTGGTTGTGACACAAAACCCCCGAAAACACAAGCAAATAAACACATTTTTTTTTTCAATTTTCAAAAGATCTTTAAACATGCTCATGAGCTATATACAAACATATACTTCTGGGGAGACTTTAATCCATATGACACACACCAATAGCCTTTCTAAACATTCTTAGGCTCAATGAGAGACGCAAAATCATAGTGGGTGATCTCGGTTATGTCAAAACAATGTATATCTAGGAAACTTTTAAACATAACAAAGTTACTTACCAACTGGTTTACCTGGCTTCTGGTCTTTCTTGGCTCATTTACCTCACCAATAATGTCAGATGGAGAGTGGTCCTTCTGCACTTGGCGTTTACCAGCTCTATGTGGTGTCGGGATGACAAGTGTCTCATCTCTCCTTCCTTCTGCGAGATCCCCATCCTCGTCCGAGGATTCCTCTTCTGGGATGACAAGAGCAGGTGATGTCCCTTCTGTGGAAGCATTTGACACATGTGGAGTTGGTTCCTGTTCAGTCATACAACCAGATTTGTCAGCACATATAACACCATCATTGATGGCCACATTACACAAAGCTACCATTCTATCCTTGGACGCAGGTTCAACACATATTCTAGACAGAAAACATACTGGTTCATCTTCATCAGAGTCAGAACCACAAATGTCAAAAGGTTTGGTGTCAGCATGGGACACCTTAGAATGATGTGGTTTGACTCCTTTCTTCTTAACCCAACTTGGTTTCCTTACTTGCTCACTGGATCTGGGGAGAGATAGACCTTTTGCTATCCTCGAAAATTCCTTTAGAGACTTTTCCAAGGAGGCTTGAAAAGAATTCAACAACTCACTACCCTGGGGCATCTTAGACCTAGGCTGATTTCTAGTCAATTTCCAACAACGAGGTCGGATATGTCCAACAACACCACAGTGGTGGCATGTGGGGACAAACCGTTTGTTTATTTTGACTTGTTTGGGAGGCTCAAGTCGAATAGGTTCTTTACTCTTGACAAACACAGTTTGACCACTGACATTTGAGCACTGACCTGTTTCAAAACCCAGCCCTCTCTTATCCTTAGCAGGTTTTCCCATCCCGACCATCTTAGACAACTTATCCGACCCAATTGAGAACTTCTCAAATTGTTTCTTAGACTCTAAAAGCCCTTTTTCAAGGCCTAGTTTCTCAGAGGTCAAGGTTCTCACAAGCTTGTTTTGAGTGTCTAGACTCTCTTGAAGAGTTTTGACATTGTCCTCAAGACTTGCCTTTTCAGCCTTCCACTCAGCTTTCTGGGATTGCAACTTATCTTGCAGCCCCCTGTTGGTCTCCTCACTCTTAGACAACTCATTTTTTAAAGATTCGACTCGGCTAAGCATAGACTTTGAGGCAGTACACAATTGGGTATACTTCTCATGAATACTATTATCAGTATCATCATCATCATCGGACTCTCCTAAAGCCATAGAAGCTACAAAAGCTACGGTTTCTCTTTCTTCATCATGATCCGAGGATTGCTCGGAATCACTATCACTCCAGGTTGCTTTGAAGGATTTCTTTTCCCTATTATTCCTGGTTGGACACTCAAAGGCCCTATGCCCTACTCCTCCACACTCAAAGCACTTATCATCCTTCTGGAAGGATTTGGGTTTGGGAGTATATCTGGGATTTCCAGCAGGTGAGGGATCACTGTTTCTGGGATACCTATGGGTAGAGGACGAACCTTTTGAGAAATTTCGAAACGAAACAAAGGGTTTTCTTTTCTTCAGAAACTTCTCAAACTCTTTGGTTAGGGCAGCGAATTCCTCAACACTACATTCGCTAGACTCTAGTTCCCTTTCCTCTACCTCCTTCACAGTACTTAAGGCAATGGATTTTTCCTTCTTAGGTTTCCTCCTTACCGACTCAAAATTCTTCAAGTTTCCTACCAGCTCGTCTAGGGTGTAGGTATTCAAATCCCTAGCTTCCTCAATGGCAATCTGCTTCGACTCAAAACTAGGAGGAAGACTTCGGAGGAACTTCTTAACCATCCTTTGAGGATCTATTTCCCCATCTAAGCCTTGACATTGATTGGTGATGCTAAGCATACGCCCATGAAACTCATCTACTGTCTCATCCTCACTCATTTTTAATTCTTCAAACTCATGCAATAGGGTTTGGAGCCTTTGCTCTTTTACCTTGGTATTTCCCTCATGAGTCGTAGCCAAAGCTTCCCATGCTTGTTTAGCCATGGGACAGTTTATGATTCTACGACGTTCCTTTTCTGAGACAGCAGTAAAAAGGCTATTCAAGGTTTTGATATTCATCCTTGAATTTGACTTTTCAGTCTCATTCCACATGTTTTTGGGTTTCTGTATGGGGATAGCAGAACCCTCTGCCAGCGGCATCATCGGATGCTTCCATCCATCCTCAACCATAGCCCACTGTTTCCCATCATCTTGAGAAATAAGAAAGGCAGTCATCATGACTTTCCATTGTGAATAATCTTTCCCATAAAAATAAGGAGGATAGTTCACGGAGGATGAGACTCTTTGGTCCATTTTCCCCTCTACAAGGATCTCACCAGCAAGGCTGGTGGCCGCTCTGATACCACTTGAAGGTCCTAGAGGGGGGGTGAATAGGACAATGACAACTTTTTCGTATTAAATTGTTCTCAGGGATGTCAAAGGTTGTGTCTATCCTGAGTCACAATTGAACGATTATATAAAGTAAAGTTGCAGTAAATATAAACAACACAAAGATGTTTTTGTTCTCGCAGAAACCCTGCATCCAGGGAGAAAAACTGCGTGCCCCTAACTCTTGAAGGGCAAACTTTTCACTATGTAAATCAACACTTCTTACAAGTTTGTAGCAACCTGGGATAGTTAGCCGCGCTTCTATCCTTCCTAGACTCTTCCTAGTCTACGACCTGTTCTACCTCACTTGTCTCTAAGTGTTTACACATGAAAGTTTTCAGAAGCTCCACCCTCAGAACTTAGCTACCATCTAACTAATTCTTCGTGAAGACTTCTCGGGTTGTTGCACTACCAATCACGACCTCATGGTATGCAAATGCAATATGAGTTTTATGAAAAGAGTTTTTGTTCAAGCTCTAAGATTTACAATCAACAAGGAAGACTTAGAGCACAATCTGAACAATGAAAAATTCAAATGAAACTCAGCTCAAGAAAATGAACTCAAGAAAATGTGCTATGACAATTTTCACACAAAACAACCAAAGAAACAAGGAGCACCTTGCTTCATATATATAGGCTAAGATGAGGCTCATAAGGGAGCATCCACATAAGCCCTTATGGTCAGAAAGTTCAGCACCTTTTCGTTTGGGAAGCACAAGGTTGACAATCAAGCCAACAAAAGCAATAAAGCATAAAGTAAACTTTCCCAAAATAGAACAATTTTCAAATAAGAGGGAAAAAGGTTTTGCAACTTTATCAAGGGATTGATATGACATGTGCACAGCAAAACAACTTTTCCCTAAAGGCTAAACATAACCTTAGCATAGGCTAAAGTATCATGAACCAACCAAGCATGTGAGCCATGCATGTGATACCTAGACAACTAGGTCATGGGTTGGAAAAGCATACACACAATCCCAAACGTAACTTGGACACCAAATCAGAAGCATAGCCAGCTGTTGTGCAAAGCAAAATATCTAGAAAGGTGAAACACACACATGTGAGCAGAAATCAACTTTCAAGATCATTTTTATCACAAGACATAATTATTCTGGGAACTCAGGACAGGAAGCAATACTGCCATCCTCTGTGAAAAACGATGAGATGCATATGCATGATTTACCTGAGTACCATGAGATCATGTTGGGCCTTCAGTTGAACTTGGGCCTTCAGACTTCACTTTGAACATACGAGACTTCTTAATCAAAGCAGTGTTTTGTTCAAAAGAGGATTGCCAACATTTTTATACTTACAAATATCCTTCATGTTTTTGTGATTGAGACGTACGTTATAGTCTAATTTCATCTCAACCATTAAACCAAAATTTGACACCAAACTGGAAGTCTTTGATCATTATATGGGATGAACCTAGATTTAGTAGGATGGGCGAGTGGGCGTAGAGAGGGCTGGACGTAGCTTTGGAGAGGGTAAAATGAAAATTTACACCAGCCAGCTCTTAGTTCCGCCCCTAAATTTACACTAGATATAGGGTCGATTCGTTATCTTTTGCATCCGCTTGTGACCGAACTTGAATGTAAGTTGTACAAAAGTTACCTTTTGTAGAAAATTTATGAGGGGTTGATTCTTTGCTCCCCAATTAGTTAATAGTCATAATCCACTTAATTGGTTGCCAATAATAATCATTTTCCCTAATTGTTAGACTCACTATGTTGGTTGGCGTTGGTCCATTCATTAAGTTACCGACAATGAGTAATATAATCTCTCATTTTACTAGTCATTAAGTTCGTTCTGATGCCTTTTGCCGGTTGGCCACTTTATTCATACTAACTGGTTACCAAACACGAGAAAGATAATCCCTTATTTGATCAAGTCGTTAAGTTCGTTACGTTACCAATAACGAGAAAGACAATTTCATAATTTATTCGTTAAGTTCGTTATGTTTCCGCACGTAAGTTTCCCGCTCCATGCATATTCATTACCAAAAACGTGAAAGATAATTCCACGCATATATATTTTTTCCCCAGACTGCTTGATATGTACGTCAAGAAAAATGTAGTTCGTGCTTGGGTCTAACATAGGCACATATGGTGTTCGATGTGCTTAACATGATTGATTTTGTTCTATATCATATTTGATTGATGAATCACATATCTATCAAGTGATATCGGTGGAGAAGAAATTCAAATCAGAGATCATATGTGCAAATGTAACCAAGCGCTATCAAACACCGAACCTACAAGTTTTTACATCAACTTGATATTTTGACCTTGCACAAATGGGGCTCGTATACTTTCGTGACGATCCGGTTCTGGACAAGAGACCCCCTATTATCTGTGTCGGTTCGGCCCGGCCCGGCCCATTATACAGTATTACAGGTGTATAAAAGCATTGGTACTCCAATTCTAAGAAGGATAGCATATGCTTAGACCAGCCACAGGCTTTTGTGATATTCTCAACTTGCCCACTCCACTTTTTTATTACCCCCAACACCCCCAATTTTCCTAATATTTGCCGTTTCCCTTCTTCTCCGCCTCACCGTTGACCCCCTTCGCCTTTTAACGGTATAGACTTCCGATCCATACGGCCACAGTCACCCTGTTTCTCTGTTCTGAGGGTTTTCTCAAGGGTTTTGCTGTTTTTTTTTTGTCTTTTATTATTATTTTTAATTCTTTTGCTTTTGATTTTCGTTTTGCTAGTCATCTGGTGTTTTGTGAAACACATTGTCTGGTTCTGAATTTTGATTTTTTTCTTTCCCAAAACGAAACTGATTCTCTATGAATTTGAGTCTCTCTCACAGGTGAATAACTCTTTTGCTGGAACCCGAAACTCTAATCTCTCTAAGATATATGTTGTAATCCTAGTAGTCTCTTTTTGGTTAATTCATATATATTTGTTTTGTTCGGTGAACTTTACTTCTCAACGAGGTTCATCTCTGTTCTCCTTCCCCTGTTCTTTTTTCTCCTTTTTGTTGCATCGATTAGTCATCATTTTTTTTTCCTCAGAATAAAATGAATGCTTTTGTAATCAGAATGAATCATGTTGTATGTAGGTTATGATATTCTTGTTAGTTTGAAAATACACTAGCCTCACCCAATCGTTTGGTAAAAACCCAATAATGGAGATTGATATTCACGATGAAAGTGATGGAAGCACACCCAGGACAAATGAAAATGGCTTCTCTATTAGGCGAGTTAGACCGGATGAGTCCGGTGAAGGTTTGCCTTATGCTCCTATAAATTGGCCCAAGTCTGGTGATACTTGGCGGTGGAAAGTGGGAAAGAGAGTTTCTGGATCTGGGCACTTTCTGGATAGGTACCTCTATCTTCCAAAGAGTCTCTGCCATGGTGGGAATTCATCGCGTAAGAAATATGGTTTTGCAAGCAAGCTTGCAGTTGAAAGATACATCCAAACTACATTTCCTGGTACAAACCTTCATGCATTTTTTGCATCATTCTCCTGGAAGATCCCGGCCGAAATGTCACTGTTAGAAAATGGTCAGCCATGTTCACTTTGATCTTTACTTTCTCTAAGTTTTACATCTTTAGTTTTTATTCGTATTTCTTTGGCATTTTCGTATAGATATAATAGTCACACCTCCTTGTTTGTCTGTGTAATGATCTGGTAATTTATACCTATGTTGTACTTTTCTTTCTTTCCCTTTGTTTTCTTTTGTTGATGGATGGCTATGCTGTTACATGTGACCTTATATCTTCAATACATGTGTGTGTTTGACTATTTCTTTTTTAATGAGTATGAACTGTTGTAGGACATTCCTGTAGTAAGTAGCTTGGGTGATCGTATATATATGGATGTATATATGGTATAATGGTGTTCTTCCTAATTCCTGTAAGTTAAAGATTGATTGACCCTATAGGATCCTTGAGATTTTATGCATACTGAGCATCTCATGATGCTTATGCACAACAAATTCCAACTGTCATAATGAATCGATAATCTTGAAAATGTTTTAAAGTTTTTTCATTAAGAAGAAAAAAGCAATTTTTGTTCAAGAATTTAATAGTAAGTTAAGTTTGTTTACGGATAGACATCGAGTATGGTTCTATGTGTCATGATGATTATTGTACTTCTCAGTTTATTTGAGACTGCATATCTGAAATGATCTCATAATAGTTTGTCACCGGAAATAGTTTTTCGTCATCTAACTATTCCTTAATTTTTGTGGGTTATATACAGGTGTTGTAAAGCTGAAGTATGTTCCAGTTGTTCCTCCAATTCCACCTTCTGTAGAGATTGAAGAGTCTGATTCTCAGTCTGACACCTTGTGCTGTAAGGCCAGAAATAAGTTTTGCATTAGTTTGTTGGAAGAAGCAGAAAACCCACCTTTAGCAGTCATGGAGTGTGATATTTGCTGCACTGAAACTAATTTCTGTCGAGATTGCTGCTGCATTCTTTGTTCGAAGACTATAAATTTCTCCTATGGAGGCTATGATTACATCAGATGTGAAGCAATGATGGGTAAGGGTGGTATATGTGGGCATGCTGCCCACATTGATTGTGCTCTCCGATGCTACATGGCTGGCACTGTAGGAGGAAGCATTGCGTTGGATTCTGAGTACTATTGCCGGCGCTGTGATGCAAGGACAGATCTGGTTCCACATGTGACGAGGCTTTTACAGACATGTGAATCTCTTGATTCTCGGGACAACATTGAGAAGATTTTAAATATTGGTATCTGCATCTTGCGCGGTTCAGAGAGAACCAGTGCGAAGGAGTTGCTCAAACGGATTGAAGTGGCTGTGGCAAAGGTAAAAGCAATTGCTTTAAGTTGTTTAGCCTCATCCACATTTATAATTACCCTGGACCAGCAGTATAACCATTTCCTACATTTACCAGCTCAAATATGGGACTTATCTTGAAGATATTTGGAAGGAGGAAGACAATTTTTCAGCTATTTCCACCGGTAAACTCTCTCTCCCCCCCTATTAAATGAAGTAATTATGCTATGATGACTGTTTAAGTGCAGAATCATACAGTGAAAAAACTACACACACACACTCTCTCTCTCTCTCTCTGTGGAAATAAAAGTGCTTCTTTTCCCAGTGATAGAGGCTCAATGAGTTACAGGAATTCATCTATGTAATGCCAATGGTGATATTTGTTAAACCAGTACATTTTTTGACACCAGGCCACCTCACTACTTCTCCCACCCACCCTCAGGGCACAAGACTATTCTCACATTTCATCCCAAATTCATGAATGTGTATCCTTTTTCACTATAATTGTAGTTGTAGACAAACTCTCTCTCTCTCTCTCTGACATTTTTTCCCCCCTCTTTATGGACTGCTTTCATTTAATACAGATGTCTCTCATCATGAAAGTACTGCCATGGAAGTTACAACTTACCAAGAGCCCTCAAATGGCAGAACAAGCTCAGATTTGATGTCTGCATCTTTTGATTATCGCACTGAATCTCAAAAACTCGCGGAAGACATTGATCAGGTTCTGCATGCACTAAAGAAGTCACAAGAGTCTGAGTTTAAGATGGCGGAGGAAAACCTTCTTGCACAGAAGAACTATATTTGTAATCTGTATCAGCAACTTGAGAAAGAGAAGTCCGATTTGGCACGTCGCACATCAACCGACCCAGATGCTTTACTCAGTATTGTATTGAGCAGGGTGAAACAGATTAAAACGGAAGTCACAAAGCTCAAGGAGATGGAGGCAATAGCTACTGGATTTGGAAAGACTTCTAGAGCTATCCTGAACAAGCACTTCAATTTGGAAATTGAGGAGTGAAGTGAACCCTTATCCCGATTATGGAACAATTTCATCACTTTTTCAGTAACTTCTGGCCTTGAACCTTCCTCAGCAATTTTCTTGCAATTGTACCGTCACCCTTGTCTGATCTTTATATGCATAACCGTCTAGAGTAGAATGAGCAGCTGTGTGGTGATGAAATGTCATGCCCAGCAGCAAGACAAAGGGATGAAGATCCTGTTGAAGAAACAGAAAATCCCTGGTAGTAAACTATGAGCTCCTTAGTGGTTTGTATTCTTAGTTGTCAACTCAAGAACTGCCAGAGAATAGACTGAGGGATTGAGAAGACCAACAGAGGACATTCAAGGAACCCTTTCTGCTGGCCTTAGAATTTCATGGTTTCTTGCAATGAACATCATTGGGTTTTTTCAAGGAAAGTATGCATGATCGTAAATGCTTCCCCGTTTAAAGCATCTGGCAGCTGTGTTCTTGTATGCAACTTCCCAGTTTGTTGAGCAGTCATGTAACTTTTAAAAAAAAAAGGCGCGTTTTCTTTGTTCTTTGTTTCTTCTTGTCTGTCTTTTCGACAAGGTGAGTTGCTGCTCGCATGAGAAGTTTAGCATTTTGTCAATTATAGTAAAATTTGGCCGGAGACTTGCGGAAATTAGTTAGCTTTTTTATCTTTTGGTTAGAAGGTTTGAGATACATGTATGTTTCCTGTACATATATACAAAAATGCAGGAACAGTTGCTTGAGAAAGAAATGTTTCAATTTCTAGCTCTGGAATAATTGGGTTTATGTGTATCTGTTTATCTATTTTTGTCAAACCATAACCCGAAGAATTGCAACAGCGCATCAGTGAAAACTCATAAGATAGTTTAGCACTCGATATTATGCTGCGTGGTGGATGCACAATTCAGAGACAAGCCAAATCATCTTTCTAAATTACCAGAATAAGCCCAATGTCATCAACTAAACCAACTAGTCAAGTAACAATCCTTATGAGAATTCTATAGTAAGATGGGATGACCTAAAATGATCAATCACATATATCTTCGACATATACAGAGGGAAATAAAAGAAAAGGAAAAAAAAGGACCAATATTTTTTGTATTACAAAAGAGAAGCAAAGACTAGACGGAGAATCCTCCCCTACCAAAAAAAGAAAAAGAAAAAGAAGATGAATATTAAGAACCCAGTTTCCAGAGGATCTTGATGACAAGTACGAAAAGGCATAGACAAACTTACCCTATTCCCATTCACACAGGCAATGAAAGGTCTCTATAGACGGAGAACAAAACACTGCATATATGTACTATAGATTTGCAAGACTCTGGAAAGCTGAGTTATAGACATTTTCTTGCTAAAACTGAAAACGAAATAAATCATTCCATTACAATCATATAGATGCATTAGGTTGAGAAGAAAACCATATAGAGACTCTAATTGAGATTGTACATAGGCTAACTAAGTGGACCAGGAACATATATTCTTAACCATTAAGTAGTAAAGGAATTGGTTCCTGCCATCGGAACAAGATCATATAATTTTCACTTCCACCAAACATTCTATAACGGGTTTTGACAAGGGGTCAAAAGTAAGACATACAGTCAAATTGAATAGCAGAATCTCAATCACTGCCTCACTGGGTACAAGAACTAAACACGCTTAAAACGACTACATCATAAGAAGCCAGGTTTATAATGCACTGATTGGTTAGTTATAATCTAAGAAAGGAATGAAGTTAAAACGGCTTAGACTAGAGTGGACTCCAGAGAACAAAATATTTGGTGCTTTCTGAAAGAACATATAATATCGACACGTAGGTGAACTAATAATCTTTCAAGGAAACACAAAAAAGGATCAGATTATAACACTCACAAATTTGTTTTCTGTGCCTTATTGGACACAGCATTCACATAAGGAGCAACAAAATTCCCAAGTACGCAGCACCATTGCCTAGAATAAGCTACAAACAGAGAACACTCATCTCACCCCCTTATTAAAGAATTGACAATGCTACTAAAATTCAAAACCCATCATAAACCGAATATGAATGTGATCAGCAGAAAACTACATGCAAAAGCGGCACAATCAGCTAAATCCAAACAAGACCATCTTAATACCATTGCACCATGATTATCAAAGCCAATATTTCTTCATTGAACGAAAGCAGCATACAACAACTAGTTCCAAGAGCCTCAAAAGCTAAGTTGAGTACTAGATCCAGCTTAATTGGAACAACTAAAACTTTAACCCAAAAAAGAAGTGAAAAAAAAAACACAGAAACAACTTATTACTGTACAAGCACAAGCCGATTTCCCATACCTCCTCTGAAACCCCCATTCCCATTCCCATCACCACCGCCCCAAACCTCTCCACCATCCTCACCGTCCGAATTCTCCATCCCCTCGATCTTGGGCACCGTCACGATGAGCTCACCGTCCACGAAAACCGCCCTAGCGAGCTCAGGCCGAGTCGACTCGGGCAGCCGAAACCTCCACATGTCGAGCTCAAGCTCGTCCAATGTCAATTCCGCCGCAGACCCACTTTCCCTGACCACAATTTTGGTCACCCCG
Organism: Rubus idaeus; assembly: GCA_030142095.1. Classification (NCBI taxonomy): domain Eukaryota; kingdom Viridiplantae; phylum Streptophyta; class Magnoliopsida; order Rosales; family Rosaceae; genus Rubus; species Rubus idaeus. The sequence continues at coordinate 24,117,717 of CM057968.1, read as the reverse complement.
GGATGGATTTCGACGGTGTGGGCCCTCACATCGTCCCCAAAGTTGTCCGTTTCGGCGACGAAACGGAAGCAATCGGGGTTCTCCTCGATCAAGACGTCGGCGTCGGAGCGAAAAGGGAGCTCCAGGACCCGACTGAAAACATGGGGCAGGCGGCGGAGCTTCTTGTGGGTGAGGCCCAGAAGGGCCTGAGCTTCAGAAAGAGGGCTTCTTGAGTGGTATTGGATGGAGATGTTGCGCCTCTTGGGAATCGGGTGGACCTTCATGGCTTCAATGGTGGTGGTGAAGCAGATGGGGAGAGATAGAGCCAAGATTAATAGCAATATCAAAGATGCTCGGGCGAAAAGTGAAGGCCAATCTTGGGTGGGAATCAAAATCCTGATTGGGTTGTTTTTATTTAAAGGAAGAATCATAAAGGATTGGTGGGCAGAATTGTTTTGGGGGAAAAATGGGCTTTTGGGGTTTCTTGTTTTGGAACCCTAGATAGAAATCGAATTGAATTACAAATTGAATACTTCGCCTAATGTGTGCATGAGAGATTTGATCCGCAGAGAAAGGAAAATTCTTTCTTCTTTTTAATCAGAAGATTTGACAAGACAAGAATTGTTGGTGCGGAAGGCAAAGCTGTTTTATGAATGAAATCTTCTTTTCTTTTCTGGTAATTCAGTGGCCATAGGGGTACCGTATCACTGCACTTATTAAAAGACAATACGGTTAGAATCCACCCTTGTTTTATCCAAAATTACAATTGTAGCCTCTTTTTTTTTTTTTTTCTGTCTGTTTTCATATATTTAAATAAAATCCGCATTTTAAGGACTTTACCAAGACTAACTAATAAAAAGCCGAAAACGATCTTAAAAACTAACCACGCTCCATAATGGGCAAAGAGTGTGACAGATTTCTTATTATTATTTTTTATTTGAGAAAAGACAGAAGCTCTTAGTTTCAAAAGACTTCTTTAAACAAGTAGAAATCATTAAGAACTCATTTGAAGCTACAAATTTCTTAGGAACCCTACGAGCAAGAAACCCTCATTGTTCCCTAGAGATCATGATCTAACAATAATTTGCTCAAGCATGAAATTGCGGTACAAATATAGTGTCATATTCTAAAATGCCTATAGAAGAGAGAATGGCCAACAATAGGTTTGGAGTACCAAAGAAATTAAAAATTAGGCATTTTCTTTTGTTTTTGGTGGTCAATTGGCATTCAAGTGCAACAATTAATTAAGATGAGACACATTGAAAATAATAAAAAGTGACGAACATTGGTATGTATTCCAGTAAAAATTTATTGATTCCAAGATATATAGCCTTACCACAAACACTGTCAAAAAAATGTCCTTGTGAATGTGTTTTTTTGTTGTTGTGTCGAATGTGTCAATACTTATTAGAATTTTATTTTTTAGGTTATATTATGGAATATTGTTACAATGTTTTTTTGTGTAATTTGATTACTACCTTTTGTGCTATATGACAAAGAAAATTTCTACATTTTATGTTTACAAAAGAAAAGAAAGAATGGTGATAGAAAAGAGAGATGAGAGAGGGATAAAAGAGGTATTGTGATAAATTTGTTAGCATACGCGTATGTGTAATTTCTTAGTAATTGTAAGTCACCTTCTAAGCTTTGTCCAAAAAAAGTCACCTTCTAAGCTCATCAGTCATGACTCATGACACTTTTTTTTTCTGCGTACTAAATAATTACTCCCTTACAAGAATGCATGCATGTGGGATCTTTTTTTTTTTTTGTTACAATTAAAATGGTGGTCCAAAGTGGGCTACCACTCCGAGGCCGGGAGCAATTGAGGTATGACCTCTCCCCAAGGGATGTTTTTCACAAGTTGAGGTTCGAACCAGCGACCTCCTATTACCAGGAGTATCACTGTAGCGTTCGCCTCACTTGCAGCCTAGCATGCTTCCACTAGACCAAACCCATTGGGTAATGCATGTGGGATCTTTGAGAACAGTTTTAAATTTTCTAATAGTATTTTACATATATTATTGTATACATTTTCCTTGCCTTACTAACACATGATTTTTTTTTTGATAAAGCCAGGACAAAAATGATATTTATTAACTAAGTTCGTTGTCTAAAAATATCGCTAAAAATGACAGACTCATAACCAAGACCAAGTCAAAAAATGTCTTCATTTTTTTTTATACGAAAAAAATGTCTTCACTTATCCATCATTGCCTCACATTATTTTACAAAATGTAATCCATTCTTATTTATTCATCTTGAAACACAAATTATTCATTATGGTCATGATGGTCTTCAGATTTCAAGAAGTCAATATATACAATAGAATATCAGTCTCCCATCATTGTCTCTAATATTCAATCTGATATCTTTCAAAAAAAAAAAAATTCAATCTGATACATAAGGTCGAACTCCTACATTCCTAATCATGAACTAGGATCTAAAAACTTCTGGCCATTTTTCTAATTAAACTCCTAAGCGTGTGCATTACGGCTTTCCTAGCAAGCACCACAAGAACAAAGGATACGTGTTGAAGCTTAATTTATTGATAGCTAGATATGACTAACCTATCCGAAAATGGCGTTCTATGGTGCCTAAAAGACATTCCTCTAAATTAGAACATATTATATTTGTCAACGTGCGTATGTTCACATTTAACGAAAATATGGACGGAAGTACCAATTTGATCGACCATGATACTTTAAACGTACCAATTGGGGGATAATTCTGTATAGGTACCTTCATTTTGGGATCAACACTTCTTTTATTAGGGACATTTATCTTCCATGCAACTATATAAGGACAGAAAGTGAAGGTTCCGTGACTCTTCCCAGAAGGGAGCGTTACATCGTTAAGTGCTAAAGCAACTATCATATTTCATTATCTATTCAAAGTTTGGCTTAAAACTTGTCTGGTTTTAGTTTGTGGACAAACGCGTGTGAGGACCTGATGCAGACACTACTTGCTGTACTTCTCATTGCAATGCATGGTGGTGTGTGACGAGACAAACCATGCACAATTGCCCACCACTAAACATGTGTGGATTTGTTCTTTTTCCTTCTTCAAAAAAATAAAAAGAAATAAATAAATCATATCGGGGACTTTAGTGACCATGAAATCAGGCAATAGCTTTTGCATTAATCCCTACAAAATAATCACAATACTAGGTTTCCACTAATCTTATTGAAGAAGCACTTATGCATCAGTGTCTGAAGAGCCCACATGTAAATTAATCATCGATTCATAAATAATTTTGCAGCAGTAAAACGTAGCTGACAATAATTCGCCTCATACTGTTGCAAATTCAAGCAGTTGCCCCCTTATAGATAAAGTATTTCAGAACCTTCAACACACAGCTACACATGTTGGAGGTTTGATGAGTCTTCCTGATGATGCGTACGACGCTTACGGTGAGATCTTCTACGGTTACGAGTCTGTGTTTTTGGGGAAACACTAGAGGTGTCTGGAAGATGAACCTCCTCCCTTGCTGCTGGATAACCGAAAACATAATCAAAAGGGTCTACTGTTGCACCAACACCAGAGTTCATCTATAATAAGAATAAGCCGAGTGAGAGACAGAAGGGAACTTTATCATCATATGCCATGAAAAGTAAAAGCCACTTCCTCATCATTATTCAGATATCTACAATTCTACACTAAAAAGTCTTTCCAAAGGTGCAAGAACAAATTATCCCTACTATAATACCGTGACAGCTGATTTCAGCACAACCACTTTGTTAAAGATATAGATCAATATCACCTGGAAGCAATCAGTTTGGAATTTTGGATTGGAAGAGGAGCACAACATTCAATACTTAATTTGGCATTCAAGTTTAATCTGGATTGGGTTCGTTTGCTGTACCATGTAATGATCCACATGCATGTATTGGTTAAGCATACACAGACACATACACACAAACATATATGTGTGCAGACAGACACATACACTCTTCTTTTCGATTTCATTGTTTAGCAACAAAGTCTAGGGACATTAATTTTGACAAGAAAAAAAGTCTACGACTCTGGGGTCATTATTTCTTGGCAATTCAAATTCCATATGTAAACCAAAGAGGTGTCACAACCCTCTATTACGTTCTAACATATGAATAGTAATCTAGCATATGAATAGTAATCTGTACAAACAATTTTATGTACACATAGTTTCTTGATAATGACAAGACCAAAAACACAAGTTTCTGCAAAATCTAGATCCTTCTTCTTTTCTCCTATCATGATTATAATAGTTAATTTCATCAATAGTTTAAGCTCAATCTACTCTGATCAAGGATAAAGAAGTCATGCAAATCTATTAATAAAATAAATGATAGATTAGTACACTTACAGGAACTCGTCTAGGGTCAAAATTGATCCGTCTTTTGTTGGAGTCATTCTGGGTGTCACTGTGGGTGTCTCGGGAATCACCATCAGAGGAATTGTGATAGTCACCATGAGAGCCACTGTCCGAATCAGCTTGAGAGTTTCCATAGGAGTCGCTGCCATGTGTTCTTTGACCAAAGGCAATGTTATCACTAAAGTAATTCCGATAACGCCATCTTATTTTCGGATGCTCTGAGGTTGAATCATCAAAAACTTCCTCACAGTAGAACTGCTTAGAGATAAGCTGCATCCTCTGACGATCATTCTGATGTTTTGTCACCAGTCTGTAATTTGAATCACAATTAGTTTAATAATTCAATGGGAGCATATTTACTCTGACAATCACATAATCCAAGTAAACAAGGGGATGCCAGAGATGTAATGGAAGAGAAGATATTGGTCAAATAAAAAAAAAAAAAATGCACTGTGCTTGGAGAGATATACAGAAGATGACCATGCTATTGAAGGAGAAGAAATTTTGAAGTGTTGGACTTGATTGCATTTACAACTTACGGAACTTATGGGAAAAGGTGATGTTGCCAGGCAATATAAGCCATGTTGCATGCAAAAATGATTGCAGTATATTGGGCACCTTTCTGTTACATACTACATTTTGGAAGTGAAGGCAAAGAGCTGGTTTAACTTTAAGATTACTTCATGAGGGTAGAAATGTAACTTGACCTCTCATAGTAGACAAAACACAGAGTTATTCATCTACACTGCTTAGCAAATTGAATTGCAACTGCTAGATTATAATCGGTCGCAAGGTAGGATGACTTTAGATTCTAATAAATCACCCAAGCAACTGCTCCTAGCAACTACACTAACAGGCTACTGCTGGGCCACTTCCCTCTTTGAACCCATTGAGCAACATTTTCTTTAGATCACTTTAGCCTGTTGCAACACCACTTAATGCATTCCTTCCTCTTAGACTTAAGCTTAATATTTACTTCAATGTAAATAAGTGTAAAAACTAATTGAAACTTCTTAAATTATCTAAACTAATAGCTCCTTCTAATTACAACTAATGGACAGTAGACCAGACCTCAATCAAGGATCCTTGGCTAACTTTGATCAGCAGAATGACTATTCATAATTTCCAGAAGATAATCGGTTTATTCCACAATATTGCTCAAAGTGAAGATTCACTACAGATTATAAAAAGAAGTAACGTGACGTACATAGTTGCTAACTCTGCCTGCATCCGACTTCCATCCAATGAAAGAATATGTTCACAACATGAATCTAAGGCTCTAGAAAATCTCCATAGTCCAAATATCCCAGCAGCTCCTGCAGATGGGTCAAAATGATGCAAAATGTGGAAAATGATAGATAACTAAGATCAACACAAAGAAGGCAGCACCACTTGCCCTATCATATTAGAGACCTGGGATCAAACCCCATACAATAGAAAAAATTGGGGGGGTGAGAGAGTTTATTTTACCTCCTGAAAGATTAATTCGGATAATCCTACTCAGCTTTGATGATGCTGCCAGAAAGGAATTGAGAATTAAAGAAAGGAAAGGATACATAGATGACTATGACAAAAACTAAGTAACAACAGCCCATATGTACCATATATCAAAACTGAATGACTATTGGGCCAAACAAAAAACCTATAATCTTTTAAAATAACTTAAAGGCGCCTGGAAACATATTTTACCATATTTTTAAACAGTTCACTGACTCGAATGAGTCAGTATGAGATTAATATGCAGACAGTGATTCAGTTTGTAAAGCTCCACGAAATGTGAAAGCAGTTCAATTCTTTAAACCATGTAATTTGAATGGCAGAACTGACATCATTTTACTTAAGACTTGTCAAAGAAAAGTGCAAATGAGAAAGAAACAAAATTATTAACAGCAAACCAGAATATGTATCAACATTAAGTGAATGAATTGTTATTCTACAACTATGGCAAACACACGATCAATAGATTGTTGGTGCATAATATTCTTCAATTAGTGTTGTCAGCTGTAATTTTTTCACGATAACTACGTTTAAACTATGAAATGATCAGAAGTCAAACTACTTGAGAACCCATGTTTCTCTATGCAAAACCAAAGCATATCGTTGCAAGTAACTGAAAATTACCCAAACAAAAGTGGGATTTCTAACTTTTCTTTTGTTGACAATCAAAATTCGGGTTTTGCTTATAGCAAAAAGTCGTTCACTTGAACCACCATTATACCATTAGTACAAGCTCTGTATAAATCAATGCCATTGCAAACTTTTGACCTCACAATATCTCAAAATTCTTAGTCGTAAGATATTCATAGTAAAAAAGAGAGAGACCTGTCCAGGCAACAACACCAGCTGCAAGACCTCCGAATGTGAAGGCCCTCAAAGCCTTAGATTTGCAAGCTGAAAGAACCCTTATTTCTTCAGGCGTCAACTTCGCCTGTGAATATTACAAACACCGCACACATCAGATACTGCTAAGAATATGAATTCATATCTGGTTTTGGGTACCAATTGAGCAAAATGTGATTTGGGTTTAAGGGATTTTGGTGAAAAAATTAAAACTTTGTTGAAATTCAAAAGGAGGGGTATTAGAGTGAAAATTTTACCTGTTTGGACCGGAGATTTTCCTCCAAATCGGACAGAGGTTCACCCATTTCTCTTTGGAGCTTTCAGTATCCTTCTACTGAAAGTTAAAGGAGCAAATTCAAATTGCAGTAGTCTGCTTCCTTTTCCCTTTCGATTCACACCCAAAAATCATGATCACTCTACCCACGAGTCTTGGTATTTTTTTTTTTTTTACGTTTTATGACGAGATATGGATTGAAAGATGAGGCTCAAAGCCTCAAATGGTTTTTATGAAGCGCGGCCCAATATTCTGCTGTGCTTATCCAATTCTACGGGAACTACAGAACAACTTTTTTGACCTTGAAGGATATGGCCCAAATGGTTTTTATAATTAGGACTTCTCTCCTGCTGTCGATGGGTTTTGCATGTTATATAAGTAAGAGTACGACTATGAATCGACTCAATACAACGCGAGTTCGTATCGAGTTTGGCTCGTTTTTAACAAGTTTAACATCGTCTCGTAAGTTAATTAATTATGACTTCTAGTACACTCGGCTCGTAGAGCTCTTGAGTAGTTCATATTTAATTAGTCACGGAAAAACTCGAACTGCGCTTAAACTCGGCTTGGCTCGTTTAACATAACTAGTTTATATATAGATTTTTTTTTAATTTTCATTAACAATATTAAGTATTGTAAAATTTGTCCAAGCATGAGAAAAGAAACATTGCTAATTAAATAAAAAAAGTTGTCACTTAAATCATTAAAACTCATACAAGAAAACAAAAATATTGAAACCAAGCTTAAGTTCGAAGTCGAAAACTCTTAGATAACATTAATTATAGAACCTTATTAAGTTCGACCAAGCTTAAGAGCTCATCAAGAAGATAAGCCAAGCTCAAACACCGCTGATTAATCTTGATCAAAAACAAGTTAAATATGAGTACTTAATGCTCAATTTGGCTTGGCTCGTTTACACTTCTAAATGAGAGGTCTTGAATTTAACTTCCGTAGTCATCTACTAGTAGTATAATAATAATAATAATTTCAGTATTTCACTTATGTGTTGTAGTATTAGATATTCACTCATACCGTCTATTTCCACTAGTATTACATAGACGGTTTGAATTTGAACCGAACCGAACCAAACTATGTACCGCCCTAAGTTGGACTTGGACCACAGGTCGTTTCGTAGATAATTCATATAACATCGGTTGCTGCATTCGGCGGTGGGAAATAGCTCTGCTTCCCTCCATTTTCTAGCACACTCCACATTCAAAACCAACAACCATAATTCGGATTTGTGTACAAATGTCACCGGCGAAAAAGCCCTGAGAAAGCACTTGGAACAATCATTTTCCGTCAGTTTCTCACTTCCCAAACACAATGTCAAGCCTCCCTTACACCACCACCCTAGCCCTCCCTCACCACCCAAACCCAAGCCCAACAAACCTCACCACACCCACAACCCTCTTCACAGCCCTCTCCTCCTCCGCAAATCTCAAACACCTCAAACAAGTCCACGCCCAAATCCTAAAGTCCCAGCTCGACCGCTCCGATTCTCTTCTTTTCAAACTCCTGCTCTCCTCCCTTACTCTCTCGCCCAGCCTCCACTACCCCCTCTCCGTCTTCAACCAAATCTCTAAACCCCAAACCCATTTGTGCAACAAGCTACTGCGTGAGCTTTCGCGATGCGGTGAGCCCGATAAGGCCCTCTTGGTTTATGAGAGAATGAGGAGGGAGGGTGTGGCTTTGGACAGGTTCAGCTTTCCGCCGCTGTTAAAGGCTGTGTCGAGAGCTTCGGCTCTGGCTGAGGGGATAGAGATTCATGGGCTTGCCTGGAAGCTGGGTTTTGATTCGGACCCGTTTGTACAGACGGTGCTGGTCAGAATGTATGCTGCTTGTGGGAGGGTTATGGATGCACGCCTGGTGTTCGATAAAATGTCTAACCGGGATGTTGTTGCCTGGAGTATTATGATTGATGGGTATGGTTCTTATTTCACAAATTTTAATGTTATTCTACTGTGATTATGGTCGTAATGATTACAGTAACCCAAAAACAGTTTTGACCAGTAACATTTACAAACAGGTACTGTCAGAGTGGCCATTATGACACTGCCTTCCACCTATTTGAAGAGATGAAGAATTCGGATGTAAAGCCAGATGAGATGATTCTTTCTACCATTCTTTCTGCCTGTGGCCGTGCTGGAAAGTTAACTTATGGGAAAGCAATCCATGACTTCATTGAGGAGAATGATATGGTGGTTGACTCTCATTTACTGAGTGCTCTTATCGCCATGTATACTGGTAGTGGTTCTATGGATTTAGCTCAGCAATTGTTTGACAAGACATCACCAAAAAATTTCGTAGTTGCAACTGCCATGGTCTCTGGGTATTCAAAACTAGGACAAGTTGAAGATGCACGCTTGATTTTTGACCAAATTGTTCAGAAGGACTTAGTCTGTTGGAGTGCTATGATATCTGGTTATGCTGAAAGTGATCGACCTCAAGAGGCGCTCAGATTGTTCTCTGAAATGGAAGTTTCAGGACTAAGACCTGATCAAGTCACCATGTTGAGTGTCATTTCAGCATGTGCTCATCTTGGTGCACTGGATCAAGCAAAATGGGTTCATTTATATGTTGATAAGAATGGGTTTGGTGGAGCTTTGTCTGTGAACAATGCCCTCATTGATATGTATGCCAAATGTGGAAGCTTGGAGAGAGCAAGAGGGGTATTTGAGAAAATGCCAAGAAGAAATGTAATATCCTGGACCACTATGATTAGCGCCTTTGCCATGCATGGGGACGCTGGTAATGCACTCAACTTCTTCAATCAAATGAAGCATGCCAATATAGAGCCCAACGGGGTTACATTTGTGGGTGTGCTTTATGCTTGTAGCCATGCAGGGTTAGTTGAGGAGGGTAGACAAATCTTTGCAACGATGGTGAATGAATACAACATCACTCCTAAACACGAGCACTATGGTTGCATGGTTGACCTCTATGGCCGTGCCAATCTCTTGAGAGAAGCTCTTGAGGTTATAGAGACAATGCCCTTGGCACCAAATGTTGTCATTTGGGGATCTTTGATGGCAGCTTGTCAGATTCATGGTGAGATTGAGTTAGGAGAATTTGCTGCAAAACAGGTTCTTGAGCTGGAACCAGATCATGACGGAGCCCTTGTGGTGTTATCCAACATTTATGCGAAAGAAGGAAGATGGGAAGATGTCGGTATGGTGAGGAAAATAATGAAAAATAGTGGTATCTCAAAGCAGAGGGGATGTAGCAGGATAGAACTAAAGAATGAGGTACATGAGTTTTTAATGGCGGATAGAAGTCATAAACAAGCATATCAGATCTATGAGAAGTTAGATGAGGTAGTTAGGGAGGTGAAGCAAGTTGGTTATACTCCCAATCCATGTAACGTGTTGGTTGATTTAGAAGAGGAAGAAAAGAAAGAAGCGATTCTCTGGCACAGTGAGAAGTTGGCTCTTTCTTTTGGTTTGATAAGTGAAAAGAAAGGTTCGTGCATTCGCATAGTTAAGAATCTCAGGATTTGTGAAGATTGCCATACTTTCATGAAGTTGGCTTCAAAGGTGTATGATAGAGAGATTATCGTCAGAGATAGGACTAGGTTTCACCATTACAGACATGGTTCCTGTTCTTGTAAAGACTACTGGTAACTGTATTCTTTATTTGATATCAACTCAATGTACTTAGCTGAAAAGATTCACATGTTGAAAAAAAAAATCTATTAGTTCGATCAGATTTAGAATGTAGACCAAGGATTTTGTCCAAGTTCTTGCTGATGTTGAAAAACTGGACCACGGTTTTATGGCACCACAGCAGATACTATCATAACAGACTGAGATACACTGTCTATCTGGATTCATAAATGTAGAAATTAGTTTCTTGCATCAATTAGGCAAAATATACATTTTGAACTATCCATGAGATAAACGACTAGATGATTACGCTCAACACGTTCCACATGCCAAACAAGACAGTGGAAAAACATTTTAAGGCTTCTCACAAGATATGAGATCATGATATCTGCTGAGAGAAGACATGGAGCCTCTGATATATACCCACTGATTCTCTTCAGGTTGGGATTTTGATGTTATTTTCAGCAGTAACTTCATAGTACTGGTTGTTTCCAAAAGTAGAGAGGAGCCAAAACTTCTGCTTCATCTTTCCAAGTGTTCTTGAGGTCCTGTACTTCAAGAAAGCAAGTGCTGCTGAAACCAATCTTTGGTTGTCAGATATTGATCTCCGCCGGTACTCAAGAAGCCATGTATTGGGATCCAACTGCACGGCTGAGGCACCCCAATTTCTTTGCACCCAGGACGAGTTTTCCTTTCGAATCACATAGCCGACCTTTCCATCTGACCACTATTCAACCACAAAAGAAAAAGGATATGAAGGAAAGTAGCAAATGTTTGTACATAAATAGTAAATATAATGACACACTTGAAAATTTATATGATCTAAAATGAAAGTTTCAAGCTTTACCTCTGTGACTCTGCCTGATAATATTGTGAAAGACCGTGAAGAAAACCCAGTTGTGAGCAACCCTGCAGTCTGCAAAGGCCATCCCCATATGCTCACCTCCTCAATTGCAGATTTGAACAGTGTGCAATGTGAGGTAAGAAGCAAACCGTCCTACAAATTCATTTAACCAGTTAGTCACTAATTGATATCAGAGCATACATTTCAAGTTTATAACCAAACTGGGTTGGAGAAACATTTGAATGAAAGATTGGAGTTTTTTTTTATTACTAAGCACCTGAGTAATTTCCCAAATAGAATTGGGATAGCTGCAATTTGAAACAGTGCCAGGAACAAGACCCTGCATCTCTTTCTGCAAGAACCTCAGCCTCCCATTCAAATCTTGCACAACCCAAGATTTTTCACCAGCATTTCTCACAACCTCAGGTGACAAAACAGGTTTCAAGACCCCAGAAACCAAATTAGAATAAAACCCATAAACCACCACATAAACCAAGCTTAAACCCAAAATCAATCTCCAACAATCACACCCAAAACCCCATTTTCTCCCTTTCTCTTTCTCCACCACATTCTCCTCAAAATTCAATCTTGCAGAAGGTTTGAGATCCGGAGAAACTTGAACCCCAGGAGAGGTCGATTTGGGTGTGGACAAAACCGAAGCGTCAAAAGAAATGGGAGTATGTTCCACACTGGAATTGGGCCGATTGGGCCTTGAAGATGAGAACTTGGTGAGGGAGCTTCTCTGGACGCTAAAAGGCATCAAATCAAGGGTTGCATTGATGCTATCCAAGCACATGTCACAGTTGCAATTGGCGTCTTTTCTGCAACCTGGGTAGTAGCAGCTTTCGGATCGGTCTTCCTCCATTGGAGTACCGGCGGTGCTTGATTTCACAGAGGATGATGAAGACGACGACGACGACGACGATGCTGTTGTGGGTGTGGTCGAAGGTACAAGAACTGCTTTTTTCATGGCTGCGAATTGGGTCTTTTGGGGTTTAGGAGAGATGCTCTCTTTCTTGTTTGATATGGTCATTCTGTGAAAGGGGAAGAAGATTGGGTTTTTAAAATTCGAATCCCCAACGGTCCTATAAGGATGCCATCGGTAATTGCTTTTGAACAGTAACGAGTAAGGTAATTGACGGAAGTACCCTTGCCTTTAGTAATTGCACAAACGGTACAATTCGTGCACAATTGTAATTTATAGGTTACACACTTGGACTTGCACTTTCAACTTGTAAGATACTAGAAATTGTGTCCGCGCTTTGCGGTGCGTTTTGAAAATAACAGTCATAACACAATGTTATTTAACGACTAAATTTAAAAGTATAGAAATTTGTACCCATCAAGTAATGTTCAGCTAAGAGCAATATTACATGAAACAAAGAAAATGAACGAAACAATCCAAACGAAGTAACTGTTGAAAATAACGATGGTAGCAGCATGAATAAGAGTCGAAATAGGGGTAGGCCCTTCCATGACATCAGGTAACCAGACATGAAGAGGAAATGGGGCGGATTTATTAAAAACATTGTTATACAATAAAGGTAAAAAAATCAAAACAGTTATTGAACTTTGACACGTTCGACACTTTAGTCATTAAATTTTAGAATATATCACTTTAGTTACTAAACTAAAACATTGTCTATCATTTTAATCACTCGTTTGTTTTACCATTTAATAAAAATAATGGATTCCAAGTAACTCGTGACTAGGAACAAACTTAGCCCCCATGAGAGTCTTCTCTCTAACAAAACCCTAGCCGCCATGAGATTTCTCAATAACGCTTATGTGCGCATCAAATCCAACAACACATTCATGTGCTATCCTCTTAGCCTCTGGCTTCTTTCTATATTGTTTATCGCACAAATTCTAGTGCCGTCAGCAATTGCTAGTGCGGCTTTCTATGGTGAGGATGGTTTTTGCCTCTCTCACTCCCAAGGACGGCTCTGTCCGTCATGCTCTTTTCAAGCCTTTGGTGGTTATGCTTCTGCAGGGTGTCTCTTAGGCTCTCAAAGATGGTTGACATCCCGATTAGATTTGGTTTTCTTCTTGTCGTTGCCAGTTCTTTTGGGTGTCAATCAAATCCAAGGATTCAAGGTCTGGGATCCGGGTGAGTTTTGGGTGCTTGGTATTGGAGGCTCAACAGCCTTGGTGTTTCCAGTCGACAACCTTATTACTGGTGGGGTGCTGCTAAAGTTTAACCTAAGTCAGATTTGGTTATTTGATTTGGGTTCTTTTAATTTCTTGTTTAAGAATAAGCATAATTTGTTCTGCAAGTTTAGATTATGGTTTTACTTTCTTTTTTCATGGGTTCTCCTTGAGCTAGATTGGATTTATTGGTCTCAATGGCAATACTTGCTGAAATTTTTCTGTTGGTTGTTGACAGCAGTGATGCACAGTGTATGTATTGTTCTAGGTTTCGAATCATCGATTAGAGTTCTAGGTTTAGACTCATCGATTAGGCCACTTGTGTGGTCTGTACTGCTCCTTTTTAGGATGCCCATATTAAGGATTGTAATTGTGAGATCCGGAATTTTTAAAGTTTGTTAAATTTTATTTTTGAGGTCACAATTAGAAAATAGACATCGTTATGAGTTCGTAGTAATTTTCGTGGAATTTTTTGGAGACCCGAGTTGTTTTTAATTATTGTTGGAAGTTCGAAATTATTTAAAATTAGGATTTTTGTTGTGGTGAGATCTGGACCATTGATCTCTCCATCGTTTAATCTGGTCCGTTGGTTATAAGTCGGTTGGAGTTTTTAAATTAGAAAGCCCAGAACTCTCTCTCTTCCCAGAACTCTCCCACCGTCACTCCTCTCCTCTGCCGCGATACCTCCGAAACCAAATTCTTCCTCCGGCCACTTCACGGCGTAAAACTGGTACCGGAAGCTTCGTATCGCTACGGTGAGCACGTAGGTGGTCATATTTAGTCAAGCCGACGTCGGAGGAGAGAGAAACGGAAAAGAGATGGTCCGGCAGCTCCGATCGTACTTTCCGATTCCGGCCACGAAGGCGGCTAAAATTGGTGTCTTTAGGTTCGTCTTGATGAGGGAAGAACAACCATGGTCTTATTTTCTCATATAGATGAAGGAGAGAGAGAATCAAATAAGGAAAGTTCATGGGTTTTCCGGCGGGTTCTCATGTTTTCCGGTGATCAGGCCATCGTCGGCGAAGTACATGGTATCTATCTTCATTATCTTGTCGATCTCTATGCTCTGGTATACTTTGTTTTCGTTTTTGGTTAAGAATCGAAGAATTGGAGTTTTGGGGTTTATAGGTTGTACGGGTTTACTGTAATCACTAGTAGTTTTGGACAACTTTGGTTTATTTTGGATATTGAATCAATTCCTTGAACCTATGTTTGTAAAGTCAGAACATAAGGCTTCAATTACAATTTAAGTTTGTGGTTTTTGGTTAAGTATTGATTGGTTTAACTTAAGGTTGAACAATCTGGAATTGTGTTTCCCAGTTTCTGACCCAGCAACGATTTTGTTAATTGCTGAACTTTTGTGTTCATAGTTTGAAGTTGTTTCCTTCTGAGGATTTGTAGTAGACGTCTCAACGACTATTTCAAAATTTGAATCTCCTAAAAATGATTTTTCTGCATTTAGTTATGAATTTACAAATTCACAGGACTGCACTGCCGATTTTGCATTTCTGGATTTCTGACCCAACGACCTTCTTGTTAAAAACTGTACTTTTTATTTGGGAATTTGAAGGTAGTATCTTCATGAAAGTTGTAGTTGGCGTCTCAAAGATTATTTCAGAGTTGGAATCGCCTGAAAATGAGTTTTGTACATTTAGTTATGAATTTCCAAAGTCACTGATATGCTACAGGAATTTGTGGAAAGAACTGCAGTAACTGTTTTAATTGGTTTTAGTATTCATACTGCTTAATTGGTTCAATGATTGACGTACTAGAAGCACGAAGTTTGTGGAGTCGAGATGTGTTTGTTCACTGTAACAGAAGTTAGATAGTTGAAGTGATTTGAATAGATACTTGAAATTTAATTTGGGAAGGGACAAAGGAATTGAGAATAAGGAATTTGGGTGTCCTTAGCAATTGTGAGGACTTGTAACCAACGAGATCGATAGTTGATTGTTATTTCGGAATAACTGTCATTTCAGAATAATTGGTCAAATCGATTTGAAGTGAGTCGATGAAGGATATGGAATTAAGATTCGATGGATATCGACGATTGGAATAGTCGCTGGAGTTTAGTTAATCGGAATGCAAGTCGTGCTGGTGTAAACTTTTAGCAGCATTGGAGTCTAACCCTTCGGAGTACGAGTTACAAGAATGTCAATGTTGAGCAGAATTGGAATTAAAGCTTGGAAATCGAGGTAGGGATTTCGGGAAACCTTTTCTTTAAAATGTTAAGTAATTTAATAAATTGGTGAATTGTTTGATGTTGATTAATTTATCTGTTGAATGTTATTGCTTTATTTATTTGATTAATGATTAAGCATGATATATGATTTTATTTTTCAAAGGCATATGAAATTGTTAATTATATGAGTTATTTATTTATGCACTCATACAAATCATGGAGTGACATGAGCTATGTGAGATATATGAGCGGTGTGAAATAGTTGAGCCTGCAAATTTGTGATTTGGTCTGAGTCTCGAGACGTCTGAAATTCTTGTATGTCTGGGAGAACACCAGTGGGAATATTCGGAGATAGAGACAAGATGACATGAATTTCTCGAGGGTTCTAGCATTCTTGTATGTCTGGGAGAACACCAATATACACCTGGGAGAACACCAGGCCTGGGAGAACACTAATGGGAATGTCTAGACATAGAGATGATGATGAGTTGAATTGTACGACTGGGAGAATACCAGCGTACACCTGGGAGAACACCAGTTTGAAAATATGTTGATGAGAATAAAGAGAAAAGTATGATGAGTGTAAGATGAGCTTTGAGTCAGCATCGCATTCATGCTGCATAGTTTGATTTATTGTACTTTTAATTTATTGTTTGATAACTTGGTTGTAACACTATAAGAATAACCCTAAAAGGTTGTCCCTACTGAGCAGCGAAGACGAAAGCTCACCCCTACAATAGGTTGTTGTTTTACAGGTTCGACTCACGAGTTTCGAAAAGGTTAGAGACGAGAGTGGATTAGAACTTAGCAGAAGGAGAAATTTCTATTTTTAAAGGTTTTGTAAATTTATTTCTATGATTTCTGAAAAGTATTTGGTTTTGTATTATTTTATTTTACTTTTTAACGCTCACACCTCAGATTCGGATTTAGGTGCTTAAAATCCACCGACACCGAGTCCAAGGCGTGACAGTAATCCTTTATTGATTAATAAAGTTTATGCTATTTTTCAAAAAAAAAAATCACTCGTTTGTTTTTTCTGTTAAATTTTATAAATAATATATTTAAAAAACGTATTTTAGTCAAATGACTTTAAAATAATAATAAAAAAAACTTTTTTTTTCTTTTCTTTTGTTTCTTTCTCGTAACCCCCCCCCCCCCCCCCCGGGCGTTCTTCTTCTTCTTTTTCTCTTCTTCTTCACATTTTTCTTTTTCCTCTTGACCTAGAGTTTAGCTTTAGCTTTTAAAACGACAGCCGCCACCATGAAAAGTAACCTCACGATGGCCGAACAACCCAAAACTCCAAATCTTCCAAATATCAATAAAAACTGAAATCCAATTATACCAACACATAGAGCTCGATGAGAGGATTTGATTTCATACCTCACTCGAAGAAATCCGTCGCCGGAGTAGCCAGAAAACGTCAAAAACTCACCGGATTCCTTGATCTTCTTTCCTTCGATTCTCCCTGATCCTTGGTCTATTTGAGAAGTTGAGGTCACTGCCGTGCTCGCCTCATCAAGACGAAGCCAAAGCCATTATTTTCGAGGTCAATGGTAGTCGGACGGCGAAGACATCACCATATGAAGCTCCGGGTAGTATAGACGACAGAGAGGGCAGAAAAGTAAACAAATAGTCAAGGAGGGACAAAATGGTAATTTCTATTATCGGTTCGGTTCGAGCCGGTACTGTTACTAATCCGATGAACAGTGTCAGGAGATCTAGTATAGTAAATATACTCATCAAATTATTCTAAGCTAATATGTATATAATACTCATCAAAGCCTGGACTTGATTAAGGTTCTTCTGAATTCTTTGTTGCGTATGTTTATGTAAATGAGTGATAATTCTATTGAATTTAATGCTTATAGTTTTTCATTTTTTTTGGATTATTGGTAATGTTTTTATAGTAAACAAATAACCTATGTTATCATATAATTTTAAGACGAATTACTGTCTTTATTTCTAAAAATTAGAAATCTAGTTTTGTAGATCAATCTGATTTTTTGTTGCGTTAGTTTTCTTTATATCAGAATATTGTATTGTTTGTTACCTTGCATAAGAACCTGAATTCGGGATCATTGCCTAGCAAGGATATATAGGTATAAATTGGTCTTTGAGTTATAAAGTGTGTGCTTACTACGAATGAGATGTGTGACATTTTCAAGATTAATGTAATTGTTGTTATTCTGAGTAGCCATAATATGTTGCTAGATGTCACTCATGACTTGTGAAATTTTTTTAAGATTAATTTAGAAGTTAGTTCTAAACAAGTAAAATAGATTAAATCAGCTAATCAACTTAACTATCTATTAATTAATTTTGTCAAAACTCCGATGTCAAACACTTATTATAGTGCCAATTGTGACAACGTCAAATATAGAATATATAATGATTCATATGAGCCATTGCATCAGAGGTCAAACACTCCTAGAAGTGCACCCACCTAGAGTGTGTGTTTCCAACCGTGAGCCTCTTGAAGCTTCTTGCTAGCATAATTGTAACCTTCACTCATTATTGGTGGTTAATTGGTGTTTCAGTATGGACACTCCTAGAGGCTTGAGGCTCGAGGCTCGACATATATTTACAGGGCTCAACAATGTGATTCAAATTAAGAACATGAGACCAAGGAGAACTAAGCTAGGACATCCCCCTCTCGGCACCTTAGTAAGTCGTTGTTCTTGTCCAATCTTTGATCCAACGAGATGCTGCTATCAAATTACAACCAACGACAAAATATGAGACTGGGAAAAACATGTTTGTGTGTTTATTTAATTAATTCTTTATTTCAGCTGCGTATATAATTTATGAAAATAATTATATCGATCCCTTTATATTCACACAAATCCAACAAGTCCAATAATAATCTTTGCCATCCAGATACACCAGAGGATAATATTTGCTTTTCCTTACAATGAAGGACCGATAACAAATGCAAGAATTATGATCGCCTTAATCATAAGTTGACACTCTTTCCCTAAGGAGCTTGAAACACCCATTCAGGCTCTTTCTATTTTATGTGTGTTCTACATTGTTATGCTAAGTGAAGATAAGTTCTTGAAAAAAAAAAACTACTAAGTCAGGGAAATGTTTGACCAGCAATTACTAGAAAAGAAAATGAAGCCGTTGACATCAAACGAGCAAACATATTTCACCTGGTGATTGTCGACGGAGAAATTTTCAAAATATATTGTTTTGATATGGAGGTATGAAAATTAATGCATGTGTCACTTGGTTTGCATCTTTTCGAATTAAATTTTGCAAATTATTTGCCTAAATGTTACTTTTTATCACATTTCAAGAGACCTCTCTGACCAAATGCTAAAAATGATAGTTATTTTTCAGAGCGTCTTTAGCAATGCTATCTATTTTTTAACTAAATTTTAGCTAAAATAGCTAAAAATCTATTTTGGCTTGTCGGTTTGAAAGTACGTCTGCACCAATGCTCTCTATTTTAGCAAGTATTGAATTTAAATTATTTTTTAATGAATAAAAAATAGCTTAAATATATTTAATAATTACACAAAACAACTAAAATAAATATTTTAAATTAATAAAAATAATAGAGAGTCTTATCTCACTCTCTATATTTAGGAGTCATATAACTAAAAGCTAAAATAGAGTTACTGAGGAGGCTGGTGCAGCTGCTAAAATAGCTGAAAAGCTAAACATGCTCTCTAAAATAGCTAAGGAGTTAAGATAGAGGGTCGGCTAAAAATGTTCTTAATCATTAATTTTGTCTCTAAAAATATCTTTTGGTTGGAGTACCAAATAATGTTGTATTTGTTTGTGTTTAATATCCACCAAAGAAAAGGTTTTTATTTATTTATTTAAGGAGAGAGAAGGGTATTAAGTTTTTAACTTTGGAGTCTGGACCTTATGGGGTCGTTTGTTATGGGGGACTGGATGGGACTGGACAGGATTGTGTTCCACAAGACCGAGTAACCCATGTTTGGAGAAAACAGGGATTACAATTAATGAGATTATGCAGTCCCCGAAAATCAGAAAAGGGGGTCCAACACCTTCTTAGAGAGCGGCCCCAAAAAGCTCGGTACTATGGAAGCAGCCCTTCCATAACACGCGAAACCTATCTCTCTCACTAATCTGTCTTTCCCTTTGCATCTCTTCTTCAGCGGCGCGCAGTTCTTCAGTGGCTTTTCTTCAGGTTCAATCCCTCTCTTCTCTCATGCTATCTCTCTGCAGCTGACTCCCTTCACTCTCCCCCTCAAACCCCTCAATCCCATCTATCTTCGATCTCCTTTCTCTACCTTTTGCAATTTGTTTTATTAAAGATTGATTTTTTTATATGGCTTGCAATTTTTGTTCAAAATTTATGGGTTGATTAAGGAATTGGTGTCTTGCACTCTAGAAACTGAGAATATTGATTAATTTCATGACTATATATATGTCTTTTTCTTTTGATAAATTTCTCTAAATTTTTTTCTTCTCGTTTTTTTTTTGGTCTAAGGAATGGGTTTTTGTTTGCTTTTGTTTATGTGTTAAGGATAATAATTTTATGATTGGATTTTATCTTCTCTGTTTGGGTAAATCATCGGTAGTTTTTCATTGACTAGTTTAGTAGTTTTCTATAAGTCTGAGCATGCTTTGCTATGTTCTTTGTTATGAAAGTGTTTGGATGATGGAATTTTTGTTCATCTATAAAATCTGGATGTGGGCATTCGTAAGATTTAGTTGATGTTATTTTATATAGTTGGATATAAAATCTGGAAGAAGATAATGTGATTGGCACCGTGGAAGCATCTAATCAATGGGCTGCTTGGAGGAATGACATGGCTATACAAATGCATGCTAAGTGGACACGAAGAAGAGCTGCAAGATCTGCAAGATCGCTAAACTTAAAGGCATGATATTATGTATTTTCTTTTTTAGCACCTAAGGATCATATGTGTCTGTATAGTGAGGATAATCATGTAGTTTCTCATTTGTTGTGATTTGGATCTGAAGCTAATGACCGAACTTATGTTTATTGTGGAACTTTGGATGAAAATGTCATGAACGCTTGAGTTTTTTTTTTCATGGAAACAAAGGGAAATGTATATTTTCTGATTTTTGAGATGTATTTTTTTTTTCATTTTTAAAATTTATACATCAATTATAATTTTAATATGAAATAATTTATTAAGGAGTAAAAATATATTGATAATATTATGTTGTATAAAAAACTAATAAAATTTAGTCCAGTATACCTCCAAACATAGGATATCACTATTTTGATTATTCTGCTCCTTAGTCCTAGGCAGCACCAAACTTAGGTCAGGTATTAGCACAATATAAGCTAGGTTACAAGAGTCCTGGACTATTACAGAATATAAGCTAGGTTACAAGAGTCATGTGTAACAAACGACCCCTATATATCCACCATTGTACCGAAAAATACATTATTGGATTAACTAGGTCCGTGTAAAATCATATAATGGTTAGAAGAAAATTGAAATGGGAGTAGTGTTCGGAACCTCAATTAATCCAGTTTTATTTTCGTTTCTTGATTTTAATTTTTTATGTTAATTTTTTTGTACTATAATACCCTTCAATTATTAAAAAGTACTAAGTTTGTGGGTATTTGACTATTTGGGAAATTATCACAAATGATACCTGAACTTTACCTCAATTATATAGTTGGTACATGAACTTCACTTTTGATCACAATCAGTACCTGAACTTTTTGAGTTTATTCTAAATGGTACCTATCTTCACATTTTGACAAATTTTTGACAAAACTCATCTGTTTTCAAGGGCATTTTGGACACAGCTCCGAGTTATCCTCATTTGGAACAGAATAACTGAAGCGTCAACGGTCAGATTATTCTGTACTTTTAACTGGAAATACTAGATACCCAGAGACATAAATCTATAAAATTATAGCTCCATCCACCAGTTCAAAAGGGAGAAATTATCCACCGAAGTGCACTGTTTTGCCCAGGAAAACATAACAAGATACTCCAGATTTTTTTTTATTCGAGGGTAATTTGGTCTTTTTCTGTAAATAATGCCATTTTTTGACAGAAAATAGACTAAATGTGATGGTAGGTATCATTTAAGATGAAGTCGAAAAGTTCAGGTACTGGTTGTGATCAAAAGTGAAGTTCAGGTACTCTGTATATATTAGAGATAAAGTTCATGTACTATTTGTGATAAATACTCTGACTATTTTTAGAGGGCAGTGCCACGAATCTCAAAAAATTATACAAAATATTAAGCGTTTTTATCATATTGCATGGGTGGGGTCTGGACTTGTCGTGACCGGACAAAATGGTACCCGAACTTACAAAACAATCAATTAGGTGCCTAAACTTACAAAAGCAAGCCATTTAGATACTTCCGTTAGATTTATGTCTAACTTCCGTTAAAATTAAGGACAAATAAGACATTTCACAATACTTTTCATAAGAAAATGACTTTTATGGCCTCATTTCTATTTTTGATATTTCAAAAATGTAAAAATCTTAAACAATTGAAAAAAAAAACATTCTCTCTTCCTCTCCCCCCGCGACCTCTCTCTCTGCACCATACAACATCATCACCTCCAACCACCAACTCCGGCAACCACCTCCACTAACGAAGGAGAAGGTGCTGGCGACCCAAACCCACCCGGGTTTGAAGTCAAAGTCGCCAGCAAGCCACCGTCCTCACCGCCGGAAGAGCTTCAAATTCCAAGCTTTTGTTCCGCCCTCCTTTGGCCACTTCCAATCCTCCAAACCTTTTGGGTTTTGAAGCCCACAATCCTAGAAACCTTGTGATACCATCAGTTTTCAACATCGACCGCCGAACGTGGAATATCGTCGTCGTTGATTTTTTGAATTTTGGAACTTCCAGCATTGATATCTTCCGATCCTCTTCGAATTGGACCTCGAGGTAGTCACTAAACGTGATCCTTAGGTTGTTTTCTACAAGTTGATATAAATTTTGTGGTGTTTGGAGATGGTTGACGGTGGCGCAGAGGGAGAGGAGAGAGAGGCCACGGGGAGAGAGAACCTGAGAGAGAGAACCTGAGAGAGAGAGAGAGAGGAAAAAATAGTTTTTTTTTGTTTTGTTTTTTTTTACTTTTTTAGATTGTTAAAGTAGTTAAATACTATATTTGCATATGATTTAACAAGTAGATCTTGTGTCTTGGTGGTTAGAGTGTGTAGTTGTCATTGTGAGATCAATGGTTTGATTCCTACCTTATACAAAAGTGAAGTATTTTTTCTTTTTTATCGAAAGTATTGTGAAATATCTAATTTGCGCTTATTTTTAACAGAGATTAGACTGAAGTACCTAAATGGCTTGCTTTTATAAGTTCAGGCACCTAATTGATTGTTTTGTAAGTTCGGGTACCATTTTTTCCGGTCACGAAAAGTTCAAACGCCGTCTATGATAAAAACCCCTATAATATCAATACCAATTGTCTAAAAAATTAAATATCAATACCAAATTAATGAGGTGGTGTTTGACCTGGCAAGCTTCAAATTAGCATCTTCAATTCAATAATTTCCAACAAATTAAATTAATTCCATTTAAAAACAAAACATAAAATTAAGAAAATAAAATTCCATCTTGGGGCATAAAAAATTTGATTAATCTAACATAATCAAAACTGCATAACAATCGATAATCGATGTTTCACCAAAACGAAGAGTACTAAACTGTATAACTGCAGAACAATCGATAATCAATGTTTCATCAAAACGAAGAGTACTAAAGTGTATAGCACACCCCCCTCTCTCTCTCTCTCTCTCTCTCTCTCTCTCTCTCTCTCTCTCTCTCTCTCTCTCTCTCTCTCTCTCTCTCTCTCTCTCTCTCTCTCTCTCTCTCTCTCTCTCTCTCCAAGACTTTGGACTTCTTAACCATCCAATAATAGAAACGTAAACCAACTTTTGACTTCTATTTTTTGGGTGAAACCAGGGGATCGGATAAGGGCACCTCTATAATTTATAACAAATTACTCATAAGGCCACTTTGGGTGGTCTTATTCTTCAAAAGGCCACAGTAGCTTTGTTTCCCAAATAAGGCCACTCAGTAGCTTTAACCATTTGTATCTGACATTAATGTTTTTCAAAATTACGATTCATGCCACTGATGTTTTATTGTATTTGGACAGTAGCTTTATTGTCACTGGACAGTAGCTTTATTATTTTTGGACAGTAGCTGTAGTGTTCGTTGACAGTAGCTTTAGTGTGCTTTGACAGTAGCTTTATTGTCGTTGGACAGTAGCTTTATTGTCGTTGGACAATAACTTTATTGTTTTTGGACAATAGTTGTAGTGTTCTTTGACAGAAATTTTAGTGTGCTTTGACAGTAGTTTTATTATCGTTGAACAGTAGCTTTATTGTCGTTGGACAGTAGCTTTATTGTTGTTTCCGTATGCAGTGGCATTTTTGTAAATAATAGCAAAAAAAAATGCGGTGGCATTTTTGTAAATATTGATGCGGTGGCATTTTTGTAAATATTGGTGACCTTATTTGGGAAAAAAATGTTTGATGGCTTTTTAAAGCATAAGGCCACCCAAAATGGCCTTATGGATAATTGGCTCTATAATTTCTTTAAAAAAATAGAGAAATACAAAGAGATATCCATACATATATATGTTTGCACGTATGTGATGTCCTATAGACAAGACTTTGGACTTCTTAACCATCCAATAATAGAAACGTAAACCAACTTTTGACTTCTTTTTTTTGGGTGAAATAAGGGGATCTGATAAAATTATGATAAAACAAAACAAACTACTGAAAACGAAAATTTAGGAGACCTAATCGATCACTCTTACAAAAAACAAGACGAAAGGGAGGAGTCAAGTCCCACCTTAAGAAACCGGTAGACGATGAACCAAGCGAAGAGTTTACTTCTAACCATGTAACCAACTTTTGTCTAAATATACGATAGTGCCATATATATTAGTTTACAATTACTAAACCGACTTTGACTAATTGGTAGGATAGTACAAGATACGATTATTAATGGGATCTGGTTGGCATGCAAACTTGTAGTCATTCCTATTAGGTAAATTATGCGTTTTCGTCAAGAAAGTACAAGGGTTTCGATCACTTTGTAGAATTTTGTATGCTTTCTACACTAGTTGCCGAGTTGTTGTGGGTTATTAAAAGACTTGGACTTGGCCTTGCTATTATGATTCAAAGTCTTTACACTTATCATTGGTGGATGAATTTGTAGGAGTACACATGTGCAAGAAACTTTGACATAAAAATGAATCCTAAAAGTAATTGCTTTCTTAAACAAATGAATGCTCTTACTTCCTACTAATTGTAGGTCTTCAATTAGCTATTCATGAGGGTTGGTCTGACATTGAATTAGAAACTGATAGTGCTGTTCTTTTTTTTTTTGACACCGGGCCAAAGGCTTGCGTCACGATATTCCAAAGGTTTCCTAGTCTCAAAGACTAATCTTTGCGGCGCATGTGAAATGCTCCAACTATGCATTGCAGCATAGTGCCTGGCCACTTTGATGGCTTCGTGAATCGAACTCGGGTAAGGGGGTTCCCAATCTGGAAGCTGATCCACTAGGCCACTTGCAATGGTTGATAGTGTTGTTCTAATTGCAGCCGTATCAAGTGAGAACGAAGATTGCTCTTAAATAGGTCACATTAATTGTAGATGATTGCCTGATTTATCGTGATGCTATCAACTCCATCCAAATATGATACATTTACCGTGAAGTAAATGTTGTAGTCAATAAATTAATTAGGCGCGCACCTTGCAGTTTATCTTATATTGATGAGCTAATTTGATTAGACGAGACGCGTGTTATTATGCAGGATGTTTTCTATAAAGATTTATGTAATGATACTCTAGATTTAGGTATTACGTCCCCCTCAATGTACACTTAAACCATCCATAAAATTAACATGAGTGTGAGGATGAGCCTCCCAATTTAACTGGGTTCCAAACCTTTTTCTAAAAAAACAAAAAACAAATGAAGTCTAAGATTAATTAGTATTTAAGTAGCATGTATCTCATTTCAAAAGATTTTTGTGTTTATTTGATTTAGGTCAATTTAAATTCTTGTTCAAGAATAAGCATGATCAGATATGCAGTTTTAGATTGTGGTTTTACTTTCTCTTTTCATGGGGTCTCCTTGAGCTAGATTGGTTTTATTGGTCTCAATGGCAATATTTGCCGGAATTTTTCTGCTGGTTGTTTGCAGTGATGCACGGTGTATGTATTGTTCTAGGTTTTGAATCATCGATTAGAGTTTTAGACTCATCGATTAGGTCACTTATGTGGTCTGTAATGCTCCTTCTTAGGATGCCCCTGTTAAGGATTGTAATCCTTTATTATTAATAAAGTTTATGATTCCCTAAAAAAAACAACTCTAGATTAAATTTCAACGACCTAGAAGTACTACGTACTAATATATATATATACCTATTATAGTAAAGTACAGATAAATCCCTCAAATCTTTTCAATTTTCTCCTAAATCCAATTACTTTCAATTCATACTTATAAGTAAATTTCTTTACTTGTAAGGACATATTGTTCATGTACTGCCATGTGGCAATAGTTGATTTACTCTTTTATCCTCCTTTAACCTTTAGTTGTTCATAGTTTTTTGAGACTGGTTCTTGGCGTTGCAATTGTGGTGGTCTGGAGCTTGGGCAATCGAAGCAAATGAGAGAGCTTGAGCAACGAGTTCCTAGATTGAGAAGAAAGAGAGACGCAATGATGGGGTGAAAACTATTCAATTGCGGCGGCGCACTGGCGCAGTGGTCTGTGATGTCAGAACTACTTTCGAAGTCAAAGCTGCAGCAGAGGTGTACAACAATAAAGAATTGGAGAGCACGGCGCTGTTATTGAGTGAGTGCGGCGGCGAAGCTTGCCATGAATTGGGTTGAGCGGTGACTTGTGGTGGTTGTAGAGGGTTGGGTTTGCCGGAAATGAAGAGAGAAGGTCACCGTGAAGAAGAGAAAGAAGAAGAGCGTAGAGAAAGATGGCAGAAAAATTGGATCTTGGAACGTAGAGAAAGAAAGGGAGAAGAAAAGAGATCGGGAAGAGAAGAGTGGGTCGGAGAGGAAGAGCGGGAAAGAGAAGAGAAGTAGAGAGAAGACTGGATGGGTGGCTGTGTGTGGAGAGAGAGATTAAACAGAGCTATGCATTCCTCAAAAAGAAATTTAAAGGGTCTTCATGAGGTAACAAATTAATAATTATAGTATTGTTCTTTCTTTCTTTATTTTTATTTTTATTTTTTTAATTCATTGTTTATATAATGAATGATTAATTAAGTGTGTGTGAAAATTATGGTTATGGTTTTTCTGGTAAACGTGAAAGGGAAGAGGACCGGGTTGCTACTTTGTCCTATGCACATCTCCTGCTACTACAAAAGGAAAGGACTCCTCGTCTCTTCCTTCAATATGCTACTACACATTGTCTCTTGAGTGCTGCTACTGCAAACTTATCATAATAGGTGTTGCTACATACTTGTTGTGATATCTGCTACTGCATACTAGACTAGTCTTGATATATATAATAGTCTTGATGGCTGTTACTGCATACTTGTCGTGATAGCTGCTATTACAGGGTGATATATGCTACCATTATTGGTACTGCACAAATATTTGCTACTGCTACTGCGTAGATATTTGAAATATGCTACTACACGGATATCTGCTATACGCACAGATTTCTACTATTGATACTGCTACTGATATCCACTATTGCTACTGCTACTGATATCTACTATTGCTACTGCTATTGATATTGCTCAGATATCTGAAATCTGCTACTACATAGATATCAACTACTGCTACTACATGGATAACCGCTACTGCTACCGCAGAGATATCTGCTACTGCTACTGCACATATATCTGTTACTGCTGCTTCACGGATATATGTTGTTGTTACTGCACGGATATTTGCTACTGCTACTGCATGAATAACCACTACTGCTACTGCATGGATATCTGAAATCTGCTACTGCACGGATATTCGTTGCTGCTACTGCACGGATATTTGTTGCTGCTACTGCACGAATATATGCTATTGCTACTGCACAAATATTCGATGTTGCTACTGCACAGATATTGCTGCTGCTACTGCACGGATATTGTTATTGCTACTGCTGAATATCAAGCGGCATACACTTTTGGGTTGGTATAATGGTAAACTTGTAAATAAAGTGAAAAAAGACCTAATTATGTAATTGCATCTTTAAAATTTGGGTTTGGGCTTAAATTGTAGTGTGTGGGCCTGAGTTGCATGTCTTTATGTGTATAACTCTAATGTTAGTTGGTTTATTAATGTTTTGTAATAATGTCATGGGTGTATACGTCAAATTCCCTATATATTAAGAAAAGAAAAATACCAATAGGTACACAGTATATAATTCAAATTCAAATTACTTTCTTGATTAATTTGTAAAGCACGTGTAGACCTAGCTAGAGTGCAAGACAGCAAGAGCATCTAATCCCTCTGCATATAACTTGATCTTCACTACGTGGCTGAACCGTGTACGTTGTTCATAATGTTTTGAAATATTATTGGCACATTGATCTTTCTCTTGACTCAGTCTATAGATACTTTATAGCTAAGCAAACTATTCATTGGTTGTCGGAAAATGTTTATACAAGAAGAGAATGAGAATGTGTATGTGTATATATATATATTCATGCATTGGCCGAGTCTAGGAAACCGCGGTGTTTGTTCCAGGTCCTTCGGCACTCCTTCTGACTTTCTACCCCAAAAATAAAAATCGAAATAAAAGAAATCTTCTACAGGAAATATCAAACCTACCGTACATGAAGTTTCCAACCCTATATATAAGTAGTGAGGCTATGTTAACGTTAACACAGCATCGATCTAGTAATAATTAACCTACTTAATTTGCATAGTTTGCATAGATCATAGAGTTTTCCATCCCCAACTCAAAAGGCTTCCATTTCGTATATACGCACTGATCTATCTCCAACATGATGGTAAGCCCTTTCAAATACTTGTTACCTTAACGCCATTGTGTGAAAGTTAACAATTCGATCTCTTTTGTTTGTTTTAGACTGCTATCAGAGATTGACTGTGATCACTGTTGTTAATTTCTACAATTGTGCAGCAAAAGATAGTTGTGAAGGTGCAGGTTCATTGTGACAAATGCAGAACCAAGGCCATGAAGATTGCGGCAACTGCACAAGGTATAAATGCATCCATCAATTACGTAATTTTTTTAAGTGACATTGAAAAAAGAGATCAAATCTTGATCTTTCTCGTCCTTGTGCATTTTCCAATAATTCTTCGATGCTTTGATTAGTCAAATTTCTTTTTCGCAATACTCTCTCTTTCATTGTTCATATCGATCGGATTATTTTGCCTATTCTAATCGTAGCTCATATGTTACGTACCATTTTTCGTCATTTGGGCTAATTCCAAAAAATTATTTGACATGATAATATATTAATGATTAATTAGTACAAATTAAACAGGTGTGAGCAAAGTGTCAATACAAGGTGTAAACAGAGATCATGTGGAGGTAATTGGAGATGGAGTTGACTCGGTTTGCTTGACTAGGGCTTTGAGGAAGAAGCTTGGCTTTGCCACCATCGTTAAAGTTGAACCAGTGCGAGGATCAACATCTAATAGCGAGGAAGGAAAGCCAACTCCAATTCAATATTGGAGTACTACATCAAGCTGTAATAACATTCAGCATCCTCAAATAATTTGTTCATACTATCCTGAATATTATCATGAATCGTCAAATAATTGCTGTATTATGTAATTACCCTTGACATTTCAGATAGGCCGGGATTTCTTGTTCCTTCTGAGTTTTGAGTGTTTGCTTTTGTACCTTTTGCATGTGTTTTTTCATAAATGTAATTACTTGGTCTAGCCTTTATATATTGAATAAATTAACTAACTTACTAATCTTTAATTTTGAATAATTCATGATCCAAATTAAAATTGATCGATTGTGCATTCACCAACATGATCAACATCCATCGCTCATCAGATTTCAATGCTTTACTTATTATCATTTTACTACATTAATTAATAGAAATTAATCAAAATTCATTTAACATCGAATTATATTAACTCATAAACTTTTCTAATTAACTAGCTAGTTATAATTAGTTTCATGGTAGTTTTCTTCCACAAAATGATAGAGATTAATTTGTAGTTCAATTCTCTTCCCAAGATAAGGACAAAAAAATACATAAATAACTAATATGTTCGTCATTGTTTACAATTTCATTAACGAGAACTTTCATGGAGTGTACGTATGTGGTTCAAATATAAGTGGGTGGAGGGCAGAGTAGAAGTCAAAGCAGACGTAGGGTAAGATGATCAAAATTCAAAAATGCAATCGAAAAAAAAGAAAAGGAATAGAAGCTTGATCTAAAGAAGAACAAGAAACAGCCGCAGCCATGATTTTACTCCATCATCCTAAATCTCATTTGACGCATTCTGTCATGATGTTGCTATGATTCTTTTTAGTATGGTGTTCCAAATATGTTTTCTGCAAAATTTCTCGTATTTGATCAATAAAAATTCTCATGAAGGAAATTTAGAGATTCACAAAAATATAAGCTTTTATAATAAAGAAGAGCTGTTATGCAAACAAAGAAAGCTAAATGATAAAGAAAATAAGAATTTCAATCGGAACACGATTAGTGAAATCAGTATTTTATTGAGTACAATGTATAGCCAATAAAATACATATAATATTTTTACCCATAATTCAACTTTTATATTTGCCGGAGGGTCTTATGCCATATTTTTTGTAGTTCTGTGTTGTTTCTCATCTCAATCTTACATAACAAGAAGAAAAAAAAGGTTTCAATAAAAAAAAGTGTTCATAAAAATATATATTCTTTATTTAAAAATAATAATAATATTGGAACGGGTTTGGAGATGAGCATCACAATACCATCCTCACCCTATCCTCTATTTTAAAAACTGGGATTCAGGGATCCTCGTTCCCATTTTCCAATTGTCCTAAGCTCAAGTATCAGGGATCCGCCCCTATAAATTTTTTTGCCATCCATAGATCAAATTAAGAGATGGACATGTATAATACATATATAAATAGATACATGTACCTAAAGAATTGGTCGAGTTCATTTTCTCAAATGGGAGGCTTCCTCCGAAATGACACAAAAAGAGTTCTCTTATGACGATCATCAATGTCCAATACTTCCTCCGGATGATTATTACCATCAAGAAAACTCGATTGCAAATGACCTTTTTTTTTTAATCAAACCCCTAGAGATCATTGCAAGAATTGGAGCTGCATGCATATAGTAATGTAGCAGTGTACGTAGCACCAAAACGTTAGCCATACAAAGTAAAGTCCAATAAACCATACAGTTAGGCCTAGCATGAATTCACGAGTAACAGTGTAAGATTCTGTTTACACCAAAATCACGTTGTCAAACATACAATACACAAATAGGAGACATAAATGAACGTAATGATTAAAGAAAATCAGAGGAAAAAAGTATGAGATAATTACCCACTAATGACAAACATGAAAAGTTTGAGTACCATGCCAGTTTGTTGTTTATACGTGGAAGCATGATAAGCATGCACCATAGTTGTCATCACATTCACCACCACCATGATCGCAACAAGGACTCTGATGATCATCACTCGAGATAAATATGACTAGGAATATATTGTATCTGTTGGATTACACCTAATTGGCTGACAAGCTTGGCAGGTTGGAATTTGAAATCCAAAACAAAAACAATTATCAATTACAAAACTATTTGGCTGCTGCTTTGGTAGTTGAGTGTTCATTGTTTTAACTAAGAAGTCTGAGGGGAATATATAATCTATTGTCAAAAAACCAGAAGAAGAAGGATTTGATTTGGGTCAATAGCCACTTGAAAAAAGAAATCAAATAACCTGAAATCTTTTCAAAAGAATAAGGTTATTTTATAATGATATAATTATATACTAGCCTTTTGGCATGTGTGTGAGGATGTCAATAAATTCTTTTTCATTTTGTAATATATTTTAATTTACCATCCAACCTTTCATATATTATATTACCTATCTGCGGAGTATTAATTAAGCAAACAAAACTTGTCGCTCTCTTTTTTTAGTGTTTTTTATTGTCGAGGGCTGTGTTTCTCATTTGTTTGGGACATGTCATGGGGTCTGGCTTCCATCTTTTTGGGTTTTCTCTTTGTGATCTGTAGACATCGAAAAATATTTGTAGACATCGAAAAATTAGTGAAATAAAAAATCACTAATAAATTTGTCCATGTCAATTATTCGATGACCAATCAAATATGAATTCCACAAAATACACGTGGCGACTCATGCATCAAGACAGAGCAGTCATCGCAGACGACACGTGTCGGCATCTGATGAGCTACATCAAACAGTCAATCAATGCTATATTGAGATATAAATTAGCTTGATTGACTAAATCAAATAAATTAATTATTGATTGATAACTTTAATCAATTAATGTGGTTGATTTAAATCAAGAGCTAAATCATATCAATTAGCTCAATTTTTCAATTAGTCATAAATTCAAATATAATTGTGACTAATTAAATATCAATCAAATTAAATTAAATGATCTTGATTGTGATCAAGTATTAAATAATATTAATTAATAATTAATTAACAAATTCCTTAAATAATTATCATTAAGTCAATCAATTAAAACTGATTGATTTAATTACATAAATAAGGAATTTAATTAATGTCGTGTCATAAATGCATTTCACATTGAGGGAGAGGCAGACACTATAACTACTAGGGGTGGGCACAAACCGACCCGGATCATTAAAACCAACCGACCCGCACCGAAAAATCGGGTCGGAAAACCGACCGACATAGAGAAGGAAGAGGAAACCATTAAAACCGACCCGAACCGATTAAAAACGGGTCGAAATCGGTTTCGGGTATTTACCGACCGACAAAGCCGACCCAACTCGTTTATATATATATATTTTATTACTCCCTCTCTTTTTATATACATATATATATATATATTATTACCCTCTCTCTCTCTTCTGCTCCTCACGCTCTCTCTTTATATTTTATTTCTCTCACTCTCTCTCTCTCCTGCTCTTCACGTGGTTACCGACCACGCCTCTTTTATCTCAATTAATGTCTCTCTCTCTCAATTAACAATTGTCTCTCTCTCTCTCAATTATTCTCTCTTTCTTCTTCGTTTCTTCTTCGTGTTTCTTCCTCTGCATAATTCAAACCGTGAAAAACAAACCTAGTCTTCATGCTCAAACCCAGAACAAACTTCCATCTCATCTAGCAACCGAAATAATCAAAGCCACCGAAACCGAACCGCACCGACCGAAATTTCGGTGTAACCGAAATAGTCGACTCAGCCCTTTCATTTTCGGTTTTCGGTTGAGAATTTTTGCTAACCGACATCTTCGGTTCGAAATCGGTTTTTGCCTGAAACCGACCTGGACCGAACCGTGCCCACCCCTAATAAATACCCCTCCTCAAAGCAAGAGAGAGAAGGAAGACAGAGCAGAGAAATCATCTTGAAGCTCATAAGCCTCCAAACTTGTGAAGAATCATCAAGCTGCCAAATAGCTGATTCCTTCACCAACCAAGAAGCCTAGGAACTGCAAACAGAGCAGATAAACAATTCCAAAGCTCAGAAGTCTCATCAAGCTGCCAAATAGCCGATTCTGTCACTAACCAAGAAGCCGAAGGACATTGTCATGTGTCAAACTTCGTAACCTTCGCATGATTCAAGACCAAGTGTTCATCACCCTTGGATCAAGCATAACCTTCAGAAAATCACAAGCAAACCCCTAGCAAGAAGACAAAATCTCTCTGCAATGTCAAACCCCCAAATACTCAAACTCTTCATCAAGCTCGTGGAGAATCAACAAGCACCAAGCATACGTGCCGATTCATACGTCCCAAAAGCTTAAGAACGCTCACCACGTGACACCACTCGTGGTTCAAGTCCGATCAAGATCAAGCTTTCATAGCCCTTGATCAAGCTTCATCTTCAAAATTCGCCAAAGCAAGACAAGTTAAAGATACGACCGTTCCAAGATCAAGTGCTCGCCACCCTTGGATCAAACCAACCTCGGAAATCGAATCAGAGGAAATTCTTATAAAAGAATACCCACAGAGATTGTAACCCTAAATCCATAAATACAAATATATTATTTTGTACACGTGTCCTTGTTTTATTCATTTGCAGGATTTTCGTGTTTACATAATCGACTTCACCGATATGTTCCTTTGCTAGTGCATCTGGTTGGCTTGACTGATTGTTTGGTCAGATCGGCTGGTGTAGGTGAAGAGGGCGATGGCGATGGCAGTTGAAGCAGATGAATGGATTGTTTGGTAGTTTTGTGGCTTTAGTGGTCTACAGGCTCTAGATTGGGTGGTTATCGCAGCTTTGGCGGTGAAAGATCTTTTAGTGTAGTGGTAGTTTGGGAGACGACATGCAAAATTAGAGAGTTGTAGCGCTCATATTTGTTTCTTCGTCATGATTTCGAGTGGTGCCCTAGCTTGTGTGTGGCTTATATTTTAAATGACTGATAGAGTTCTACAGTGGCAATCGATCATGGTGGTTAGCAATGTTGACGACAAAAAAGATCTAGAGGAAGGTGTCATCGCTGATTTTAGGCACACATTTCCAGCATTAATCTTGCATTAGGAGGAAATATCGACTTTGGACTCAATTGTTACCGGTATCCAATGACATTGGGCTCAAGTTACTGGCATCAGGCATTTCCCTTTAAGGAAATATTGACTTTAAAAACCCACTAATTTTTTCATTTTTTGGATGAAAGTGTCGTGGCTAAACGAGAGGATTAAGTCGTAAGTCAAGAAAGAGATGGATGGCCGACAGGGGTTGGCAGGATTGGCAAGAGGCAAGGAGAGAGTCTTGGTTGGTACCCCCATCCTTGGTTCGATCCCCAACTCTTCCAATTTAAAAGCCCTTGTTGGTAGGTTGCTGAAGGTACTGGGGTCTTGCGGGACCCAGCGGTCTGGCGAAGGTGTCGGCTTCCAAGGGAGTCCGGGCGCAAGTAGCCCGACGGTGAGTGCCTGCGGGTCCGCCACCTGCCACACAATGTGGTAGTGTGGGGTTTGGGACGTTGCAGGTCTTGTCTGCTCCCAATTTGGTACTCGGCTCGGACCCCGATGTTAGTTGGGCTCCGCGGGCCGGTGGTCAATAAAGTTCCCGGGCTAGGGTTCGCCTCCCTACCCAAATACTATTGTCTAAAAAAAAAAGAGATGGATGGTAGACCACCTAAAGAAGGAAAGAAGAATTAGAAGCTAACTAAGCCTAAAAACTCAAAAGACTTTTTTTTTTAGTAAAATGACAACAATTGGATCACGGCCCTGAGTTTATATATTTTTTTAATTTGTGAGGTTTTAGGGTTCATGTAATTTTTGTAGTGGGCTTAATTAAAAAATAGGTGAAATTGCTTAGGTTGTGGCTCTTTGTGTCGTACTCCAGATTGATGAATCATAATGTGTAATTTTGCCTCATAATATACTGTCATTTTCGCCTAAAAAAATAATAACATATGATGAAAGAGGAAAAACATGAATTTTTAAATGTTTACCAAACTCTATATTTTCACATTATATATATAGATACTATATATATGTTAAATAACTTGAAGGAAAAAAGTCACAAACAATACCCAAACTTAAGCCTAATCGACACTTTGGTACTTCATGTTTAAAAACTATTATTTTAATACCTACACGAAGTTGTATTTCTACATAGCATTAATTAGTACCCGCCCTCTATAACGGAGTTAAACCTAAGAGACGAAAAAGGCAATGGGAAAAAGCCACGTGTATTTGTGTTTAACTCCGTTATAGACGGCAGATACTAATGCTACGTAGAAATGCAACTTCAAGTACCAAAGTGATAGTTTTTAAATGGATCCTTGACCAGCAAGGACAGAATTAGGGAGAAATTGCCCATGCACTTTGATTGAAAAAAGCGGTGCCCTCCCGGCCCATTAAATGAGAATTGCTAATCAATTTACGATTGTGTCCTATTATTTTCAAAACAATTACAACATGCCATTGTCATTTCACTTCATGGCAGTGGAGGAGGGAGTGGAGAATGAGAATTCATGGCGACGGATCTGCAAAATAGAGCTCGGAGACTTGGGCTCGGTTCGATGGAGGAGATCGGCGAGATTGTCCGTTCGGCGATGCGTTGTGGTGGTGCGTGGAGACCGGTGATTGAAGGAGAGAGAAATCAGATCTCTCTCTCTCTCTCTCTCTCTCTCTCTCTCTCTCTCTCTCTCTCTCTCTCTCTCTCTCTCTCTCTCTCCTCATTTTCTCTCTCATCTACGATTGATTGGAATTGGCTGCATGGAAGCTTGTATCTGATGATAGAGTCGTGGTACTCTTCTCCGATGAGGCAGCTATCAAGCAAAGAAGGGCAATTCATTTGGTTCTTTGGAATTGGTAAGACCATGTACTCAATTGCTTATGAAAATTTGGGGCTTTTGGTCTGGGATTGCTTTTGGTTGTTTTAGACATTTAATTCAATCCTTTTATAATCTGAACTTTACAGTGTTGCTGATCATTTCTGATTAAAAATATTATGAACAATTGCATATATGTTTGAGACAGCAATGCTTTATATTCCATTTTACATAGAAAATATTGGCGTTGGCTTGTTTGCAGACAATATTAACAATTGTATTTTGCAATGTTGTTTGCTCAATTAATGATCCAATGTTGAAATATGTAACAGGTTAATTTCATTTGAATGGAAGAGGCTAGCTTCTGAGGATTTGAAGAAATAATTGAACGGTTGAGTACTCATGGAATTAAGTGTATATAATGTATGCATTGTAAGGATTAATAGATTGAATGGTTTCTATGGGAAGCAAGTAAGCAACCAATGAAACTAATCAATTAAGTTACATATTAGCTAGAAGTGGAGTGTTGAAGTAGCAGTACGTGCACCCAAGTTTATACTAGAAATGATCAGAACAAATTTAGCAAATTCCAAAAGCGGGTGCAACGGAACTAGGGCTTGGCTGATCAATTATGTGCTAGATGCCACCATTCTTTTGCTGAATTTGGACTTGGTTGATCAAGTATTTGCTTTGATTATTAGATGTTCGCTCTTTTTGTTTTTACTGTAATCAGTTAACATCGACCCAAATGGAAACATGTTTGCAGATTAAGTTAAATATGTTTGTTTAATGTTGTATCTTTTGGCTATGATTTTTAGCTCTTTGTTTTGAGGGCTGTCGTTTTGTTCTAATTGCTCTGTTTTCTTTGTTCTTATTCCACAACCAATTCCATTCACAGAAGCACCTCAATTTCCAATATGATAACTAAAGATTATCTATCCAATATGAATACTTTGCATCATTTCTTCCTATTCTTGCTGATCATGGTCACAATCTTCCTGTGTTTAGATATTTTATTGAGGTCAATAACATTTTAATGACCTAAATAAAAAAATTTATTGACCTCAATAACAAATATTATTGACCTCAATAAAATTTTACAAAGTAACTAACAATATTTTATTGACCTCAATAAAATTTTACAAAGTAGCTAGCAATCTCCTAACCAATAAACAAACACAAAAGGTGGGATGATGAATTTTGGAGCAGAGGAATTAGTGCATGTACAATATGTGATGGACTATCACCTTCGTTTAAGGAGCAAATTCTTTTTGTGGTAGTAGTGAAAGAACAAAGGAGTATCACCTTTGTGTATTTTATTGCCCTCAATAAATTGTTTTATTGAGGTCAATAAACTATTTTATTAAGATCGAAAACGAGAACACCAGTGCAGCAACTAATGTCGTATCAGTTCCAATTTTATTAATCTTAATAAAAAAAAATTATTGACCTCAATAAAATTTTATTGAGGTCGACCACGAGAAGGCCAATGTAGCAACAATGTTGTATAGGTCCCAAACTTGAATTTCCAACGAGAGCCTCGAGAACCATCACATTAGCAACTCCACACTTGTGCAATTCACCATTGTGCACACATCACAACATGCAAACGCCAAGCCCGTGCAAAATTATTGAGGTCAATAAAAAAAATTATTGAGGTCAATAAAAAAAATTATTGACCTCAATAAAATTTTATTGAGGTTGACAACGAGAATGTCAATGTAGCAACAATGATGTATAAGTCCCAAGCTTGAATTCCAACGAGAGCCTCGAGAACCATCACATCATAGCAACTCCACATTTATGCCATTGTTATTTTGATTATTTAATTTTTGTTATTTAATTTTGTTTGTTTTTATCTTGTTCTTTTTTTGGCAATATGTTTGTTTTTATCTTTGCAGCTTTGGATCCTGACACCACCATTGCCGTTCCATCTCCACTGCCAGCACCTTTGCTTCAATCAGCTCCAATTTGTCTTCAATCTCCTTCAATCAAGTTAATTTTGCTCCCCCCTTTGCTCCTTCTTAAGGCAAACCCGTGCTTCCAACCCATCACCACCAAACTGTGCATCACCTTCAATCATTCTCTTCAGTTCACAATCACAATCATCCATGGCAGCCCGTGCCCAATTCACTCAAGCCAACCCGGCCAAGCTTCCATTTCACCAATCACTCTAGGACTGCCATCCATCCAGAGCACCACCATACCTGCAAAATCACAATCACCAGGTACCCAAACCAGTCTTCATCACAAACAAACCACAATCCTTACTGCCTTCGCCTCACCCAGGCCGACGAGCACCCATCTAGCAACAGATTCAGCACCACCACCTTCAATTACACAAAGCCCACGGCTCAATCAAGCTTCAGCGACTCAATTTGGAATCACAATCCGCCACCCTGACTTGATTCGCACCACCATGAAATACATACCCGATGGAGTGTGAGAGAAAGACCATGCACAATCCATTTTTTAGCACTGAAAATGCTATGATATCAGGATTCACACCATCATGGACAAACACACTTTGCTTTTCCTTCTTCTACCCAGAACAGAGCTTGTAGCTCTTCTTCCCTCATAGCCATCTTTTACTTTTGGGTTCACTGGCAGAAATAGAGCTTGATGAGAGAGATTTCAGAAAGAGAGCCCAGTCTCCATCCTCTCCGATCATCACCTGGCGAGAGAGAGAGAGAGAGAGAAAACGCAGTGAATTGAGAGAGAACTGGTCTCCTCGAACTACCACCGGAGCCTCACCGAGTCACCGCCGGCCTCCATCTCGCCGGATCTTCTCTAGACACCTAGAGATCAGCAGTCATTCGATCTCTGTCATCGAAGCCTCACCGTGACGGACCGAGCCAAATCGGCGAGTCATAGCCCGATTTCTACCCCTGCCATTCTCTCCTGCTCAGACCGATGTTCCTCTCTCTCGAGCTCTCTCATCTCGCCTCCTCTCTCTCTCTCTCTCTCTCTCACACACACACACACACACCCTAAACCTTCGACGACGAGATCAAACATGGTTGACTGAGAGTGAAAGAAAGAAAGACAGAGAGAGTTAATATCAGCTCAAGGGTAAAAGTGTCACAAAAAATTACATTTTAATATTTTTGTCCTTGTTGGGAGTGAAAGAGACCCAACTGAAACTTTGTGGGAATTATTTAAAATCTATCAAACTTGAAGGGAAATATGTAGTGTAAATGAGAACCTATTGGTTATTTACCTGTTTTTAAATATGGGGTATCAAAGTATCGATTGGGCTTAAGTTTGAGTATTATTTGTGAATTTTTCACTAATATGTATTTAATAATAAAAGTATACGGGAAATACCCACCAAGTCCACACGTGGCAACTTTTTGCCCAACAAGTTTTGCTACAGTAAAAATTTGCCCACCAAGGACAGAAATATCTCGAAAATTTTATTGTGGTCAGTAAAATCCATTGTTCATCCATTTTTATTGACCACAATAAAAATTATTGTTCATAAAATATTTTATTGAGGTCAATAAAAAACGGTGAACAGTGAATTTTACTGACCACAATAAAAATTTCGAGACATTTTTGTTCTTGATGGGCAAATTTTTACTGTAGCAAACTTATTGGGCAAGAAAAAGACCAGGTTGATCAATGTCCACTTCATTTTGATGATGATTACCACCAACATAATTAAATTTCACACGACCATTGTCATCATTCATATCCATAGAAGTCAGTGTGAGCGTTGGAGCTGCACAAAAATATATACATGAAACCAGAATTTTTGGTAGTTAGAAATCAATTAGACGGATTTAATTTATTACTATATATCTTACATGCGTGTTTGCAAACTAGAGATTTGTGAGATTATGGGATGTTGTGTTTGCCAATATGCATTATATATAGAGCAATTTTATCATGAAAAATATATAATCATAATATATCAACGGTTATTATTAGAGACAGTATTGTCTATATGTTTGATCCCAGTTAAGTGTCTCAATTTTCAATTTGATTTTTTTTTGTGCACATCATTTTTTGTGTTGATCGAGATCCAACAAATGAACCGTTTAGATTGTCGAAATAAAAATGCATTATGGGCTTTATATGCAATCCTTGCATCAAACAAAGATCAGGGAAGGAAGCTCTCTATATATGTTTGAACTAACAGAAACATAAATGTACTGCATCTATGAAGTACGTACTAGCAGTCCAGCACTGCACATTGTGTCTAAAAATCCAAGATTTACACAGCGGTTTTTTTCCTTCTTTTTTTGGGGAGTTGATTCATTGCTTTTATTATTTCTTCTTAACTATATATCAAATTTAAACGTGATAATAACATTCATATAAAGACACTATTATGACAGAATTACTTGCAAGTAGAAACAACGACATGAAAAATCTGAGTACCAGTCCATTGTTTGAACACAGTTGCATGCACCACAATGGTCATCAATTTCATCACCAGTACTACCACCACCACCAGGTGTTTGATCATCACTAAAGCCATTGCTAACTAGAGAGTGAGACTTGAGTATTATCTTTTGGGTTATGAACTTATGCTGGTAATGACTATGAGAGGCTTATAGCTAGCCTTAGAGTGAGGGACTTTGCTTTGTTGGCATCTATATATTAAATTTTCAACTGACCTTGGTAGGGAGAGATTTTTCAGTGAGGGTCACGCCACGTGGACCGGCCCTGATTGGCCACTATAGGATAAAAAAATATTTTCGGATTAAAATATTATTTGAATAAAAATAAACAAAGGCGGGGGCCAATCGGGGGGGGGGGTGGCACGTGGCGTGACCGGCACATTGAAAAATTTCTCGTAGGTGGGAGGTTGAAGCTTGAAATCCCAATTTAAAAAAAAAAAACAAAAAAAAACAAAAACTAAAAGATAGAAACATTTATACTAATATTTGATTGTTCCTCCATTTGTAGTTTGTAGTTAAATTTAAGTAAGGACATTGAAGTACGTGAACCATCAACCCTAGCTAACTCATCAAAATGGTGTTTGGCTGCATGTAGCACAAAGAATATTTAAGAAAACGTATTCTTATGTATAACATTTTATCATTGTTTAAGTTTGCAACTTATTCATTAGACCGAAATTATGCATCCAAATCAGGAGAAAATAAAAAAGGAAAAAATTCTTGTCCGACTCAAGTTGGATATATGTGTCTAAACTCTCTCTCATTGGCATACATTTGGAAGTGTAATTTCATGATTTGAACTATTAATCTTGTAAAGAAATCTGTATACATCAAATCTACAAAAAAAAAATCAAAGTAAACATAGATCGTTCATTCATGCAATTGCATCAAACAAATGGACGGTTTGTCGTGAGAATGTTAGCTTTTACCAAAATCGTACATTTGTTTGATATAATTGGATGAGTTAACGATCTCCTAATTTGATTTTTTTTGCAGACTTGATCTATAAAAGTTGTTTTACACGATCAACAGTTTTTTTTTTTTTTTTTAGGGGAGGGGGATTTGGGGCTCCAAAGTTCGAAATTGTGGGGAGGGGGGCTTCGAACCCGGGTTAGGAGGGGGTCCACAGCTGGACAATACTCAGTCCTCACGATCAACAGTTCAAATCATGGAATTACACTTCAAAATGTATGTCAATAAGAGAGAGTTTGGACACATATGTCCAACCTAGGTCAGACAAGAGTATTATTTATTATAAATAAATAAAAATTTGAGCGGCAGGCGATACA
The DNA here is from genome assembly GCA_030142095.1 of Rubus idaeus. Taxonomy (NCBI): domain Eukaryota; kingdom Viridiplantae; phylum Streptophyta; class Magnoliopsida; order Rosales; family Rosaceae; genus Rubus; species Rubus idaeus. Next base: position 24,075,952 of record CM057968.1, on the reverse strand, counting down.
CTATTTCCTAATAATAATAAAAGTTTTTTTATATGAAAAACGAAATTACAAACAGAAACCTCTACACCATCCTACATTCGAAGAGTCAAAGTGAAAAGCCGGAAACACTGAGAGAGGCAGACATCTATCCTAGGTCCTACATAAGGAATAAGGAGAATGACCAATGTTTGTAATGGTATCAGCAGTGAAGTTGGCTTCTCTAAAGATGTGGACAAATTGGATGTCTTGGAACTGGGAGGCAAGCTCTGAATATCTTTGCAATCATCTTGAGTTGCCAAGGGACATAACACTTATGAAGAACACAATCAATGATAAGCTTAGAATCTCCTTCCATTTGAACTTTGAGGAGATTTTGACATATCACTACACAAAGACTTTTCCGAAGAGCAAGAGCTTTCGTAATGGGAACATGATAAGCCGTAACTTTTCTAGTACCAGCAAAAACTGGACACCCCTCCTCATCTCTTATGACGACACCAATAGATGCACTTTGATTATTGACAACCGAACTATCAAAATTGAGCTTTGTAAAATCTTGGTTGGGTGGTTTCCATTTGATGGAATCCTCCATAGGCTTTCTTATAAATCTCTTGGAGGGGTTGGAAATCATAAAATCTTTGGCAACAACTTCAGCAATATGAATAATTTTGTTGGGGCTGGGGGGAGCTAGCTTGATTGAAGATCCAATGATTTCTGGTATCCCAGATTTGCGAACAAATAATTAATAAGAAAGCCAAGTTATGTTGACCATGCCTTTTGTCAGTTTTGTCAGATAAGATCTTATAAAAACAAGGTTACACGTAATGAAACATCACAATTTAGCACAACAAAAAGAAGCACGTACGGTCTAAGTAACAACATCTACTAGTGATAGCCCAAAAGCAAAACAGTGAGTATAAACTCTGAAACCATTTAAACGTTTGAGGACTCTAAATACTCTTTGTTTCCTCATAAGTTGCATACGAATTATTTTTGTCCCCACCTGAAAAAAGAGACATGAAAACCCTAAAACACAAAACCTAACAAAAAAATCCTAGAAACTCTAAGGGTAGCTTTGTTGTGAGCTCCCTTCCACCTTGTAAGATTTTGCTAGCACAATTAATCCTTCATCTAATCAAACTGTCGTTGGTGGATCAGTGTTGATACTCCTAAAATCTCGACACTTGGAAGGCTTAAGCATGTGATTCAAATCAAGAACATGAAAAATCAATCATCAACGATAAACTATGAAGATCGCATACTAAGGGGCTGCCCTATCTCGTTATGACACTCTCTCGGCATCCTGTAAGTTCTCCATAATGTTTTATGCTATACTATGCCGTTACCTTATCGAATTACAACCTACCAGATATATAATTGGGATAAACATTCAAACGTTTGAATGTTTATGTAATTTATTTTGCCGTTGCCTAATTAATTTATGAAATTAATTCATTCCAATAATGTGTTGGGATAGCCAAACAGTGTGTCGCACTGTGGCTTAGGTTCATTTAGATGAGTACAGAGATACATGAATGAAAAACAAAAAAAATTATCACCTTCTAGTAATATGGTTCGACAAATGTTACCTGACAACTTATCTCGAAACTCTCTTGCCAGAGTACATGTTGATCAAGTGAGGGTTTGCAATAACCACTTCAACATGTAATATATCATGGTGATCACAAATCACTTAAGTGACTTGACGGTATTCCATGTCACCTATATCAATGTATTGATCCCCAAGATATATATAATTGGGGGGGGGAGGAATGTGTGGTTGGATGAGGATTCTGCAGATCCAACGGTTAGAACAAGTACACATGTACTTTGGTGGATACAAAATTTTCGGTGTCACTATATACTCATGTATAATGCATGCTTCTCATACAAGTTATTTTTTTCGTAACATTTACCTCAATGAAATGGTAATTAAGAAAAAAATATTCGTTAAGATAAATAAGGTATTCAATGGAATAAAATAGGTTTTCATTTGAGTAACCAATACATGTTAGCTTGTAGAAAATTTCTTTTTAAGATCTTGGGTTTTTTTTTTTGGGACTTCTTTTTATTTGTCTATTTATTTTCTTTTCTCACATAAAATTCATGTTTGGGTTTAAATTTTTACATAATTAGTTAACTGTTGGCACAGTTAAAAGGAATTATCAATTTAGGTCCTTTCAGGAACGTACATCCGGTAAAACTGAAACAATACAAAAAGATTAACATATATGGTCTCTGTTCAAGGATAGCATGCATAAATCGTAAAAGAATTGCCAATCGACAGAGAATTTTTACAATATCAACCAAGCATCTGAGGATATTTGTGGTTGAGACTACAAGATACGTACAAGTCGATCTGAACTGTCTACGCATTGTTTCTTACTTTCTTTCATGAATGCCACTCAAAATTTCGGAATCAGATTCATGGTATTGTTGAGGTGTGGCAGGCATGCATTGACAGTTGAGATCAGACATGGCATCTTCAGATGTTCAGCTAAAAAACAATACTATTGCAGTAAGATGAATAAGCACGGTACCAGATTACATGATGATGTACCAAACGTCCAAACCTAATGCAGGGTGTTTGCGGAGCTAGCTAGCTATTATTAGAGTTTCATTCTCTCCCTATATATCAATAATCTATATGAACTTGGAAACATACCAATTTTCAGTAATGTTCCACACATGCATGTTCTTGGTGACTTCGTCCGTATGAACTCTGCTAATTTAGTACAGTCTTTCTCATGTGCGCATGTGGAGAACTAAAAAATGTTGATCTTATTGATTCGACAATATGGACTAAATTTTATCAACAATTGTTAGTCATCCCCTATGTACGTACATATAAGCTCGTATGACATGCAAATTAGTGTTCCTTAATTTTACAGTTTCTTATTCTATTGGTCGACCTTGTAATCAGTGAAGCAGTATTGTTAATTAAATCTTGTTCATATGTTTGATGTTTAGCTAATTGTAGGTAATACGTACAGACCTTTAGGTAGCTCAATCCTGAAGGGAAGCTTAATCTAATGTGCTCCATGTGTCTTATCATTAGGCCAATATTAGTTGCAAGATATTTGAAATTCGTTCCTCAACCACTGATTAGTTATTTAGTGGGAAAAGTCATATGTTAGGTAAAATATATGGAGCCTCATGGAATGGAATAATGGTTCTGATTTGTTAATGTATTAGTGCATTCTAGTGGAGTGGGAAGTTGACCCATAATTGTTGCAATTAATTTATTGATGAAAACGAAGACCAAGATGTGTTCTTCCTCGAGTAATCAATCAATGCCACCCAGATAGAGGTAGGACCGTAGGAAAAACCTATCTTGGGGATCAAGAAGTTATACATGTCGAACTCAACCAAGCCATTAATTTGAATGCAAGTAATTAACTAGTAGTGTTTTCCTAGTCTGTTAATCACCATTAGATCTAAATTCAAGGATGTTAAGAAGTTAAGTTATGGTGTTCTTGGTCAATTATATTAAAGATAAACCAACTTCCTATAGCAATAGATTAGTTCTCTACAATATTAGACTAACTCAAGATCAAGCCTTCTAGCAATGCATAAAGCCAATTTATCATTATATCGAACTAATATACTTGATATGTTGATATATTAATATACCGTAAACGAAACCGAAGTTGTTGAAAATAAAATAAGCTTTAGCTTTCATATATTTACTCAAATGAAATTCAACACTCAAATTTCTTGAGGCAACTTTATAAATTACTTTTTAGTTTCTTTAATTCCTTTACTTTATCAAAGTAAAAAGGGAAATATGGTTTTCTTTTTCATCATACTTTTAAGTAGAATTTAAGATTTTACCCTCGATCAACATTTTGTTTTGTCTTTCTAGCCAAGAAAAGCAGAACCATAGCCATATGATGAAATGGAACATGATAAAGAAAAACAACCTCTGTACAAGAAACACTACCTTAATATATTATTTCAACGAGGAAACTAAGATGCCCTGCCTGCCAACTCTGTTTCAATTAGTACAATGAGAAAGAAGATGAATCACCCACTTGGGATGTGCTTGATGATCTTGTATACTTCTTCGATGAAGAAGAAGAAGACGAAGATGGTGATGACGAAGACATGTCCGACCTTCTTCTGAGCATCTGTCTCATCCCATCTGCAACTCGAACCGCAGGATTGGATTTGAATTTACCACAGAAGGACATGTGAGCTCGCACAGCTTCTTCCATGCTGAATGGCTTTTTGCCTTTGCTAACCTCGTCTCTTACTGCTTCCGAGCACAACCCACAAAGCCATTTCCCGTCGAACTTGGCCTTCACCTCTGTGATGTAGTCTTGCGTGCAATCCTCTTTTAGTCCACAACACTCGCACTTCACCAACTCAATCTCCATTTTCCTGGTCCTTCTTCCTTCCTTTGATCTGATTTGCAGAGAATCGAGAAAGGTGGTCTTCTTTTTCCTAGTAATGATGTTGCAGAAAGTGGGTTTCCTTTTGTTTTCTCTGAGAATGGATGCTATTCGTTGTTGCTTCAAGGAGGTCTGCGAAGTGTTTGATATATGTTCTCTGAGATAGAGCTTTTATGTTTGGGATGATATCTTTTGATTAGTTATGGTTGGGAATTCAGGATGTGTCTGTCTGAGAAGGGGGGAGATATGGAAGAGGTTCTAGCCTTATAAGGTGAGGGTAGGGAAAACTGCCATAATTTCCTCCATGTTCTAAGGGAAATGAGACAAAGGTGGTCGGGGGGTCCTCAAGTTGGCCCTTTCTAGCATCAAATACTTAATTCCTATCCCCATAGATAAAATTAAAGTCTAAAACAAGGCTTGTGTAGGTTTGGGGTTAGTGGTAAACTCTCTGTTTCATCATTAAGAATGATGTATAGATATAAAAAGTGCACTCGTTCTCCTATCTGTTACTACATGACATGCATCAATAATCAAACTGATCATATTTTCAGTTACTTTTTGTAAATTTACGTTGAATTCGTTTGGATATCTAAAACGGTGCAAACATACAATAAGTATTATTTTTTTAAAGTAGATATATAGTTCACAATGAAGACGAAAAAATGAATCGTGCTCCCAAATTTCAAGAACCGCAGATTTTGACCGTATTATGATTCATCCACTTTTGAGATTCATTTTGCAAAATGAATAATCATTTATTTTTAATAGATTTCATTTTTCAGTGCGAGTGGTTAAGGTTTTGTGATAAACAAACTTTAATAGAGATAATATATAAATTTATATAAACACTTTTATATATTATTTTGGTCGTTTCCTTGTTGGTTAGTGACAGTTACTTTCGGTTGAAATGGTTGAGATGGCTTCACTTGGCTTTGTCTAGCTTGAAACTATTGGCTGAGCCTGGGTGGTTTGTTTGGTTCCATGAATGTATTGACTATTTTTGACCATCTGACCAAATTATTGTGAGAGAGAGAGAGAGAGAGAGAGAGGCTTACTATAGTAATAGGCCATCAAGACCCATGCAGCCATGCTTGTTTGACCAAAGGCGTTGGGTGGTTCAACAGCCAATGATTAATCAAGTCGTAATCATATACTCTCTTTTTTTCAATACAAAAATAAAAACAAACCAGAGGGGAAAACCCCTAAAACAACCAGAACCTACTTGATCAAATATAAAAGCGAAAGCTATAGACATAGAAAAAGCATTGGACGAAATTGCAGGAGAAGAGAAATGGTATGAACATAATGAGCTAAAACATCTATCACGAAGTTTGCTTCTCCAAGTATATACTTGAAGAATATAAAACAGAATCATATATATTATCTTTAAATTATGGTTTGAAAAAAAATTAGGTTCGAACTCTTTCTTATTAATTTATATATATTCGGCAGTTTAGTCTATAATCTAATCTTTTCATCTTTTAAATCAATATTTAAATATCATTTGTACACAAATTTAATGTTAACATACATCGTTTATTCATGTAATTACATCAAATAAATAGACGGTTGGTCATGAGAATGTTAACTTTCACTAAAATTATTTATTTATTTGATATAATTAGATGAGTTAATGATTTTAAATTTGGATGATTTTTTTTGTAAATATGATCTTCAAATGTTAATTTAAAATATGAACGGATCAGCTCATAGAACTAGATTGCCGAATGTATGCAAATAAGAGAAAGTATGGACACACATGTCCAACTTGGTTCAGACATAATTTTGTTTTCCTTTTGGTTCATATAGCAGAAGATACGTACACAAAAGTAATGAATATTTTTTTTTTGGTCAATAAAAGTAATGAATATTTGATATAGAGCTATATATGTATATTTTGAGTTTAAATCCCCTAAAGAGAATTATGTACCCAATTGAAAAACTAGTACCACGTACTGATCTTTTTAAATAGTCGTGCCACACTCTAATTTTAGTTTCATGCACTACATTTTGCTGGTGCAGAAAAATTATATGACATTTAATTTGTAATGACGACAATTAAAATTGAAATATAATTATCACTATCTTTTCTTTCAAATCTTCTTACTTTTGCTCTGCATTATTTGCTCTCTTGGCCAGTGATGCAACTCTTATGGAAATGACAAATATTTCCTCTCATATCCATTAGTCATGAACAGCTGAATGTGACATAACAATTGGCAAGACACCAAAAGATGACATGAAACTTGAATACTCAACAGACAAGGGATGCTTATGTGCTATATATATAGTCAAAATTCAAGTGTTCGTTTTACTAGATCTTAACCACCTGACAATGAAAACTATATATATATATATATATATATAGAATAACAAATTACATTCTACGTACTCTCCTATCTCTTTATTCATACTACACATTGAACAATTAAAGCGTTGTAATTTATCTCCGTACGTAAGGAATGTAATGGACTATATCTTAAACTCGTTGTCAATTGTCGTATAATTCTCGTTTCACACAAATATATCCTAAAATTAATTAAAGTGCACGAAACTGCCAATCGTCCTCCTATCCTTATAAAAATGACTCGAAATATGACTTCATGTAGTTTGAAGCTCTGATTTTTAAAACCTCAAAATATCCTTATGGAAGTCTAAGCTGAAACAACCTTATGCAACAAGCATAATATTTGTCAACAGCAAATAAAAGGAGCTAAGATTTCACACGAAATAAACATTAGAAGATGATTGTATCGTTTTAATAATAGAGTATCAAAATGAAAGCACCCCCAAATAAATTCTAATTTTGTAAAAAGAAATTAAAGGAAGTACGGGCGATGCATTGTTGAAATGTTCTTTGGCCAAATTGCAATACAATGACGCACTACGTGACTGTGGCATCGCATCATTAAGATTTTTTTTTAAGAGAAAGTCACATCATTAAGATTTAAAAAGGGAACCAATATTTATATATGATTTTTGTTTAGGTGTCTAAGAAATTAATCCATGATTGAGAACGTGATACTCTCAGATTTTCAACATTATCATTTTATGGCTGTTATTATTGAGGACGCTCTCTATTATTGAGGACGTTCTCTATGAAGATTTTTGTACTTGTACTCGAAATTCAAGCTCTACGTTATCCTCGAGGTCTTTTTTTGTCATCGTTAATAAATAACTATCTCTTCTTCTGAAAAAAAAAAGGTGTGTGGCTGCTTTAAATTGATTTCCTTCTCAAGCTATCAAGTTGACATCACTAATCCACATCAGATTTTCCACGTCAAATTTAGTCCCTTAGGGTTAACTTAAATGATAAATAATAATAATAATAATAAATAATAATGGAAAAAGGATATGAAAATGAGTTAGAATGATGATAAGTCTGGTGGCACAAAATATTAGTTTTTTAGCCCTTACGATATTGGCCAAGAAGGAAAAAGGAAAAAAAAAAGAAAAAAAAAGGAGAGAGAGTTCATGGCCTACTGAACCAACTGTAGTAATCTACCTCAATTTTCTGAATGTTGAACTTTTATCGTATAAATTCATACTACACCGACATACATACACATTATTGAGTCGAGAGTTTAGACTGAGATGTAACTACTGAAGAGCCCAATTGGGGATTGTAGTGTTGGAAAATACTCTCATATATACAAACTTGTTTGAATGAGCTAGTTTAAATTTTCCCTTATTCGCATATATTATGAATTGTAATTTTATAATTCAAACCATTCATTTGTTAAATTATCCTTGTAAAATAGTCTTTACAAAAAATCAAACAAAACGGAGATCCTTACTCATACAATTATATCAAATAAATCGTTCATTTGTTTGATGCGATTGTATGAATAAACAATCTTTGTTTTAGTTAATTTTTTAAAATGATAATCTGAAAAGAGTGATTTAGAAGATAAACGGTTCAAAACTCTATATTTTAACAAATGATGAGGAAAAACTAAATATATGAGAACTTTATTATGTGTTATGTAAAAAAAAATTTTAAAAATAATATGATAAAATTGAGGGACAAATTATGAAGAAAAACTAAATAAACGAAAACATTTCTCGCACGCAATTACGACTTTGCGCATGCGCATAGTGCATGGAGAGAGACTAGTAATTGCTAATGTACATTATACACAAGGACCATATCCTTTGCTCTGATTTGCTATATCATTAGATATATATCAACTTATCAAGTGATGACCCTACCCACCTATATATTAATTGGAGTATGTTAGGTGCTAACAGTAGTGCACAAAATACACCAATAATTTGAAACATTGAATGAAAACATATGTGGTAGAGTGTCTGCACTCTGCACAGAAATCCTAAGACGATTTGATGATGAGTACGTTTGTTTGTGTACACATTTTTAAGCAACGTGAGGATAAGCACACTTGTCATTTGCGTGCAACTCTAATTTCTTTTGCGGGTTTGGATATACAGCTAAAAGTCTAAAACAAACCTAAAAGCCTAGAATAGAAGACACACATGTTTATAATTCAGGCAAACCTCAAATCAATGGGCCAATGGCTATATAATACGTTACCAAGGTCAATCGGCTTCTCTTTTTCTTTCATACATGGTGTAATCAGTTACTATTATTATTTAGCTTCGTCTTTCAGTTTGATCAATTTGAAGGTGGTTGCTCTAGAAATTTTTCGTTGTAAGTTATTTTCCTATAAAAAAAACTGTAACAAAATTTTCTGCATGCATGTGGAGTGCATATTCGATGAATTGTAGTTTAATACGTGCATGTTTATGTTAAGGGAGTTCGACTCTTGTCATTCTTTTCCTATCTTTTCCAACAGCATATCAATGCATGTAGGGTATACATCGAGAAGAGTTTACCATTCTGCATATATACAAAGTTTTCCCATTAACTCATCTCAGCAGCACAAAGTTATAAAGTGTAAGAGCATTTATCACAAAATATAGATGACAATATATATGAGTATTGAGTATTGACAGGAGTACATACCATCTATTTATTTACTTTAATTAATTTTTTTTATAACAAAAACGTCTAAGAAAAAGATTACACATAATAACTTACCTCTTAAATTGTAACAGAAAGAGTCACGCATCAAGTAATTTCACATATTTTCTTTGTTTTCTACGACGTTCTACTTAAAACAAAAAAAGGAGACACAACCACATCGTGAAAAGAGAGGACATAGAATAATGTAGACATACAATACGACAATCAAATTAGAAAACCCTAACGATGCTATATGTAAAACAAAAACAAAATACCAAATAATTACTCCTACCTAATAACACAAACCCTAGTTGATACGTCATGAAAAACCCTAAAGGCCTAAAGGAACCGACACTGCAAAAAAAGTTGGCAATAGACACCAACAAATGGTGTTTATTGCCTCGGTGACAATACAATATTAGTCACCAATGTCATTTGTCTTTTCTCAAAACTCATTTATTAGTCACCAATGTCGTTTGTCATTTTTTTCAAAACCCATTTTTTTAGTCACTAATATCCTTTTAGCCACTTAGCCAATGGACACCAACAAATGGTGTTTATTGCCTCGGTGACAATACAATATTAGTCACCAATATTATTTGTCTTTTCTCAAAACTCATTTATTAGTCACCAATGTCGTTTGTCATTTTTTTCAAAACCTATTTTTTTAGTCACTAATATCCTTTTAGCCACCTAGCCAATGGACACCAAAGATTGGTGTGCATTGCCCACTTTTTTTGTAGTGTGATGGATTAAGATACTCATGTTATATAAATCTGGCTAATAACTTGTCAGTCGTTGCATGTTAGCTTACACTCAATTTTCTCCCTCACGATGAATCCAAATACGTCCATTCCAAGATCACATCTTGTCCAAATTAATCCAAACGAATCAACTACTCTTTCCCTGTCGAGTAGTGAATATATAATTTACAGTGTCATTAAACAGTAATTAAAAGACAATATATGGGGTGCGGCTGTATTGCACCTTGATTTTATTGTACCCCGAACGGTGTTATGGTCAACTCGTTAGTTCTGACTTTTTTTCTTTTCTTTCCCCCCACTTTTTTTTGCGGGGGGTATTTCTCTCTCTCTCTCTCTCTCTCTCTCCCTCAATAAAAAAAAAACACCTCTTTCTCTTTCCAAGAAATGGGGGGTGGGGGGGCCGCGGCCCCTCCCCATGGGGGGGGGGGATGGGTCCATGGATCTGGTTGATCCGTTGACGGTTGATCGAGTTGAATTTGGTCACTCCCGGGAATGGTGGCTCTACAGGTTATATTATGTCTTCAGAACCCACCACCATAGGAGCAGCAACGAGAGTTTTCCGACGTGGTTTTGGGATGTGACGAGGGGTGTGAGTGCGGGGGAAGTTAGAGATTACGTAAGCTCGTCGTTTTAAGAGAATTCTGGGCTTCATTGAATTGATGATCAGTTCATGATCTTCTTTTAATTTTCACTCAATATATTGGTCCTTGTTTCTCTCTGGGTTGAATTAGTTTTCTAATTTTTGTTCACATGTGGTGAGTTTTTTTTCCGATCAACAATATGTGGTGGGTTTAATTGAAAAGGTTCATTCAAATGAATCACTATAGTACTTCAAATCTCATCAAAAAATAAAAGAGAAGAAATCAAGAAAATGAGAGAGACAAGGCTCGATTCATCAAAGCGTCAGCTTGAAGAAGAAAATGAGGGAGACAAGGCTGGAGAGAGAGTGAGAAACAAGGTTGGAGAGAGAGACAAAACAAGTCAATAGTTAAACCCACTAACGGTGTTAGTCTATTATTTTAATTTAAATAATAACAAAATTGAAATCAACGACCGTGAGTTAGCCACATCACATGGTACAATAAAACTCTGGTGCAATCCAGAATTCCCCCAATATATGATCCATGCATGTAACCCCTAGCTCTATATAGCTGACTAGCTAGCTAGCTTTAAGCGACCTAGAATCTGGTTTCCTTCAGGTGAAAACAAAGCTCTAACTATTCCATATATGCATTATCCATATCTATATATATAGCTCCTGATGAGGTCCATATATATATAGGGCATAGACAAAAGCATGTGGGGTTTCTGGCCCCAGGTTGAAGAGCCCCAGTACTCCACAAACACCATGGCCAAATACAGAGACCAGTCCTCGTCAATGATCAAACCAGACGACGCTGGAGTAGTAGTACTTGTCTGGTAGATGTCCGGCATTTCTAGTGGCCACGGGGCTATTCTCAATTCACAGAAAGGTGTTATATTTATGGCCCCAGTCCCAGACATTTATTTTGAGTTCTGTTGCACTTCATTCTTGGATAGAAACCGTGGGAACGACCAACTGATCGACTTCAACCATTCGTGGTTTTCAGATTTCAGTGAATTAATGATGGACCTTGTGTTTGAGTACAGATATGACTTCTTATTAGGTATATGTCTTTAAAAAAGTAACTAAAGATGATAATGCTCATGAAACTTTTTGAGTTTTTTGTCGAAGAAATCGAATTCCACTATTTCACTGTGCATTCTAAAGCAAGATGATCTTCGGGTCAGTCTTATGTAATTGTACCTAATTATTATACCTAGCTTAACTGAATCGTTTAACCATTTAGAATGAGTCGAAGTATGTTACATAATAATGTTTTGGTCTAAAACAAAATAATTTCTACATAGGACTTTTATTATGAACAATATCTGACATTTGAACTGTTAATTATTTTGGTACCTGACATACTAAAACTATCATATTGAGTACCTAACATTTGAAATCCGACTCAAGTTTGGTACCCACCATCCATGACGGCGTCAATTCACATGCCTATAGAAAAATGAGATATTGACTACAGGTAACAAAATTGGGTCGGAATTGAAATATTATGTACCAAAGTGATGAACAGTCCAAATGTTAGATACTATTTATGATAATAACTTTTCTACATATGCAATAACCTCGCAACCGATGTGTGTCTATTAGGTTATAATAAGTTAAAAGTTAAATAGGCCGGTAATCTCCCAAAGTTGTGTTAAGCCCTCATAAGATAACATCAATTTTTTTTTTTTGAATTTAACCGCCAACTTTTTTTATGTTTCAAGTCAGCAAACCAATGACCCAAATTCAATGGAAAAACAATACTGTAAGTGAGTTTGATTTTTTCTTATAATAATAATAATGAGTCAATTTAAGTTCGAATGCCAATGACGAAGTTTCTAGTTATATGAGTGCTTAACTATTAACTTTCATAATATGAAGCTAATCTTTTTCTAAGTTTACCACGTACACAATGTGTTCAATACTATACGAATCATACAATTTTTGGTTTCTCTCCTCAAATATCAAAAGCTTAAGAAATGATATGATTGTTAAATAACATTTCTTAATCAAGGGGTGATGGCTTTCAATATAATCCTCACAATGTTTCATTTAGCCTAGCTTATTGGCTAAGATCGAGTTGGCTTAACAAAGAAAACATTGAGCCACCTAGAAGTGACAGTTTACCTTGTTCATCATTGCTGTGGTCAAGACATAATTTTATGTCCTTTGCATAGGGATTTATATACCCTAGGTTGAGGCATTATTCTAACAATTTGTTTATAAACTAACAAATTCTTTGTGCATAATCATTTCTACTTTGGATTTATGCCAATATACATTGTTTTCAGGTCAATGATTAATCACATGGGGTTCTTGTTTGGTTCTCATTATCATATCAAGTGTTTTCTCAAGTATTTGATATGGAAGGTGGAGGAGTTTGTTCAAAATTAATTTTCTTCACATGGGAAACCACATGCACTCTCTACGACTCTTTGCTTAATTGCCTCCTTTCCAAGACTTCCTCTCTCCCACTCACCCAATTCAATTCGGTACTAATCAAATCAATCATTTGGCACTTACAAGTTACAACTCAAGATAGTTGGTGTGGCAGAGAAGTCTAAATTTCATTAATGTATCCGTACATTAAGGTTTCATTTGGTTTACGAAAATAAAATGAAAAACAATCATTTCCTTACTTTTTTTATAGGCATGAGAAAATGAAATTTACATTAATTTAGAATACTATGAAAAGTAATAAATAAATAATAATATATGAAACAAAATTAATATTTATAATTTTATAAATGATTATTTTAGTCATAAAAGTAATGTAATTAATGCAATAAATGTAGAAAAGTAAGAGGGGAAATGAATCATTTTGGGGTGTGGAGTGAACCATGCATTTCTTCCCTTATTTTTTTTTCCTTCAAGAAAATATTTCATTTACTTTTGCAACCTAAACACAGGAAATGATTAAGTTACTTTTTTATTTTTTTTTCATATTATTAATATATATATATTGTAGCCGCAAGATCTAGATCTAGCTTTAGATATGGGGAGTGTGAGGGGGAGGAAGTGTGGATGGAGCAGCTCTAGCATTTTTGTAGGCCATGGTTGGCTGGGATCGGCGTGGTCGGAGCGGTGGATGGTGGTTTTCGGGCTTGGGGTTCTGGCCATGGAGTTTGAAGGGTGGAACGGGGTAGTGGTGGTGGGGAGCTGGCGGTTCGGATCTTCGCCGGCGTGGCCGGCGTCCCAATATTTTGACGAAGCTGCCGACGTGGTGTTGTTGTCATTCGATGGGGGGACACTAATGTGGATTGACGTCGGAAAGGGACCGTGGGTTGCTTGGACGGCTCGGGGGGTGGGTTTTGGCTGGATCTTTGGGACGCTCCGGGTGCTTGGCGTGGCTGTCCATTGGCCGTGTCGGTTCTTGCGCGTCCGACTAGAGCAGTTTTGTTGGGGCTGGGCCGTTTTGGGGATAGGTCTTGGTGTAGGCTTGTGGCCTATTCTGGATTTTTGCCTTGTTGGCGTGTTCTTTGCCCCCGCTGGGTTGTTTTATGTTTAAGCTTTTGCATTGGTTTTTGCTTTTGTGTGTTCCTTTGTTGTATTTTGTTTGCATTAATTGTTGTTGGTTTTGGGCATTCATCTTGTGAATACCTTGTTATGCCTTGTTGGTGGAAAATGCCCTTGTGGGGTGATGTGCCTGCCCTATGGCGACGGCGGGTCATAGCGAATTGGACGCTGCCTCCTAGTGGGAGGATGAGACATTGGGTCGCCTGTGTTAATTCTGGTCAGCCTCTTACTGGAATAGTTGTTAGTATACCTGTCCTTATGTGTCTTTTCGACGTTGTCTATTCAGTTGGTCTCCGCTTTTTTAAAGCTGTTGATGTAGGCATTTGCGCTCTATGTCACACTAGTACGTGTTTATTTGAGTTTGTGGCTGTATCGGAGACTCCTTTTATCGGGATGTTCTCTTTTATTACTACGAGGTTTTGGTTCATGTCCCCCTCGATGTATTTTCACCACCGCTCTTAAGTAATATAGTCGTTCACTTTCAAAAAAAAAAATATTGTAGCCGCAAGAGTCACAAGCCTCAAACAAATCATTATTGTTTCTTTATCTGTTGTGTGATTTACATAAGAACCCTAGCAGAATTATCCACAGAATTATGGCCCTAAGCATTTTTCAATTTCATAAACAGAACACAACCTTTGGGGTTTCAAAAGGATCAAAAGAATATGATTAATTGTTGATTATATAATGCTAATTAGCAATTTGTTTTTCACTAGGAATAATTGTGGGTTGGACATTATTATTGGACTACCTGTGCAGCTTTTATCCTTTTGCTGCATATACTATTATGTGTGGCATCTTGTTACTTTATTAAAATTTTGACCTTTCTCTTACTATTAAATCCACCTCAATCATTGGAAACTTGTACTATTCCCAACCTTCACCTCCATTTTATAAGAAGGCTTTTTGGTTTTGGAATGTTGCCCATGCTCTCTGATGAAATGAATGAAGAATCTTACCACTTTTGATGCCTATGAATAAATGTTAAAGAAAGGGAGGAATAAAATTGTCTAATGAATTATCTAATGAAACACCATGTATGAGATTTCAGATTAAGAACTTGGATATCAATTACTTCATAGAGATTTCTACGTTTTTATATGATAGTTCTGATATATACCAGTGCAGATCACTTGGATTAGCCATTGTATCACTATGGTGCGTGGGATAAGAATAATACCACCACCCTACTTTAGAGTCCCTTCTGGAAGTTTAGTCTGCAATCTCATGAGAACCATAGTTTTAGTTTACTGGGTGAGTGTCTGGTTTAAGCTCAACCTATCCAGTATGAGGATCCTGAGAATATTAAAGTTTCACCATCCCAAGTCCTAACTATTACCGTAAAGCCGTAAAAGGATTAACCCTCGATTAACATTCGGCAGTGTCGATTACTAGCATATTCTTTGAATGAAGAAAGACAGAATAGCACTTGGAAGTTGGAACACATTCCGCAACAGGATGAGAAATCAAGGGAAAATGCCATCATCGATTAAATCATGTCGAACAAAAATGATGTAGCATGAACCCTCTATGTTTATACTACGCCTAATGTGTGATATTTACAAAACTCTCTCTTTTATCTTGTTTGTGTGGAAGCTACTATGGGAGCAAAAGAAAAAACTAAGAAGTTAGCTTAGCCGCTTGGGGCTGAAAGAGATCATCAGAAGGGTGATGCACGCAACCTTGGATGAAGTTGGAGCTACGACCAAAGCTCAATTAGACTTCATCTCAATATCTGGAGTCTCCTCTGGCTTGGCATCAAGACGATCCTGCGGAAGCAGGCCAAGGAGCGGTAAAGGCAATAATGAGCTGAGATTGCACAAGATGATCAAAAAGGTCAAGTTATCAAAATTGTCTTTGGTTACACCAAGGAACTGTGTCAGACCAGCACCCATCAGCCCCCCAAGAACACTCCCTGCATTTGATATGGACATGAGGGTAGCGAACAGTGTTGCTTCCACTCCCTCTGGGCATAGTCTAGCAGCTAGCACAAGAACGGGCATGAAAGAAGCCTGCAACAAAATAATACTTAGTTTCATGCCAGAATCACTTGCAGGATTGTTTCTCCACAAAAAAGCAATAAAACTTAGCTACTTATATGCATGTGATTACAATTAGATTCAATAAATCAAAATGTTTTACTTATGGCAATGGACAATAAGACCTTGGACCAGAAATCCAGAATGATAAAATTAAGGAATCATGTATTCGTATGATATATAAATAATAAATTACATCTTCTACTAAGATACAACTGAGTACAGAAAAAGCCAACGATATATTAAATGTGTACCTGACCAAGAACTGTTATAATCAAAGAATCTCCAATTGAAAACCACTCATCACTAATACCAAATTTCTGGTTCAATCCAGTAACAAGGATAACCTGAGAAATAAGACCAATACAACTTACATAACAATTTAATTAAGCACAGTCAATTCAAAGATCAAAATATTCAAAGCCTTAAGAAAGTAACTCATATCACTAACCTGAGTCATCCCAATGACTGAGCCAAAAATAGTCGTTACAAAAAAAATCTTCCGCAGTGGAACATTTTTCAAAAACCCATTATACAGTCCAACACCAAGCAGTGATGCTACTGAGGTAACAAGCTTGACACGTCCTAGAAATTCTGGGGTAAAATGAAGTTTATTTGTGCTGAAGAAACAAAGAATCCTGTTATACTTTTGAAGCATATACTGAACACATTGAAAGTGTCCATGAAACACATGTAGCTACTCTTTAGAAAGTAAAAGATAATGACCACAATCATAAAGTGGATAGTGGGCATACATGAAATAAAACATGGCTGACTCTGAATGAGGGGTTGCCTGCCACAAGAAAATAAATAATGTGGGAAATAATACATTGGGATGCTTAACGGCACCCCATAACTGAATTGCGCTCTGTTTCCAGCTTTCAAGAATATTATGACCAGCCAAAGGAAAATTTGACCCCTTTGCCACACCAAGCACAGGCTGCTCATTTACAAGAAGAGCAACTGCAGATGTCATAAGTGGTAGCAAAGCCGTGACACCAAAAACAAACCTGTGACATCAAATAATTAACAAGAATAGAAGGGAAAAAAACAAAATGCTGCTTCAGATCATTACCACTTTTCAGAAATGGGAAATTGCATTCTAAAGAGCCCTACTTGTGTACCTTACACCATAAGCATCCACCAAGGAGCCACTAAAGTAGGAACTTACAATTCCACCAACAGCTGAAGATCCCCAACACAAAGACTGAAGAGAACCTGACATGCTTTGTGACTCACCACGAGCCCTTTCCACGACCATGGAATCTACAACCTACACCATACTTCAGTTGTGATATGATTTATAGAATATGCCACAGAATTAAGAGGAATGAACAAAAAGGAGGCAACTTAATCGATTTATAATTACCAGTGAAAACAAATGGGTCGAATTCATCCCCTCAAAATGAAACCACAATCCTTAACTTTTCCATGGAATTGTTAGGGCATTTTTCCCTCAATTTTTTAAATGTGTCATTATTTAGAATCTCAAGGAAATGAATTAAGTATCAGAAACTCTCTCTCCATTAAGTATCTAAATCAAGTAATGGCAACTCAACCCTTAGATCAGATAAAGATGGTTGCTATACACATCATACACTATGTAATTAACATCTCCGCCATCCATATCCCATCTCAATCGGATCTAAGGCTGAGGTACTAATACTTCTATGAAAGAGATCGCCATTGCATTTTTTTTTATGCGCATGTTTTCAATTAAAACCAAATACTTATCTATGGTATACAACGAACCAAATATTCATTTAGAACATATGACTCCCCCTTCTACGCTGTATCCTTTTCGGAAATATATATATATATATATATGTATATATTTGATGCTTGTCACTCATCTTTCAAACCAAGGATTAATTACTATAAACAGATAAATAAAATATTCACTAGTCAGTTATGATATCTCAACTATGCTGTATCCTTATTTTCCAAGAATAATATGTCCATCAGGTCTCCCTATGAACGTTCATGAGTCAGCTTGAATATTAATTCAAATTCTGTTGTGTGCATCTCCTAACCATCAATTAAATTATAAGTAGCTAATAAAAAAAAAAGGAGAGCGAGAAAGAAAGAAACGTTATGCAGTAACAGATTATAAAGCATCTATTAGCCAATTGCAATTCCTATCTTCATCGAAAGGCAAAGTTTTCCCTGAAGTTGACAGTAAACATTATACAGACTGGAAGTCGGAACAAGTGAATTCATAACATAATCTGATTTCTTCAGTTCTATATAGTAGCCTTGAATTTCAGCGAGTAAATAAATTGCCAATTTAAAGTTCTGGCTGAAAACCATACTAGGCACATGTTCCGACACATAGGAAACCATAGCTTTAAAAAAAAAAATCAAACACGAGAAGGCAGCAACAAGCAAAAACTTACAACATCTGAGAAGGCAACAGAAAGAGATCCAAGAAGTATGCAGAAAGCCACACTAAACTTGTCATCAACAACAGTGGCCATCAAGCTCCATGACAGTGCACCAAGTAGCCCAGATAAAATCAAGTAGGACCTTCTTCGGTAGCCAAATAGTGGGACAGAATCACTGCAAGGACCAAACAATTGTTAAAAAAAAAAAATTGTAACTGCGGGATTCCAATATTAATATGAAGATAGCAAATAGAATCACACCTAATAAATCCATATACAGGTTTAATGAGCCATGGTAATGCAGAGAAGCCGGATATCACAGCTGTCTAGTCAAAGAGTATAACTTTGTCAGCCATCAAGAATATGAAAGTTACAAGACAATTCAAAGAAAAAGAAAACGCACCCTCAAATTAGTGATTTAAAGCCAGGATACCATTGTCCATAACAATTTTTCAAAACTAATTAGGATCCTCGAAGTAAATTATTATCACTGTGCATACCCAGTACCAACATCAATTTAGCACACAGTTTATTGAGCATATGAATACAAAGAATGCTTTAAAACCTTGTACCACAAGTCATAAATATGAATACAAAGACGTGCATAGTCCATACCTCAGCAGGGTCTAGATGCAAATCGTCCTTCATATAAAAACTGACTGCAAGCCTTGCTAGGCCCAAAACACCTTGAACAAAATATACCATGGCAACAGCCACATTATCAGGTGACAAATCCACCCCAAATAATTTGGCATAGCTCACTCCATGTTTGTTCTTGTGAGGAGCTGTTTTGCTTGGAGAGGGCATGTTTGTCTCTCCCTCCCTATTACTTGTCACCACATCTCTTTCTCCAGCCCCTGCTTCTACCACACATATAAGCAACTGAGTGAGTGAAAAAAGCTAAGGAAAGATTGTAACCTAAGAAATTGATTGGTTCCCATAAAACATACAAAAGCTTCTATCTTTATCACATTCTGCTAAAACCCAATTTAAGCTAATAATCATCATCTCAATCTTCCAAGATAAGATAAAAAAGAAAATTGATCAAGTTCAAACTCACACAGATATTCATACTTGCACTATAACTATGAACTCTATATACGAAACTAAAGAGAAAGAAACAACTTACGAATCCTGGAATCGAGGAACGGCTCGTCGTCCGAGTCCAGCCGGGAAGGCGGTGACGGCATGGGAATGGCGACCGACATGTCGTGTTGGATAAGTTTCCGGCGGGTTCTGCGTCGGTGGCGAGTTCTTCTGTGAGCCGCGACGACCAGAGTGGTCGGTTTCCGGCGGATCCGAGAGACGAAGAGTGGTGGAGCGAAGAAGGCCGAGGACAAAATTGGGTTTCTAGAGGGTAAGATTGAGATTGAACAAAACGTTGGCGATTCCATTACAAAATTATTTAATACCAACTGTACGGCGCACTCTCTTTTTTCCTGGTGCGGATTTTAAATTTTAATATTCAATGATTTTTTTGGGACGGTAATGCCCCTGTGGTTTCTGTATTTCTGGTGTAGAAATGCACACGTCCGGCTAGCTCTGCTCAGTGCTTCAGTGGATCAGTTAAAAAAAGGCACGTGGCCCAAAGCAAATTTATTGGGCCAACTTCATAGTTCATAAACATCTTGATAGAAATTCTAGAACGGAAAATTGATACGAGTGAGTGAGTGACTGAATTTCGGAATTTTTTTTTGCTGAGGAGAATTGAGTTTCGGATCTTGATTCTGGAGAAATTTATCAAAATGGTACTGTACTTAGAAAGAAAAGAAAAAAAATATTATACAGAAAAAATATCACGATTTTCTACATTTTTTTTCAATTAAAATAAAAAATTAGGCGATATCAGCCTTTTGTTAGCAATCTTTATGTGAAGCGCCTACATAAGCTTCTTGTAAAGAGGAAATGACCACTACACTCGGGAATCCGACCACTGCCCTGTGAATGTGGCTTAACTTTTCAACAAGGAGGGGCTCCTGCCTAGCTACTTCTAATAGTTCTAACAAAGACACCAAGTTCCTTGGCATTTTTAGAGATGCTTGCAGACACAAAACTGAACTTCAGTAGTGCTTATCTGCCTTATCATCCTAGCTCAGACAGGTGGACAGATAGAGGCATAGAGGTAATCAAGCATTCCTTGGGAAATTGGGGGAGGAGCTTAGTGGACAAGAACTTGAAGTAATTGGATTAAAAGTTATGCCAGGCAAAGTTTACTTTCAACAGGTCAGCCAACATGAGCACTTGGCCGGGTTTAATTAGTCCTTAATTTCTACATCAATTATGGTTACACTCCCAGGTTTCTAGTTTAACGTACTTTTTCTCGTTCTTAGACTCCAAGAAGGTTATAGCTAAGGAAGCTAGATCAAAGGTTTAAACGAGTCCGATTCTAAGTACAAGGTGACTGTGAGAAGGCTAGGGTAAACAGGTGGAATTTGAGATGGAGATTTTATATGAGTTGTGATGAGTGGTGACCAAGAACCGTTTTTCTGTGGGAGACTATAACAAATTAGTTGTAAGAAAGATTGGTCCAATGAAGATTGTAGAGAAAACGAATCCTAGTGCTTACAACTTTACAAGTTGGAAGCTCACTACTCATGTCCGCACTTCTTATATCTTCAATGTGAATCATCTCATTCTTTATCATGAAGATAGTTCTGAAGATAAACCGTTGAATTCGGGGCAAATTCTCTTGAACTTGGGGAGGATGATGTAGCTTACAGGGCTGAGAGATGCATACAATTAAGGGAGATAAGCGGAGAAAAGACTAGAAGGAAGAAGCCGAGCGAATTGGAAGAACTAGATGTGTGACAGGTCACCATGCTATGACTCTTGGGTTGAAGATTAGCTTTGGAAGTTGGTGAGCTTTGGCCTGTTGATTATTTGTAAAATCAACATTGTGGAGGTCACACGTTCAAATCTCGCTGACATCTAGGGATAAGTGGAGTGAGGATAATAAAAACGGTCGTTTCTTATAAAAGCTTCGGAACATCATTATCGGTCATCACCCTAGGTCCTTGACCGATTGTCGTTCAGCGATGGGTCGCCAAATATAATATTTTTTATTTATGTTGTTTTAAGAATTGGAACAAAAACCAGATCCGTGATCATCTCCCAACGAGCATGAACAGTCGTTGTGACCCTTGGATTGAAGATTATCTTCTGGACGTCACAATCGGTCATCACCCTAGTTCGTCGACCAGTTGTGCTTTCGCGAAGGGTCACCAAATCCTCACAACTAGCTGTGATGATTCAGAGACCGGTTGTGGTTTATTTTCGTTGTTTTAGGGTTGCAAAACTATTTAAATCCGTTTGTCCTATATCTATTGCAATAATTTGATACAATATAATTTGAGAGTTTTCTCATCTTTTTTTCATTAAATCGGCATTTTAAATTAACCGCAGATAGACAGTGTTCAATCCTTATCTATTTTCCAAGAAGAAAAACAACAATAATTGAAATTCTATTTAATTATTTTTAGTTATCTCACTTCTATTATTTGTTCCATCATGATGTGGTGCATTCACTTCATCTAGGGGGAAAAAAAAGGTACTATTGCAGTTGTGATTGATACCAGAATTTATATACCAACAAATTGTGTCAAAATCTAAAGAAAATGTCATTATGCTTCAGTTTCCTTACAATAATGTCCAATCATGGTTTGGGTAGGAATATGATCTTCTTCCTAATGTGACGTGTAGCTCCATTAGCTGGTTCAATATATTTATGGAGTCTATGTTTTACCTCTAGTTTTACTGGAGAGTCATTTATGATAACCTACAAGTAACTACATATCTACATTCTTTAATTATACTTATGCTCGTTGTCAAGACATGCCGACTTTTTTTGTTTCTCTCTGAAATGTCACTCTCCTTTTCTAACTTATTGTCGAGTATAAAGTATTGGTCATATTGGAGTTGGAGATATGGAAAGAGATTATGCAAGCAAAATTGGCTCTACTCTTGTTTTCAATGTACAACAGGCTTCGCATCTAGATTTTGACGCAGGGAAAGCACAAGCACAATAAACTGTACTTCCCACAAATTTTGTTGTGTTGGAGATTCCCAAAATTAAAATATATATATATATATATATTTCATTTTAAACTGACTTGTGAACTATGAAAAATGATTGTACCGTTGGAAAAATGTTTACATTTTAGCTATGATTCGCAAGTTCGTGGACACGTTAGAATGAGCATATATATACAATAATACACATACCATGTTAACACAAAGGGTGTTGTCAGGGGCGGATCCAGGGGGGAGGGTGGGCAAGTGCCCCCCTCAATTTTCTGAAAAAACCTTGAAGTATGAGAGCTTTGATTGACATCCATGGGGGAAAGGGGCAAACCAGTCGGAAATGAGGAAGGAGATTAGAGAACTGAATTTTTTTTTCTTTTTAAACTCAGAAAACGATGTTGTTTTTCCCAACTTATTTAATTTGCCTGTTAGCCAAAACGTTGTCGTTTAGGAGGGGCATGAAAAAAATAAAGAATGAACGGGATTAAGGGAAAGGGGAAGGGGAAGTCATAACCCCGAAAAGAAAGCAAAAAGTGAAAAAAAAAACCCTTGCAGGCTTGCGGCACCTCAGAGTCTCATACCTCAATTTGTTAATTGGTCTCACCCAGTCGGTCAATCACTTTGTCTTCCACACTCCACAGTCGACGGGTAAGTTTTCCACTTCTCCACTCTACCCCTATTGTCTATTGAAATATTGAATCAATCAATCAATTATCATTTATCAATTAATGAATCTCCATCAGACAAAAAATTAATTAATTTAAAAAAAAAAATTAATGAATCTCTTGTATGGCTTTATTGTGTATTGAATCAATCAATCAATTATCATTTATCAACTAATGATTTGTGAAATTGTAGATATTTAGTATTATAGTATATGATTTAGATTTTAGAATTTAGACATTAGTGATTTTGTTTTTGAAAGGATTAGACATTAGTGATTTAATGGTCTAAAATATGATTTTTGTGTGGAATCAGTGAGAGAGATCGGAGGCAAAAAAAAATTTCACCTGCGTCGCCTCTTTGTGCCCCCTGCCAATCAGTCCTGGATCCGCCCCTGGGTGTTGTTATTAACACATCCTAAAGTGTTAATAACAAACCCTAAAAATAAATAGTCATTAAACCTTTTGAGTAAGTCTTGAACCATCAGCACCCTCTAGTGTACAGTAAAGTCAAAGAATTTTACTTCTTATCTAGGGGCGAGGTAAAAGTTTCATTCTCCGGTTTGCTTTGCTTAGCCAATTAGTCAACTACACTCAACTCAAATGGTCTCTTTCAGGTAATTTGTGAAACATGTTAACATCTTCAAAGAAAATAACATCAAAGCGATTGAATTGTTAGGCCTTCCGTCGCTCTCACACGTCATAAAGATCAATTCTCGTTTGAAGGTTGCATTTTCAACAGATAGAGTGATAGACTATCCAAGTGTATAATCTAGTCATATGTTGAGATTGAAAAGCAAAGAGAATAAGGTCTTTAGTGCTCCGAAATATCGACAATCTAGAGCATCTCTAATAATAAAATATATTTTCACTAAATAATATAGTTACAAGTGAAATATAGCTTAACCAATTTTTTATTTTGGTTTCAACATAGGGTAGCTATTTGTAGTTAATTTAGATTTTAGTTATTTTATCTTTCTTAGAGTATCTCCAACAGTTGACGCATTTTAAAATAAATTTAAAATATAGCTAAATTTAAGATAAAACTAGCTCCAACAGATTACCTAAACAAAAGTTAAATTTAACTTTTGTTAAATTCTCTACATATATTTAGCTAGACATGAGAGAGAAAATATGTAAAAGTTAAATATTCCAATGTCTATATTTTTCAGCTTTCAACGTTCTTTTTTTCAATTTAACTTACAAATAGCTACAACTGCTGGAGCAGAAATAAAAAAAAAACTATTTATATTTAACTTTTAGTTAATTTAGTTAAAAATAATAAATTTACTGTTGAAGATGCTCTTATATAGCTATAGATTTTAATAAAAGTTAAATTTTACTTTCATTTAGTTATTACGTTGGAGTGATCAATTGTGTCAAAAATAGTTAAATTTTAACTTTTTTGTAAAATAGTTAGTATCTTGAGATGCTCTAACGTACACTGTTAATCACTACGGTTTAATACTCATGGGTTGAAGCAACGGTGCGCTAAGAGCACTAAGAGCAACTACCATCGTAAGGTTAAAAAAAAGGCAAATATGGCTTACCTGAAGGGATATTCTAGAGAATATAATTATGCCTATCTACACTACTCCCACCGTACCTTATATCTTAAGCCAAATTTGTACCCAAACTGATAAAATCCAACGGCTATTGATTCTCACAGCTATTGATTCCCAGTTTCCAACTAAAAAAGTTGTTATGTGTAATTGTTTATTAAAGATAAAAGGGCAAAACTGAAACAATAATAAAATATAAAACCAAAACATATGGGTATGGCTTACGAAAGTTGATAGCCAAATTTGGCTCGCCAAAACCTTGTATGCCAAATTTTCCCATAGGGTTCCGTGTAATGGCTTACGGTGGGAGTACTCATAAGCCATATTTGGGTATTTGGCTTATGGTGGCAGATGCTCTAAAGACCATCACAGCTGCAATATCAAGTTAACGGTTAATTATGAAGTGTTTTTTTTTAAACCCTACCGTTGCTTTTCACAGAATTATTCCCTTGAAATCAGTCCCTGGAACTTTTCCCTAAAGTATGCTCACTTCCATAGTGTCCTATTCAAACTCCGGAATAAAAACCCAGTAAAAGTTATAAAAGAATGGGAAGCATTATGAGTGGCAATGAGTGTAGAAACAGACACCGTTTTGTAAAAGAAAAGAGCATCTTACCTCAACCTAGACATTGGCACACACTATGGTCCAAAGATAAGTAACCTTTTGTCACCCCTCATCATCATCACCACCACCAAAACCCAAGCTGGGGAAATAATCCAAAAGACAACAGACACAGATGCCAGATCCAATAGCAATTTCATTACTCAATTAATAACAATTCCAACTCTACATACATCTCAGCCCTTCATTCCCTCTACCTCTACAAGGAGGGGAGCCCAGAAAAATAGACCAAAAAAAAAAAGGGATACATTTTCCCAGAAAAATTCAACTACCATCTTGTCTTTCATGGGGCACTTATATTTGATGATACAAAGATTATTCCTTCCCTATTATTTAGCAACAAAGAAGAAATAAGAAGAAAGCCTATAGTGAAGGACTTATTTGAGCTCTTTTCTTTCGGTGAAGTGTTTCTGTCAGGAACAATTCCCATTAACATCGTCAGCTTCCTTCTTCTTCCAACAACATCTCCTGATAACGGCATTCATGGCTGCAGAAAGCCTTCTCACCTCTGCAGCAACCAACACAGAATCAAAAATGCATTCAACACCCATATCGAACAGCATGGTATAAAGTCTCTCGTAAGCGAAATTGAAAGAGAAATATAAAAATTGAAAGAGTTTATATAAAAAATTATGATTTTAGCACTCCACTTTGCATGTGATTCTACCGTAATTCTACCACTCTACGTACTACGTACGAGTATAGTGCAAGTAAGAAAGTGAAGTGTCAAAATCACTCCCCAATATAAATTAGTTTGAGCATGTGGCAGACAAGTGACAAGGTAACCTGCATAATAAGGAAAGCTTTGGAAATTCAGATATACTCTGTCATGTTATCCATAAGATGGATCAGTAATTCTACAATATTATAATCTAAATGCCAATCAATAATTAATTGTAATATCAACTATGAATTTACGATTCTATAATACACACCAAATCATAGTACTAGTACCACATGAAGATTCTAATCCAAAATTGAGTAGAAGTCTGGACCTTGACATTATTGACAGTATTGTATAAACAACAACCACCATTCAAAGACCAGGAATAAGAAAAACTAAATACAACACAAACAAAATAATACTGAAGATCAAATTGAGAAACCCACAAAAAGTAACCAAATTAATGCCATTAAAGGAACTTGAACTACCAATAGTAGTAATGGAAAGAATTAAACCAACCTGTACATGTAAATATCTTTGCCCTGCACAAGTTTATTCTTGCAATGGTAGCAGAAGCTGAGGAAACTCTCAGACGGGTAATTTGATCCGTTTTCCTTCCGGGTTGGAGAAAATTCGGGCAGACCATCACAGCTCTCCACAACGCAATTATCAAAGATATGAGTGGTTCTTGGATTTGGCCCATGAGTAATCACACAAGTATAATCCTCAGAAAGCTCCATTTCACTAACAGAGAGACACCCTTTGAAAACCTGCGGCGAATTCGGAGTGTCAATGCCGGAATTCCCAGACCCAAATGGGGATTTCTTAGCCGGAGAGTGAGATAAGCCAGAAGAGAAATGACCCAAATGTGAATTAGGAGTTTCGGTTCCGAAAACGGATTCAAATTTGGGTGATTCAGAAGGAGGAAGAACAGAGGATGACAGAGGAGGGATTTGAATCTTGAGTTGTGACCCAAAAATGACCATTCGGGTTTGGAGTTTTGATGGTTTTGGATGGGATTCGTCATCATCAAGTAGAGCATCAACAA
This sequence comes from Rubus idaeus, assembly GCA_030142095.1. Taxonomy (NCBI): domain Eukaryota; kingdom Viridiplantae; phylum Streptophyta; class Magnoliopsida; order Rosales; family Rosaceae; genus Rubus; species Rubus idaeus. The sequence continues at coordinate 24,048,728 of CM057968.1, read as the reverse complement.
TGGCGAGGCCAATGCCTTTGGAGTCCAATTTGTCCCAGTGGCGTTTGGTTTCGGGTTCTGGGGTTTTGGGTGTGTTTGATTCGGACCAGAATGGGTTTCTCAGACCAAACAATGGCTTGGTTTCGAGTATTGAAGTTGGGCTCATTACCGCTTCAGTTTCAGAGAAGGGTTTTGACGTTAAGCTAGTGAACAATCTTGGAGTACAAAAGAAAGATGAAGTGGGTCTGGGAGAAGGCAGAGAGCTATTGTCCGCCATTACAGAGCTTCAAATACTAAACAACGTCTCCGCAAAATCAAGAACAGAAAAATTGACAACTTTGGGACTCACAGAGAAAGAGAAGGACTTTCACCAAAAATTGTTTCTAAACTTTAGAACTGTCAAAAACCCCATCTTGAAAAAACGCAGAAACCAGAAATAGCAGAAAAGATTCCATGGAAACTAGTCTCTGCTAGAAACTCTGTGACCTCCATTTTTGTTTTGGTTAAAAAGACTGAGAAAAACCCAGAAGGGGAAGAATCAAAAGCAGACAGAGCTTGGGCTCTTCCGCGACTTTCTCGCTCTTCCTTCCCTGTTTCACTAAAGCTTTATCAATCAATCAATCAGAGAAAAAGAGAAAGAAAAGAATCCCAAAGAAGCTCAAAGCCGACATGAAAGGAGAGGCTAAAGAGCGATGATCGAAGGACAAGACGTGCATGCACCAGACATCTGAACAAAGAAAGTTTGTATTTTTGTTACTTCTTTTGTTGGGGCTCAGCTCAGGCTTTAATTGCCTCTTCACCTTTCTTGCGTTTGTTTTTACTCGATCTCCCCGATTAACTCACCAAAAGTGGTTTCTATCTGAGAGATGATTCAGGCTTTGGAACGCTAAAAACAAGAGGAGTCACGATGGTAAACCTGGATTAGGAAATTAAACACGAGAGATGAATAAAAACCAGAATGGAAACAAAAGGAGGAGTGGTGATGATCATGAACCATGATCATCGTTATGTGTGTGTGAGCGTCTCTCTCTCTCTCTCTCTTTCTCTCTATAAAGGGGAATGGGGTTGTATGCCTTTTACTGTGCTCCTTTATTTGCCCACTAAAAATCAGTTTCCCATCATCACTCCCTGAAAAATCGACAACGAGTTGCAGAGGAACAGACGGAAAGTGAGAGAGAGAGAGAGAGAGAGTGAGTGAGCTCGTGGGCTTTAGGGGTTGGTGCGTGATTATATAGACGCGAGTGCATGAAAATCAGGGGATTGATAAACCCACCCGCACTGTGCAGGTATGGTTTAGCACAGCAGCACTTAAGCAGGATTGTTGGCAAGAATTACTTTTTAGTTTTTACTCTACCAGTCTACCTCCCTCTAGTCAAATCCATGGCCTACCCATCGTTAGTGCCTCCCTCAGTACGCTCGAGCATTACGATTGTGGATTATTTTTCCAACATTGAAAAATTGAAGCCTAGCGTATTAGAACTTGAATAAAATTTTTGTTACTTTCTTATATTTTAAAGGTTTAATTCATTCAGTTTCTGAATTTTTAATTTTATCAAGATAATCTTTGTACTATTATAGGTTGATATGTGTCATTTTTATTGGCAACATCTATAATGCTCTGCAGTATCAATATTCCACTTTTTGAAGGACCAAGATTAAAGGGTCAAGGTTGACAACAAAAATCCAAAGAGTAGAATTTATCCAACAAGGCGGAGCACCGATACTACGAAACACTTAAGAATTTTTGATTTTTATTTACATTTACACCTACTATGTGTTAACACGTGTTATAAAAATATAACATCAGGAACTAAACTGATCACAAGTTTTGATGAAATTATAAGTTCAGAGACTGAACTGATTACATCTTTAAAATACAAGGTAGTAACCAGAATTTAGTCATCATAACTTCTAAGGTGTTATTGTCAATCGGCTTTAAGTTAGAACTTAAAATTTCTTTTTAACGTATAAGAGTTTAGGTTATCAAGTGTGTTTATTCACGTTGCCCAATTTAAGTTTACACATGTACGAATTAACTTATGCTACATGTAAAGGGACATGTTGAAATGTAAAATGTTGTTCCCACATTGAAGAATTATAAAATTTTAAAGTTTGGTGTAAGATTATCATCTTGTATCAACATTCTGAACATTGAGGTAAATCGGTTGAGTAGCACTAAGTAATGTCGCGAGACAACCCAACCCGACAGTACAATGTTAAAGCTCGTGACAATGGCTCCCACAACGCTAGAAGGGTGGACAGAAATGATGTGTAGAAGAAAATGGTAGTGAAAATTTTAGTCAGACAAACTATGCAACAACAAGAGCAAAGAAAAAAACTTTAGAAAGATTCTTAGCTATCCTAAAATTCTAAATCAAACATTTGACAACATTAGAAAAAGACTATTATCATGATGATGATAGTAAAACTCTAGGAAAACAGTTCTATACAAATTCTCATGCAGCTGAAGTTTATGAGCTTAACTCAATGGGTTGATACCGAATCAAACTAGAGTGAGTTAGTCATTTGCCTTTTTGGCTAGTCATTTGCCAAAAAAAAAAAAAAACAAGCCACTAAGTTTGCTGCTTTATGGGGCCGCTAATCCACTCAATCGGAGTGATAAGTTCACGGACGGGAAATGTGTAAATAGTAACTCTAAATATTTTTTTTGGATCATGTCAATATACTTCGGTTAGAGTTAGACCATCCAAAATTTAATAAGATTCCATGAAGATAATAAATGACTTATGCACATAAAATCTATTAAGAATCTTGTGTTTCTGCTTAACACATTATTTCCTCATTTTTACAAAAATAATTGGTCAACGGTTGAGTCATCTTTAAATATAATATTAACAGTTGAGATTATTGAATATATTTTTAAAAAATAATCTTTAAATTGTTGACGGTTAACTAACTTTTAGACATAATATCAACAATAGAGTCTAGTGAACATATTTTTAGTGTTGTATTTTTTTGTTACGAGGAGGCCCTATGACTTTGGGAGAAGGGAATAGGCCACCAAGTTGGAGAAATGTGGGAGGATGGAACTTGAACTTGAGTTTGGATTGGCAGACCACTGTCTTAGTCCAACTGGACTACACCCAGTGCTCTCACTACCTTAATATATGGAATTGAATTTTTTGGTCTCTAGGTGACAACATAGTTACCAATAGTTACACAATTTCACTCCATATTTCCCATCAAAGTAAGTGATTTTTAATTTTGCCCAACATGCATGATTTTGGCCTGTTTTACTCCCATCAAGATGTAAAAAAATATGGAAAGCCTATTTTTTTTTGACAATTTTTCCCTTGGTGAGAATTTTTCAGTTTAATTCAAAGGGAAATCCTTGCAAAGTGAGCAAGCATAATTGATCATGTCCAAATAATGATCCAAAGTGGAATCAATATTTAAAAACACATAGAGCTCGTCAAGAGGGTCGAGTTTCATACCTCGTTCATCAACAACAATGATCGGAGTTGCCGAAAAACGTCGTCGAAGCCACTAAAAACTGGAGATCTTTCTTTCTTCGAACCGATGTTGTCCATCGCCGGATTGAGAAGTCGTGGCCGGGGTTCTCTTCCCTCCGCCGAGACGAAGAGAACGACACCCCTTCAACGTCGAGAAGTGGTCGGACGGCGGAGAACCCTCCTCGGTCAGTAGCGGCTTCGCGGGCCACGACTAGGTCGAGTGGCTTGTTGGTTTGGGCTGAATTCTATTGACCACTCAATAAAATTTTATTGACCAGTTTAACACTTGTTTTTTGCTTTCGCAGGTGTCCCCCGTAGTAAGGACTAATCTCGAGGTCGGACCCATTAGGGGAAACCCCCAACGCTTATTACAAAAACTCGAGAAAGGGGAAAATCTACATGAACAAAGTTTAACACTGATTGATCAACATTGATTATATTTTCTTAATTCAATAAACCTTCTAAAAGTTTTATTAATCCATTAATAGAAATTTATTATCCATTAATAGACATCTAAACCTTTAATTGACCACTCAATAGAAATATATTGACTATTCAATAGAATTTTATTGACCACTCAATATAATTCTGAAGAGAGATTGAAACACGCAGAGGAGAGAGAAAATAGATCTGGAATCTTCTCTCCTTCTTTGCTGGTATCCGGGCACCACCACTGTCGTGTTCGCTGGCCCCCTCTGAGCAGAACCTAGGCTGCGAGTCAGCTAGTGATGCCGGAAATATGGCGCACGCACCTCCACCACGATTCCGGATATGCAATCTTTGATCGCTGGTGCTCCGCTCGTGCAGGACTTGTTTTTTCGGGTTGGATACCGATTTCTTCTCTAGCTAAAGGTGTTGGTCGTCGATCATCACACCGCCATCTTCCGCCATGGAAGCTCATATTGGATTCCAGTGATTCTTGATTGCATTGTCTGTACGGGAGGAGAGAGAGAGAGAGAGAGAGAGAGAGAGAGAGAGAGAGAGAGAGAGAGAGAGAGAGAGAGAGAGAGAGAGAGAGAGAGAGAGAGAGAGAGAGAGAGAGAGAGCTGATTAAAGTGAGTGGCAGGTTGTTATTTTATCAATTTTGTGAGGACAATTTGATATTTTGGCAATTAAATGGTCCGGATGGGCATCCCGAATTTGTGCCTAAGTGGATGAGAAATATTGTCCATATTTTGGACCTTATGGTCAAGGACCCTAGTTTCTTTTTGAACAAATTACTAAAAGGTCAAAACCTAAGAGTATGTTCTAACAAGGTCACCTATATATATAATCCGTTAGAAAATATTGAAAAGATGAATAGGGTAATCAAATGGCTAAATAATTTTCAATAAAATTTTATTTGTCAAAATGATTCTTGAAGGAGTTCTTAAAATCTTTACTATTCTAGTCATTAGTTTACATGTTGAGATGACTAGATCATCTTTTTAATACAAAAAAAAAGGCCCATTCCCCCAAAGGTTTTTTTGGGGTCCTTTTTTTTTTTAAACCCACCAAACATTTTTTCCCCAAAAAAACCCCCACATTTTTAAAAAAACCCCCCCCTTTTTTTTTTTTTTTTTTTAAAAAACCCCCCCCTATAACAAAACAAAACAAAAACTACCTCTCAACACAAAAGAAAATTTTTTCCCCCAAAAAACAAACCACCTCCAAAAAAAAAAAACCTCCCCCAAACCAAAACAAATTTTTTAAAAAAACAAAACAACACAAAAAAAACCCTCCCCCCCCAAAAAAAAAATTTTTTTCAAAACCACTATTTCAAAGAACACAAGATAAAACACTAAAGCTATTGTCCGTCTCTAGAAGGAACTATATAAAAATAGATTGTGGCCTTTTGAAGAATAAAGCACAAAATGGCCTAGAGTTTTTTTTAAAAAACGTCCTCTCTAGAAGGAACTATATATATAAGGTGAATGACAAAAATGAAAAAGAAAAAAAACAACAAAAAGTGAAAGACATCAAACCATAGACATATAGATAGTAGATTAAAATCAAATTAAATGTTGTGAAACATGTAGATCACAACAATGAGATGGAAGTTTTATAATTGTGTTGGCCACAAAGATGGTCAGAGTTGTTGGAAAACAACAGAGAACTATTAAATTAACATATTGTAAGATTTCAAGTCTCGATTTATGGTTATCATTTTTCGGATGACCAATTAGTGTACACATATATAATTTCTCATCGAGAAGAACAAAGCACTATCGATCCAATGTCAAACAATGGCCAGACGACATTCTGAGATTTCTATGCTTAATTAGTGAGCATTGCTCATCGCATAGACAATTGGTACGCAAGAGTGTGTTGTAGAGACAATCAACACTAATCTGGTCCAGTGTTAACCGGTGGTCGGTTGGCAAACTTCCGAACGGGTCAGGTTGGCTTGAAATGGGTCAAGCATGTCTCGGCGCCTTTTTAGGTTAGATTCGCTAGATTTTGGATGGGAATCACTAGGTATTGGGTTTAACATGACATGATATCGTTCAAAAACTTTATCTCCTTCGATGAAAAAAAAAAACTTATATATCTGCTTCATTAAAAGGGTGCATGAAGAGTCCGGAGGGACCAGTTGGAATGATGCTGCCGAGTGTCAATGAGTGCCTATGATGATATTATTTTTTTTGAAAGAGTGATATGTTGTTAATACCATGTTATATTGTTATAATGTTATGTAATACTAAATTTGTTAAGCATTTCTATGTAACTAATACAGTAAAAAAGTATAATAGTATAACTTTAGGGTGTTGTTATTAATAATTTCTAAAGTGTTAATAATACACTCAAAAGACACTACAGAAAGAGAGAGAGAGAAAAATAAAAAGAAGGGGGAGAAAGATAGAGAGATAGAGAAAAATAGTGTGTTATTAACATTTTAAAGTGTGTTAATAACAACACCCTAACTTTATAGGTACAAATATTAGTCTTAATTAACAAGAACAATATACTACATATATTGGTTTTTCCGATCCAACAATATATATTAGCCAATTTCTATTGTGGTTGTTTGGTTGGCTATACATAGTTTTCTTTTTCGGTGAATAAGTGCGTTTAAGTTTCCTTTTAAACCTAATTGGTGTAGATCTTTACTTAATTTATTAAGATTTACAAATAGCTTAGCTTTCTTTTGGATGAAGTATATTTTGGGGTACCCATTACTCTTTCATAAATAAATGAAAGAGACGAGTATAAGATTGCTAGAGACGAGAATAAGTTTTTCTTTTTTCCATAACAAATATGCATAAGAATGAAAGAATACGCGGTTATTATTTTTCTTGGATAATCTAGCCGTATTTACTTTGCATTTCCAAAGGAAGAGTTGAGTTTCTCATTCTCATGTTAATTAAAATTTGGCAAGTCAAATATAACATTACAATCATAGAACAGAATCATGCATCATTATACATGCTGATCTTTCATTCTTTCTTTAATGAGATGCTCTTTTCTTGAATTATTTATTAGCTGAAAATTAATCAAAAGGCAAACGCTAATCATAGCTTTGGGTTTAAAAAATGGCAATAATGTAGTGCACACTGAAATTAATAATAAAATTACTTTAATTAAATCATAATAGCACTTATGGCAGTACCTTAAAAGAAGGTTTGCTCCTTAATCATTCAGAAAACGAAAGGGGGTTTTTAGACATTGATTGATTTAAAAGCCATAACAGCCTGATAATAACCACAAATATAACCTAACCCAGCAGAGACACCATAGTGGCAAAAGATTATTATTACTATTATTTTTTCTTTTATAATTTCAATAAACTTCAAGTAACCATCGATTAAGTTTATAATAATCATCTAACTCCAAAAACAAAATCCTCGATCAAATAGATTTATGACATAAATGCATGAAGTCGCTAAACTCTTGATTAGCCAATCAGATAAGCTTTGCATTATTGCGTGCCAATTTGCCATATTTGTTGATAATGCATATCACGAATCTAAATTAGTCTATGTTGAGAATGTGACGTGAATCTCACCTTAAAAAATTGAGAATTTGTAAGTAAGTTTGGAAAAAAATCATTTTTAATTTTTCAATTTTCATTCGTTTGATACTTTCGTCTTTAAACTTTAGAAAATGTCACTTTTATTTCTTAATTTTGGAAAATATCACTTTTGTCACTCAAGTTCAATATTGACTATCACTTTGGTTCCTCTGTTAATTTACCATTACTGTTAAATCAGAGGTATTTTTATAAATAACACATACTCTCAATGATATCTTTGTCAAATAGCAAATAAATATTAATATATATATGGCTAAATTCTAGTTACTATTATATACTTAATTTAGGAGTCTAATCAATTTTGTATATGAACTTCTAATTTCATTAAAATGATTCATGTACTCTCAATTTTCATTTAATATGTCTATTTATGACACGTGTCGCCTATCACGGGTCAACACGTGTCATTTTGACTAAAATGTCTGCACTCCTGGACAATTTTTGTGCCTAACTATTGCGCCAACCACCTTATATAATTCATAACATAGAGAATTGTTAAAAATTTATATTTTCTTTGCTTACACGTTTCAAGCCAATAATGTCTCATAATCTCTCTAAATTGTATTCTAAATGGCCTAAAACAAAGATATAAAAGCCGGAGGGGCAAATTCATTACAAATGAGTGAAGCCGATCACTCACACTTGACTATTTTCTACAAATTACATTAATTGCATGTGCGGTACGGTAGCTCAATAGTTGCTTTGATGTGTTTGTTGACGAACAAATCTTTAATACATTAATGTACGTATCAATAATCTCTAAATGTATCAAAACAGTGGTAGATCAATCTTCCCTAGTCTACGTCCTTAAGGAATTGATATATCACCGCCCAGATTAGTTTACCATTCATGTACTAAATGAGATACCTATCTTGAAATGAGGGTAACATGTTTGACGTACAATTGCTTTAATAAGTTGGCAAGTGGAAATTGAGTAATTAAGCAAGCAAATTAATTGGGGACATCGTTCATTACGTCTCCAAATTTTTTTTCAAAAATCAACTATCTCTATAATTTTTGTCACCAAATAGAAATTAATTTTCTCGGCTTATCTTCCAAAAAGGTTGGAAGATTATTTATGAGGAGAAAATTCCTAATAAAAAAAAAGAAAGTTAAAAGGATCTGAGGGTACGTAATCTTACTTTAATGTGAGACCATGACTTCAAATGCAACTGTTTCAGACTTTTTCCAGTACGTTAAGTAACCTCACTTAAGCCCTTTATTAGGGGTAAAATCTGATGGCTCACGAGAGTTGACAGAACCGAACAAATATGATTTGACAATGAGAAAAGAAATCCCCATATGCCATCTCTAAGTATGATGGTGGGACTGCAATGGGTCCAGGGTCCATAGGAAGGATAGGATCTTAACTGTTAAGGGTTCCTTTCTCAAACAGTAATTCCTACTATAGAGTTGCAAGCTAGGATATGAGGACAACCTTACTTCAGTGTGAGACCATGACTTGCAAATGCAACTACTTCAGATTTTTTCAGTACATAAAGACGGTAAAGTAACCTCATTTAAGCCCTTAATCAGGGGCAAATTAAGTCTGATGGACCATGAGAATTAAGTTCCATTATGTTTTTAACAGTACCGAACAAATATGATTTGACAATGAGAAAAGAATACCCATGTCTGTGAAGTAAAGTATGATGCTGGGACTGCATATTGGTCCCCTGGGAAGGGTAGGGTCTCCTTAACTGTTAAGGTAATATCACTAAACAGTAAACCCTACTAGAGTTATAAGGACCTGAGGGTGACCTTACTTATTCAGTGTGAGACCACCATGCCTTCAAACGCAACAACTTCAAATTTTTTCAGTACGTTAAGTAACCTCATTTAAGCAATTAATTAGGGGCAAATTAAGTCTGATCGATGGCCGGACCTTGAGAATTAAGCTCCATTATGTTTTTGACAGAACCGAATAAATATGATTTGACAATGGGAAAAGAAATCACCATCTCTGTTCAGTAAAGTGTGATGCTGGGACTGCATGTCTGCATATGGGTCCTTGGGAAGGGTAGGGTCTCCTTAACTGTTAAGGGTTCCTTTCATAAACAGTAAACCCTAATGGGATCTGTGTAACTGTCCTGTACTCCTGTCCACTCGACGAGACCGGCCTGGATATCATATATTCATTCTGAACCTGATATCGATCGAGTCTGTGAGGTGCATGCTGTACGTCGAGTCTTGAATCTTTATCGAATCGAATCCATTTCCACCCCAGTTTTCACAAGTGGAGAGGTATCATCATGTATAATTTTTCAAAGAGACGACCCCACAATGATTTGGTCCCTTTAGTTGTTTACATGCACGTCAGCGCTGATTTGATGGAAATTAAATGATGGCTAAGAGGGCCATGGCACAGGATGAGACACCACCACCACCAAAGAAAACTGAAACCTTCCCAGTAAGTGAAAGCAGGGAAGTCAGTGGATTTGAGATTTGAGTTATTATACTACGTATCCGGATTCTTTCCTCACCTAGTTTTGAAAGAGATGACAATATGTGACTATCTTCACTTCAATTATCTACAATAAAATTTGGCTTTCTTTTTCTTTCTTTCCGTTTCTCTTTGCTTTCTCTCTTTTCTTCTGATCTTTTTTTTCTTTCTTTCTTTCAGAGTAAGAAAGCTAATCATGTTCTTCCCAATCAAACCAATAATTTTCAATTTTTTGGTTTAGTATTGGGGTTTTGAAGCTGTATTTACCGCAGTATATATATATATATTTTTTTGCCAAGGTGTTTGCCACAGTAATTGGTACCAACATGAACCACACTGAAAGGCCAAGTCTTTTCCACATTCTCTATTCATTGTAAACAAAGGGTTATCAGATAAAGCTCTGATTGAGAAAAGAGAGAAGAAGTGCATGGCAATGAGCCTTATGATTTTCGAGTGGAGGGAAGACATAAAACACTAACATTTAATAGTGGGCAATGTGGGCAGTTGAGAGCTTTTGGTGAAGAAGATTCTTAACCCAAAATATCAAATCCCCAAATCACACACAAAAATCCAATGTCAACACAATCATCCAAGGTCTGCTCCTATTTCACCGCCATCAACTCAAAGTCCTCGTCCCCAACTCCCTATACCTCTGGATCTCCGTTCACCACTTTCAGAATTAAGGACAGAAAGAAAAAAAAGAAAGAAATATACCACAGTTGAAATTAAGTACTACTGCTACGGGTAGCTCTCTTAATGCTTCTGATTTGATATGCTGAGCTGAATTATGCAAATTTGTGGTCAATGAGTTAGGTTAAACTTATTTTCAAAGGACCTGCAAGGTATTTGCAACCAAACAAAGACTCAAACTCTGGCTAGGTTACAATAATTCTTGTCATACCAAACTAGATGATTAAGAAAGAAAACAGTGTTTGTATACGAGTGATTTCTACACTCTAATTTTTGTTTTCACAATAAAATATTTAATGCAAAATCTAGGGGAAAAATTAGGGCGCCACAGTAATTCATTACCCTTAAAACATCTATTTCCAACTATCGTAGATTTTGTAGCTGAGTTTTCTTAGAGATCATGAAGTTGAGATAATTAACTTCAAAAATAAACCCCAACGAATCACCCTTCTGGATCATTTATTGTTGATTTTTTATTTTTCAGTACTTTTAGTTGATATTTTAATTGATGTAGGTTGTATCGTAATCAAAACTGCTCATTTTTAATACCATCATTTATAGTTTATATCAAACAAAAATTAATCAAATATAAAATTGTTTAGTCATCCAATCATATCAAATAAATGATCAATTTTTATAAGATTTTATTTTCGTGACGATGCATCTATTTATTTGACCTAATTGAATAGTTGAATCTAATCTTGAATTTCATTGTTTGTTTTCATACATAATCATGAATGAATAATTTAAAATATGAATGATTGCGACCATAATATAAAATTATAGGATGGGAAGAATAGATGGGAACGTTGAAAAGAAAACATTGGAGAGAAAAATAACAGAATCCTTTGAACTAACAGAATCCATAGGCCTATGGTATATCAATGTACGTATGTCATATATACATCTATTTTATATCTAATTGAACTAAAATTACTACATTTGTTTTATACTATTTACATCTAATTGAACCACAATTTCAATACTAATAAGAAATTTGTTGTTGCATCGATCTGCAAAAAGTTCACAAACTTGTAATATAGTTGTAGATGCAGTTATTATTTATAATAGAACTAAACTTACATAAAAAAGAAATCACATTACTACCATAAATAATAGGGAAAAATACACTTTTAATCCCTGAACTTTGCATTGATCGACACTTTCGTCTCTGAACTTTGAAATATATCACTTTCGTCCCTGAACTTTGACATCGACTATCACTTTCGTCCCTGGCTAGAAAAAATGGTGGAAAACCTATACCAAAATGTTCGCACGGATGAGAGGAGTAACTTTTATAACTGGGGCTAAGCTTGATTCGACCTTGAATGGCTCGAATTTAGCCCGAAAGCTGGTGGTGCCCAAAACTTTAATTGTAAAATTCTCTACCGTCCGGCGACGGTTTGAGGCAGGGTTGGTGGCATTGAATCCGCCTCAAGGAGGGTTTCAAAGCGCAGTATGTGGTGTCGTTCGAATTGGCCGAAATCGAAGGTTTATTCGGTGAAAACTTCGGTCAGGACGAAAGTGATAGTATTTTTCAAAGTTCAGGGACGAAAATGATATATTTCAAAGTTCAAGGACGAAAATGTCGAATGAGTCAAAATTCAGGGACTAAAGATGATTTTCCCTCTAAATAAATAACACATTTGTATATGTATCACAAACATCAAGGTTCCTGACGTAACTCCAACAAGTTGCAAGAACTTTGATTTGATTTGGTTTGACCGAGGCTTAACTTTCACATTAATTATTAAAATGTGAAAAACAGTTGATGAGTATGAGCTATAATTGAATATGGAAAAACAACAGAAAATGCAGTTGTAATTTTGTTTTTCTTGGTCAAATTGTATGATACAATTATGCATTTGGTTCCTGCATTAGTTTATTTGCATGAATAAATGTAGCTAAGCCCTAGAGTTTAATAGAAAAAGACAGATACCTTTCACCTAAAAACCAAGAAATCAATTCAGTAAAAGTAGTAGGTAGAACAACTTGAATGCCACATGGAAGTGGAAAAGGACATAGGATAGGCCAATTTGGGGGATTTGGGGCCTTCTCAGACGTACCATTTTGTAGGGTGGAGGTCCCGACTTCTCCACTATAACGTCCTTTCTGATTGTCCCACTTCCTTTTTTTTTTTGAGCAATTGATTGTCCCACTTCTTTTTTTTGTTTTTGAGCAATAATTGTCCCACTTCTAAGTTCTAAGGGGTTTTATGAGTTTCTGAGCAATTATTATCCATGGATGATTGAAGGGTCAATATTTTATACGATATTTACCCCAAGAATAACCACGTAAAGTTTCTCGAAAAGTATAATATTTGAGATCCCAGTAACTTTGAGTCATGGTGTTTGTTTGAGAACCATAATATGTCATTTTGAATCTTTTTTTGTTTATCGAAATCAATATTTTTGAGTTGTAACCTAGTTATATTATCACATTGATATATGTTTAATTTGTCCATGTTAGATGAATTGTTCCTGGAGTATGTCGACGTCGATGCAATTTTTTTTCCCTTAAAAAAATGGGTATACGGTACACAACCTACCGAAAATAGGGGGATGATGCTATGCGTACACATTTCTATCTACCCCATTTAGTTAATTTGGTGAAAGAACTTATCATCTTAGGGCATTGATATTTAACATGTAATTCAGTTTGCAAAAATATAAATTTTATTTTTACTAGCTCATAACTTATGTCATGCGCACTTTTCTATTAATATATTAAAAGAGATTTTACAATACATTACCTGATTACCGCATCGATACATAAATGTAAATTAGCTCTTTATAGTGATATGAAAGCTAATATTAATGTATTAATGCATTAACTCAAGTGATAAAAGTGATAAAAGTGATAAAAGAACTTATCACTAGAGTTAATATTAGAGTAGTTAGTCTATCATTATATAGAGTTAATTTATATTAATGTATTGATGCAGTAATAAATCGAAAAGGATCCACTTTAAAGTATTAAGTAAATTATTAAATTTCTGAATGTAGCATGACACTAGCAAAGCCAGGACTTATGTCCTTCTTTGAAATATATATTTCTTCTTTTGGCAAAAGTGATCTAGCATTTGTCTAGAACAATTACACCATATCTTTAGCATATGCGCGCCCTTTGTGTTCTGATTCCGAAAGAAAAGCACATGGATATTAACTATGCTGGACAAGATCTCAGAGATCCAACAAATCAATTAAGAAAAATTAAGATCAGAGTTGATGTTCCATGAAGCCATTAAACAGCTATAATTAACTTAATTAGTTCTAATTAATGAAAAATGGAGTTTGGGTTTATGCTCTTAAAGGTTGCAAGTTGCAACTTCTTCGATCTTGGATTACTTTGTGTCTTGAAGGATTCCAACTTCTTTTAACTATGTTTCTGATGGCTACGTAAAGGCAAAGCTTGATATATACGTGTGGGTAAAGAACATGTAGATAAAAAGCAAGCAGAATGGGGATGGGGAAGATGCCTACATATATATACTTATGAAAAAGAGATGTAGGAAAAGATTGTAATTGGGAGAGAAAAAAAAAACAAGGAATAAAGAATTTATGACAAAGTTTTGATAGGGACTCAAAATTAAAGATGACTTTGAACAATATATGGGCATTCTTGAATGCCATGTCCATGGGGATGTGAATGATGTTAGGTCTAAATCATGGTATGGACTTGAACATGCATAGAATGGATTCAAAATGACTAACCAGAAAATGAGAAATATAATATATTGTCATATTTTCGGTCTGAATCATTGGTAAATGTGGTAAATTCTTGGTTGAGGTTTTATTTAACAAAAACACATTGCGTTTGTTAGTTATATTTGTGAAAGTTGTCATTTACGTATGGAAGATTTTACATTTATGAAAGATGAAATTTATAAAATGATCAATCAATATATATAAAGTATATGATACATTGGAAAGTTATATAGTACATTAATGCATCAGTACAATAACAGCAAATCAGCTCTTTAATATACATTAAGGGGATCTTTAATATGCATAGGAAAGTTATACTGGTTTACAGTAGCAGACTAGCTCTTTATTGTCATAGACCAGATTGAGATAAGATCAAGTTAATCTACCGATGTATGAAGTTAGTTTACATAAATATCGAATTAGTCTACTTAATGTATTAAATATATTAATATACCATTACGAATCCATGATACGTATAACATTACTCCAAATTCAATAACAATAACAATACCACGTACATTTCATTTCACATGAGAAATTGGGAGTTTCTTCCCTTGCCAAGATCATATGAAAACGAACTATCATGGCCTTCCCCAATGGAGCAATCAATCTCTTGGCATATATTGCTGGCAACGAACACCATCAGGATTCAACACTAATTATTATCACAATGAAGGAAAGCTAATAATTGATGGCCCAATGCTCCAAACTGGCATGGTACTGCCACACATTTGTAGGAGACTATCATATCTACGGATCTACCTAATTTCAATTCAATCATTTTTTGTTTTTGTTTTTGGGTGTGACAATTCAATTCAATCAGTTGATGATACTTTATTTTACCACAACTCATACTGTGTCATGTTATTGGGCTTGAAAATAATTGATATGGTATTAATTAATTTTTATGTCGTAGTAAATTACAAAAAGTTCCTCGTGAGAATTCAATACCCCGAGTATCAAATATATATTAGCTGAAATTTTTCAAAAGAAAAATTACGAAACCAATTGCAGGAGTGATCACAACGAACATATCTGCTAAAAAATTTATTACCATATCGAATTGATTAGCGAAATACTATGCTAAATTTACGGAAATTTCCAATATAATTCAATGTTTCATGTCAATGAACACAATTTGTTCAATTAGGTAACTGGTAACACTTCAAAATCATCAAGAAATCTTTATCTATCTATCTATCTATCTATCTATCTATATGTAAGCAGCCGCTAGGGTTTCCTTGATGTTGTCTCTATCATGCACTTTGCGACCAATACGACCGTAGCTTTAAAGATGATTATTTGTTGTCTTGGTACTTCTCTCACCTTCGTCTATTGGTGGTGGCCGATTTTTGAAAACTTGTGTTTGGCTTTAGCAAGGTTGAGTTTTTTTTTGTTTTTTAGTAAAAATCGAAAATTACATATAATAATGACTAAACCAAAGTACTAACCCTGGAACCCAAAGCACATATAATGTCGTCTTGGCCCAATTGGGAGCTATATATGGGTTCTTGAGAAGGGGAAGACATAATTGCGAAGGGGAAGACATAATTGCCTGCTACCATGCCAATAGGAAGTGGTTTCCTAATCGGTGAAGAAATCTGATATCCTTGTGCCTATATAAGGAGGTGCTAGAGTCTTTGTTTGAGTGTGCGGGCTAGCAACGTAAGCAGCAGGCAGCTGCTAGAATGCCACTCCAATTGGAGTGATGGTATACCACTCTATGTTTTAGAGTGATGGCTAGCATGAGGGAGTTCCACCCCTATCAGGGTGATAGAATACCGCTCTAGGTGTCAGAGTGAGATAATAAATTAGATATACAGAAATGGAGAGCAAAGTATGTTGGAACGTCTGGGATTAATTCCTACAAGGCTACAAACATGTTTTTTTAGTCTTGAAGCTCTTGTGGTCTGCTGGCTTACAGAAGAAGCAACGAATTTGGCTTTGTGATTTTGACAATTGGGACATGACAAATTAGTTATATCTAATGGATGAGAATGTTCGTTCAAATTTCAAACAACCAGTTACAACTTCAGTTACAATTGTTTGTTAAAATCCAAAGGACACAACTGCTTGTTTCATTCCTATATAAACAGGACATCACACCAAACCAAAGGCACTTCTCTTCCAATTTTCTTCCCTCTCTTCTTTCTGAGAAACATAAAGTAAAGTTTGCAAGAATTCGAGTCTGTGTGCATAAACTCGAATTAATAGTTGTATCCTACAAGATAGACGTCCAAGAATCTATTGTACAAAGTGTAGAGGGCGAATTTCTGTCTTAGGAGATTGCGTTTGCAAGCCTCTATCAATCCTAATCAAGTTAGTGATTTCCAATTACACTCCTACTGATTATCTAATTGCTTATTGTTGAATTAATTGATGGTTAATTATATCTTTGGCTTACGTACATGATATATATGTTATATAATTGCTATTGTTCTTTAGTTTATTTATATGCTTGATTACATCGTTGATTACAATAATTGTTGCACTAGTTATTATCGATCTAGCTTAATCCTT